>JABXJD010000172.1:555000-1293766 GCA_013375575.1 Percina caprodes | reverse complement strand
GTGTGAGGTGTCAATGAACTCAGCAGAGACTTCCTTTTCATTGGTGATGTTTGACCTGCCCTCTATGATGCGGCCACGCCCTTTCACAGATAATGAACCGTATGACGTACAGTCTTGTGTGAGGTGTCATTGAACTCAGCAGAGACTTCCTTTTCATTGGTGATGTTTGACCTGCCCCCTATGATGCGGCCACGCCCTTTCACAGATAATGAACCGTATGACGTAGAGTCTTGTGTGAGGTGTCATTGAACTCAGCAGGAGTTCACTTTTCATTGGCGACGATTTTCAGTGTCTGAGTGACGCGCAAATGCACGGTCAGCAAGGAGAGGCGTCCGCCAGTATCCCCGACTCGCGCAGGTTAGCGAGGGCCCGCTCATCGCTGCTTGCAGCTTTAATTATTATTATTATTATTTTCCGCAAATGAATTGCCTTTTTGGGGACTTATCATATTCAAAACTCACCATATTTGGCGGTCGCATCAAGTCTGGTGAAAATTTACGTATTTTAATGGTTTCGGGAATAGGGCGACAAAATGGCTCGCTAGCGCCCCTACAATAATTTGAAAATTCAGCCCTGCACTACGTTTAACGTAGAGCCACGAAACTTGGTACACATATGTAGCATGGCAGGACGGACATAAAACTCCATTGTAGCCCCTAAACCCAACAGGAAGTCCGCCATTTTGTATTGAATGTTCGAAATTAGTGCGATTTTGGCCATTTCCACGTGTCGTACTTTAACGAACTCCTCCTAGAGCTTTCATCCAATCAGCTTCAAACTTGGTGTGTGTCATCTTAACATGTTAACGATGAAAAGTTATTAAAAGAAAAACTTTTCGTCATAGGGCGTGGCGTGGCGGGCGGCCATTTTGTGCGATTCGCCACCAAAACAGGAAGTGGGTGTAACTTGAGCGTACTTGTCCGATTGGATCGAAACTTTCAGGATTCATCAGAGTCCGCCCTGACGACATATACACGCCGCTATTGGCTCAAAGTCATAGCGCCCTAGTGGCAACAGGAAGTAGGCCTAAAAGACAAGGTGCTATACTTTAACGAACTCCTCCTAGAGCTTTCATCCGATCAACTTCAAACTTGGTGTGTGTCATCTTAAGATGTTGAAGATGAAAAGTTATTAAAAGAAAAACTTTTCGTCAACGGTGTGGGCGTGGCATGGCGGCCATTTTGAGTGTTTAGCGATGAAGGAGAAAGTGGCTGTAACTACAGCGTACGTTGTCTATCTGCTTGAAATTTCCCACAATCACCAAGAGTCCAGGCCTGAGGACACCTACAGGCCAATATGGACTTTTGGAGACAGCGCCACCATCTGGCAACAGGAAATATGCCTTATATGACAAACATCATCCGATTTACATGAAACTTAGAATGTGTGGTCTACATGTGATACTGAGGCGGCCCCTATAATTTGACCACGCCCAGTCACTCAGGCCACGCCCCCTTTCATAACATTTGAACCGTTTAAGGTATAGCTTTGTGTGAGGTGTCAATGAACTCAGCAGAGACTTCTTCATTGGTGATGGTTTGGCCCCCTATGCGTAAGCCACGCCCACTTTCATAACATTTGAACTGCTAAGGTACAGTCTTGTGTGAGGTGTCAATGAACTCAGCAGAGACTTCCCTTTATTGGTGATGTTTGACCCACCCCCTATGATGCGCCACGCCCCTTTCACAGATAATGAACCGTATGACGTAGAATCTTGTGTGAGGTGTCATTGAACTCAGCAGAGAGTTCCTTTTCATTGGTGATGTTTGACCTGCCCCCTATGAGGCCACGCCCTTTCACAGATAATGAACCGTATGACGTACAGTCTTGTGTGAGGTGTCATTGAACTCAGCAGAGAGTTCCTTTTTCATTGGTGATGTTTGACCCGCCCCCCATGATGCGGCCACGCCCCTTTCACAGATAATGAACTGTATGACGTACAGTCTTGTGTGAGGTGTCATTGAACTCAGCAGAGACTTCCTTTTCATTGGTGATGTTTGACCCGCCCCCTATGATGCGGCCACGCCCCCTTTCACAGATAATGAACTGTATGACGTAGAGTCTTGTGTGAGGTGTCATTGAACTCAGCAGGGAGTTCACTTTTCATTGGCGACGATGTTCAGTGTCTGAGTGACGCGCAAATGCACGGCCGCAAGGAGAGGCGTCCGCCAGTATCCCGACTCGCGCAGGTTAGCGAGGGCCCGCTCATCGCTGCTTGCAGCTTTAATTAGGGCCCTGCCCACAGCGGCGAAGGCCCTATTGAAACTGAAGGAATTATTATTATTATTATTATTATTCTTTTTTTTTCCGGCAAATGAATTGCCTTTTGGGGACTTATCATATTCAAAACTCACCATATTTGGCGGTCGCATCAAGTCTGGTGAAAATTTACGTATTTTAATGGTTTCGGGAATGGGCGCACAAAATGGCTCGCTAGCGCCCCTACAATAATTTGAAAATTCAGCCCCTGCACTACGTTTAACGTAGAGTCACGAAACTTGGTACACATATGTAGCATGGCAGGGCGGACATAAAACTCCATTGTAGCCCCCTAAACCCAACAGGAAGTCCGCCATTTTGTATTGAATGTTCGAAATTAGTGCGATTTTGGCCATTTCCACGTGTCGTACTTTAACGAACTCCTCCTAGAGCTTTCATCCAATCAGCTTCAAACTTGGTGTGTGTCATCTTAAGATGTTAACGATGAAAAGTTATTAAAAGAAAAACTTTTCGTCATAGGGCGTGGCCGTGGCGGGCGGCCATTTTGTGCGATTCGCCACCAAAACAGGAAGTGGGTGTAACTTGAGCGTACAGTGTCCGATTGGATCGAAACTTGTCAGGATTCATCAGAGTCCGCCCCTGACGACATATACACGCCGCTATTGGCTCAAAGTCATAGCGCCCTAGTGGCAACAGGAAGTAGGCCTAAAAGACAAGGTGCTATACTTTAACGAACTCCTCCTAGAGCTTTCATCTGATCAACTTCAAACTTGGTGTGTGTCATCTTAAGATGTTGACGATGAAAAGTTATTAAAAGAAAACTTTTCGTCCAACGGTGTGGGCGTGGCATGGCGGCCATTTTGAGTGTTTAGCGATGAAGGAGAAAGTGGCTGTAACTACAGCGTACGTTGTCGTATCTGCTTGAAATTTCCCACAATCACCAAGAGTCCCGGCCTGAGGACACCTACAGGCCAATATGGACTTTTGGAGACAGCGCCACCATCTGGCAACAGGAAATATGCCTTATATGACAAACATCATCCGATTTACATGAAACTTAGAATGTGTGGTCTACATGTGATACTGAGGCGGCCCCTATAATTTGACCACGCCCAGTCACTCCAGGCCACGCCCCCTTTCATAACATTTGAACCGTTTAAGGTATAGCTTTGTGTGAGGTGTCAATGAACTCAGCAGAGACTTCCTTTTCATTGGTGATGGTTTGACCTGCCCCCATGATGCGGCCACGCCCCTTTCATAACATTTGAACCGTATAAGGTACAGTCTTGTGTGAGGTGTCATTGAACTCAGCAGAGACTTCCTTCTTCATTGGTGATGTTTGACCCACCCCCCCATGATGCGGCCACGCCCCCTTTCACAGATAATGAACCGTATGATATAGAATCTTGTGTGAGGTATCGTTGAACTCAGCAGAGAGTTCCGTTTTCATTGGTGATGTTTGACCCGTCCCCCTATGATGCGGCCACGCCCCCTTTCACAGATAATGAACCGTATGACGTAGAGTCTTGTGTGAGGTGTCATTGAACTCAGCAGGGAGTTCATTTTTCATTGGGGACGATTTTCAGTGTCTGAGTGACGCGCAAATGCACGGTCGCAAGGAGAGGCGTCCGCCAGTATCCCGACTCGCGCAGGTTAGCGAGGCCTGCTCATCGCTGCTTGCAGCTTTAATTATTATTATTCTTTTTTTCCGGCAAATGAATTGCCTTTTTGAGGGACTTATCATATTCAAAAACTCACCATATTTGGCGGTCGCATCAAGTCTGGTGAAAATTTACGTATTTTAATGGTTTCGGGAATGGGCGCACAAAATGGCTCGCTAGCGCCCTACAATAATTTGAAAATTCAGCCCCTGCACTACGTTTAACGTAGAGTCACGAAACTTGGTCCACATATGTAGCATGGCAGGGCGGACATAAAACTCCATTGTAGCCCCCCCCTAAACCCAACAGGAAGTCCGCCATTTTGTATTGAATGTTCGAAATTAGTGCGATTTTGGCCATTTCCACGTGTCGTACTTTAACGAACTCCTCCTAGAGCTTTCATCCAATCAGCTTCAAACTTGGTGTGTGTCATCTTAACATGTTAACGATGAAAAGTTATTAAAAGAAAAACTTTTCGTCATAGGGCGTGGCCGTGGCGGGGCGGCCATTTTGTGCGATTCGCCACCAAAACAGGAAGTGGGTGTAACTTGAGCGTACGTTGTCCGATTGGATCGAAACTTTCAGGATTCATCAGAGTCCGCCTGACGACATATACACGCCGCTATTGGCTCAAAGTCATAGCGCCCCTAGTGGCAACAGGAAGTAGGCCTAAAAGACAAGGTGCTATACTTTAACGAACTCCTCCTAGAGCTTTCATCCGATCAACTTCAAACTTGGTGTGTGTCATCTTAAGATGTTAACGATGAAAAGTTATTAAAAGAAAAACTTTTCGTCAACGGTGTGGGCGTGGCATGGCGGCCATTTTGAGTGTTTAGCGATGAAGGAGAAAGTGGCTGTAACTACAGCGTACGTTGTCGTATCTGCTTGAAATTTCCCACAATCACCAAGAGTCCAGGCCTGAGGACACCTACAGGCCAATATGGACTTTTGGAGACAGCGCCACCATCTGGCAACAGGAAATATGCCTTATATGACAAACATCATCCGATTTACATGAAACTTAGAATGTGTGGTCTACATGTGATACTGAGGCGGCCCCTATAATTTGACCACGCCCAGTCACTCAGGCCACGCCCCTTTCATAACATTTGAACCGTTTAAGGTATAGCTTTGTGTGAGGTGTCAATGAACTCAGCAGAGACTTCCTTCTTCATTGGTGATGGTTTGGCCCGCCCCTATGCGTAAGCCACGCCCACTTTCATAACATTTGAACCGTTTAAGGTACAGCTTTGTGTGAGGTGTCAATGAACTCAGCAGAGAATTCCTTTTTCATTGGTGATGTTTGACCCGCCCCCATGATGCGGCCACGCCCCTTTCACAGATAATGAACTGTATGACGTATAGTGTTGTGTGAGGTGTCATTGAACTCAGCAGAGAGTTCCTTTCATTGGTGATGTTTGACCCGCCCCCTATGATGCGGCCACGCCCCTTTCACAGATAATGAACTGTATGACGTATAGTCTTGTGTGAGGTGTCATTGAACTCAGCAGAGAGTTCCCTTTTCATTGGCGATGATTTCAGTGTCTGAGTGACGCGCAAATGCACGGTCGCAAGGAGAGGCGTCCGCCAGTAACCCCGACTCGCGCAGGTTAGCGAGGCCCGTTCATCGCTGCTTGAAGCATTAGGCCCGAGCGCCGACAGCGGCGAAGGCCCTATTGAAACTGAAGGAATTATTATTATTATTATTATTCTTTTCCGTCAAATGAATTGCCTTTTTGGGGGACTTATCATATTCAAAAACTCACCATATTTGGCGGTCGCATCAAGTCTGGTGAAAATTTACGTATTTTAATGGTTTCGGGAATAGGCGCACAAAATGGCTCGCTAGCGCCCTACAATAATTTGAAAATTCAGCCCCTGCACTACGTTTAACGTAGAGTCACGAAACTTGGTCCACATATGTAGCATGGCAGGGCGGACATAAAACTCCATTGTAGCCCCCTAAACCCAACAGGAAGTCCGCCATTTTGTATTGAATGTTCGAAATTAGTGCGATTTTGGCCATTTCCACGTGTCGTACTTTAACGAACTCCTCCTAGAGCTTTCATCCAATCAGCTTCAAACTTGGTGTGTGTCATCTTAACATGTTAACGATGAAAAGTTATTAAAAGAAAAACTTTTCGTCATAGGGCGTGGCCGTGGCGGGCGGCCATTTTGTGCGATTCGCCACCAAAACAGGAAGTGGGTGTAACTTGAGCGTACTTGTCCGATTGGATCGAAACTTGTCAGGATTCATCAGAGTCCGCCCCTGACGACATATACACGCCGCTATTGGCTCAAAGTCATAGCGCCCCTAGTGGCAACAGGAAGTAGGCCTAAAAGACAAGGTGCTATACTTTAACGAACTCCTCCTAGAGCTTTCATCCGATCAACTTCAAACTTGGTGTGTGTCATCTTAAGATGTTGAAGATGAAAAGTTATTAAAAGAAAACTTTTCGTCAACGGTGTGGGCGTGGCATGGCGGCCATTTTGAGTGTTTAGCGATGAAGGAGAAAGTGGCTGTAACTACAGCGTACGTTGTCGTATCTGCTTGAAATTTCCCACAATCACCAAGAGTCCCGGCCTGAGGACACCTACAGGCCAATATGGACTTTTGGAGACAGCGCCACCATCTGGCAACAGGAAATATGCCTTATATGACAAACATCATCCGATTTACATGAAACTTAGAATGTGTGGTCTACATGTGATACTGAGGCGGCCCCTATAATTTGACCACGCCCAGTCACTCAGGCCACGCCCCCTTTCATAACATTTGAACCGTTTAAGGTATAGCTTTGTGTGAGGTGTCAATGAACTCAGCAGAGACTTCCTTCTTTATTGGTGATGGTTTGGCCCGCCCCTATGCGTAAGCCACGCCCACTTTCATAACATTTGAACCGTTTAAGGTACAGCTTTGTGTGAGGTGTCAATGAACTCAGCAGAGAATTCCTTTTTCATTGGTGATGTTTGACCCGCCCCTATGATGCGGCCACGCCCCTTTCACATATATTGAACTGTATGACGTATAGTCTTGTGTGAGGTGTCATTGAACTCAGCAGAGAGTTCCTTTTCATTGGTGATGTTTGACCCGCCCCCATGATGCGGCCACGCCCCCTTTCACAGATAATGAACCGTATGACGTAGAGTCTTGTGTGAGGTGTCATTGAACTCAGCAGGGAGTTCACTTTTCATTTGGGACGATGTTCAGTGTCTGAGTGACGCGCAAATGCGTCCGCAAGGAGAGGCGTCCGCCAGTATCCCCGACTCGCGCAGGTTAGCGAGGGCCTGCTTCATCGCTGCTTGCAGCTTTAATTATTATTATTATTATTATTCCGGCAAATGAATTGCCTTTTTGAGGGACTTATCATATTCAAAAACTCACCATATTTGGCGGTCGCATCAAGTCTGGTGAAAATTTACGTATTTTAATGGTTTCGAATAGGCGCACAAAATGGCTCGCTAGCGCCCTACAATAATTTGAAAATTCAGCCCCTGCACTACGTTTAACGTAGAGTCACGAAACTTGGTACACATATGTAGCATGGCAGGGCGGACATAAAACTCCATTGTAGCCCCCTAAACCCAACAGGAAGTCCGCCATTTTGTATTGAATGTTCGAAATTAGTGCGATTTTGGCCATTTCCACGTGTCGTACTTTAACGAACTCCTCCTAGAGCTTTCATCCAATCAGCTTCAAACTTGGTGTGTGTCATCTTAACATGTTAACGATGAAAAGTTATTAAAAGAAAACTTTTCGTCATAGGGCGTGGCCGCGGGGCGGCCATTTTGTGCGATTCGCCACCAAAACAGGAAGTGGGTGTAACTTGAGCGTACGTTGTCCGATTGGATCGAAACTTTCAGGATTCATCAGAGTCCGCCCTGACGACATATACACGCCGCTATTGGCTCAAAGTCATAGCGCCCCTAGTGGCAACAGGAAGTAGGCCTAAAAGACAAGGTGCTATACTTTAACGAACTCCTCCTAGAGCTTTCATCCGATCAACTTCAAACTTGGTGTGTGTCATCTTAAGATGTTGACGATGAAAAGTTATTAAAAGAAAACTTTTCGTCACACGGTGTGGGCGTGGCATGGCGGCCATTTTGAGTGTTTAGCGATGAAGGAGAAAGTGGCTGTAACTACAGCGTACGTTGTCGTATCTGCTTGAAATTTCCCACAATCACCAAGAGTCCCGGCCTGAGGACACCTACAGGCCAATATGGACTTTTGGAGACAGCGCCACCATCTGGCAACAGGAAATATGCCTTATATGACAAACATCATCCGATTTACATGAAACTTAGAATGTGTGGTCTACATGTGATACTGAGGCGGCCCCTATAATTTGACCACGCCCAGTCACTCAGGCCACGCCCTTTCATAACATTTGAACCGTTTAAGGTATAGCTTTGTGTGAGGTGTCAATGAACTCAGCAGAGACTTCCTTTTTCATTGGTGATGTTTGACCTGCCCCATGATGCGGCCACGCCCCTTTCACAGATTTGAACCGTATGACGTAGAATCTTGTGTGAGGTGTCAATGAACTCAGCAGAGACTTCCTTCTTCATTGGTGATGTTTGACCTGCCCCCTATGCGGCCACGCCCCCTTTCATAACATTTGAACCGTTTAAGGTACAGTTTGTGTGAGGTGTCATTGAACTCAGCAGAGACTTCCTTTTTCATTGGTGATGTTTGACCTGCCCCTATGATGCGGCCACGCCCCTTTCACAGATAATGAACTGTATGACGTATAGTCTTGTGTGAGGTGTCATTGAACTCAGCAGAGACTTCCTTTTCATTGGTGATGTTTGACCTGCCCCCAATGATGCGGCCACGCCCCCTTTCACAGATAATGAACCGTATGACGTAGAGTCTTGTGTGAGGTGTCATTGAACTCAGCGGAGTTCCTTTTCATTTGCGACGATGTTCAGTGTCTGAGTGACGCGCAAATGCACGGCCGCAAGGAGAGGCGTCCGCCAGTATCCCCGACTCGCGCAGGTTAGCGAGGGCCTGTTCATCGCTGCTTGCAGCTTTAATTATTATTATTATTCCCGGCAAATGAATTGCCTTTTTGAGGGACTTATCATATTCAAAAACTCACCATATTTGGCGGTCGCATCAAGTCTGGTGAAAATTTACGTATTTTAATGGTTTCGGGAATAGGCGCACAAAATGGCTCGCTAGCGCCCTACAATAATTTGAAAATTCAGCCCCTGCACTACGTTTAACGTAGAGTCACGAAACTTGGTCCACATATGTAGCATGGCAGGGCGGACATAAAACTCCATTGTAGCCCCCTAAACCCAACAGGAAGTCCGCCATTTTGTATTGAATGTTCGAAATTAGTGCGATTTTGGCCATTTCCACGTGTCGTACTTTAACGAACTCCTCCTAGAGCTTTCATCCAATCAGCTTCAAACTTGGTGTGTGTCATCTTAACATGTTAACGATGAAAAGTTATTAAAAGAAAAACTTTTCGTCATAGGGCGTGGCCGTGGCGGGCGGCCATTTTGTGCGATTCGCCACCAAAACAGGAAGTGGGTGTAACTTGAGCGTACGTGTCCGATTGGATCGAAACTTGTCAGGATTCATCAGAGTCCGCCCTGACGATATACACGCCGCTATTGGCTCAAAGTCATAGCGCCCCCTAGTGGCAACAGGAAGTAGGCCTAAAAGACAAGGTGCTATACTTTAACGAACTCCTCCTAGAGCTTTCATCTGATCAACTTCAAACTTGGTGTGTGTCATCTTAAGATGTTGACGATGAAAAGTTATTAAAAGAAAACTTTTCGTCCAACGGTGTGGGCGTGGCATGGCGGCCATTTTGAGTGTTTAGCGATGAAGGAGAAAGTGGCTGTAACTACAGCGTACGTTGTCGTATCTGCTTGAAATTTCCCACAATCACCAAGAGTCCCGGCCTGAGGACACCTACAGGCCAATATGGACTTTTGGAGACAGCGCCACCATCTGGCAACAGGAAATATGCCTTATATGACAAACATCATCCGATTTACATGAAACTTAGAATGTGTGGTCTACATGTGATACTGAGGCGGCCCCTATAATTTGACCACGCCCAGTCACCAGGCCACGCCCCTTTCATAACATTTGAACCGTTTAAGGTATAGCTTTGTGTGAGGTGTCAATGAACTCAGCAGAGACTTCCTTCTTTATTGGTGATGGTTTGGCCCGCCCCCTATGCGTAAGCCACGCCCACTTTCATAACATTTGAACCATTTAAGGTACAGTCTTGTGTGAGGTGTCATTGAACTCAGCAGAGACTTCCTTTTTCATTGGTGATGTTTGACCCGCCCCCATGATGCGGCCACGCCCTTTCACAGATAATGAACCGTATGACGAGAATCTTGTGTGAGGTGTCATTGAACTCAGCAGAGAGTTCTTTTTCATTGGTGATGTTTGACCCGCCCCCTATGATGCGGCCACGCCCCCTTTCACAGATAATGACCTGTATGATTTATAGTCTTGTGTGAGGTGTCATTGAACTCAGCAGAGACTTCCTTTTCATTGGTGATGTTTGACCCGCCCCTTATGATGCGGCCACGCCCTTTCACAGATAATGAACCGTATGACGTAGAGTCTTGTGTGAGGTGTCATTGAACTCAGCAGGAGTTCACTTTTCATTGGCGACGATGTTCAGTGTCTGAGTGACGCGCAAATGCACGGCCGCAAGGAGAGGCGTCCGCCAGTATCCCACTCGCGCAGGTTAGCGAGGGCCCGTTCATCGCTGCTTGCAGCTAATTAGTAGGGCCACAGCGGCGAAGGCCCTATTGAAACTGAAGGCTTATTATTATTATTACAGCTGCGAAGGCCCTATTGAAACTGAAGGAATTATTATTATTATTATTATTATTCCGGCAAATGAATTGCCTTTTTGAGGGACTTATCATATTCAAAAACTCACCATATTTGGCGGTCGCATCAAGTCTGGTGAAAATTTACGTATTTTAATGGTTTCGGGAATGGGCGCACAAAATGGCTCGCTAGCGCCCTACAATAATTTGAAAATTCAGCCCCTGCACTACGTTTAACGTAGAGTCACGAAACTTGGTACACATATGTAGCATGGGGCGGACATAAAACTCCATTGTAGCCCCCTAAACCAAACAGGAAGTCCGCCATTTTGTATTGAATGTTCGAAATTAGTGCGATTTTGGCCATTTCCACGTGTCGTACTTTAACGAACTCCTCCTAGAGCTTTCATCCAATCAGCTTCAAACTTGGTGTGTGTCATCTTAACATGTTAACGATGAAAAGTTATTAAAAGAAAAACTTTTCGTCATAGGGCGTGGCCGTGGCAGGGCGGCCATTTTGTGCGATTCGCCACCAAAACAGGAAGTGGGTGTAACTTGAGCGTACGTTGTCCGATTGGATCGAAACTTTCAGGATTCATCAGAGTCCGCCCTGACGACATATACACGCCGCTATTGGCTCAAAGTCATAGCGCCCCTAGTGGCAACAGGAAGTAGGCCTAAAAGACAAGGTGCTATACTTTAACGAACTCCTCCTAGAGCTTTCATCTGATCAACTTCAAACTTGGTGTGTGTCATCTTAAGATGTTAACGATGAAAAGTTATTAAAAGAAAAACTTTTCGTCAACGGTGTGGGCGTGGCATGGCGGCCATTTTGAGTGTTTAGCGATGAAGGAGAAAGTGGCTGTAACTACAGCGTACGTTGTCGTATCTGCTTGAAATTTCCCACAATCACCAAGAGTCCAGGCCTGAGGACACCTACAGGCCAATATGGACTTTTGGAGACAGCGCCACCATCTGGCAACAGGAAATATGCCTTATATGACAAACATCATCCGATTTACATGAAACTTAGAATGTGTGGTCTACATGTGATACTGAGGCGGCCCCTATAATTTGACCACGCCCAGTCACTCAGGCCACGCCCCTTTCATAACATTTGAACCGTTTAAGGTATAGCTTTGTGTGAGGTGTCAATGAACTCAGCAGAGACTTCCTTCTTCATTGGTGATGGTTTGGCCCGCCCCTATGCGTAAGCCACGCCCACTTTCATAACATTTGAACCGTTTAAGGTACAGCTTGTGTGAGGTGTCAATGAACTCAGCAGAGAATTCCTTTTCATTGGTGATGTTTGACCTGCCCCCTATGATGCGGCCACGCCCTTTTCACAGATAATGAACTGTATGACGTATAGTCTTGTGTGAGGTGTCATTGAACTCAGCAGAGAGTTCCTTTTCATTGGTGATGTTTGACCCGCCCCTATGATGCGGCCACGCCCCTTTCACAGATAATGAACCGTATGACGTAGAGTCTTGTGTGAGGTGTCATTGAACTCAGCAGGGAGTTCCTCATTTGCGACGATGTTCAGTGTCTGAGTGACGCGCAAATGCACGTTCGCAAGAGAGGCGTCCGCCAGTATCTCGACTCGCGCAGGTTAGCGAGGGTCTGCTCATCGCTGCTTGCAGCTTTAAATTATTATTATTTTCCGTCAAATGAATTGCCTTTTTGGGGACTTATCATATTCAAAACTCACCATATTTGGCGGTCGCATCAAGTCTGGTGAAAATTTACGTATTTTAATGGTTTTGGGAATAGGCGCACAAAATGGCTCGCTAGCGCCCTACAATAATTTGAAAATTCAGCCCCTGCAGTACGTTTAACGAGTCACGAAACTTGGTCCACATATGTAGCATGGCAGGACGGACATAAAACTCCATTGTAGCCCCCTAAACCCAACAGGAAGTCCGCCATTTTGTATTGAATGTTCGAAATTAGTGCGATTTTGGCCATTTCCACGTGTCGTACTTTAACGAACTCCTCCTAGAGCTTTCATCCAATCAGCTTCAAACTTGGTGTGTGTCATCTTAACATGTTAACGATGAAAAGTTATTAAAAGAAAAACTTTTCGTCATAGGGCGTGGCCGTGGCGGGCGGCCATTTTGTGCGATTCGCCACCAAAACAGGAAGTGGGTGTAACTTGAGCGCTAGTGTCCGATTGGATCAAACTTGTCAGGATTCATCAGAGTCCGCCCTGACGACATATACACGCCGCTATTGGCTCAAAGTCATAGCGCCCTAGTGGCAACAGGAAGTAGGCCTAAAAGACAAGGTGCTATACTTTAACGAACTCCTCCTAGAGCTTTCATCCGATCAACTTCAAACTTGGTGTGTGTCATCTTAAGATGTTGAAGATGAAAAGTTATTAAAAGAAAACTTTTCGTCAAACGGTGTGGGCGTGGCATGGCGGCCATTTTGAGTGTTTAGCGATGAAGGAGAAAGTGGCTGTAACTACAGCGTACGTTGTCGTATCTGCTTGAAATTTCCCACAATCACCAAGAGTCCCGGCCTGAGGACACC
Source organism: Percina caprodes (assembly GCA_013375575.1). Taxonomy (NCBI): domain Eukaryota; kingdom Metazoa; phylum Chordata; class Actinopteri; order Perciformes; family Percidae; genus Percina; species Percina caprodes. The sequence goes on along the minus strand of JABXJD010000172.1, from coordinate 1,280,537 downwards.
TACAGGCCAATATGGACTTTTGGAGACAGCGCCACCATCTGGCAACAGGAAATATGCCTTATATGACAAACATCATCCGATTTACATGAAACTTAGAATGTGTGGTCTACATGTGATACTGAGGCGGCCCCTATAATTTGACCACGCCCAGTCACTCAGGCCACGCCCCCTCATAACATTTGAACCGTTTAAGGTATAGCTTTGTGTGAGGTGTCAATGAACTCAGCAGAGACTTTCTTTATTGGTGATGGTTTGGCCTGCCCCTATGCGTAAGCCACGCCCACTTTCATAACATTTGAACCGCTTAAGGTACAGTCTTGTGTGAGGTGTCAATGAACTCAGCAGAGACTTCCTTTTCATTGGTGATGTTTGACCTGCCCCCTATGATGCGGCCACGCCCCTTTCACAGATAATGAACCGTATGACGTAGAATCTTGTGTGAGGTGTCATTGAACTCAGCAGAGACTTTTCATTGGTGATGTTTGACCCCCCTATGATGCGGCCACGCCCCTTTCACAGATAATGAACAATGAAGTCTTGTGTGAGGTGTCATTGAACTCAGCAAGTTCACTTTTCATTGGCGACGATGTTCAGTGTCTGAGTGACGCGCAAATGCACGTTCGCAAGGAGATGCGTCCATGTACACCCCGACTGCGCAGGTTAGCGGGCCTGACAAAGACATCGCTGCTTGCAGCTTTAAAACTTTATTATTATTATTATTTTCCATCAAATGAATTGCCTTAAGGGGACTTATCATATTCAAAACTCACCATTTCGGTCGCATCAAGTCTGGTGAAAATTTACGTATTTTAATGGTTTCATGAATAGGCGCAAAAAATGGCTCGCTAGCACCCTACAATAATTTGAAAATTCAGCCCCTGCACTACGATTAACGTTAGAGTCACGAAACTTGGTCCACATATGTAGCATGGCAGGACGGACATAAAACTCCATTGTAGCCCCTCAAACCCAAACAGGAAGTCCGCCATTTTGTATTGAATGTTCGAAATTAGTGCGATTTTGGCCATTTCCACGTGTCGACTTTAACGAACTCCTCCTAGAGCTTTCATCCAATCAGCTTCAAACTTGGTGTGTGTCATCTTAAGATGTTAACGATGAAAAGTTATTAAAAGAAAAACTTTTCGTCATAGGGCGTGGCCGTGGCAGGGCGGCCATTTTGTGCGATTCGCCACCAAAACAGGAAGTGGGTGTAACTTGAGCGTACTTGTCCGATTGGATCGAAACTTTTCAGGATTCATCAGAGTCCGCCCCTGACGACATATACACACCGCTATTGGCTCAAAGTCATAGCGCCCCTAGTAACAGGAAGTAGGCCTAAAAGACAAGGTGCTATACTTTAACGAACTCCTCCTAGAGCTTTCATCCGATCAACTTCAAACTTGGTGTGTGTCATCTTAAGATGTTGACGATGAAAAGTTATTAAAAGAAAACTTTTCACACGGTGTGGGCGTGGCATGGCGGCCATTTTGAGTGTTTAGCGATGAAGGAGAAAGTGGCTGTAACTACAGCCTTTGTCGCTTTCTGCTTGAAATTTCCCACAATCACCAAGAGAGAGGCCTGAGGACACCTACAGGCCAATATGGACTTTTGGAGACAGCGCCACCATCTGGCACCAGGAAATATGCCTTATATGACAAACATCATCCGATTTACATGAAACTTAGAATGTGTGGTCTACATGTGATACTGAGGCGGCCCCTATAAGAGACCACGCCCAGTCACCAGGCCACGGCCTTTCATAACATTTGAACCGTTTAAGGTATAGCTTTGTGTGAGGTGTCAATGAACTCAGCAGAGACATTCTTTATTGGTGATGGTTTGCCTCCCTATGCGTAAGCCACGCCCACTTTACATTTGAACCGTTTAAGGTATCAGATTGTGTGAGGTGTCAATGAACTCAGCAGAGACTTCCTTTTTCATTGGTGATGTTTGACCCTTCCCCCCATGATGCGGCCACGCCCCCTTTCACAGATAATGAACCATATGACGTAGAATCTTGTGTGAGGTGTCATTGAACTCAGCAGAGAGTTCCTTTTTCATTGGTGATGTTTGACCTGCCCCCTATGATGCGGCCACTTCCCCTTTCACAGATAATGAACTGTATGATCGTATAGATTTACTTGTGTGAGGTGCCCTAATGAACTCAGCAGAGAGTTCCTTTTCATTGGCGATGATTTTGTTCTTGAGTGACGCGCAAATGCACGGTCGCAGGAGCGGTCCCGCCAGTAACTGACTCGCGCAGGTTAGCGAGGCCTGTTCTCATCGCTGCTTGCAGCTTTAATTTTTGTGTTTTGAATCCCGGACCCGTTTTGCCAGTCTCCTGAGTTTCCCCTTTGGACCAGTGCCTGTAACCCCGATGCTTTCTGTTGAACTTTTCTCAAACTGCTGTGTTCCTGCTCCTGCCTGCTGTCTCTTTGCTGCATTTGGGTCCTGTCCTCACCACCCACATATATGCCCATATTTCAAAGTGAGGAAGATAATGTTTCTTTCAATAAGAAAGATGCTATGTCTCTGGTTTTCAAAATTAGATAGTCTTTATTTTTCCATAGTGATAATAATTTCCAGACATCTTCTTTCCATAGCACAACACCACATATATATATATATATATATATATATATATATATATATATATATATATATATATATATAAAACACATAAAACATACAACTTATACAAAACACATTACATTAATACACACAGAAATATCAAATTTTAAAACTGCAAAGAAGCTGATGTGGTGGTGGTGGCATTATTATAGTTTGTTCAGCACTGTGATGGTGGTGGGGACAAAACGTTTTTAAAATAGGCTTTAGTCCATTTCAGTGCTCTGTATCTGCAGATGTAGTGGCAGTAATTTGAAAAATTGATTCAGAGGATGGTCTGTGTCATCTGCTATTTTACATGCCATACATGTGATGGCTGTGCCATTCATGTCTGATAGGCTGGGTGTGGGGAGACAAATTATCTTAGAGGCAATATGTGTGATTTTAGTGAGTTGGTTTTTGCAGGTGGCTGTTAGCATTGTGTAAAAACAGTATTAGCAGTACAGCAGGGTGGGTTGGATGATGCTTTTGTAAAGTAGGAGCAGGAGATGAATGGTCCCGCTACACGTCCTGCAATGCCGTGTTCATCTTGCCACGCTCTGCTGTGCCCTGCTACGTCCTGCTGTGCCTTGTAATGCTGCACAGTGCCCTGCTATGCCATGTACTACTACAAAGAACTACCACAAACTACTATTTTTTTCTATTTTTGTTATTACCACTCTTCATTCTAACCCCAACCGGTCGTCAGACACCGCCTATCAAGAGCCTGGGTCTGTCCGAGGTTTCTGCCTAAAAGGAAGTTTTTCCTCGCCACTGTTGCACTGTTGCTTGCTCTGGAGGAAACTACTAGAACTGTTGGGTCCTTGTAAATTCTGGAGTGTAGTCTAGACCTACTCTATCTGTAAAGTGTCTCGAGATAACTCTTGTTATGAATTGATACTATAAATAAAATTGAATAGAATAGAATGCCTTTATTGTCATTATACACAAGTGCAGTACCTGTGCAATGAGATTAAAGCAATGGGGGAAACAAAAAGCGCAGCTTGACTTAGTGTGATCCGCTCATCGCGGCTTAATCGGTTGCACGTTTGCCGAGCCAGGATGAACAGGTGAAGCTATGTCAAGCCAGGTGTAGATAGCTGGGATAAGTGCACGTTCACGGCTTTCTTAAATAGGCCACAGTATCGATCACAGATGTACTGATGCAGAAATGGAGAAGACGCATATGGCATATGTTTCATCCAATAAGCAGCAGCTTTTAATGGAAAGTAACGAGGAGGTGAAGCATATAATATGCAGAAAGGGAAATGCAACAGTTATCAAATGGAGAGAAAAAGCCCAACAGACTATTGCGGACCGACTGAGTGTGTAAGGATGTAAAAATATCTACTTACTTAATATCTAGTCACTCCACATTTTTACAAAGTTGTATGCTACACTGTGTTTGCTTTAAATATGCTAGTTTCATGTGTTGGTTTTATTGCTGTATCTATTTTTATGTGAAATGTGCTGGTTTTACCATAAAGTGTCTTTTGAGTAACCTACCATGTAAAGCACAATATAAATAAAATGTATTATTTAGCCTACTTTGCCTTAAAAGTAAGCAGAGGGATTGGAAGCCTAAACCTAACCCATCAGAGGACAGTGGGGAGGAGGAAAAAGAGGATCAACACCTGCTGTGAACTCTCTGTTCTGAGGTTTGTGGCAACACCGTTATAGCAAAGTCATGCTCCAAGATTTGCCTTGTCAATGTCTATCCTAAAGGGCACCATGAGAATGCTGTCAAGATTCAATTTTATTTATATAGCACTAAATCACAACAACAGTTATCTCATTGCGCTTTTCATAAAACAGCAGGTCTACCCTTCAGGTATCCGAGACCACCTTTGCCAAACAATCGAGAACAAGCAGTGAACCGTCTCTCTTCTCTACGGTGCACACTAGAGCGAAAGCACAAAATGCACAGTTTGTTGCTTTCATGCAGAAGGTGTTTGACAACAATCATGCAGAGCCAGCTCCTCCACCTACAAAGGGAAAGGAGTGCTAGTATTTACCAAATTTTGGAGTTCATCACCCAAGAAAACCAGACCAGATCAGAGTGGTTTTCGACTCCAGCGCAATACAATGGAATCTCTCTGAACACCGTCTGGCTCCCTGAATAACAGGCTCATGCGTGTCTTGGTTCGCTTCAGGAAGGAGCGTGTGGCTGTGACTGCAGACATTCAACACATGTTTCATTGTTTTGTAGTGAGAGACAATCATCTGGACTAGTTACGCTTTCTCTGGTATCGCGATAATGACCCAAGCAAAGATGTGGTTGAGTATAGGTCCATGTGTTTTGCAAAAACAAACCTCCGGCCAGCCGTAGCCGTGGCCGCCTACGGCCTCAGAAGAGCTGCAATGAAGGGAGATTAGCAATATGAATCAGACACCAGACACTTTGTAGAACATGAGTTCTATGTGGATGATGGACTCATTTCTTTGCCAACTGAGGAGGAGGCTATTACCCTACTAAAGAGAACACAAGCCTCTCTCTCTCTGATTCAAACTTGAGGCTTCATAAAATAACATCAAACAGCGTAAATGTCCTGAGCGCATTTCCAGTGGAAGACTATGCAAAAGACATAAACGACTTTGACCTGGATGGAGAAACCATTCCCACACCATGCAGCCTTGGTTTGATCTGGGAAGTTGCTGCTGACACATTTACTTTTCAGGCATCTGTCAGAGACAAGTCATTCCCACGTCGTGGAGTTCTGTCTAATAGCCTTTTTGATCCTCTTGGGTTTGTTGCTCCTGTCACTATTCATGGGAAGTTTCAAGGAACTGTCTATGGAAGCAAATGACTGGGATGCCCCACTTCAACAATAGAAATGTGGTGCGTGGGAGTCATGGAGTGACTCACTACAAGCCCTGCAGCAGCTTCATATCCCTCGAGCTTACGCAGTTAGCTCTCCCATAAACGAAAGGAAATCTGCATCTTCTCAGATGCTTCAACCAAAGCCATCAGTGCCGTGGTATATCTCAAGACAACGGATGAGGATGGTCAGATCAACATCGGGTTCATTCTAGGAAAGGCAAGATTGGCACCACAAACCACAATACCCAGACTGGAGCTGTGTGCGGCTGTACCAGCAGTGGAAATGGCTGAGCTTGTTGTCCAGGAAATTGACTTCCAGCTTGATGCAGTCACCTTCTACTGTGACAGTAAGGTGGTACTTGGGTACATATATAATGAGACAAAATGGTTCTATGTTTATGTCCACGACAGAGTTCAAAGAATTAAACAATTCACACAGCCAAAGCAGTGGCATTATGTACCTATAGAGCATAATTCTGCCAATCATGCTTCCAGGTCTGTTCAAAGTTCTCAGCTTACCAATACCAACTGGCTGACAGGACCAGCATTTTGTATAAACTGCAAGAAACCTACAGCGGACAGCTAAATGTGTTTGAGCTCATTGATCCAGACTCAGATACGGAAATCCGACCACACGTGACATGCTGTGCCACTAGCACAAGGAAAAAGCCACTCACCCCAGAGAGATTTAACAGATTCTCTTCTTGGAACTCTTTGCAAAGAGCGGTTGCAACACTCATTCATGTAACTCATTCGTTTCAGTCCTCAACCAGAGTTCCTTCTCAGTGCAGTGGTTGGCATCAATGTACAAAACCTCACACAGTCAGTGATCTGTCAAAGGCAATGAAGACAATCTTCTCTGTGCAGAAGGCAACCTTCTCTGAGGAATTGGACACTCTCTCCAACGGAAAAATATCAACAAAAGCCCACTGGCCAAGCTAAATCCACTCATAGATGAGGACGGCCTGATTAGAATTGGTGGCAGACTAAAGCTAGCAGATCTGAGCAGCCAGGAGAAGAACCCCATAATCTCTCCTGGTGAGCATCATGTCTCCACATTGTTCATATGTCACTATGGATGCGTCATTTGTTGAAAGCTACGTGGAAAAAAAAGAGAGGCAGAACATGTCAGACCTACCAGAAGAGCGGATCAGCACTTCACCATCTTTCACGTACACAGGTCTAGATGTCTTTGGCCCTTGGGATGTGGTTGCAAGGCGCAAGAGACAAGAGGAAGCTTATCGCACAGTAAACGTTGGGCAGTGCTCTTCACTTGCCTGAGCACTTGTGCTGTTCACATAGAAGTCATTGAGTCCATGGATGCTTCATCCTTCATTAACTCACTCAGAAGGTTCTTTGCTATCCGTGGCCCCTCCAAACAGATACCCTCTGACTGTGGAACAAATTTCGTTGGCTCCTGCAATGAACTAAAGTTCAACAAGGTAATGAAACAGTCTAAGGTACAGAGGTATGTCAACAGCCAAGTTTGCACATGGGATTTCAATCCACCCCACTCTTCTCATGGGGGGGTTCATGAGAGCGCATGATTGGTGTGTACTGTTCTCAGTAAATGGCCACCAAACCCTTCTGAACCAAATGGTGACAACGGTGTAGAGCTAAGAAAGCCATTATTCTGTGGGCTAATTCCCTCACTACCACCTGTGATAGATGGATCCAAACAGCAGCTAGCAGGAATTATTGGTGGCAGTAGCTGAGGAGATTCATGGGGAGGTGGGTTTGACTGGTCGTCCCCCTGCAAGCACCTTCCAGGAAGCAGAGCTTCTAGTGCTGAGAAGGGTTCAGATAGATTGCTTTCCTGAAGACTACCAGCTCCTGAAACAAGCCAAACCAATTCATCCTAAAAGCCGATTAATTTGCCTCTCTCCAGAGTTTGAGGAGTCCACTTAGTTCATCCAAGTTGGAGGCTGCTTAAGACACATTGAGGAGCTTGACCCTGCCACAGTGCACCCTATTGTCCTGGATCTCAATCACCATAACACCCGGCTGCTTATTAAGGAATATGATACCCAGTTGTGTCATCCAGGACCAGAGAGAGTGTTTGCAGAGCTCCGCCGGAAGTTCCGGATCCTAAGAGGCCAAGAGGCTGTGCGAAAACATCAACGAATATGTCTTGAATGCCGTAGGTAGAGGTCTAAGCCAGCTTGTCAGAAAATGATGGAACTTCCACCCCCTCGCCTCAGGTTGTTCAAACCAGCATTTCATTCATGTGGAATGGATTGCTTTGGCCTCTTCCTGATCAAGGTGGGGCGCTGTAATGAAAAGAGGTGGGGCCTCCTGTTTAAGTGCCTTAAGATCCTTACCTCTATCGATAGTGACGCTTTACTCATGGCTCTTCAAAGATTCCAAGGTAAGCCTGCAGAGTTATACTCTGACAAAGGCACTAACTTCCGAAGGAGAAACAGAACTGAAAGAGGCCTACGAGCAACTTAGCCCTGAACAACAACTTGCTAAGCAGCATTTCAGTTTCCATTTCAACCCTCCTGCTGCCCCACATTTTGGCGGAGCGTGGGAGAGAGATCCGCTCAGTTAAGGCAGAACTTTACACTACCCTTGGCTTGGACTCTGTCACAGAAGACGTCCTCAGGACCGTCCTTACGGAGATTGAGGCCATTCTAAACTCCAAGCCCCTTGGATATGTTTCCGCAGACCTGGAAGATCCTGATCCAATAACGCCTAGTTGCCTTCTTATGGGGCAACCGGATGGTTCCTTATCCCAAGTTGTTTATCCGAATCGGAACTGTTGGGCAAGAAGAGATGGAGACATTCCCAGGTGTTGGCAGACAGGTTCTGGAAAGCATTCATCAAACATTACCTGCTTGGGCTGCAGACCAAAGGGAAGTGGCAGAATCTTTCTCCGGACGTTGAGGTCAGTACAGTAGTGATGTTAATTGATCACCAGTTTCCTCGCTCATTATGGCCAATAGGAAAGGTGACCAAGGTCTTTCCGGGCCCTGATGGTCGAGTGAGGACTGTTGAAGTGCAGATAAAGGACAGAGTTTACACCCAAACTATCACTGGCCTGATTGTGCTACTGGAGGTCCAAGCCCAAGACCATAACCCTGATGATCCAGATGGACCTTAGGCGGCCTTTCCATGGTACAAATTTGGACACAAATTTGGGGGCGGCTTTGTCGGAAAGACCGTTCCTGTGCGCATGCATCAGTTTGAACATTTCCAGCCGTCACCTCAAGATAGATACGCAGCGGAGCTAGAGGGAGACAACAGCTGTGTATGCGATGTGTGCGTCATTGCTGAGAAGTGAGTTGTTCAGTGTAATCCCTTTATGTTTAGATGCCTTTGAGCATTGTATGAGAGATATGCTTAAGTATTTGGTTAGATACATGTTTAGCACGAGTCAATATAACCTGGTATTTACAGCAATTACTAAATCCTTATAGTTCGTGATTAATGTCGGCATCCACTTAAACTGTAACCTGGTTTATATTTGATCTATGTCAACATTTAGATGTGACATTATTTATGTCGATGTATGCCATGTGTAAGATGTGGCGCATTTGTAAATCGATAAGTAGCCACACTCGGAACATTCCAGAGCCCTTGCGGGCAGTCTAATGTTAATTCAGTTGGCCACTAGGTGGCATTGTTGTATTGCATTTCACTAGTAAATACTAGTGAACTAGAACTATAGTCACTATAGTTAAGAAATGCCAGTTTAGCCTGTATTAATGTAAATGATGCAGCTAATTTGATAGTGAGAAATTAATATTCATGTTTGTTCTTGTTTATTTCAGACGACACACACCCACACACGCATGAAGACAGAGATATTCCTAATTGCCTACACATAGATAGCTATATGCACATATAGCCGTTACCTGCCAAACAGTGTACCCTATTATGCTGTGCTGTGTAAATCCTTCAATACCTCCAAGTAAAGTTCTGGTCTGGATTGAACTACATTGACTCCTTTGTGTTCTGACACGACAAGGGGAGAAACAGATTTTGAAGCAGGGTTGTGACTCTATGGCAAGCCATTTTAACATTTAAAAGCTAGACTGGATATGTGTTACAGATATCTTTAATTCCGTTTTGCCTAGTCAAAAAGAACATGTCGGATATCCGCAAATACATGTCATTTAAGATGAATTACAATTACAGATATCTACAATGACGTCATTGAAAAACATCATTGTAGATATCTAATTCAGTTTTGCCTAGTCAAAACTGAATTACAGATATCTCTATTTGTCGTTTTGACTAGTCACAATTACGTTACAGATATCTTGAATGACAATTCCAACTATCCATAACATAATTACGACTAGTCATAAAGACGTTATTGATATCTACAATGTTAATTCCGGATAGTCGAACTTCCTCTTCCGAACTTTTAAATGTTAAAAGGGCTTGCAAAAATAATGTTAAAATGGCTTAGCAAGCCCTTTTAACATTTAAAAGCTAGACTGGATATGTGTTGCAGATATCTTTAATTCCGTTTTGCCTAGTCAAAAAGAACATTTCGGATATCCGCAAATACATTCTTCCTATCCACAATTGTAATTTCAGATATCCACAAAGACATTCTTCCTAAGACAAATTACTTCACGTTTGCTATTCATTTGTATGTGGTTTATCATTACAGATATCTACAATTCAGTTGCAGATATCCAGTATGTGAATTATGGATATTTGCACCTGAATTGTAGATATCTGTAATTCCAGTTTGAGATATCTACAATTTGATACTGATAATCATAACTCCAGTTCAAGATATCTTTAATTCAACTCAATTCCAGATATCTAAATGGTCCTTAAATTAAGTTTTGACTAGGCGAAATGGCGTAGTAGATATCTGTAACTGGAATTATGACTAGTCAAAATGACGTTGTAGAAATCTCAAACTGGATTTAGGATTATTTGTAATTTAATAGTAGATATCTATTATCAAGATATAGATACCTGTAACTTTAATTCCACCTAGTCAAAATGTAATTACAGATATCATGAATTAGAGTTTTGACTAGGCAAAATTACGTTGTAGGTATCTGTATACAAATTGAGGCCTCCCACTGGCGGGAGCAGAGCACGTTGTTCAAATCATCAAATCACATAGTTAGCACCTGTTAATTGTGTAATTAGCACATTAGCACCATGTCGGAGCAGCCAGAGGGCGAAGGCATTTTTAATCGTCTTTTAATACAGCAGCCCGTGCAAGACAGGAGCTGGCTGCAAGAAATGATGATTCAGCGTTACTTTCCACAACAAGACGACTATTTCGCCGGAAAGTTCATCCACTTTGGGGTAAGTTTCAGAATTGCTTATGTGCTAGCTAGCTAAGGTCGGGGTAGGCAACAGTTTAATAATGTGCTGACTTAAATCAGAACCGTTTCTAGGTTGTTTTTGTGAATGTAACTACTCGAGTAGTCTTCCTGCATTTTTTACCCTGCCTGTGCACCGCCGCCTTCCCCTGTGCTCGGTTTGGATTTCCTTTGGCCTGGACTTCCACCTTCCCCGTGCCTGGTTTGGATGTTTTGTTTGAACGTTGCTTTTTGCTCCCTTGGTTTTTGAACTGTTTAAAATAAATCCTTGTGGACTTTCTGCCACTGTGCATTTGGGTCCTCCTTCCCATGACAGTTAGCTGTCTAAGAATGTCTTTCTGTCCTTGATAATATGTAGCCAACAAACTTGTCTCTGGGCTTGGAATTGGACTATAACTAAGTTTGCAAAATACTGACAATTGCAGTACAGCAAGACTGATATTTTAACTTTAGATTAGATATGCGTTGGATTGTGTGTACAGATGTCTGTTGTTGCTGAGTGAAGAGGAGTTGAGGTGGCTCTACATTAACAGCTGGGAACTCTTCATCATCAAGTGTAGGCAGTATTTGAATTCCATAATGTGCAAGGATGGCATCAATGTTTTGGTCACTGTAGGGATTTTCCCCAAACACATTATTGACAGCTGTGCTGTCTGAAATGTTTTTGAGCATGCCCTCTGTCCAGAGTTGGTGTGCGATTATTTTCTGTTCGCAATGGATGGAGGTTCAAGGCCTGTCTAAACTGCTCCAGTCTTTTTTGAATCTCAGGAAGATAAACAATATGCAGTGACAGTCTGTGGACATCATCATCTGGATTTAGAACCTCTAAATCCTCTAAGGAGTAGAACATAAGATAAAAGTGCTGTAACCCATGCAAAAAGACATCACGCCAAAGGCATTCAATTCTCTGATTGTGAACTGATTGTCCAGTAATGAAACCTCTGTGTTCAAGTCCTTGAACTAGATGCATGAATAAAGCCACAAGGATGTTTTCACCACCATGGTCAGATCTGACTCTTGACGGTAGGGCGTAGAGACATGTTGCTTTCAAAAACTGAGAAAGCACTGTTGTGGCACAATTATCTGTGCTGCAGTTGAGGTAAGTAATCGGATGGGTGTATCCATCAATTGCACCATGAATCACAAAGCCCCATCTAGAAAGGTTGAAGAACAAATATTACTTGAAAATGATAATACTATTGACAGTAGTCTGGAAACAAGATAGCTGTAAACTCTCTAAAAGTTCTTTTCAAAACAAAAGTATGACACATCTGGTAATAATAACCTTATGAGACGCATGTTCCCGTCAATGTGCCACAAACTATTGGGGTAAGGCACATGATAAACACGTCTTGCAACTGTCTGGCTCCATCTCCTTGCAGCAGCAGTAGTTCACACGTGTCGACATCTCACGCACCCTGGACCGTGTAACAAGCACACCCTGTGCGCACAACAGGGCTCTTATCATCTGAAACAGATTTTTGAAAAGATCTGAATTGACATGATATTCACTGAGCAATGGCACACACATATGAATTAAATACAGCCTAAAGATAAAAGACCGCGAATTACCTAATTTCCAGAATTAGGAAATTGGCTCTGAAGTTGCCTCACATGTTCTAGTTGACCATCATCTATTGCAGATAGCATACTTCTAACAGATATACCCATCGACTTTGACTTCTTGTACAGAAATGACGAAGAGCTTCCCAGTATTTCAGCAGTTTTTGCAATTGTATGGCCTTGCTTCAGCAGAAATAAAATGTGAAACATCAATGGCTGGTCGGCCTCTTCTCCCTACAAAAAATGTATAGAAGGTCCTAGGCTAGGCTCAGGGATGTAGTGGAGGCTAAACGCACTTAAACGCCGTTTATGCACCTCTCAAAATTCGGAAATGGCGTTTACCCACCTCCAAAGTGCGTTTATCCACCTCTGAATAGCCTATCGTTCCAAAGCCATTCTAAATTAAGCTTATGTCGTTTTAGTTTCATATTGTTCATTATTAGTTTCATAGGTTGTTAAACCTAAGACGAAGTCTATCATATTGCGCTGCATTACTGTCAGTGTTGCAAGAGTGTATGGCTGCAGCCTGGAGCGTCCCATGTCATCCGTCCCGTCTCATGCGGTCTCGTCTCATGCGGATGTGTGTCCAACGGTAAATTCAGAGGGTCAAAAATTCAAAATCATGAATAATTTTCCAGATGGAGTCACGGGGAAATTCGTGACCACATTTGTTGCAATCAAAGTAACAATTTTGCCATAAATACATATAAGTCAAAGATTCGTCAGTCACACTATCCTACATTAGGCTACATGTCTCATGTAGTTAATGATGAATGGGTTTTAAAAATGGATATCGTCATATTTTTAAGCGCCGCCAAGACAGCAGCCCTCCTCCTGATGCCAGCAAACGGTCTCAGAAAGAAGCCCAAAGTGAGTGAGCTTGGAAAACAGTACTCAACTTAATGTTTTTGAGGTTAATTTGGTTAATGGCAGATACATGCCACTGACTCAAAAAGCCACGGCATTGATTAGGTTGCAGGTCACCTAGCTAGCTTTCCCATTAGTGAAATTCAGAATATATTGTCTGATAAATAACTGGATGTTATTTCATGCATTCTCTGGCCACTGAAAGTTAGTGACAAGAAAGTTAACAAGCAAGTTATTGTTGTCGCTCTAGCTGTTTGCGATTTCGCGGGTACGGTAAACGTTTCTATGGTAACAGCGAGTTGGACCAATCAAATGTTGTTGTTACGCTTAGGATTGTGGGTAATGTAGTTATTTTTTTGATTCCAGCTTGTTAAATGTGAATATTTTACACATATTTTTGTTGTCTCTGTTTTGTCATTTAGTAAACTTTATAGATTTCAACCATATAATTCCTTCTTCAGTCTTTTTAACAAGAACTTTGATTAATGTATGAACTGAATACTCATTGTGTGACCTATGAGGGAACAACCAGTGATAAATGACAGCCTATAGCAATGTCATCAGGATACACTGGTAGGTGGTCCACCTTATCGGTGATCGCGTCGTGATCACAGAATTTATAGTTTACCCACCTCTTTTTTTACCTCTACACCTCTGGCTAGGCTATATAGGCTATCAACATACCAATTCTTATACATGCATTGAAATTGCGTATTGATGAATAGGCAGTAGGCTACACTGGAAATGGAGAGACTTGTAAAATTGCAAAAATAAAGTATTTATTGCTGTGACCAGTGGACATAGCAGTGGTGTAACAGCAATACATTTAAGGATTGCGAATAAGCACCAATTTACGTAGATGTTACAAATGGCCGGATTTCACCTTTAACGTTAATACATATTATAATACATGAATGCAGTGATAAACAGACTCACCTGAACTAATGCGCCTGACAGAAAAACGTTGGTCTTCCCCAGTATAGAAATTTGCGTCTATTAGAGTTTTCAGTTCCGCCAAACTGCTTTTGAGTTCGTTGTTTGTGTCTGGTGATAGCAAATGTTCAATTCTTCCGAGATTTCTTTCACAGTTTTCAATAGAACGACGTTCTCTCTCTCCACAAATCCCCTCTGTGAGGGCTTGTTCAATTGCATGCCATTTTCTGGTGTTTTTTTTCGATTACAGCCAACGCCATGACTCTTTCTTCTTCCATTCTCAGAATAAGGAAATGAACTTCTTCTACTAACTTTTTCTATTTAATCTATCACTTCTTTGATTATGGCGGGGAGGAGAAAATACATATTTATGAACAAAGTCATGCACAGTAATTTGCACCAGTCATAATGACGTTTGAGATATCATTTTGCCTAGTCAAAACTGAATTACAGATATCTCTATTTGTCGTTTTGACTAGTCACAATTACGTTACAGATTTCTTGAATGACAATTCCAACTATCCAAAATATAATTACGACTAGTCATAAAGACGTTATTGATATCTACAATGTTAATTCGGATAGTCGAACTTAGCTTTTAAATGTTAAAAGGGCTTGCCATATGACTCTGCAATTGGCCCTTGAAATTTGTGTACGATTCTGATTGGTTTATCTGGAAGAGCAGTGATTAAGAGAAAGGTCATCCTAATAGGACTTACACTGAGCTACATTTAAATCAGGAGAGACTAGTTGCAGATATGCGACAGTTATACAAGCATGATAAAATATACATAATTTGGATAACAGCTGAATTGATTTAGGAGTGCATCGATTAAAAGTTAGGTCTTCCTGAAAGAATTTATGTTGAGCTACATATCTTGTCTTGCACAACGTGCGTCGTCTTACTTGTTGCTTGGCTTCTTTGTTAGCTAGCTAGCTTAGCTATTCCACATCACATTTAACCTGGGTGAAGAACTAATTCATGGCTCAATATAAACCGGATCAATTAATTATTTGTCTCCCCCTATTCATTACAGTACACATTTTTTTCACCAAAAAAAGGGTCCATGCTGCTCCATCAGTACTAGTGGAAATACAAACAGCAAACAGCTATTGCATTATCATTTTGGACACTGATATTAATTTTATATACAGTATGTCCTCACTACTCACTATATCCCTGGTCCAATTCCTGCCGGGGGCCTTTGTTGCATCTGTTTTTCCCCTTTTTTCTCCCATTGTTTCATGTAACCTTTCAATTGTCAACTATTGAATATAGGCAGAGATGCTATAAAATGTTTTAAAAAATGAATCAATTGAAAATGATATTATTAATGACATTGTTATTTTATTATTATTATTTTGGGACACAAACGTTACATATCTGTCGAGTTAATTGTTTGCAGTTTGAAATTCATCTCAACATACAGTAGCCTATAATTTAAATGTACATATTTACAGAAATATTAAACATTCTTATTGAACACAGGTAATAAAGATATTTTGGTATTCTTTTAACTAATTTAAATCTAAAAGTTATCACACTTTTGTTTTTTGCTGAGAAATGGTATCTTCGTCAGCTGAAACAGTTTTTGTTGAGAATGTTAAGTGTCCATCAAGGACATTGTAAGCTACAAATGTTTTTGTTTTTTTATTGTAACATTTGCCAAGACATCCACAGTTCCACAGGCTACACAACCAGCAAAACACACGCACATACACATTTTCACATATTCATATAATGTTTCTTGTTGAATGGAAATAGGGGGAGCTGAAGAATCTGATCTTGTAGGGAATAAGTCATGATGAGGCTCTCTGAGGCAGAGAATTGAGGTACGAGACAATCACACCATAGTGCTTTTCACTCTGTCGAAGATCTGTCGGACTTTTACTGCAGGGACGCATCCTTCCCTTACAATGGTGATAGTCCCTGTGGAAAGAGGGAGATAGGCTTGAGTTAGAAAGTGCCTGCAAAAACACAAAAAAGAGAGAAAGTTTTGGGAATATTTTTGCAATTTACCTTCATCAATCTTCAGGCAGTTAACCACGGTGGAAGCAACAACTTCATTTGAGTCTCCATCACAAAGAACCCCTTGAATCTTGTGTCCTAGTCGACTGCAGGAAAAAGAGATGGTATAAAAGGAGAGAGTTTGAGTGAATGTGAATTCATTAGCAATATTCTGTGATGATATGGTATGTAGTGAGTCAGTTCTGTGTAGAGACACTTACTTGATGACCATGGTGTGGTGGGTGCTGTCTGGCTCTCCGCTGGGATTGGCTGACGTGATAGCAAGGGGTCCGGTGATGTCACATAGGTGGCCCGTCACCGTGTGGTTAGGAACGCGGATCATGATGCTATCCTTGGTGCCAACACGGTCATACGCTGGTCCCACTCCTACACAGGATGAATTAAAACTGACGTGAATACTGATAATTAATATTAATGAATTGAAAAAGTTGTAAACTGAATCTAGTAACATTTAAACTGAACAGTTTACCTAGTTTGAACAGCCAGTCTCCTTTGCTGACGATGCAGCTGATGCCGCCTGGATACACATTCCTCATAAACTCCCAGAGCAGAGGGCTGAAGGGAGGCTTGGCTGCCACCAGCTGCTCCACGTTAGAGATGCAAATGCAGATGGGCTTCTCTGCTGGTCTGTCCTGGACGAGGTCACATATAACAGGTTTATAAAGAGAAAATGTTGAAATTGAATAAATGTATCTGTGTTATATTAAACTTCAAACTAATACCAACTACCAGCATGTTTTTCATTCTTACTTTAATATTGTAGATTTTCTCTATAGCTTGAGGATTCTTGCAGGAGGCAGCCAGGGCATACACAGTGTCTGTGGGAATGCCACACACTCCTCCTTCTTTCAGGAGGCCAGCGATCTTCAGGAGACCACTGGTGAGTCGGGAATTAGCCACAGGACAGGAAATATCCGGAGCAGATTCCTGCTTCACTTTCTCCTGAGACAGGCCACAGAGGGAGGGACATTTAAAAAGTGGTCTGTCATGTCAAATATGACAGACCACTGCAGAATTAGCTAAGGAAATCAAAAGGAGTGTTTTAATTGGTTACCTTTATTAAGGGAGGGCCCATAGGTAGCAATCTTTGTGAGAAGATGCAGTTCAACAGTGACGCCAGAACTCCATATATACAAATTATTGAAAGTAGTGCAAGCATGGCAACTGTAAAGAAAATGTGAGAATGTTTCAATATATTGAGTTTTTCATTTTTGTCTATTTCTATTTCAAAACATAAATGTGATCGGAATGAGGCTTTGTCCACACTTACTTTCTAGCTGATAAGGCAGTCGCTGCAGAGTGGAAAGCAGGAAACAGACCAGAACAACCTCCATGACTGCTGTTAGAAACAGCAAAACCAGGTTCCTGTTTGCAGCTAAAATAGACAATAGAAGAATGAAAACAAGCTCAAAAACAAACTAATTAATTAAATCTGCTATTAAAAGATCATGTAGATCTTACCAATCAGCATAAGGAAAGCATTAATCACCAAAAGAGCAATGGCTCCGGCTGTAAAACCGTAAGCTTCCTCTGCGGAAAGCTGAAGCATGTTACCTAGAAAGAAAAAAAAAAATGTAGGATCAGAATTTTGTGTAATTCAGTCAGAACATATCTTCATTTAAATACATGTTTGTTCTGACATACCTGCAAACCTAAACCAGGTCCAGGTTGCCCAGACTGCTACATAGATGGATGAGATGACGGAACCAAAACGGCCACCTCCTGTGACCTGCAGTCGGCTGACATACACCTGGATGATGGCTCCAGAGATGAGGACCCAAGGGATAGTCAGATGAAGAAAGGTAGAGTTTGTCCTGGATGAACTTGCATGAAGAGCTGAGAGAGCTGCAACCCCATTTGAAAGGTAGAACAGGGCGTCTGAACCCTGGTCAGTTTGAGGTAGTGGCTCTTGGTCCCCCTGCTCGGCCCTGCAGCACTTCAAAGCCTTCATCAACTGCTCAGAGGAGATGGGCTGTGGTCCTACAGGGATTAGAGACTTCTCTGCTATGGTGTTGATGAGACGCGAGAAAGTGCCATACAGGGAGGCTGCGGTGAACAGGGAGCATGCTACACCAAAGAAGATGTAGTATCCCTGGATAGGAATCTGGGGATTGTTGAGAGCGTAAGCAGGAGAAACAACATGTTGTGGATCAGTTCTAGGACATCCGTGTTCAGGCTTCCCACACAGAGCACCACGCTTGCCACCACAAAGAACCAATTTCCCACCATTATTACCCTACCTGAGGCCACATCAATGTCCTCCATAACCAGAGAAGATACCACAAATTCTTCCCAAGCTTTGATCAGCCAATATGTGGCATGAAGACCAAACTTAGTGGTGTGGTAACAGTCTTGGCGCAGATGAGCGTAGTAGCTGGAGAACAGTTGGGCAACTATGACGATTGAGACCCATGCAGCTCCTAAGTTAAAGGACTTCATGTACCCAAAGCTGTAGAAAGCAAAGATGAAGGAGGCAACAGTGTCACAGAAGAAACCCAAGGCCATGGGTTCTGCATATTTTGTGTTTTTCTTCTTCTCCTGGCCAATGCTCTGGGCGCTTGCTGAGTTGGGGGTCCCTAGCAGCAGAACATTAAAAAGGGGGGTACCAAAGCCTTTGAGGACTAGACGTTGAGTCAGACCTTTTACGAGCAGTGCAGCAGAACCATAGATGGCAAAAATCAGAATGAGCAACTCCATAACCCCAGAGAGCACAAGAGCCCAGGAGTTTGCTACCAGACCCACTGCTTCAAAAACTAAGGTGGCTGTGATGGCCCCAAAAACAAAAGGCATGATGTAATTAACTGTGGCAGAGCAGAAGGCTAGGAGAAAGGAAAGAAGGATATAAGGGACCAGACCAGCAATTGCTGACTCTTTTAAGGACAGCAATAAATGGCTAACTGGAATCTCTGTGGTGGCATTGAGAGACATGTTGCTCATCATGTTAGTGGAATGGGACAAATTGTTCATCTGATGTGGCATTGATGCTGTTGCAGGAGATTCAGCTAAGGCACCAAAGTAGATTCGAGTGGCACCATAACTGCCCCAAAGAGCAGCATAGCCGATGAACGCAGTGCCACTCAGATGATCGTATCTTCTAAAGGAAATCAATCCAGCCACCAGTTGGCATATACCACCAATCAAAATGAGATGAACACCTATAAAAAAAAAAAAAACAGGGATTTGTAATGACTAAGACAATTTGATTCACTTTTTATAATATAATTTTCACAGATTGACTTAAATGTTTACCTGCAAGTATGTTTTCCACCCCGACTGGTGCATTGCCAGTGTGAGCTGTATTGAAGTTCTGTAGAAGTACGAGGAATGCACTTATCCCATTGGATAACATGCCTAACACTCCTGGTTCACCATAGAAACTGGCTGGAAACCCATCTGATGTTGCCATCCTGTCTTTGTTGTCAAGCTGCAGTTTCACTGAAACAATGAATGTTTTTTTAATCCTCCATGTCCATGATGCGCTAACAGTTTTGTTGTCATTAATTAGAATTCCTCATGGGGGCGCCCACCTTGTTTAAATAGCAAATGCACTTGCTCCCATGGGCGTGCTGGTGTTAAAGGGAAGTGTGTTCAGGTGAATTCTTGGTGTATTGCTATCTTGAGGCAGCGGGAACTTATTGCACAATTGACCAACAAAAACCTGGTCTAAAGTCAATAGCGTAGCATTTCATTGTTATTTTAACAGCAAATTAGTAAAATGAGGCTAGGCTTATGCACAGCGCGCACACTATGTTTGTTACACACACACACACAGGGAAGAGCAGCAACATACAAACATCCAAAAGACCACAAATAAAAATATTATGGTGCAAATCCGCCATCATAATAGCAATGCGCCAAGGTACAAATATGCATGGCTTTTAAAGGGAACGGGAGATGACAATCTGATTGGTTTATTGCATGTTACGCCCAGAACACACCCATGAATTAATAAAGACACTAAGTACAACCCTTTCCAACCATGCGCCCGGCACACGGACCCTTTTTTCCGCCGTTAAACCAGCAAAAGTGGATTTGGACACGCCTTAAATGCACCTGTGTCAGGTGCTTCAAGCCGCATCTTAGATTGTTAAAATAGGGCCCTATAGCTTTAAGTAAGCATGATGTTCAACCCAAAATATGAACTGAGAATACTATCTTAATCTTGGCTGACTTATTGTAACAATTATATGAACAGTATCACTGTGTTGCTAAAATATGGATGCAAGTTTTAAGCAGAGAGAGGTCACTGTTTTTGTGCTTTGAATTTGTACAGCATTGTACAAATAGAAACAAGGCTAAAAGCCAATTCTAATATTTTTAAAAAACATTAATATTCTATAAAGTGCATGTGTCAAACTGTTACGTCCTGCAAAATCAATTAAGTCGAATTAGAAGGTCTTACTCTCTTTCTTTACTCGTCTTCTCTCCCTAAACACTTACAGAAACCTTAGAAAGTGGGCATTTTATCCCATACACACTGATATTTACTGGTGTTTACCTACAAGACACTACTGGTTTTGATTATGTCATTTAAATGTTTTCAGAGTTGTAATTTTGGTATTCTATTTTCAAAACTAACTCACTTTGTTCTGCCATAGAGTATATTCCTACTGACTGTAGATATTTACACCGTGTGGGAAAAAAACTGTTATCACCATCCATTTTTTTATGTAGGATTTAAAAATAATAAATATAAACATAAAGCAGTTTTTAGTAATACAGCAAATGACAAAAAGAGTCTTACCTGGTAAAGACGCTCAGACAGATTGTTGAGTTGTTCTGAAGCAGGGATGAAAGTTTGTCATACATAAGGCCTCCTTGTGTGTAGGAGGAGTTCATGAAAATTCCCGTCTGCAACCTGAGAGGTGACATCACTGCTCTTCACCTTATACAATAAAGTACCTCTCCTTCCTCCTCCTCTTCTGAGAATTGTGATGCTGGTGATAAACGTGGAAATTCCTCCATTTACTCCAATGATAAGGTTATTGATAAGGTTTTGTTTAGAATATGCCTCTATTGCTGGCCCTGCCCTGTTCCTCCCAGGCCAGTGTCATCACCCTGGACTATATAAAGCACGTCTCAATCCGAAAAACACCACCATCCTTTCAACAACCTGTTGACTGCAAACCTACTGCATCTAAGAGAGAGAAAAAAGAAGAGCAACAACTGACTGAAGCTATGATCTCCAAATTACAGGCAAAGATTTAAAATATTTGTACAGGACTATTTCTGATTAATATTGATATACAGTATGTAACCATGAATTTTGTTTAGATACAAAAATAATAGTTTGAAATAATAATAATAATAATATCCACTAAAAGGCTGTGTTCACGGCTTAAAATAAATTTGAGGTGTAAAAAATAAAAAATAAATGTCACACTTAGTGGTTTACAGGTGCCAGTAACTATATTCTGAACTCTGTTCTACAGAAAACAATTAGACCAGTGTGGGCTGTCAGAGGACTGCATGAATCTGCAGCAAACGGTAAACTTAACTCTGTTGTCTTGTCCAAATAGAAGAGCTCAGCCATTCCAGACAGCATTTTAACTTGTTGACAAATACTGCAACTAAACATTTGTCTTTTATTTACTCCTCATCTCTTTCTTTATTTGTGCAAACACCATTTTTTGCTCTTTCCCCCTGCAGTCTTGAAGCACCCGGCCCCTGACGACACAGTCACAGCCAGCTTTGGGAAGTTCATCAGTGAAGTAAAGCCCCAGCACCTGTCCTCTGTGGTGCTCCACCGCAGCAAAAGGATGGTGCTGGACAGCATTGGTGTTGGTGTGATTGGCAGCACAACAGACGTGTTTGAAATGGCTCTGCAGTACTGCCAGGTGAGACAGAGGGGAAAGAAATAACTTTAAGGTCTTATCTGATATGAGGGCAGTATAAGACAGATGAAAGAAATTGCTGAACTTTATGCAAACAGTAGTCGTAACTTGTGTGTGGACAGATGAGGTAAGTAAAAAAAAAAAAATATTCAAAGTTATTATTATTCTCAATTGCTTCTGGGAACAGGCAGGGTTTTAATGTCTGATGACTTTTTTCTCCAAATTTTTGACTTTAGACTTACAAAGAAACCTATTCAGCTTCAACTGAAGAGTTATATGCTGGAGCCTTTATGTGATGACACAATCTGTGACAGTTGTATTAAAAATGTCCTAGTGACAACTCCCTGTGTTTACCTGTCTGCATCTTTTCCCCTTCAGCACATGTATGCTCCTGATGACATCAGCTCTGTGTACGGACGCAGGGGCACCAGGCTCTCCCCGACACTGGCAGCTTTTGTCAATGGAGTGGCTGTGAGTAAATGAGTGGGAGAGATGGGTTTCCATTGTCCTCAGCTAATTTCTGCCACATGTATTTGCCTTTAGTGGATGAAGCCATGTTATGGAAATTAAAGGTGTTATACAATGGCCGTGAATGTTAACTGAGAAAAGTGATGAATTACATCATACACACAGATGCAGTGTTTAAAGCTAGCTACTGTATTATTTCATAAATGTAGTATGATTCACAATCATTTTGTTGTTGAAAATGTGTTTTTTCTTTTTCTTTTTTGCAGACTCACTCCATGGACTTTGATGATACATGGCACCCTGCCACTCATCCCTCAGGAGCAGTCCTTCCTGCTGTGCTAGCACTCAGTGACATGATGGCTCCTAACAGTAAACCTAGTGGCCTGGACTTCCTGCTGGCATTCAACATCGGCATTGAGATCCAGGGCAGACTGATGAGGTTCTCTAATGAGGCACACAACATCCCAAAGAGGTAAAAACGTCAGGGCGTGAGTCATATTGGTCATAGATGTCACATTGGACATGGACACTGTAATGTCTTTAGTCCAAAAGCAACATTGCAGTAGGTTTTGTAATCATTTCTGGGTCATTGCAGTGATAATGTAATAGATATGAGGCCAGTTTACTGTTGAGCAGTTTTTTTTGTACTCTACATTGAGAACAAGTATGCACATGACTCTAAAAAGATCCATATTTGACTCTGCTGATCTCTGCAGTGTGGTTTACAAGGAGGCCTGTGCAGTGTAATGTGCAGCCTCTTAGTGGTGTCAATGAGCTGTAAAAGGCGTGTTATTATGTTCATCTCAAGGACAGCAAAGGCTCTGTGGGTACGGCTAGCACAATTAGTGCTAGTGGAGGAAAATATCACACAGAACTCCATTTGGCAAGTGTTTACACCAAGTCAAATGACCCGCCACGTTATTTGCTTGTTTATCAAATACTGAAATGGCTAAAAACCTACTTCCTTTAACGTCCCTGAAATAAGCTCTGCATGTGGAAATTCTCGTGAAAGAGTAGCTGTTTGTACAAAGAGTCATCTTTACATTCTGGAGCTAACCATAAAAAGGGAGAGCAACCCAGTTCCTTTAGTCACAAGAGTAAAAAGTTCCAAAACACCTGACCAAAGTCTCTTTCTTTCTGTCTTTCTCATCACCAGGTTTCACCCTCCTAGTGTGGTGGGGATCATGGGAAGTGCAGCCGCCTGTGCTCGCCTCTTGTCTTTGGCTCCCTCCCAGTGCAGTCATGCCTTGGCTATAGCTAGTTCTCTATCTGGAGCCCCAATGGCTAACGCTGCCACTCAGTCTAAACCGCTCCACATAGGTAATGCCGCACGATTGGGACTGGAGGCTGCTCTGCTAGCGTCCAAAGGCCTAGAGGCGAGTTCTCTGGTCCTGGATGCTGTCACTGGTGTGGCTGGTTTCAATGCTTTTTATGAAGACTATGTACCGCAGCCTTTAGAATTACCCAATGATGGCGGCCATACATTCCTACTAGAGGAGCAAGACATGGGCTTCAAGCGCTTCCCTGCCCATCTAGGGATGCACTGGGTGGCAGATGCTGCAGCCTCGGTCCATAAGATTCTTGTAGGATTTGGCCCTGGCACTGTCTCCCCAGCTCAAGTCCAAGACATCCTGCTCAGAGTCCCCAAATCAAAGTACATCAACAGGCCTTTCCCTGACTCTGAGCATGAGGCACGCCACTCCTTCCAATTCAATGCTTGCAGTGCTCTCCTGGATGGGGAGGTGACTGTGCAGTCTTTCACACCCGCTGCCTTAAAACGCCCTGACCTACTCGCTCTGCTGAACCGTGTTCGCATGGAGCATCCCCAAGACAACCCAGCTAATTTTAACAGTATGTATGGTGAAGTCCAGGTGACACTGGTTGGAGGAGACATTCTGAAAGGACACTGTGACACCTTCTACGGTCACTGGCGCAACCCGTTAACCAATGAGAGCCTGAGGAAGAAGTTCAGAAACAACGCAGGGGCCGTGCTTCCCTCAGAGAAGGTTGAGATGCTGATTAATGTGGTGGAGGAGCTGGACAGATCTGGGGACTGCAGGGCCCTTCTCTCACAGCTGCAATGAGAACTCAGACATACACAATGAGAGCAGCACAAAAGCCATTGCATATAAATACATTATATATCAAAACAGTTACAGTAAGATGTATTTCAAATCTCATTTGTCCAAATCAGTGCTTGGAAATATCATCATGTTTACCTACTGCACTTGGAAATGGTAAAAGGCAGCTATAGGCTACTACACTGCACACTGCAATTATGTTTCCATATGCCTCTCTTTTACCAGTACTGACGAATACTGAAATATCTGTTGAGAAATGTCAAAACCTACGTATTTGATGTAAATTCTGCAAAATTATTTCATTGTATAATCCATCCATGAATCCCTCTTCAACTGCTTATCAGCAGCATCTATAGCAGGCAAAATTCCCAAGACACATTATCCAGCATTGCTTGGGGAATCACAAGGCGTTCCCAGGCCTGTGTGGAAATATAATCTCTCCACCTAGTCCTGGTTCTTCCTGAGTCCTCCTCTATTTGATTTTATTAGTATGATTTTATCTACATTGCAAATGGAAAATGAAGGAAGTTTTTTGTATTTCTTTATTAGGATTATCATTTATTTATACATTCAGATATCATCATTATACATATATTTTATGTTTGCAAAATATCATATTCCTAATGTGGTTTTGTGGCAAATAATGTATTTTTAAATGTTGATTTTTACAATGCAAAAGTTTGATGCTTATTCAATACAACACAATTTCCTCTTTGACATTTTGTCAAGTGTTTTCATTTCTAACAAATTACTTTAAAAAAAACACTGTCTGAGAAATGAAATTGATGACGTAAGAAAATGGTCTGCGCAAACTAGAATTAAACTAGAATGTTCTCTTTGGCCGACAAAAATACTCTCTAATAATCTCTTCCTGTGAGTATTTAACCACTTTTTTCAACACTTTTCAAACTTACTAACTTTAGTTATTTTTGGAATTTATGGTCAATAAACCTAATTTCTAGGAAATTATACCTAATGTTTGAGTTAGAAAAGCAGAAATTAGTAATTATTTAGACTAAAATTAAAGGAACGTATGTTGATGGATAATCACAGACTGGAATATGTCAACTTTTGCTCAATACCATTTCAAAACTATTTCAATTGTTTTGGTCAAATGCTATAAAATTGAATAAGACACCCCAAAATTAATGAAAGTAGAGATTTGTACTTGCCAAAGAGCGTTGTGTGAAATCAATCATGTTATTTTGGGTAGTTACAATAGGGTAGTTAAAAAGAACATTGATATAAGGAAACAGGTCAACTTGAACCGAGGACAACATGAGGGTTAAAAAAAAAAAGTTATTTATTGTCAGTAAATCATTTAAAACCATGCAGTCTTTATTTCATGATTAACATTTTAGTGTATTTCAACTGAAACAAGCAGGACATTTGCATAGTAAGAAAAGTCCCCCTATAACTGCTTAGCATACAAAAGTGACATCGTCATGAAATAAAGGTGCTTTTCTTGTGTAATTGTTAACATTAGAAATGCAAACAGAAACCAGTCCATATTTCTTAAATGTGGAGTGGTTCTGGGAAAAGAGAACAGTTTTCCTCCTTCCAGTCTGTGGTATTTGTGTTAGTACTGAGCAATAAATATGGAAATGAGGAAATGGTCTTGGAGACAAGTGGGTTTTCTTTTAAGCACCTGCCCAACTCATGTATAGCATGTGTCACAGGAAACCCAACACGTCTTAGCCCTGTCTGGGCTGTGTGTGCTTAATCTAGCAGTCTTATTAAGGGTTAATAAAGTACTAAAGAAGAGAAGTTTATGCGTTGATTATTAAAGTGAGTTCTAAACAATCTAAAAGCAGCTCACAGAGTTCAGAATACAGCAGAACATGAACTGCTCGACAATCTTGAGAAGTAAATAAAAATAATTTTCCGTTGTAATTTAACTTTGGACTCATCTTACAGAGCGAGTGCCACCTAACATTTTGTGTTTTGCAATATTTTCACGGTATTTCAACCAAGAAGTTAATCATTGTAGGCGCTTCATATTAGCAGATGACATTCAGCTAACTATGTGAAACTGTGTAAATAATGTGGAACATCTTTTGTTATAGATTTATTTCACTAACCATTACAAACTATTATGCTTTGTTTTAAAATGGGCAGTTTGGAGGATATGATCGCCTGTATCTTTTGGATAAAAA
Source organism: Percina caprodes (assembly GCA_013375575.1). Classification (NCBI taxonomy): domain Eukaryota; kingdom Metazoa; phylum Chordata; class Actinopteri; order Perciformes; family Percidae; genus Percina; species Percina caprodes. The sequence continues at coordinate 1,253,878 of JABXJD010000172.1, read as the reverse complement.
ATGGCCAGCAAAATGTTCTGAGCATCCACAGCAGACTAGTTTTACTGCCTTTGCGAGAGGATAGCACATAGGCCTCTAAGCAGGTTATTTAGAACTAAGTAGTTAATATTGCAATATGTAATATGTATAATTTAAATAGACATTATTTTAACATTTGTTCTTGAAATCTACATTATTTAAATATTTAATTTGGAATTAAGCAAGGTTGAAGATACAAAGTCTGGCTTAGGGACAGAAGGAAAACAGTAAAAAAACATGCATAAAAGGCTTCATATCATGTAATAAAAAGACTAATTAAACCATGATACATTTTCCCTTAGGGGTGAAGTAAGTTTGACAAAAACAAAAATGAAGAAATGTTTTTTAGTTTTTATTATTTCATCCAGGGACAAGGAAAGTACCATAGTTAAAGAATCACCAAGGTAATACCCTATGTTCTGAATGATCAAAAAAGAGCGTTAAAAATGTGTTGCTCGCATAGACTGTAAGAAAGTCTATGGTTGCTCATTGGGAGGAGCGTGGGCCAACCACAGACCGGGGGTTCTCTGGGCCAGCGGGGAGTGAGGAGGAGTGACAGTTAGACCTAGTGAAAGTGGGTCAGTGTGGGCGACTGTTAGACCCAGACCGCTGTTCTTCTCATTGTTTGTAACAAAAAGGGTAAAAAAGTGTAATTCCTATGGCACCATTTGGATGCTACCTAGCACTCACCCACTGTTAGTTTTCCATTGACTGCCATTCATTTTGACGTCACTTTGACAGTGAATAACTTTACATCTGAAGCGTTTAAAGACTTTATTTGTCCATTGTTTATTTCTAAAGAACACAACAGTGTATACAAGGCTCTGTTACCTTGTACCTGATGTTATGGCCTCATAGCAGGAGTTTTTGTAAAAATAGGCTAACGATTGTGTCATAGACTTGCTGTTTCATAGTAGAGGAATTACTGAATAGTACAGGATAAGCTTGCAGGCAGTTTCGACTAAACAGACACATTGGTTTGTGGAATTAAGCTGCCAGTAAGCCCCAGTGTATATGTTCACGCTTGGAAAACATAATGTATTTTCCCTCTCCTCATTAGTTATAGCTAGGCAATCTAAACTGCTTCTCACACATGGGTTTCAGTTACTTATCCTGTAGCAATCCTTAATCCTTAAGATTACATTGTTTGCTAGCTATTTCATTAACCTGCTGTAGCTATTCATTAACAAAACATTACATTGTTTGCTAGCTGGCACGTTAGCCTCTAGCTATTCCTTAACAAAACATTGCATTGTTTACTAGCTAGCACGTTAGCCTGTAGCTAGTCCTTAACAAAACATGACATTGTTTGCTAGCTAGCTAGCTATTCCTTTAATAACATATTTGTTTGTTAGCTAGCCAATATGCCTATAGCTCTCACTTAACAAAATATTTCTTTGTTTGCTAATTTGCTAAAAAAAAAAAAAATCAGTAAGCACTACACTAGCAACACATCGCTATGATGATGCAGATGCAACTTGGCTTTTATTTTCCCTCCGGCCCTCCGAGACAACTCTTGTTTGAGACATGTATTGCTATTGCGCGCCTTCCATTTAATCCGGAGGACGTCCATTTCCTTTGCGAGTTCCTGATAAATTATGGCATTAATTTTTTTAATTTTTGCTATCTAAAACAGCTGTTATATTTTGCTTCAAAAAGTCTCTTGTCTCCTCGTCCTTCGTTACATCTGTCTTTGTTGACACACACCATGGAAGCCAACTTCAGTGTTGTGTTTGATAGCTAGTTTTTGATGTGCCAGTAAGCCTGTAAGCCTTTACGGGTCAAATATGACCAGGGAGAGAATACTGGGTGTTGCATAAGTTGAGGGTTGCTTTGTGGTTAAATTTGGCTCAATTCGTCCCTACCCCACCCCAAAATCCTGGGAACACAGGCTTTCTCGCAGGATAGCAATACATTTTTACTAAAAATGTACTTAACTTTTAAAACACACCCACACCTTAACTACTATGTATGCTATGTGTCACATGTCAAAGACAACATGACAGCATTTGAGCTGTTCATTCCGCCATCTGTTGCAAGAACCCGCTCGAGATGCCAAACATGGAAGGGCGAGGGGTCTATGGGTATGTATCGTAGCAGAGATTGACAACACACCTGGATGCTTACATGGGGCTGCTGCTTTTAGCTGGGGTGTAACAATTCTGTAATGAGGCTACATGTTTGGCAAGTTTTCCACCCATTTGTCCCACACATTCCTAATGGGAGAAAGTTCCTCATTCACACAACAAGCAACTCTTGTCTTCCAATTTGTGAAAGCAGATAACTCTTGACAATAGAGGATAACACATAAAGGTACGAATGGACATGGTAGTATATGAAATACTCCGGGCTGACTCAGCATCCCATAAGATGTAGCCTCAATACATGATCTGTACAACAGCCCCATGTCATCATCCAAGTCTTTTGTCGATCTACATTCAGCAAACACCCTTACATGTTTGGAATGATGTTCTCAGTTGGTGCTCTGCCGTGGGGGTCCTAAGTGACATTAAATGTCAATTTAAAATTTTAAGACTTTTTGAGCATCTGTGTCATTTGAACCCTCCTCTAGATGTGCATTTTGTGTTCAGCCTTCCTTTTTCATAACTTAAATATACGGATCAATTTTGACTTATAACACCACAGATGTCACTACTGTTTCATTACAGGTGATTTAGCTGATGCTTTTATCCAAAGCAACTTATAATTGCTATATATGTCAGAGGTTGCACGCCTCTGGGGTAAGTAGGTGATAAGTGTCTTGCTCAGGGACACATTGGTAATGTATCATGGATGTGTCGCAGTGGGTTAATAATATTAAGCTGAAAAAACCCACAAGCAAGTAATTTCTTTCATTATTAGAATATAAGTGAATAAAAAAAAAAGTTAAATTAAAAACATACAGTACACACATTTAAAACTGTTTACATGCAAATGAATACATAATAAGTTAGCCATGAGGTGAAAAACAGTAGTGCAATAGTGTATGATAATCATTGTTTTATTAATAAGCCTTTTTTAGGCTGAGTTAAATTACAAGACAAATTTGACCTTCTAACATAAAAGATTTGTGCAGCTTTCTAGCACATTACAAGGGTTAAAGCACATGTCTATCTATCACTGTCCAAACTACCTGTTCCAGCTCAAGAACAAGTAACTGGAGAGAAATAAAGCATCTATTATAGCATCATCATAAGTTAATTATATCAGTATGTATATATATATATATATATATATATATATATATATATATATATATATATATATATATTACTGTGCAAAAGTCTGTCAAACGCTGTAAACTAAGAATGCTTTCAAAAATATAATATATTTAAAATAAGGATTGTTTATATTTCACAAAATACAAAGTGAGCAAACCAAATAAGAATCTAATCCCATCAATATTTGGTGTTACTACCCTTTGCCTTTGAACCAGCATCAATTCTTATACAGTAGGTACCCTTGCAAAAGGTTGGGCAACATTGAGTATTGTAGACGCAGTGGTCGGCCAAGGAAACTTAGTGCAGCAGATGAAAAACACATCAAGCTTATTTCCCTTCGAAATCGGAAGATGTCCAGCAGTGACATCAGCTCAGAACCGGCAGAAACCAGAGGGACCCAGGTACACCCATCTACTGTCTGGAGAAGTCTAGCCAAAAGTGGTCTTCATGGAAGAGTTGCAGCCAAAAAGGCATACCTCTGACATGGAAACAAGGCCATCAACTCATAGGCAGTTCCTGCCAGTTCTGAGCTGACGATACTGCTGGACATCTTCTGATTCTGATGTGTTTTTTATCTGCTGCACTAAGTTTCCTTGGCCGACCACCACATCTACGATTGTCAACATTGTCTGACTTTTTGCAAGTGTATCTATAAGAATTGATGCTGGTTTGAAGGCATAGGATAGTAACCCCAAATATTGATGTGATTTAGATTTTTCTTTTGTTAACTCATTTTGCATTTTGTAAATTGATTTAAATAAACAATCACTATATTTTTGAAAGCATTCTTAGTTTACAGCATTTTTTCACACATGACTAAGACTTTTGCAAGGTACTGTAAATATATATATATATATATATATATATATATATATATATATATATATATATGAACCTTTTATTTTCAGCTAAAAAAGTAATTGCCCATAAAAGTATTCAGTTTCTCTTACGGTTTTGGATTAGCTAAAACAGCCTTTTATACGCATAATTACAATAGCAATCCCTGCTCAGCAGAGCTACACAGAAAACAGTGTCTCTGCACAGCCAACTGATGTTATCCAGTCTAAAAATAGTGCGTGTTGTTTGAATTACAGTAATTTTGGTCGAAAACGTCACAGCTGAAACTCCAAATGTGCAAAGTTGGTCCAGCAGACTGTGTTGAATGTATTCATGAACACAGCAAAGGAAATCTCAAGAAGATCCCTCTAATGTTGACTGGTTGTAGTTAGACACTTCAATGAGATTGTGGTCTGGATCTCTGAAGTACAGAGAGGTGATGGTCCCCACAGCTCCACTCCTCTTCACTGGACCCTCCTCTATCTCGACCCCACAGACCTGCAGAGATCAACAGAAAATGACAGTGAGCATTTCAGTGGCATCTTCATCCCTAAATGGGAATACAATGTGGCATGCACAGCAGAGTAGAAGTCAAGTGGTTTTAAAAGAATAACCACTTCACAAGATTAAGATCAACATTAGAAATTCAAGATGGTCTGTAGGAAATGGGTAAACAACCTTCAGATGTGCAGCTACTGTAGCCAGGGAGGTCTTGGTGATGAGGCACAGGTCTGCAGAGCCTGGGGTTGGATGCTTGGCTTTGGGCTCAAACTCCTGACCCAGCTGGTGAAGGTTAAATTTCTGCTGCCCAAAACCCAGGGCCTTACGGTTTCCCTTGAAAATGCAGAGATGGCCTGTGTGGGTGCTAAGAAGTGTCTAAGAGCTCAAGGTCCCAAGTTATAACTGACCAGAGAGATGCTATCAGCTGACAATCAAAGCCTGCCATCTAGTGGATTTTCTCTCAAACCAAAAGAAAAAGTATTTTACTTTTCCTACTGACATTATTAAATAGTTACTAGCCATACTTCGGTCTACTACACTACTGTTACTACTAATGATGATAATAATAATACATAATTTAGTGTACAAAGCACCTTGCATACCTTGAAAGTGATGACCTCCATGCCAAGAACTGAGGTGTAAAAGTTGATGGTGTCTGGTACACTCTTCACCGTTAGAACCAAATGGTCCAGCCGGCTCACTTCAACTGGACAGGTTTTGTTGAATCTGACAAGTGTTTGGATGGAGACCGTCTACAAGAGGTTAGATAAATTAATTCTAAGGATAAACAAACGTAATTGTCGACGACAGTTAGCTAAGCGAAGGGTATCGTAATTTAAATTAGCATCAACAGCGACTCCGCGTGGTGAAAGCAACTTACCGCATCCTGTAAGCGTCTGAAAGGTGGGATTCTTGTAGTTTTTAAAGCGAACAAGTTAGCTAAATCCCATCCATAGACATTTTACATCCCTTTAGTAACGTTAGATTATGTAAACCCGTTTTTCAACTCGGTAATTTAACTATCGTAGCAACGGTTTATCTAAAGGAAACCTAACTGCCGTTGCTCCAGTTCTTACACAGTGGCAAGCGAATTTCTGAATTTTATTATAGCGTTAGTTGAATTAGCAGTTAATTCAATAATTTACCTTGAAAGTGTTCTTCTGAAAGTGCAACAAACGACTCCCAACTGTCAGAAGCGCCATCTTCGCCGTAGTCTGACCTGAGTCCGACACGGGTCCGGTAATAAGGATTTCCTTGTTTTAGTTGTCCCACCACTGTGGACTGAACTAGGAACTAGCTGCAAATCCACATAACGTTACGTCATAGCACCATGTAACGACTTAAGGGGCAAAAAAAAGAACACATTTTTAAAACTAAAACTTTTTTCTTCCACACTTCACGATATCTGATTTAACAAAGATCATACTAATTTGTCATATGGGAATTAATGGGGATTTTCACAAATCCTACCAGGGGGTGCTGCTAGTAAAAACAGTTCTACCCCATGTGTCAGTGGCCAAATGCATCATAAATGAACATATATTTAGTATGTTAAATAGAGCACTATGGCCTTAATCTATCTAATGGAACATCAACTATCCTCACCATCGAATATTATATTAATATCAATAATATATACATATTATAAATATAGGATATTAAAAAAAAAAATCAAAACATGGATATAAATGTAAATTGAATATGTTTAATATATATAAGAGACGTAATAATTACTAATAAGGTGTGCACCTGAATGCAGAATAAAGATGATCAATGACCGTGAGTGTACAGAATACCTACCAGCAATGCATTTTTTTAGCATTAACTTGTTTAATTCAGCGGTTAGTTTTATTTAACACCCAGTTCCATACTGCACTGGGTGACACAGAACAAGGCCACAACTAAAGAATGGCCTAAGAGGAAACATACATTTCATTTACATGTTTATGGTATTCAACAATGACAATGTCTTGCATTCAAACTTTTATGTCCCACAAAGGGAATAATCAGGGGAGAGACATCAACCAGTAGAACAAGAAACATGACAGGATGGCATTAATAGTGATGCCCATTTCTTCCCTTAGCCAATGTTCCTGTTCATCAACAGTGCTATTAAAACCTACAGAACTTCTAAGTAAAATAACTTCAACACATTTTTAAAAACATAAGTCTTCATTTAAGATTTTAGCCATTAACTGCTTTTTAACAATAGCATACATTTATATCATTGTTTGTATTTCCCTACTTTCACTTTAGCATGTATTGCACACTGATATGGAGCATCTGCTCATGGGGCAGAAGGAGGGCACAGTGGGCGAGCATCTTGACTTTCTACTGGAGCCTTACTAAGAGATGACAATAATGTGAATTTTTCAGACTTGGTTAATATTTGACACTCTAACCTTTGGATTAATAACTTAATTTGTCACTTGTACCTTGATGTAAACCTCCAGGTAAACAAATCTATTCTGGCTTGGGTTGACATTTAATTTCAAGTGAATTTCTGATCATTTCAATCCATGCCGATATCAGCTTAGAGAATGTTATTCATCAGTCAATAATTAAAGACAATCCATTATGTTAGTAGAAAAATAAAGAATAAGACCAGTAGCTAATGGATGGCAGGACAAAATGAGTAAACATCATTTTACACTTGGGGGAACAAGTATATTCATTTGTTTAACATCATGCCTGTCAGTATATTATGAGGTGGAAAAATTCACATGCCAACAACTTGATTTTAAACAATTCACACAGAGTTTTCATGGTATATGCCACCCCAAAACGGTACTTTGTTTCTTTTAGATGTACAAAAAGGGAGAGTACAAGTCACTAGTAAATGGCAAACAAATTAATGTCCAACCTTCTTTGGACTGTGTACGCTGATACCACCTATTTGTTAAACAGAAAATTTAGGGATTCTCTGATAGAGTAATTGCAGCCAACGTGACCCTAATCTTTATATGAGATAATCTACAATTCAAAACCAATTCACTGATACAAAGTATGATCCAAAATATTTTTTACAAGCTTATTTACAGCTAATACTTTGAACTGGTGTAACTAAGAACTGTACCAATGCCCAACTTCCGGTATATAAGGCGCCATTTAGGAGATAATACAAAATAGCAGATGTGCCTGAACTACCTGCAGGTGTGCAGCATTTATAAACAGGAAATTCTTTGAGAGATACCGGCCTGCTTATGTACATGGCTTGACGCCATGCAACAAGCTTCTTGGTCACTACAGGTTAATTCAAACAGCATGCATTGCTTGTGCCTAACTTTGGACTGCAATAATAAATGTCTTACTAAAGACTGAACTTGTCCCAATGTCATTGTATGGAGCACCGCAAATCAAACCTGACTGCATTATGATCAAACTCACAAATGGTATGAAAGAAATACATTTCAACAATGGAGACACATTTCCTCAAAACCTCTTAGGGACGTGGGATATTAGATTACTTAGGTTGAGACAAAAGGTCTGCAGTCTTTAATAAGCTACACCACGCTCTCTCGGTTGGCTGATATCAAGACAGCCCTGCGGCAGATGGGACAAGTAGAGTTTTCGGATAGCCAGCGATCAATGCAGTGCACATGGTACTCGTGAGAGCAGGGCAGCTTACGTAGCTTGTTACCTTCAGCATATTCTGTTATGCAGACACTGCACGTTTTCAAGGCATCAGTCTCACCAAAGTTGCGCATTGAGAGGTTGTCAATCTGCTCTTTAGTCAGCCCTTGGGGCTGGTCCTCATCGTCATCATTTAGGAGGAAGAAGTGGGCAAGCCGAAGGAAGGGCAGCGAGCTGGGCTCCTCTAGACTTATAGGTGGTCTAGGTCGAGCCCTGCCACCAGAAGCAGGTTGAGCAGTGGCAAGGCCCTCGTCAATATCAGCCTCTGCTGTCCTTGCTCTAACTCCTGCAGCCAGAGGTGGTTCATCAACATCGGCAACAGGAGCAGGAGCAGCTGCAGGAGTAGCAGCATCTGGGTTGTTGAGGGCTTCAGCCAGATCCGCAGGTGTGTTGGCACCACGGTTTGAATCTGAAGAATCAGAGTCTGAATCCATGAGGTAGCCGAGTTCACCAAAACCAGTCATAATCTGCCTAATCATAGATTGAAGAGCCATTGAGGTTGCCTCTCCCAAACCTGCATCAGAGATTCTTCGTATGGGGATGCGTATAGTGCTGACGTAGGTCCTCACACCAGCACGTTCAGAGCGTGAGAAAGTCCTACGAAATCCACCACGCTCACTCTCATAAAGAAATGTGTTGTTTGAGTTCTGGGATCGCGAGCGGGTGCGGCTAGCAATGCTGTCTCTTTGGCGATATTCGCCAGGACGCACACGACGCACCTGGAGATCAAGCATAATAGTAGGGGGGCGGCGACCTGCTGCACCCCCTTCACCCCCAGCAGCTTCTCCTTCTTGAGATCCCATATTTTGGGCCTCTGGGACCGTTTCTGCACTAGCCCTAGATGGCTGAACATCATTGTCAGCAGTGCTTTGCCTAGAAAGAATATGTTGTCGAGTCCGAGAACTGCCCTCTATTTGAGACACAGGGGGAGCAATGGTGGCAGAGTTCAGGCCCTGAGAGCTGTGTGCGTGACGTGGATTAGGGAGACCATGCAGCTGATCCAGGTTGAGAGGGGAGCGGCTCCTAGCTGTACGGGCCCTAGTCCTGCGTGGTTCTGGACTGCGGCTGCGGGGTCGTCTTTGTCCTCTGCGTGGAGGAGAAAGTGGGGGTTGTACTGGCAGGGCGGCAGGTGACCTGGGAGGTTCTCCTAAAATCTCTTGTGAAACAACTTCTTCTAGTTCAGGCTCTGGTTCTTGCTCCACTGTGACAGCCAATTCCTCAATAACTGGTTCTTCTACCACTTCCGTCTCCATCGGCACCTGTGGTTCAGCATTTTCCACCTCTGGTTCAGCACTTGCCACCTCTGGTTCAGCACTTGTCACCTCTGGTTCAGCACTTGCCACTTCTGGTTCAGCACTTGCCACCTCTGGTTCAGCACTTGCCACCACTTCTTGACCCTCTGGAGACTCCTGGGGAGACTCCTGCTCCCCTTCAGAAGCAGCCTGCTGTTCAGCCAGGTTGCGATTTACGCTGATTTCCAGGCTAAAGCGAAAATCGCCACTGTTTGGGTTGGTCTGGCTTACAGCCCGCCATGACTGGTTTCCACGATGACCGGTTCTAGTTGTGTTGCCTGTGCGCCTCACTGTATTTAACCAGTCTAAGAGACTATCCCCATTGGCAGGATCCTCAGTGTTTTCTGGTGGTTCTGAAAATTGAGAGTTATTAACAAGTGATAATTGAAATTTGAATTTTGAGTCAAACACAAAAGGCAAACTTACCAACTGGTTCTTCTCCACTTTCAGTACTGGGGGCACTAGTGCTGTTATTCTGCTGTTCCGGACCATCCTTGATTTGCTGTAGTCTACTAAACAGCTCATCCTCTGTTACCTCTCCTGAAGGAAACATTACAAAATAAAAAATATTCATTAATAATATGTCAAATAATATCAAATATTCTTTGAAGGTTAAAGGGTATCTAGGATCAACTTGAACCCTATATTCCTATGTTTTTGTGTCTCATGGGAACAACAATATGACATTGGTCCAGTATTAAGCGAGATTGCTGCAGTCAGCAGCGGCGAAACAAGCTACAATGAAAGTTAATGGGGCAATTGTGCAGCTCAAAAGTGTTTGTTTTACCACTGACAGGCTAAGATTATGTATTATTATATCCTAAGTGTCTGACAACATTATGGAAAAGATATCTAAGGAGGTTGATTCTTAATGAGTTTGAGTTGAGATTGTTTATTTAAACATAAAAACATCCACAAAATTGCGTTAACTAATGACACCAGACTGCATGTAAATTAACAGTAATTTTAGCATCGTAAAATACACTTAATTCAAAGTCGACAAACAAAATAAAACTATTAAAAGCAGTTTGGGGTCGTCTTTTCACTTTTACAACCATCCCAACTCTAGTTTTGGTTAAAATAAACTGTTTCCTGATTTACATGTGAAAATATGTTGGCTCTGTACACACTAAAAGTATTGGGTTGTTTTTAAATGGAGTCTGGTGAGTTTAGCGTTAGCGATCTCAGAGCTGTTTCTGGTTAACAGAAAGGTCTCAGAGGTTTTAAAAAGGTCTAACTTGTAGGGATCCATTCCATAATGTTGTCAGACAATAAGCTGAGCCATTTAGTGGCAAAACAACACTTTTAGTGGACCAAACTGATGCAGGACATTTGCCCGATAGAGTGGCATTGCAGCCCGGTCTGTGGCTGCTGCTTACAGTCTTAAAGCTTAATACTGGAACAATTTTAAAGATTGTTATTCCTATCATTCAGTTACACACAAAAACATAGGAAAATAGGGTCCGGGTTTAAAAAAAAACGGTAGTTACCCTTTAGGTGTTTAGTATACTTCCCTTAATTAAAGATTTATTACCTGGGGTGCCCAAAAGATTGTTGTCTCTCATGAGACGATAGTCCTCATCACTGAGATTGTTAACAAACTGGTAGAAGGCCTCTTCCCTGTCCAGGCGATCCAGCTGCCTTCTGCGCTGAGACTCTGGCTGGTCACTGCCATTTTGCTCTAAACTGTCAGACCCTTCCATTGATTCAGAAGGGAGGTTAAGGGATGATCTCCAATTTCCAGCAAGATCCAGCTGCTGCAGCAAAAACAAATTATAGCTCATTGATGTAATAAGAATACCTTGATTTAGAATAGGATTAGGCAAACAAGATTCACCACAAAATTTTTTATATTTCCACTCTATTAGCTATGATGAATCTAATGGCAGAATCAGCGCGTTACTGTCCACCTGGGAAATTGTCAAAAGAAAATGTGGGTCAAAATACAGCTCAATATTGGGAACAAAGACACAGTAGCTAACGGAGCTGTCTACATTTACATCCACGAGACACTTTTTGGCTAACATTCTAATAAAATTTCACTCAAACTACTAAATGTAAATATAAATTTTTTTGTCAGCTAAATGAACACCAAGGCCGTCGATACATCCTGGACCATACTACTGTAACATTACATGCTCTCACAACTTTAACAAAGTATGCAGCGTAAGCGCCTTCCACCATCTGCAGAATGATTTGTTAAACTCGTCATTTAAATCATTCTAAATACCAGCTGATATTAAATACAATACAATATTTTTAAACAAAGACAAATGACCAGAGCAAATGATGTAAAAGATGATTATGTAGGGATATCTTTTTTAAGACTAGACATAAAATGAACAAATAAATAAACAAAATGAAATATCAGGATAACAAACACGAAAAGTGATCAGCATGGAGCTCCAAAATTAATAATTTTGAATAACCATTTTGAGAGTTGCTCAGCGTCTGGCGGAGCATTGAAATAATCAAACCTTTAAGCTTTCTGCAACCAATACAGTAAATATGTATATAAGAGAGTGACCATTTTATTTAAAATCTTTTCGAAGATATACGTTTTAGCATGTCTCCTCTATTCAAAACAGCTTCCTTTTACAAGTCTGTATTTTTGTTTGCTTGGTGCGAGGATATCTCAGCATCATGTTCCGTTTAACGTTTTAACTTTTCGTTAACTACTCTTTTATAGCGCATAGCCAGTTTACTATCTTAGTTTTGGTGGCACTGCTGAGTAACGGGTTCGATCTCCAGTCCTGACGGGGCCTTTCGGAGTGGAATGTGCATATTCTCCCCGTGTTCGCATGGGTTTCCTCCCACTATAAAGACAAGCATGCTAGGTAACTTCTGCCATTGCCCTTAACGTAAGTACGGGAGTTGGTCCCTGGGCGCTTGACTATCAATGGCGGCACACTGCTGCTAATTAGTTAGGATAGATTGGCAAATAAATTATATATAATTAATATATAATTTATTGATATCGACGTAGGAACAACCAATTGTCGACATACGACCGGATCGCCAATCAACCTACACCTATCAAAGCAAACCGACATGCTAAGTTACAACAAACACAGGACTAACGCTAGCTAGCTAGCTAAACCATTGCGTTTGTAGTAACGTACATCGTACTTTAGCTACCTGAACACTAACATAATTAAAATGTGGCAGTGTAACAGCTACAATTAACGTAAATTATGGGATGGTTTGTGCAGTTCTAAGTCCTACGGGAAAGCCAGTATGTTGGTCAAAATCGAGATAAAAACAAAATGGCATCATCTAGCTTAGCTTACATTAGCCAGCAAGCATTGTACACGGTTGACAACACTGACAACTTCAACCACAATTAGCTATGAAGAAGGGCCATCTGTTTAGTAATAAGTGAAGAAAATAGTGAACGACTGGTAACAGGATGAGTGTGATGCCATGTGTATCGTCGGCTCAAAACAAGCTTATCAGATGACTAGCTAGCTAAACAACCCCGGTTGTGCTGAGCTTGCATTACGCTAAAGCAAGTTAGCTTCCATGTCTATCATAAGCTAACGCCAACTTAGCTAGCTAGTAACTTCGTGATAAGGGTCCTCAGTTAGCTACATTACTTTGACGTAAGTACTTGTTTCGCAGAATTCACTTGAGTTTGGAAACATGGCGTGGACTTAATATTAATACTATTTTTTTTATTAATGAAAAAAACACGAGGTTTTCATTAAAAAATACATTGATGAAACTGTTAGCATCACCGCAAGCTAACCAAGCCAGCGACGTCAACCAATGACGTTCACAACCAGTAGCAACTAGAGCGAACAAGCTAAGCTAGTAGCTAAGTATACAATATGTTATCAACTTGCTGTTACATTACCTATTCGATGATGTCGGTAATTGTACCTCCAAGTTGTTCTTATATTATCACTAAACGCTCGACTGTTAAGCTAAGTGCGTTTTCAGGTTTCCATTTTCTTTCTTTTAGGAAGGCTACACTGATCATCCGGAAACTGAGGAAACATGCGTTTTACCCGAGTTTCACCTTCCAGGTAGACATCGGCACTGCAATGAAATGGGTTTGAGTTTTCGTCTCACACCCATGCAAACAGGTTTAGTCTTTGTTCTTTTATTTTTCCAGACGTACTGGTTTATTCTGTTTTTTATTAGATTCAGTTTTATTTTTTCTGTGATTATGTTCTGAAACAATTTATAACTAATAGGTTATAGATTTCAAATTGATTTTAATTAAGTTTTTAAAATGTTTATCGAAGCTTGGGGAAGCATTTAGGCGTTTGACCTCCCTTGTATATTCTGTTATTAGTTATATTGCTCTGTTATTTGTGTTATTTAAAACGTAGCGAATGATGCGGGGTGAGTTGTACGTGGGGCTGCCTGAAAGACTGAACTGAGGGCAACAAATTCTACCTTCCCACAGAAGAGCAACTAAAAAAGGATGTTTGTGTTGGACAGTGTGGCACTGTTTAGCTGTAGCGTCACTGTGTGGTTGTACATGCAAATACTCTTACCTCCTGCGGAATCCAGGGTAGACGACATAAACCCACTACATTTATCCCTAACAGCATCCAATGTCACATCATAAATTGAAGCAACTAAAGGATTTTATAGTTACTGAAGTAGGATTATGTCATTATATACTCATATTTAATCTAATTTTGGCCATTTTGGTTAACAGTGGTTTCTTTGTGGAACAAAGGCAATAGACTACACATGGTCAATGTTATAGACCGGATAGCTGATAGATTTTCAAATGGCAATCAAAAGTGCAATACCTAAAATCCCATGTGACTGTTTTTGCATCATTTAATGCATTTAGTCTCTTGTGTTTTAGTGGTGTTGTGCACTGTTTACAAAAGCACACAGTACAGTTTATACTGGGCCTATTGCCCAAGGAAGTGTTAAAAAGTCTTAGAAATGTGTGTGTATATATATATATATATATATATATATATATATATATATATATATATATATATATATAAAATGTCACATATCCAAATCTAGATCAGTAAAGACAATAACATTGATTTACTTTAAACAATAGTTTAGTTTCTTTGCAAAGTAGAGCCTTTTCTGGGGTTAAATACTAAAAATATTGCCAGAAAATTGTACTTTTGATATAAGCCTGTTACTATGTTACTAAATTGATGTCACACCTGCTGTCTGTTGTGGACCTGTATTTTTTACATTTTAACTGTTGTAACTGAATTTGGATATTTTTGTTTTTAATTTCTTTACACATGACTAAAAATGAGAGGCACAATTATTTTTGGTTGTAAAGGACTTAAGGCCACTGCAGCACTCTAAATGGCTACTTAATGCATCCATTTGAAAACATAAAAAGGTCTAATAGCAGAGTCAAAGTCAAGGGGAATCGTATACATATGTCTCTCTGTGGAATTATCATTTATAGAAGAATCACACCCCAAGCTTATAGCAGGCCCTAGACTTTGTTGTGGGTGGACGTGGGATTGTACAGATACAGCAACTTGCCAGAGCGGACCCTGGTGTCCCTACATTTGTAAACCAACTTGTTAAAACTAGCTAGCAAGCACAACTGCAGCCACCATTACAGAAACATATTTAGGAAAATTGAAGTTATTCCTCATTTTGCCTAATACCTGGAAACAGACAACTACTAGTAAAGCAATAGGAGGCTATTGGGCAGTTGTTGAAAGCTTCTGCAATGGCTTGAAGCTATTGTTCTAGCACACAAAAATATTTTCTAACAATAATAATAAGCCGCCAACCAAACAACAAAATATGTGTGAGTAATTGTAGTTTTTGTAAGTTCTTATAATTTGACTCAATAAGTACACGCATTAGAAATAGACATGCTGATTCTTACAAAATGTTACTCTATAGTCTCCTGGGTAATGATAAAAACACAAACAAACAGACAAACAATTGTCCTAATGAGAGAGTCTATGGTTGTCCATGCAGTGTGAGCAAGCATTGATAAAACAACTAGGGTCTCATTTAATAACCAGGTGTACCCGATCCATTGCATTAGACACTCCATTGTATAATTTGCTTGCTCCCTTATCTGCTATGGGTGACTAAAGAACAAAAACAATGCTAATACCACCTGACAATTTTGGAGGCACACATCACAGGATCTGTTTATGGTCTGAGACAGTATCTCCAGCTCCAATTAAGCATGCCAGAATGAGTTGAAGTGTGGACCACAGCAGCCCAGCTCAGAGTTATGGATGAGCAATCACTCTAGCAATGCCTGACCCTGAGTGCTAATTACAATAAAATAACATGAGCCAAAGCATGTGCAGAAATTAAAATGCCTTATTCAAATATAACAAATAAGGAAAGACTAATTGGCATTATTGAGGTTGTATTTACGCTTCTACATTTTGTGTGAAAAATAAACATTGAATATAATATATTGTTCCCTATTGCTATTATTATAGTATAGAACAAAGATGGGGTGGATATTTGATTAACAGATGTGCTACTTACACTTCACTCCATTGCATCTCAATAAGCTGTTTGTAATATTAAGTGTTTTTACAAAACTGATTGCCATAACCTTTTGTAATTATTGCTTTGAATGGACTGAATTTGTTTGCAGATAAGTGAATCGTGTGGAGATTGTATGTTTACTGTTTATACTGGAGTTACTGGCTACAGCAACGTGTGGGCGGTAAAAAACACAACCCAACTCTCTTCAGAAAGCAGCATTCAAAATCTTATTTTAATTTGTATATTTACTCCATAAACATTATTACAAAACTCAGCAAGTTACCAATATTACATTATCACCATACAGGCTTGATCACAAATATTTAAAACCTTTGCAACAGTTACAACAAAACAAAAAAAACAAAATAATACTCAAATAATTTACATGAAAATCTATAAAACAGCAAATTGTTCACAAATTATATTTTTTTCCCAGGTTTTCATTTTTTTCTTTGCTTATTTGTGTTTTGCACAGTAACACAACACTCTCACAACAAGATCATGGTCTTAATACAAAACTCCCAACAAAATGTAAATATTTCTAGTTTTCTGTTGATACTTTCATATTTTGGTTTTTAAAACCAGAAACTTGTCATTGTATATCCTTTCCACTGCCCATAGAGGCGCATAAAAGGTTACTCACACACACAAATACTTCACAGCACTTTCTAAGAAAAATATACACTTACAAAATATGTTACAAATTGGCACACAAAAAATATACAAGATTTTGTAGTGTCAAGAGTTCATTAAGATTCCTTCCGGTAACAACTCTAGACAGTATATATAAAGCTCGGTAATCTTTTAATGAAAAGAGAAAAAGTAATTCCAATCAATGTCAAAGAATCATGAAGTGAATACATCAAACATAACATTATAATATACATTCATAAAAAGGGTTAGGTGCCTAATCTATTTTGCATTTCTTTTTTGTTAACTCTGGGAAAACAAAATATGAAAAAAGAAAAGAATTGTCAGCATTCTTAGCACCATTAACACGAGGCAGCTCAACAGTGGCACATGTTCAAAACAAAAAGAAGAAAGAAAGAAAATAAACTATGAACTTAGAGAAGTACATTCAATTTGACAATAGGCAAAAATGAGAGAAGGCAGACTAAATGGGCTTGCAGCCCATGTGGAGCTTCCCATGCAGCAGCTTGTCTTGGTCCTAACCCTGATACACTGGAGAAAAGAAACAAAGGATCATGGCAGAGGAGAGAAAAAAAGAGACAGAGAAAGATTGATTATGATTCTTGCCATATGCAAGCAATCAATTACTATCACCTGTGCGTCAGGATTACCATATCCAGTGTGACAAGGCCTGTTTTTTAATCAAGCTTCAATTTGTCAGCACATCTCCATGCAGTCTCATGTAATTACTGCATTAATAAAATGATATTCAACATTCAAAAGAAAGAGAAAATGTAGGCATGTTGTTTGAGTATGTATTTATAAAACATAATCTTGTAACCAGTTGAAGGGGGTCTGCATTTCTCCTGGAATATATTTAGTATATAAAATCAAAAGATTGTATAACTGATTAAACATGATTGTATGTTTCATTTTAGGGGGGATTTATTTCAGTGCAGTGAGGCAGTGAATGAGCCCAAAGTAATTAATATAAATGGCCCGGGAATTACACTGGATCAGATAGTACCAATATATTTTCTTTTTCAATTTGTGCCTTTTATTTGCCTTGATTTTCTGGTGACATTATTTTTTGCCAAATAGTGACCAATCAAAACTGAAATGACAGTTAAAGACACCATATAAAAGAAAGTACCTTCGAAAGAAAGAAGTTAAATTAAGACATTATGTAATGAATTAACTGAAACAATCAGACAACATACACCAGTGGTGCAACTTAAAAAGCATGGCAGTGTCAAGAAATAAATTGCATGAGAATGTCAAGAAAAATTACTGTTTAAATTACCATTTCAGGTAAGATAGAAGTAAAAATTCCCATGTGGAGCTAATGCAAAAAAATGCTTTCCTTAATTTACAAGATTACTGATTCCATTTGTACTGAAACTCCTTTCACATTTCCATTAAATCTAACTTCAAAAATGTTATGTCCATTCACGACTGATGCGACCATCAGAATCTCTATGAGTAATAAACTGCCTTTTTAGTCGTATTTCCAGTACAAAACAGCTTTTCAGTGAGGCACAGCCCCAACTGACAAATAATTTCCTCGCTTACCCTCAAACATCTGCACTGTACACTCTTCCTGGTCCAGAGAAAGCTTGTTTGATCATCTCTTTTTTTCGTCTTCCTCTACAGTAGCCTTCAGAGCAGATCTCCCCTTTGCCTCTCTTTTGTTGCTTCTCAGTGCCAGGCGATGTTGAGGTAAATTGAATTTGGCAAACAAAGTGGGGGAAACGAGGACATTTCAGAGTCTTTCTGATTTGGTTTAGTGAGTGGTGGTGTACCACTGCCAGCTGTTGGTGCCTTTCATCAGAGAAGAGAGAAAAGTCCCAAATAAAGACAAATCCTGTAGTGGCAAGTCTCTGTAAGGAGTCCAACCCGAGCAGCCAATACTCCAATGGATAGAAAAGAGGAACAGCCAATATTCACACATATATAAGAGGTCATTTACACAGCATTGTTACTTTTGGCACATTGATTTTAAGATTATAATCATCTTTTTTTTGCAAATATTGCATGTCCCTGTACAACAACATTGACAAAAATACTCTGAGGGCTGGAGCTTTTATGAATTTGCAAGGCGTAAAAATGTAAATTTAGATAAACAGTTCCTCTAAACTCTAGAGGAAAAACCAACACTTGATAAAAGGAAATAGGGAGTCATTCCAACTTTGAGTGGGGGAAAAAGACAATGTCTGATATGTCATTAATACAAAATGGTCCCATCTTGTGTTTTCAAGATGTCTTGGGCTTAAATAGGGCTCATTAATTGTAGGTTTCCTTCTTGAAATGAGCCAGGCAGTGTATGAAGGACAGCAACAACAGGACATCCATATTCTGCATACAAAAACAGATGAGGAGGAGGGGTACGTAGATGTCACTCAATGCATTTGTGTATATAGCTACATCTTTAGGGAAAAGGGCAATAAATACATAATTTGGGGGAGCTAGTTCTGCTGAGAAAATACAAAAACAAAAGGCGACAGAACTTTTTTCAAGGCTTATTCTTTTTTTCAGACAAAAATAAAACAAAAACGACTATAAGAAGAACAAACAAAGCAGAAACAACAAAAGCAAGAAAAATGCAGCCATGGTCGTTTCAAATCTCAATCAAGCTTGACACAATCACTCAATAGGTAGTTTGCAAAGTACAAGAACTTTTTCATGCAGATATTAATTTCCTCTTCAGGGTGGGGGTTAAAAGGAAGTGGGAGTAGTCGGGGGGGAACGTAGTACTCATGCAGCTCTGGCATAGCGTCAGTGTAGGTATGCTTGGAAGGGAGGGCTTAGCAGGTAGTGGGGGAAAGTGAGAAAAGGGGGTGCAACAGCAGCTGATAACAAAATATTACCTCAGTTTCTCAAAAGAGGTCATCAGCGCTATGTCCTTATTTGGGTCTCTCTCTGCTCGCTTTCCCTTCAGTGTCTCAATCCGTGGGAACTTTGCACTGGTCTTGTGGCGGTACAGCTTTTTGTGTGCAGGCCCAGGGTTAATAAAGCTGGGTTTATCAAACATGTTACAGCCCAGAGCTAGTTGAGGGAATAAGGGATGAGAGGGGTTGAATTTGGCCTGGTTTTTTCCTCCCTTTCCCCCTGCCTTTCTGCCTTTCCCAGCCCCTGTTAGCGCAGCTCCTTTTTTCTTCAGGTCGGCCTCTGTGCCAGCCAAGATTTTGAGGGTCTTTAGGTTGAGGCTATTGGCCTCAGAGGGCATGCAGGCCTCCGACATGGGATTCCACAGTGGCTCAATGGAGGCCATCATGAACCTTTGGACCTCAGCCATGCCAG
Source organism: Percina caprodes (assembly GCA_013375575.1). Taxonomy (NCBI): domain Eukaryota; kingdom Metazoa; phylum Chordata; class Actinopteri; order Perciformes; family Percidae; genus Percina; species Percina caprodes. The sequence continues at coordinate 1,233,972 of JABXJD010000172.1, read as the reverse complement.
AGACAATGTTGGACAGAATATTGGAGGGCTCCTCGAATTCTCTCTGGTCGTCCCCAACCAAGCTGTTGCTCTCTGACCAGCCGGTGCCGGACCAGTCCCCAGTGCTGCTACTGTCAGTCAGGCCTGTGGCACACCGTCCTGTCTGGTTCTTTGCTGCCTTACCCTCTAACATAGCCTTTATTTTTTTGGTGGAACGTGAGTTCTGTTTAGGGGTCTTGACCTTTTCTGACTTAGGAGCTCTGGGAGCCCGGACTTTCTTTGGGCTCTGTCCCGCAGCTGTCTGTTTGCAATTGCCTTTCCTCTTTGACTTTATGCTTTTTGCACCAGCCATCATCTCACCAGTCTGTTCATCAAATTCGGTAACTCCCAGCTCCTTTTTATCTAAATGTAACACATCCTGACTGTTGAAATTGTGTAGCGGAAACTGGCTGTCTTCCACTGTGTATGCATTTACTGTGTGCTCTTGTTGCTGCATAACGTCACAGTTCCACTTTACCTCCCTGTTGCAGTCCATAGTCATATCATTCACTTCCTGGTATTCTCCAACATTGCCTGCCATCTTCATCTCACGCCCCACCACCTGCGGGGACAGGTTGGGGGTCTCAGGAGGGGAAAGCTCTGACAGTGAGGAGTGTCTAAACTTGTCAGGGGTGAAGTTGGAGATGTCCAGCAGGTCTGAGGACTCCCTGAGTGGGGTAAGGGAATCCACACTCTGCTGAATCACCACTTTAGGGCTGCAATGAGCTAAGAAGCGGTCTCGGCCCTCCTCCTCACCCTCTCGCTCACAAGACTTGAGGCTGAGGGTGCTGTAATTGCTGGAGGAGGCTGACAGAGAGCCCACTGAGTCATAGCTGATGAGCCTGCCATTGTCTGTGCACAGGGACCCTCTCTGGTATTGCACCTGGCCCTCCACACAGGCAGACTGACATACTTGCAGATCTGCTCCAGGCTGCAGCCCAGCCTCAGTCAGGTAGCTCTTCTCATAAAGTAGCCTGTCATCCTCAGGGCTCAGCTGGCTGTAGTTAGACACTGGCAGACTGTCATTCAGAGGCACAGCAGCTGGAGGAAAGTTGTTGGGTAAGATGGGAGTCTCAGGGGTCTCAGGCCCAAAGCTGTGGCTGTGGCTTGTACAGAGCTGCGGGTGCCACATCTGCGGGAAACTTGGGCAGTTCTGGGGAGACTGCTGGAGCTCTGACTCAGAGGGAGGAGAGAGGACACAGCTCTGAGCAAGCTGAAGAGAAGAAAACTGTTTCTCCTCTAGGGATAGCCCCAGAGGATACTGCTGCCTAGAGGGCTGCTGGGGGAAATAAGAGATAGTTGCTCCACCAGACGAGTCTGTAGCATCTAACAGGGTCTGCAGGTAGCCCCCCGGTATAACAGGGACATCCGCTTCCACTGCCTCTGAGGAGGGAGCTTTTTCAGGAGAGCAGGTGGATGAAACAAAGGGGAATTTCTCCTCAGATGTGTGAGCGGTGGTGGTATTGTCAGACAAATTGGGTTTGACTGTAGTTGAGCTAATGCCTGCCTCTTCTAACCCAGCAGTAGGGTCCTCAATCTGTGCCACAGCGACACAGGCATCCGTTTCATTTGTCACGCTCCTCCCCTCCTCTCCTTCTGCCTCTTTCATTTTCTTGCTCCTCAGCCTGGCTTCGCTTTGGAATTTCCTTATCCTGACTGTTTTATTTCCTCCCAATCTCCTCCCCTCCCTCTCCTCCCTCTCCTGGGAGCGGCTCTTGGCTGTGACTGTGTGCGTGATGGAGTTTGTGTCTAATGTGACAGGGAGGCTGGGGTCTGCTATTATTCCCCCTACCGTGGGGGTGGCCTCTTCTTTAGTGACACATCCCTGGCCCCGATCAGAGATAGGGGAACATTGTACTGTTGCTGATTGCTCCACAGCGTGAATCCTCTGAACCTTAAGTCTGTTTGCAATCTTGTATTTCCTTTTGGGATGACTAGAATTAAAAGGGCGATGATGGCGTCCGTTTAGATGAAAACCGCGTTGTTGTTTATCTCTGGCAGCCAGCTTAAGCTGTTCCTGTCTCTCTCTTTGCTTCTCCTGCCAGAAATCCTTCAAAGGAGCCAGTGTCTCATATTTGCTTACTGTGTCGTTGTTTAAGCTCACAGTAGCATCCACAGGGTCCAACTTGCCCAGTTTCACTGACATGAGTCTCTCTCCTTTAAACCTATTGATAATGATGTACTTGATGACCACTGGTGGCTCTTTACGACAGGATTTCCGACGTTTTTTGGGGCACCAGTCCACATCCTCTTCCTCTTTTTGACCAGAGGGAGCCTTCTCTTTTTTCTCTGCGTTCTTCTCACTCTCAAGCGAGTCCACGTCATATAAGTAGTCGTCACTGTATCGAACCTTTCTCTTAGAGCGCAAACCATAGTTGAGAGGGTTAGAGGGGCTGAGTAATCTCTTTGAGTGTCCCTTCTTAAACTTGCCCTCCTGCAGGGTGTCTGAGGAGGAGCCAGTGCAAGAGCTGTCATCACTGAACTCGCCTGACTCCTCTGTGGAATTGAAGTCCATTAGGTAGTTGACTTTGGGAGTTGACATGGGTGAGCCTTGGGAACCGTCAAGGGGGCTCCTACCGCTGCAGTCCCCTGCCTTTTCTTCCTGTCCTGTCTCCAGGATAAGCTCATCCGTTTTAGGCTGAAGCTCTTCAGCACTCCTCCTCAATACTCCTGCTGCTTCCTCTTTCTTGGCACAGTTGGCCAGGACACTAGGGAAAAAGTTGAACTGTGTCTCCTCCTGGAGCACATTAGTTTTTTCCCTCATGTTGTCCTGGAAAGACTCGTAACGAATCTTCAGCGAACAGACATCACTGCTTAAAGTCGAATCATCGTCTTCATCATCAAATAGATTGTCAACATCTTCCTCAGAGAAGAGATTGACTGACAGTTCATTCTTAGAACAAAGATCCAGCAGTTCCATCTTACTCTCACTGATGAAGGACTCAAAGTAGCCCCAGTCCTGGCCGGCGTTAGCCAGCAGGACCTCCTCTCCACTCACTTTGTCCAGTAACAGTCCCTCATACAAGTTCTTAGATGATGCATCATCTTCTGGATCATCACAGTCCTCTGCTGTTTTGTTTCCATCAACTCTCTTGCCCTCAACTGCGGCTTTTGGCAGAGGAAAGCTAAGTAGCTGGTCAGAGAGGAGCTGTTCTCCATAGTGACTCACTGCCTCCCCAGCATGGCTCAGGCACTGGATGCTGATGTTGTTGATGTCAGAGAAGTCCTCTCGGCTCACATCGCCTATCCTTACACTTAGTCCAGTCTCTGTGTCAGGGTTGGTATTAGGGTCATGAGGTGGGTTTTGGATTGTATTAGGGTCAGCAGCATCCCGGGTCTCAATGAAGCAGCCGAGGCAGGTGCGGGTAGGCTGAAGAAGACACTGCTCTGTCAGGGCAGACACAGTGCCAGGCTCCATCATTGTAGCTGACAGAGGGAGGGAAACAGGCAACAGAAGGGTAGTCTTCTGAGTGTCTGCTGCTGGGACCCAGGAGCTTACAGCTGGGGTGGGAAGTGGTGTGGGAGTGTGGTGAAGGTGGGGGACTACAGTTGGAGCATCATCGGAGGGAGGGCAGGGGGCCACTGTCAGCCCCAGAGAGGAGTCAGTGCAAAGGGGCAGGGAGAGGGTTGGTGATGTCGGCGTAGTCCTCTGGTGTGTTGGGCAGGCCCGCTGTGACGTCTCAGCGGCAGGAGGAGGTGGTGAGGATGGAGGGAGAGCAGCATTTATGATGCTGCACAGACTCAGATCACCACTCTGCTCACATACCCCTATAGGAAAAAAAGTAAAGGTTTCAGATCTTTCAACTCTTTCAACTGTAAGTCTGAAGTTAAAACATTGTTTTTGTTCTGTATTATACAATGGCATTTTTTCTGGGAAGTTAAATGCAATTAGTGTCAATTAACCCCCCCCCTTCCAGAGCTCAACATGTCATTTTGTGATGCTAGCCTTAAACATTAATATTTCAGTTTTGGTACTAAATTAAATAAGAGTTATTAGCAATGGTCGATTGTGAGCACATCTTAATCAGTTGAAGGCATCCATCTGATGAGTAACAATCAAAACCCACAGAAGTGGGCTTGTAGCAGCAGGCAGATAGCTTTGTTTGCTCTGCATAATTAGATGACAGCAGTGGAGGCAGGTACGTACACTTGGGACACGACAGGCCCATATGTTGGCGACTGTATAACCAATATCATCTACACCTGTCTCCCTCTACAATCCCAAGCTGCTGCATATTCTTTAAAATCATGCCATAAAAATCTTAATTGAAAAACATACCACAGCAATGAATGTGTTCACAGAGGTTAACTAGCACAGTCCCCTATTTCAGAATGGATGTGCCTAATCATTATTGAGGTAGTGATTAATGCTTGAGGGGAAGGCTACTTAACAAACAGTATTCAACAAGGCTGCATAGGTGGTGAATACATCTTTGAATATGGATATGGTTTGAGAGTGATTTAACAAGGTAATGAAATTTCTGAGAGCAGGTCTCTCTGGGTCTGAGGCCTGCAGACACATTGGAGCAACCAGAACGCCTACTAGAAGCATACAACTGCGCTACTGTTGTCCTTAATGAAGAAAACCTCAAATGAAATATGCATCTTCTCTCTTCCCTCTCGGAGAAAAAACTGTTATAATGGCAACTTGTGAGAGACTGCAGAAGCATCACAGAGAGGCGTTTGCCATCAGTTCCATTCAATCTGTGAGCAAAAATGACCTCAGAGCAAAAACATGTTACTGACACATGGTATCTGTGGAGGACAGATCTCCTTTTTACATTTAACAACTATTTTCTTTTTAATATTGCATTCTGAGCCACATTCCATTGTATGGCACTTATTGTAGGGAGAGGTGCATTAAGAGGACCGCAATGATATTACTTTGCAGACGTGGACACAATTAATTTGGATTTATTTGGAATTATAAGTAAACAGTGCCAGTACAAATTCCAAATTAATTTTCCAGCTCTCATAGATAAATATGCTTCTTTATAGTTGTCTTGTCTTTTTCATTAGCACTACAAAGCAGCAAAGCCACATAAATAGGGAAATTAAAGAAAAAAGGGGAAAAATTAACTTTTCTTATCCCCCTGTTTCCGCATGGAACCTAAGCTGACAACTAATATTGCCAAAAGATTGTAAAAATTCCTGTGAAACTTTAAACTCATGTTGAAAATGTGTGTCTCTGGGTTTATAATGGATCAACAACCTACCCTATCCCAATGTGTGCATGCATGTGATATTCTGGTGTGTACGAGAGAGAGAGAGAGAGAGAGAGAGAGAGAGAGAGAGAGAGAGAGAGAGAGAGAGAGAGAGAGAGAGAGAGAGAGAGAGAGAGAGAGAGAGAGAGAGAGAGAGAGAGAGAGAGAGAGAGAGTGTGTGTGTGTTTGGGAAAGGGAGAGTGATAGAGTGTGAGTATTGGCTTGGGGGTATAGTGTTATCGAGAGGCCATCTGTCTCCAGCTGGACCATTAGGTCTTCAGCTGTTCAGAATGTGCCACAGATCAGTCAGTCAGACAGGTACACACACACACACACACACACACACACACACACACACACACACACACACACACACACACACACACACACACACACACACACAAGGGGTCTTACGGCAACAACTGTATGACAAATCAAGTTTGACTTTAGAGGTCAAAGGGGGATCTGCAGCCTCATTTTCACTGATATGGCACAGCATAATGTTGCTACTGCATCTGAGTGGCAAACATAAACATCCAAAATAATCACTGCTACCAGAATTCAATATCTAGCTTACAGAAAAAAGCAGCTCATATTCTAATAAAAAAACAAGCTTTACACACTCCGAGATCACCCTAACACAATAGTTTTGCAATTGTGTTATCAGCAAAAGTGCTCCTTAAATATAGACTGAGGCTGGATGTGACACAGCTCACACAAGCTGGCATAGACATTCATCACTGAGCATATGGAAGGACCCCGGCTGCTGGCAGGAGGTGGTGATCTTCTGATCCCCAGCCCTGCCAAGCCTAGCCGTGCTAGACAGCCCAACCACCGCCAAACTAGTCCAGACCAGACTGGACCAGTTAGCACTCGGAGCTCTCAAGAGCCCATCTTTCTAGCCATGTTATTCAGAGATTCAACCACCTGAGGTAAGCCCAGGCTGCTCTGTGCCAGGCGGCTAGGCGTGGAGACGAGCCCATGGCGATGGACATGTTCATGGACATGAGGAGAGAGAAAAGTTGGCGTCTGTGGCCTCATCTATTAGTGTGTCATATGCCACACATGCACACACAGCCACACATGCTTTTTTTTCTTTTCACTTAAAATCCACCTTCATGCATTATATAAATGGGAAAAAAACAGAAAACTTTGATGACCATCTGTCCTTGATATTAATATAAATCAAAGTAAGACATCCATCTCATGTTGCCCTAGGAATAAAATAGTTCAAATATCACAATATGAAGTACAATGCAAATGAAAACAGCTGACATGCTTTTTATTCCTTTTAATGGCTTTTTCAAATCATTCCTCACTCCAATTTCCCCTTTCCATTCCCTTCCTCCTCCCTTTTTTCTCACTATCTCCTTCCCTTCCCACTTATCCCTGCTATATGGAGGCTTGTACATCCGTAAAATGCCAAGCTAGTCGTTCTACAGCTCAGCCACCCGGGGCACTCACTCATCCAGCTGGTAGCCCAGCCACAGAAGCTGCTTGCTATTTCTCAATCTTCACTATATGACATTTTGTGAATGGTGGGGGGAAATCAATCCAGCCAGTACAGGATGTTCATAATAGGTGGTGAGTAACTGCAGCATGATTCATGGCCATCCTCCTCAGAGAGCTGCCCTATTCTTGCTCAATGGAACCGCTTTCACCCTTTCTTATACCGCTCTTTTTCCTACTCTCATTCTCCATCCTCTCTTTTTCTTTTCCTCAAAGGTTAGTTGATTTAAAAAACTTTTATATTAAATCATAGACCTCTATACATATGTTTTTTTTATCACACTAGTGCTAAGGATAATCTGATAAACCTCATCTAAGGATTAGTGGTGCTTGGCAGAGGTAAACTTTAGGGGGCAGTAGGTAGTGGCTAAATGAGTCTTGGGAAATACACATATCATCGTTGGGGCTAGTAGTTCAGTGAAAGGAAAGGACTACACTGCAGACATACCTGGATTAACTTGAATTAAGTTTCATAAAGCGCTTACACCATGGAAATAGTAATATGATCCATGGTTTAGGTTATTGAGCATTCAGAGAGGCAGAGGGTACTTCCTAAAATAAATACATAAATCAGAACAAACACACACATACACACAAACGCACACTTGTTTGCCTATGCTAATGCTGTGAATGAGTGTGAAAGAATTAATGGTTGCACCCACTTTCACATTTGCACCTTTTTATGAGAAAAGGTAGATGTCATAGTTCTGAGTTGTGGAAGCATTGGGGAAAGAGGATTAACAATAGCTTAAAAAGCTTCATTTAATGTTTCTCTTCCCCTTTTCATTTAAAAAAGACAGGATGTGTTTCACCTCCCAACTGCTTTGTCAAAGAGCTTAAAACTGAGGGTGAAAAGCCAATTCAAGAAAGCTCAATGGTAAATTTGAAAATCCACCCTTAGATCAACAACCAAGTATCTCTAAATGTTAAAAGCACATTTTTAAAGAATCAATAAGCAAAATTAACATTTTTTTTGCACATTTTTAATTTCATTATAAAATTAAGTTGGATAAAATTATACTATAAACTAAGTCGAAGAAAAAAGTGAATTTTCACCTGTGTTCTCCACTACATTTGCATTCTCTGGTTCTGAAGTCTTCACGATCAATGTGAGACTGCTGTCTGCTAACACATCCATCAATACGGCTCAACGCTTCACCTCCTACACATCATTTTGACTGTCCCACCTGTTGAAAGAGAGAGCCGGAGAAAAACAGAGAAGACAGAGAGAAATAGAAACCGAAGTGAGTATGAAAGGCATTATTAAAGGGTGACTGCCATGTGTCTATTGCAGAATGACATTAACAGCAGTACATTACATTTAATTACAACAAAGACATTAACACAAAGTTGCAGTATTTGAAGAAAACGCTTCAAACGTGATAGAGACATCAAAGAGGCCCTTGGGGCACCAAACAATCACTCATTTATTCTCTGTATCACAGATATTTTTCTAAGATGAATTTAAACTTTACCAACCAAGAAAGTACACGGAGAGTCACAGCTGAGATCACTATGGCAACTGTATGCCACACTATCCTATTTTAAGCTTCGTTTAACATTTATAGCAGAGTTGTTAACCTATGCAAACCTTACATAGGCGGCTCTGAACATATTTGTTTATTATAATTAGTTGACTCCCTCCCTTCTGTGTGCCTCCGCATCACGAAAACCAACCCGGCTCAGAGAGGCCAGATTAAAGAAATGCGGCTGGGGCGGTGACAGCAAACTGTGAACACTGACAATACTTTTCACTGTAGCAAGCAATGGTGAAAGTGGGGGTGTGGATGATTGATTGCATGTGTAGCAGGATGCAGTGCACTGGGTACACTGTAATACAAAACAATACGTTAAGGTAAAGAGAGAAGAGAGTTTGAAGTTTGTCAGCCTCCTGAAATTAGGTGGGGTGGCACAGAGAAGAAGAAGCATATGAACCTTGTGTGAGCCATGAAAGTATAATGATGAAACAAGTGACTCTGGGCCAGTAAGTGATGAACATTTGATGTTGTGGCCTCCTGCCTGTTTATATTGTTTTCTTTTTTCAGCTCCTGCAGTCCTTCTCTGAAGGAGTGGTGCTGCAGGATGACAAATGAGCCATGGGAGGGGATCTAATAACATCTCCTTGTGGTGTGAAAACGGTGGCTGGGAGATTAAGACAGACGGCAGACAATAAGACAAAGGTAGTGTGCGGCTGACTACAAACAACTCTTTCATCCTATTGCTTCTAAATGTCATTAGCTGTTCACTGACCTGAGCGGGCAGAGCTACCTGAAGGGAACCCCTGCTACAGCTTACAGTTGCATTCACACCGGCTCAGTGGGTAATTACCTCATGAGCCATCACATCTGCTCATGTGTGCAGCAGGTACAAGGACCCCGTAGGTAGACCCAGCCAGAACTCGCTCTTCGCTTCATGGAGACGTGCTATTATTCCTAAAGCCGAGGCATAAGTGCACATGTCATTTACAGAGCTAAGAGATGTTCTTGAGGTTGTCGTGTATCAACTTGGCTCACTGAGAAATTGAAATTCTACATCTGGCAATAAATACATCCCCTTTTGACAAAGCATGAATTGGAATTGGATATCCCCTCGTAAACCGGCTGACCCAGATGAGCTAAGCCCGGACTTATCAGTGCAACAATCCTCCGAAAAAAGTGAAGTAACAGCAGCACCTGCATAAAAATAGACTGTAGCCACCGATCAGTGTTCATATAGTCTATGGTCTCCAGAGTGACAGTGACACACCACACAGCTGGGATGCTGGTGAGTCTACAGAGGTCCTGCCAGAGTTGAGCGCCTAGAACTGCTTGTGGATGTGTAGCAGGGTCTCTGCATGTGTGTATGTGTGTGTATGTGTTTATGCCCCATTGCATGTGTGGTAGACAAAACCCCAAGGCTGAAGATCCACAGCATCAGCATCCACTGGCAGAGGCTGCAAACATAAAATCACATGAAGAGTGAGAGCGGGAGAGAGAAAATGAAATCCAGGCATTTCACAACACTTCCAACAACACCCCTCCTGCCAGCCAGCTCCAATGCCTCAAATGTGTTTATTTTCCACATTATTCATGATTTTCCTGTATGCTCCCCCTCTCCCTCCCTTTACCATCTCCACCACTCTGTCAAGACCTGACGAGAGGCCATTTCAATAATGAAGATGGACTAACTGCAATAGAGAGTGCACATAAATTGGAGCTACAGCCAACAAGCATGTCCAATTTGCCAAGCGGTTAAGCCTGATGTCTGGGTGCAGCTTTAAGAGAGCACCGCGGCTGCCGTCAACAGGTTTGTGCCGACCTGACTCATCCATCCACATCATTAATACTTCACAGAGGGCACCATCATTTAACTCTGCAGCGGGAAACTGCTCTTTAAACGCCACACATTAGGGCACATAATCACTGTGCACTCATTTCTGGAGCATTCAGCAGGTGTAGGAAAATGGCTAGCACATCTGACCCCACCATTGTTCTTGCGTGTGCGCTGGGGTTCTATGCACAATGAGAAACAGAAATAGAGACAAAGAGCAGAGAGTGGGGATAGCCAAACAGAATGATTAGTATTTGATTCATCCTTTTAAGCCCTCCTCCAACTCCTCCACACACCATGTGTTAATGTGCAAGCTGGATAACAAGATAAGAACATGTTTACTCGCTCTATATGGAACGTATCTGCACCACAATCTAATTCCTGCAAGCCTCTTCCCGGATCCCCGTTTCACTGCATTTCTCCATGATTCGATTGCATTTCTCTCCAGTGAAGCGGCAACTGGAGGCATGGCTGGACTGGGTTTGTGTATAATTGCCGAAAATACGAATCAAGGTCCCACAGCAGTAGTATATGTCAGTACAAAGGGCCCATTGTGTCAACAGAGGGAAAGAGTCAGGGGCCGAGGAATAGATCCCCAACAGAGGAGCTCTGAAAGAGGGCATAGCGCCACAGGGAACTATGATCCAAACAGACAGCGCTGAAATGGCGGCTCCTCTTTTCAGCACAGGTATACAGTGTCAGAGCAGGTTCCTCAGCTGACTGCGGACAGGCAGAGTAACCAGCCTCACACGCAACTCATTGTAATACTCATGAGCTTGTAAGCTTGCAGCAATACATGGTATAGTACAGAGAAACACAAATTCAATACAGACACAGGTACACAGAAATGCATAGAATAAATCACAGAATTAGACATTAGGTATGTGCTTGTCTTTGAACTTGAAGGCCAGAGGTTCTAAATTTAGGTAGAAAACATTCACTCAGAGCTACCCTATGAATGACATGATGTTCTGAGCTCCTTTTAATAACAGCTGAGACTTTATCATGTCCTGTCCTACTAGTGTGAAGAAGGCAGACATGCTCCAACACCCAGAGACAAGCTATAGATCTAAGATCTAAGGGCAAGGCTCTGATTGAGGGAGAACGTGCAACCTCCAAACAGATAGGCCTGTGCTGTCTTAATATCAGGCAGCAGTGATATCCACTAAGCCATCATGCCACCTCATTTGTGTCTCAATCCCTGTCACTGTCTAATTGTCAGGTGGACTGTAGAGATATCATTGTCATTGCTATTGTCTGTGTTGGGGAGAGGATGTCTTTTAATATGTTCCTTCTATGTTGCAGAAGTAGCAGCAACTCTCTGGTTCTCTCCCTCTGTCTCTTTCTGTTCCGCCCTCACAAACACGAGCATTGTTCAGACGAAGGTCAACAGTCCTCCTCGCAACCGATATGTCAGAGCTCTCTTCTTCTGAGGACACTGACACACTGGGCCAACCTCAAAGAAGCAGCGCTGTCAACAGTTGACAGATCAAACACTTTGCATTACCTCACGTATGTTGAATGTTTCAGTTGAACATACCGCACAGACCACCGCCAGCTGCTCTTATTTTATGTGCCTGCGCGAGTGGAAATAACAAGTGAGGTATCAGTGTTTGTAATTAAAATTGGTCAACATGGCTGAAATCAATAGCACAATATTAATAATAGTTTTTTCAGTATCAATATATAGTGCAGTTTAAGTGCTAGCAAAACATGCTCATTTACACATCCAGCAGAGAATTCATTTAGCCTCCAGGTTTTTTTACAATATTCATCCATATTCTTTATTTTCCAACTTTGTTTGTTTGGTGCTAAGCAGGTAGTGTACAGTACAGTGCATTTTTCAGAACCAAAACAGTGAAACCAAAACCGGGTTTTAAAGTCTCTATAAAGCGTCAGTTAATGATTCCCTGTTGGTTCATCACTGCAAGTGACTCCTTTCACAAGTAGTCACTTAATTAAATGTTAATATAAAATATTTATGATAGCTGCTTTAAATAACAATTTTGTCATGACTCATGTGGGCGGCAGTAGCTTAGTGGCTGAAGAGATGCCAGTTTGTCTCCTGGGCAATGCTGGGGTGCCCTTGAGCAAAGCATGAAACCCACAATTGCTCAGAGCTCCTGACTATGGCAGCCCCATCACTCTGACATCTTTCCATTATAATAATGCATGACTATAGGTCCTGTGTGTGCATGTCTGTATTTTGGGTCTATGTGTGTGTGTGTGTGTGTGTGTGTGTGTGTGTGTGTGTGTGTGTGTGTGTGTGTGTGTGTGTGTGTGTGTGTGTGTGTGGGTGGGTGGGTGGGAGGGTTTTGTGAAAAAGCAGAATTTCCCCAAGAGTGATTAAATTTCACATTCCAAGTGTGTTCAATGACTTATATAGAATCACATTATTTGTATCTCTAGTTGTAACACAAATAAAAACAAAAAGAAAGATTAACGTCTTTTTGTTTTTAATGTGCTCAACAACAGATTTAGCTCCTGACCTAACTGGTGGCTACGTGTGTAAGGGCCTATTATATCTACAGTATGTGTTATCTGAATCATGCCTATGTTTTTATTTCAATCACCTCTCCACACTGGTTGACTCTTTCATTAAGATTGCGTGTCAGGTAAATTTATGCTGGAGCTAGACAGATCTTGGTAATTTTGTCTCTGACACATGACGAGAGAGAGAAAGAGAGAGAGAGAGAGAGAGAGATAAACAAAAATCTTTATCTGTATATCTTAATTCAATGGTGCCTTCTACATGGGATTCTGCCACTGTGCGTCTTCTTCGTCAGCTGTTCGGTGCTGTTTTTGATCAAACATCACCAAAAATTCCTGACATGGCTATGGTGACGGCAGAGATATGGTATCCGCTTGAGATAATCATCGTCAATCACAGGCTGCTGAAGAGCTCAGGAAGCATCTGATGTAGAGATTCACTGTGATTCAGGATTATAGAGTTGGATCTTTATCAGCAAAGCACAACCTGCAGAGCCAGATCTGGACAACTGTAACAACACTGTTACCTCTAAGGCCTCAGTCTGCTGAAGGTGCAGGCCGCTGATTGTATGTCAGAATCAGGCTTTTCCCTGGGAGACTGTACAGTCTATTAGTATTTTCTTCTCAATGAGATTGTGGTTTTGCTCAGATACAGTCTATGTCAGACACTTCGGGCAGGATTGAATCCTAGCACAATATGTGGCTTCAGAGATGAATGGATTTTAACTCTTTTATTTGCATTCATTTATCTTTTAGCTTACATTTGCTGCTTTCATCACCATTTTAAGGGAGTCAAGTTTTTTGGTTCCTGTCGTTAACTGACTAATAACTGTGAATCATGCGCAATGCTGTTCCTAACATGTGCTGTTGTTTCGGTTATAATAACAACATAACATTTCCTTTTTTTTCCATAATATCTCAAGTCATTTGCTTTAAAAACATCTTTCAAAATTCCATATTGAAATCATGTGATAACCAAACCATATCCATGACAACTGAGCAACTCCATATACTGAGACATGGAAACAAAACTAAAATAGTTCAACCTTGTGTTGAGATTTTTGTTATTGTCAAGCTGCTACTTACAAGGTCAACAATGAGAATTCAGACTTGAGTCCCTAGTTCATTGTTGTTGTGGTTGTTATGTAGAGGTTGTCTCCACATGAGCAACTGAATTTATTATATTTTCAACAACTTAATTGGCTTTAAGTTGAAAATGGAGTCATACAAATAAAGTTGGGACCCCAAAACTACTACTTAAAGCCTCAGAGACAATCACTATGCAACAAGAGGCAGCGCAACAAATTTGATCCTTTTTAGATTCAAGAGTTTTTGTACAAGACTAAAATTGAATGGGATAACATAATAATAATAATAATAATAATAATAATAATAATAATAATAATAATAATAATAATAGCAAAGAAATAGCTAGAAAATAGTCTCTCCAAAATGGCAACTGTCTGTCTTGCCAGACTTCAGGGGCAGGTCTAGAAGGGGGGCAATAGGTGGCACTTTCCCTCCCTGAAATATGACTCCCCCCACCCTCATAGAAAATGTGTATTATATACAATTTTTTCAAAATTAAAACAAGTGAAATTAATATTTGAATGTTAAGTGTTTTATTTAGCAGAATTACTTTATCTATCTATCTATCTATCTATCTATCTATCTATCTATCTATCTATCTATCTATCTATCTATCTATCTATCTATCTATCTATCTATCTATCTCTCTATCTATCTATCTATCTATCTATCTATCTATCTATCTATCTATTTTTTGTGGAACATGAGCTCCAATCCAGCTGTGATTTCGTTGCGGTTCTTTCCAGAACACAGGCTGGAATGGCTTTCCATGTTTGATAGTGTATATGTACGTTTGGTAAAGGTTCTAAAGTAATATTTTATGCACAATTTTGATCATGTTTTACTGGACCTTGGTAAATTGGTAGGTAGTACTAGGACAGACAAGGCAGGACATGATTATGGAAGATAGAATTAAATAATAAATTAAATATGTATATATATTTTTCAAAACCCAAGCAACCGGTTATTAGCTTGTATGTAGCAACCTGCATAAAGCATCCATATGCAAACAGATTTTCGAAGGACATTGTGCTAAGCTTTGCCACAACACAATGTTAAATTACCAATAATAAAGTAACATGGTCAAATTTAGTTAAGGGTTTGACACAAAAACATCTGTAAAATATGATTCCATGCAATACTGATCCCTGGAGAAAATATTGCCTTTTATGGCTGCTTTTATTGAACTTAAAAAACAGTGAACTAAATCAACAGTGAAAACACCTTGAACATTGAAATTTCCCTCAATACTTTTCCTGTTTGAACTTTTTTTTCATTCAGAACAGAAGATAAGTCTTATGTTTAAGACAAGTTCACTTGCAAAACATAGTGTGCAAAATAATTGTTTTTCTTGATTAAATTGTTAGGAGCCGTAATCCCAATTAAAATTTGATTAATTGCACAGTCCTATTGCCTTTGCAATACATATAGTGTTTACATTCATTTCATTTTGAGGCAGTCAGTGGACGAACATCCTTGACAAAATACAGTCACATTTACACCTTACTGCTGAACTGAATCAATGTTGCTATTTAATACCTTGTCTTGACAACTATTGCATTAGATTATATTTTCCAAGTGTATTTTAGACATGTGTGTCTTATTGTGTCAGCAATGTAATTTAGTGGAGGAAAGCCATTACAGGTTTATCCTCCAATTCACGTCTGTGTATGTCGGTTATTTATTATTCCACAGATAAAAACTTGATAACACTTGTGTGCTTTAAACATGACAAAATGCATTTAAAATGATTGAAGTTATTATTTTAAGACTGCTGATATTTCTCAAGTATTTAATATCATGAAAATATAACATGCATGCATGCAGACACAATATTTAATAAATAATAATCTATGTACAGAGCATGCTGTACATGATGTATAACCTTTAAATTGTTATATATCTGCTTCTCTGTTTATGTTTTGCACAACCTGATCTCTCCAACAGTGAGGAGAGGACAGACAGCGATAAGGAGAGGAGACAAATAAGCAGAGGGAAGGTCAAGAGTGAGGAGAGAAACAAGCGATTACAATGTTTCACTGCATGCCACCAGAGACTGCTGCTACATGTGTTTATAATCCAGTTTCATTCATACATATACGGATGATCAGTCAAAAAAAGGCTCCTGCTAAAAAAAAAAAAAATATATACAAAAATTATGGAGTCTAAATGGGGATGGGGCCCTGCTGGTGAATGGCAGAGAGTAGAGTGGCAATAAGGTGGGTAGTAGGCGAGGTGTTAAAAGTTGATTGGTTTATTAAAGGTCACATAGTCAGGCCTCATCAGCTGTCCCAAAGGAGCACGAGAAGCAGCTCATGGCCTCAGCACTGCTGCTAATGAGACAGAAGCAATGGCATTCTCACTAACATATGGCTATATCCTGCTCCCATGTACATAATGGTACATGAGCGTGCACGTGAGTACCCATTTAAAGTGATGACGATAACAAAAAGATATCTTGACCAGCCTGAGGTTGGTGTAACAAGCCCCGCTCAAGAACACACAGTGAGACTGGGTGAGGCATGTAAAGCAACATTATTTGATCAAATAAATTGGGAATGCAGAAGTTTTTAACGTGTTTGTACTATACAGCATACACAATACACAAACACACACACACACACACGCGTTTGCGCACAATAAACTTTCACATTGCAGATTCATTTGCTCATTTGAGCAAATCTATGTTTGGTCCTCCCACTGCTCTTGAGGGGTCAGTCTTATGAAACGATTGAATATTTAATGAGGCTCCACATACATGCTCACAGACACGTTCAAACACACACACACACACACACACACACACACACACACACACACACACATTCCCATAAACACTCATTACGTACACAGTGCTCCCACTCAGTACAGTTAAAAACATGCTGATGTATGAGTAACTGCTGATAAATACAGAAGATGCATCCACCCCCCAGGAACACAGAGCCAAAAACAATCATGGAACTCCTGACTGATACACACACTGATAAACACTTGCTTTGCATCCATCAACTAATCTTTACTGCCACAGTGAAAAAAGGTCATCCGTCAGAGATGCAATTATCATATTTCCAACAGGTGCATTTATTAGAGCCATGCTTTGTTTGCTTTGCTGAATCTAAATTAGGCTGGGGGGGTTGGAGGCCATTACACTGCAGTGATCAGTGCTTATACAGCAACATAATGTCCTGCAGGTTTATATGCCTGCAAAGGCATTCAGTCAATGCTTGTTTCTGCCACAACAATGCATGTCAGATGCATTATTGGTTAAAGTGATCAATATTTTTTATTACCACCACTTTGTCCTACCTCTCGCACATAAGCTCCAGAATAATTGACAGTTATGCAATTTTAAGGGCCACTGCCTTTCTTTTCTTCACAAATGAGCATGTGTGTCTGTGTGTGTGCTCCTTACTATAAATGACCATGCGGCAGCATGTGGCTAGAGAGATATGTGTCTGACTGTGCAGGAGTGCATTTGTGTATAGACTGTGTGCGCGTGTGGGTGTAGTCTGTTCATGTAAGAACTTAAAGTTAGTCACTCATAATCAGTGTTTGGGAGTAACTAGTTACATGTAACAGCGTTACATAATTTAATCCTTTACAGTTACTTGGAAAAACAGTGTAATTAAATTACAGTCACCTATGAAAATGTTCATAATTACAATGAGGTTTACATCCAAATATTTTCTGTAAAAAGCTATATGTTGAATAATATTAATGTTGTTGCTTTGCATGTTTTTCATGTGCACAATGCCTCCTTGGCCATCTTCAGCCACATCAATTTAGTAAAGTTTGATGCAGTTTTGATGCTTTTGATTAGTTCCCCTGTCTGAATTTGCAGCGCCACCCGTCTGACAGTTAAATTGCTCAAACTGTTTGAGAGTCGCCACTATGGCTACGGATAAAAACATGTTCCAGTGCTGGAAATATATATATAAAAAAAAACATTTCATACAAAAATCTGATAAGGGTTCAAACTAAATTGTGCAATGCAAATAATTTTTGCCAGGTATGTAAGTTGAGTGAGCTTACAGTAACTGCAAGCAATCATATCAAATAAAGTAGGGAAGAAATGCCTACCTTCAGTGTGACACACTGGGCTTCTAATGTGTATTGATGATATTTATTTTAGCACCATATTTTGCTAGGTGCATATGCCCTGATATTTTTGTTTTGTTATGATTTTAAATCTGTGACCTCAGAATGATCTCATTTTTTTTTTAAAGTGCTGAAGTCTGACTTTATGGTGGCTGTTCTTCAAAATGAAATTATGCTGATTCAAGTAATGAAGAATTTTAAAACTATAACTTTTAAATTTGGTAACTTGTAATTGGTAACATATTACATTTCCAAAGTAACCTTCCCAACACTGCTCATAATAAGAAGCCCAGAAAGGTGAGAATGGATCACAGGGAAAGGGCATCAGAACAAGAAGTGATGATGGTCGCTATGGTGCTGGCCTCCATGGTGGCACAGCTGAGAGAACAGCGGAGACGGTGGAAGAAAGCAAAATCACACTCAATATCAGTGTTGGTTACAACTGCCATCAATGTCTAATCAATAGAGCAGCACACCTATGGGATGAGTGTTCCATTAAGTCTGTGGGTCAATGTGTTTGCCAGCAGATAGCACTGGTTTATTTCTCTGACACTTGTCCCCAGTCCGATACCCCACATGCTGTATTAGCTGCCCTGCTTGGCTCCATTGATGTGTATCACGGGTCAACCCCTAGTCCTATCATTCATGGTCTCTCGGAAGGCAGAGCATGAGCACATATGACCTATGACTTCTGACCCAAGATGACCCTCAGTTAATGAGTTGTGTGTGTTTACCAAACATCTGCCTCACTTGCACCATTACTTTATTGTCTGACAAACATAATTGATTTTTCTCTTTACGTCATTGTTTGATTGTAATTAATATAAAAAATTGTGCAGGCTGTAGTGGCTCTGACACATTAAGAAGATGTGTGATCTTCTTCATTTGTGTCAATGTGAGAAAGTGCGTGGGTATATTTGGTTGACTATATCTCTGTGTAAAAGATGCATTTATAACACAGACACAAACTATTAGTGAGTTATGCCGCAGAGGTAGGCTAAATATTAAGCCAGAGTACTTACAGGCAGAAAACTGCAGTCAAATTTCCACTACCCAATACAATATTGGCTGGTTTGAATAAACTGCGGGTTTATTTTTTTATATCAGTGGCCATTTGTCCTTTGGTTGATATTTCTTTTTTGTTAGCGGCAAGCTCTTTTGTCAGCACGTACATGTCATCACTATAAAGGCTGACAAACAGAATGTGAGAACATGAACGCAACACAAGAGCTGGTAATGAATGAAATGACCTCTGAATGCTGCACCTACAGCATCATCACACACACACACACACACACACACACACACACACACACACACACACAACACACACACAAACACACACACACACACACACAAGCTGGAACCTGCCAATTATTCTGTACTTTACTAGACCCTTGCACCATCGGAGGTGTGATTGGAATAACAACCATGCTCTGAACCACGCAACTCTCCATTCCCTGTAGGGCGGCACTGAACCAGCAGGGAAAGACGAGATGGTGGCGGCACTGAGGATAGGATGTGTATGAGACAGAGGAAGAGGAGAGGGAGAGAAAGCAAAAAGCCAAGGATTACATGATGAAGGAGAGGAAGGCGGGGAGAGGGGAAGAAGTCAAAGCCGGGGCTCCCTGGCAACATGCAGAAGCAGAGGCAGTGTGAGAGTGAGTGCTGTCTGAGTGACACTCACTCTCATATCCCCCCCTCTGGGGAAATAACCCCCTTAATCCAGCATGCTCTTTCAGATAGACAAGATCACCCTTCTTCTCCCAGCAAGGATATGAAATGCTCCCCCTTGTGATTCAAATACCAGGGATGAGGGCTGGAAATCAAAAAGACAACATTGTGACGTGGCGCAGCTAGAGAAAGACATCAATGCCCTCGTCTCCTCCTCTCCGGCAGCTGACTCGCTGCCACAAAAAGAAGCACCAAGTCATTGGTTAGCGCTGGAGGAAGTGGCCTGCCATTGGCTCGTTTGTTGGGAGGTGGCATAACATTGGTAGTAAGAGGCACAATATTAGAGAGTGCTGCGCCTTTTACTCTAAACACCTGATTTTCATAGGACAAAGAAACAGTATTTTATGTTAGAACATTTGAGTAGTATGCTACGATATGGTATGCAGTTTTTTTCTTCTTTTTGTCTAAAATAACTGAAAATCATCTACTATATCCTTCCTGCTGTTTTTAATGCTTATAGCCCCTTTTAGTAATATCCTTTTTAATAAGCACATACAATGTGACAAACATTCAAAGACCGAGTTAATTAACAGTACATAGAACTGGATGGACCACGGAATCAATAAAGTAAAGGCGGGCCGCAGCAGGCCGAGCGGCAGGACCCGCCTACCACGCAGCCTTTCAGTGTAAACCGAGGGAGGTCTTTTTCTCTCCATACTGGTAAATCACTCCACAGCCAGGCTGCTTGGCACACAGAGCAAACTGCAGAGCTAGGCCAACACAGTGTGATATTATATTAGCATTACAAAGGCTTTCCCACCATCTGTGACACACAGAGGAAAAAAATCACTTTTCTGTTTCCAAGCTCCGAGTGCTGATGTTTCCATAGGTTCTTTGAGGAGGGCTGATGGGAGTGTGGCTGGGGATGACAAATGAAACATGTGTTTATTACAGCCTCTCTGACACGTGTGATTCACCTCCAGTTCAAGTACATACAAAATACGTAACACGCTCAAAGCTTCATGCTTATTGAAAGCCTTTTAACTTCAGCTCAGGGTTAACAAATAGGGTATTCACTGTTATCATAAACCTAT
This sequence comes from Percina caprodes, assembly GCA_013375575.1. Taxonomy (NCBI): domain Eukaryota; kingdom Metazoa; phylum Chordata; class Actinopteri; order Perciformes; family Percidae; genus Percina; species Percina caprodes. The sequence goes on along the minus strand of JABXJD010000172.1, from coordinate 1,213,487 downwards.
CAATGCTGCACTCTGTGGCATAGCTACTTTGATTTAAAGAGATAGGGGTTTATGATCATTTCTAGCATTGCGTATGATTAAAAAAAAATCCATAAATTGCTATGTTTTCCTGTGTAAGAGCAGATAGAGTTCTGGACTTCACTCAGCGGCCTAAGGGAATGAATAGACTTGGCTCATCCACACAACTCTCCTTGTTTTCCACTGTAGCCTGTTGTCACTAGCCCCTGGTCGCACGCCAGTCGCCTACTTGGCAGGGAGAGGTGCTGTACAAAGCAACTGGCAGGTCTGGTAAATAATGCTGATGGAGTGTGATAGAGAGAGAAGCATCTCCTTTATTCCACACAGCTACTCTATCTGTTTCAGCGGAAAGAAGAGGAGAGACAATTGCCTCCTGCTTTTTTCACAATCCATTCGACTGGAGAAGCAGAAAAAAATGACCTAGCTCCTCTTTTGTGTTATCTTTCATGGTGTTTGCCAGCTTAAGAAAAACCAATAGCCCTCAACCAATGACTTAGAATATGACCAGAATATCCAGCACTGCAGGAGCAGACAACCTGCCAACAGCTGGGAATTACAGTTGAAACTTCATGCATACAATTACACAGATGAAGGAGGGACAAGTGGACAATAGTAATGCAGCGTTGAGGGGAAACACTCATCCAGGCAATCATGCAAAGCCCACTACTTAGTTAGTGAAACAGGATAGAGAGAGAGAAAGCCACAGATGATTATCATAGTGACTTCGTAGTTCAAGGTTCGGCATCAACACAGAAACATGATCACCCTCCTGTGTACATACGTTGACTTCTTTAACCTTAAGTGCAGTCATTTTAGTGAAGAAGTAGATTTCCATGCATTGCTGTCAGAGTTTGTATATGTGACTTCATGCATGCTGAGGCTTTGGCAAAAGTGAAACAGGACCAGAAATACCGCCAATTGCATTGCTCATTATCCCTATTCACTAAAACTACATCCCACTATCAATGCCTCCTGTGTGGGGACGTCAAGAAGCCATGCAGCTTACCAGAAGCTATATCTAATAGAAGAGAAAACCCTGCATAGTCTGTGTGCACACATTCAGTAGCAGTGGGCAAAGGAAGCCGGAATACTAATCAGTGGAAAGAAAAAATCCTGTAAATGACAGCCCATGATCCCATATAAAGGCTCTGCACCAACCTGTAATCCATATATTTGAATGAATACTTTTCCCATGTGGACACCTGTCATTTGATGTGGGTATTAACTGTGAGTATTACTGCATATAAAGAGCCCACATGGCTCAGTGGCAGTATATAAAGACACTCTCATCCATGTAGGAGTGCAAAGGGTCAATGAGGTTTCCAGCCAGGTGTAATATTCCTGTCATTGAGCCTCATTCTGAAAACACCTGTAGCTGCACCCGGCATCTTTCCTTTCACTAAGAGAAATTTCTATTTGCATATGGCCCAGAATATCCAGCCTGGTGAAGCAGTCAGGAAGACAGCCTGGTGAGAGTGACGGTAGCAGGGTTAGCTCTCTTGTCAAAACCAATATCCACCTCTTGAAGACTAGACTGGGGAGAGGCAGTCAAAATCATCTGCATAAAGGAGAGGCACTAAAATCACCTCTCATAAAATATGACAGGGGAGCCAGCTCACACTGGTTAAAGCATGATGAAAGGAATGGAATCCAGCACAGCTCCCCGTCTGTGGATAATCAAACAACGCTGGCGTTAAAAGTATGGCATTCAAATTCAATTGTGAAAGCTGCTGCTGTCTGAGAAAAGAAAAAGAGGCGAGAGGAAAAATACATCCCTGTTGTTTTGAACTCTGTGGGAGCTTAAAAGATGTGTTTTATAATGCCTCCTATTAGAAATGAACACACAAAGCCTGAAACCAGAAAAATAGTTAACAGTACACTTGATATACGCTGAAATAAAGAAATCCAGCAGTAATTGCGTCAAATGATGATTGATTGGTAATGCAATGAAAACAATAAAGGTTTAGTAAAGTGCAGGCAGAAATGTGATCTTTTAAATGTCTTTAACATGGAGCATGACAGCCACATCAAATCCCCGAGGAAACAACAGTTCATATTAACAAGCAGATGATGACAATACAGTATATCACATGGATTATCACAACATGTCATTGCACAAGTTGTCCTTGTTGCAAAATGCCAATCACCTTGTACAGCTGAAGTGCCAGTTTAAAGACAAAGGATTACTTTAAAAAATATCATTTAAAATATGTCACCCTTATAATGTAACTCCTTAATATAGCTGTGGGGCAGAAAAACATAAATGCACAGAGCTGCACATGTTTACTGACACAGATTTGAGACTTTTACATGTAGTGGTGTGGCAGAACAGCCAAGGCAACAGATTGGAAGTATGCTTTCCTTATTACCATGTGTGAAGTTGAGCTGGGAGCAGGGAGGGAAAGGGGAATGTCTCTGTGACAGAGGCGGAGGCTGATGAAAGCCCTGCACAGAGCAGTCAAAAGCGCCGACACATGACACAGCTCATAACTGCTCACCATCCAGGACAGGATCGCATTCATGTAGCCCTCTCCTTCATGTATATTTAAACACTCACAGCTCCAGTTCAATTTCAACTAAGAAACGCGCGCACACACACACACACACACACACACACACACACACACATTACATATCAGGCCAAGTCTTACATAGCAGTGAGCTCAAAAGACAAAGATGACTCCAAAACGGAAAGATATTTCTCTTTACGTCATTGTTTGATTGTAATTAATATAAAAAAATGTGCAGGCTGTAGTGGCTCTGACACATTAAGACTGTGTGATCTTCTTCATTTGTGTCAATGTGAGAAAGTGCGTGGGTATATTTGGTTGACTATATCTTTGTGTAAAAGAAAAAGGGAATGGCGCGATGATGAGAGTGATTGAGCAAGAAGGAAAGAAAGAGTATAGACATGAGGGATGAGAGCGAATGAGAGACAGAGAGAACATGGTGGTGATGGTGGAGAGAGAGAGAGAGAGAGAAAAGGAGACAGAGGAGGGGGGTTCTCTGGGAGCCCAGGGGGTAGGTAAGATTACAGATGTACACACAATGTTCTGGAGCACAGGCCAAGGGCTGAATAACAGAGTGTTGCTGTTTCTCCAGAGCTGCTTGCTTCAGCTCACTCTGTGCCTTGTTCTGCTCGATGCCCAGGGCAGCCATTCAGACACTCTCCCCCAGTAGCAAACATAGACTCTCAAACTCCCAAATAGTTCCTCCAACAGAATGGCACTGTAGTGGATGAGCCCTTCCAAAAAAAATACACCCAGGGTAGAGAAATTAAAGGAGAAGGCTCGTTTTTTTCTTCTTCACTGTAACATTATTTGTCTTTAGCCCTTCTAGAGTACATTTGCATCATATTATAGTTGCTTATTCCTATGTTCAAATGTAGGGCAGTAGGTAATTGCTCCTCCTTCGCATCATTACATTATCAATTATCGCAGATTAAGGTGATACTACAATTATCTCAAATGTCATGTAAACATCCAGGCTCATGTTAGTCAAATTAAGTTAGACATAACCCGATTAACCTGGATTATATGTCAATCTTTATTATTGTGGCATGGGTTACAATGTGCATGTAAATACAGACTGCCTTACTATTATTTGCATTATGAACATATCCAGTAAGTACTAGAGTTGGAACATTGTCAGAAAATAAGATTTTGTCACTTGTCAATTCAACAAAAGGTACAAATTCTGTACACTCTGTTTTGTCAGTGGTGTAATAGCAGAAGTAGTGATATCTTATGCATGACACTTGTACAAACACTCCTGTCAGTGAGTTCTTTTGCAAACAAAATATGTCAGGCAGTTTGACTTTGATCATCTCTATTTTGTTTACAATTTATCTAACAAAAGACTGAGGGAAACACTTATGAGGTGCTGGCTCAAATCAGAAAAGGAGAATGGGAAAGCCACAAACTCATTAAGCTATGCAGTTATTTACTTGAACTTAAAGACCACAATGCTTCTGCAAACAGTTACAGTGACTGGAATTCATACTGACTCAACAGGTGTTTCTAATCAGAGCAATCAACTTGAAAGGGCCAGTCCAAGGAAAGCCTGACAGAAAGAAAAACAACAAGCACAAAGTAGTGAAATGCAGGATAAAAGTCGGTAACACTTTACTTGAAGTTTTCTACATAAGAGTGACATGACACTGTCATGAACACATGACACTGTAATGACACTGTAATGACACATGACACATGAACTCTAACCAACAATAACCATAACTTGTCATGACAAAACCGATTGACACTTACTAAAAAAACATTTTGTCATAACCGTTTATGACACGTTCAAATTAAGGAAGGAGTCCACCAAAATGTATTTTATCCATTGATATATTTGGTCTTAAATATTGAATTGAAGCCTTATATGTATAGATATTTGTATTTTGTGCATTCCTTTTTTGTTGTATTTTTTCCTAGTTTGTCGTTTCTTGATATGTGGGTATTGTACTTGATTATGATGAAGGCAGTCTGCAAAAATGTTCATCTCTATTCATTCATATAAATAATGGCATCTGAGTAATGTACATGTGAATTTATAATTTGTATCTAAGGCATCCCCATTTTTCACTAAGTGTAAACTGGGCATGATGAGTCTGTTACAACGTGGAGATGAAGTTGTGTTTAGTAGGGGTGTGTCAGTGAGTAGGTTGTGTTGAATAAGTGCCACAGAAAATCTGACACACAACAAAGCAGAGTCCAATACAAGCATGATCACTCGCTGCTCAGAAGAAATAATATACCCAGAATCATCCAAGCAGCCTAAGCTTGCCAGCTCTTCCAATCAACATCACTACTCCCCGACTGACATCATCACAAGTCAGCACAGCAAGTCAGTTCAGAAGAGCTTCAAGGTAGAGAGAGTTTTGACCAGCTAACCTCAGCTGTAATGCTATTTCAAAGCATACATTACTGTGCAGATTGACACGTCTAAACCTGTGCAATATTGGTGCCTGTTCTAGCATGAAATTCTATTCTATTAAACAAGGATGAAGAGCTAATTTCATGGTATTCGTTGGTAGGCGCACATGCAAACTTCTCCAGAATGCTTGTCAAGCCTGCACAAAGTATATCATTAATTGAGCACATACTTATAAAAAATTATATTTTTGCAGATTATGGTGAGGTCACGTCATTCAAATAGTTAATGGACTGCATTTAGATAGTGCCTTTCTACCTTACCACAAAGTGTGTTACAATTTACCTCTCATTCACCCATTTTCACACCAATGGCAGCAGAGGCTCTGGCATGCCCGTTGGGAGCAACTTTGGGTTAATGCTTCATGCAGACAGGGATTGGCCCACCAACCTAGTGATTAATGAACAACCCACTCTACCTCCTGAGCTCCAGCTACCCTCGACTGCTGGTAGAATATATGGGGGTCTTTTACTTTCTTCTCTCTTCTTTATCAATGATCAGGTAGCAGCAGGACTGGTGTGTGCGTTACATTATCTCTCATTTAAGGAACGCTTCTATACACAACTGAACAAAAACACAAGTCAATGCACAAGTTCATACTGTGCAAATCAAGAGCAGTATTGGAGGTGTCACAAAACATAATTCTTAAACCACAAAACTACAAACATCATTTCCTTATGGATAACCTGGATTGTATTTTCCAACATCAAATGTATCAATTTTTACTGGGAATAACAGAAATGCAATCATGTGAACTTGCTTTCATACTGTAGCTGACAGATGGTGTATTGTCACAATGTCATTTGTTTTGTCACTACGTATATTTTATATAAATCCCAAGAAGAAGATTTGGTGTGATACAGCATCTAATGGGGTTCTAAATACACCAAACATACAAGAAAAACAAGCATATATTATAATATGACTCACTGAATTCAGAGTGCTTATTATTAATTTTAGAAAACTACAAACTGTGCAGGCATCTCTCTCTTTGAAAAAAGTTTAGTGTACATCATTACGCATAGAGAGAAACATCATTTGTCCTTTGATGTATATTTAGTTTTCTCAAAGGAGAAGCCAACCTGGATTGTCTTCAGGGTTCATCAAAAAACTCTTGACTGTTTTTGATCATCCTGTTGCATCCAGAGTGTGCAGCACTGATTTGTGTTCAACAATATTGATAATATGCTTAGGCCGTTGGGTCAAACCAATGTGTCACTGGAGTTTGTGGTAATTGTATTGTATGTTTCAAGAAAACAAGATTGTTGGGAGGGAAAAGTGGTTTCAGTCAGTGATTCATTCTTGCTTCAGCCTCCTGTTTAAAATCAGTTTGCATTGTAGAGGTGTATAACAGCATGCCACAGTCCTTGGCATGTTTTTGTTAGATGATTGAATATTAACAATTTGTTCTATCTGCTTTATGGATTTTATCTTTAAGCGATCTGACAGAGGAACCTTACAGCTCACACTGACCTGTAGGCCTCCTCTCTGATCATGAATATTTATGAGGCAATGAAGAAAGGAAATACATCCATAATAATAATATCCCACAGACCTTGAGTGTGTCTTAATTTGATGTTGCAAATTCAGAAACCTTGACCTTAATCATCTCAGGTTGAGACATCAATGTTAATGTTAGCATGTCAATTTAAATTCACCTCTAGCCTAAAACCAATCATGAGCTTAATAAAGTCAAATTATTCATTCATATTTTTCATGTATAGATGCTTTAGCATTAAGTTATCATGCACGCACAACACTCAGTGGGTGTACTGTCTGGATCAACAGAATTGCATTTCCAGGATCATCAGATGTCAGGCTTTGTCCCTCATTTTCTGCTCTCAGTGTGTTGCCGTTCTTAAGATCCCTTCCCTTCTGGAAACTACAAACTTGGTAACTTTTGATGAAAATTTGGATTGTGCAACAAGGCAGACTTGCTTGGTTCTTTCAGAGAATAATTGTAAAGATTTACAAAGAACATGTTTAAGGCACTATCTAACTGGGAAGTTTTGGGAGTGATTGGTGGGATTGCTATGGACAAAGTACACACGGCGGTACATTGGGAACAGCTAATTATGTTTAACCACGTATAGAGCTAATTTAAATAGCTCACACTACTATATTGTGTGGACAGTTAGCTTCATTTAATATTTTATGTGGCGTTTTCTTTTGCAGGGTGCGCCTTGATTGTGATTGGTTTAAAGAAATGCAAACAAACCAGAGTGTTTTTTTTTCTACTATCCTGGAATGTACAGTATCTGTGGTGTAGCCAGATGTTACTCCAGAGTGCTGAGGAGATGAAGTCTGGCAATGCAAGACTAGTGGGTGTATAACCACAGTTTTCTATTGTTGCAGTAGTGCAATGACAGTACATGCACCAGTTGAAGCAACACACTGACCTGGTATGAACCCACATTGGCCGTAAGTCTAAACATCCATGATGCTGCTCCCAAACTAGGTTTATCACCGTTTGGCTTTGGTGTTAAAGTATTAACATGGGTTTCAAGCATATAATGATAATAATACAGGATTATTATATCAAATCAAATGTATTGTCACATACAACCATACACAGCACAACATAGTGAAATCTGACCTCTGCATGTAACCCTATCGTAAGCATTAGTAGCAGTGGGCCGCCACTACAGAATTAATACTAAATAAATGAATGGTGACTTAATAATAAATTCTACTTTCCTCAATTTATATCAAAGCAATACAAGTTAAAGAAATTCAACAGTTATGCGTGATTTATGCATGCATTGGTGTGTGGGTCGATCTCTTTAAGAGAATATGTGGGGAGTGTGTGGTAGAGCAAGTGAGAGAAAGACAGTGAGTAACTACGGAGCGAGTGCCGACTCTAGAGCCACAGTGAGAGAAACTACGTTTCTCCCCTGTGAAATCTGTAGCCGGAAAAGTTAACCCTCTCCTTGATTTCATGTTGTTTATGGAGAAGGAGAACCAGGAAATGATTAGGGGGAAATGCTACCAAGCCACGGCCGAGCAACGTGCGTCGCAGCGCCGTGTAGTTACATTATTGAGAGGGGCAAGCCAAGCTACGGCATAGGGTCCATGTCTTCACGTACCTACGTACGTAGCTACACCGCAGATTTAACGCGGAAGCATAAGTCTCGCTTTACTCCATTCCGTGTTAAATTTATATTGTAAACTTGTAGCATCCACTCATTATTAAGTATATTGACAAGGTGTTATGATTATCAGGTTGACTTGTGGTATTCATGGAAATACAGCTACTGACATGTGAAAAGTGACAACCAGGGATATCAGCAAGCTGGAGGAGTTTCTGTGTGGAACAGTGTATAAAACATCTGAACAGGTTCATGGACAGGAATTACAGTACTGAAAACTCATTTGTTCAAGACCAATAAAAATAATTTGTACACATCTGACGCAGTGACTTGACATGATGTAACACTATCTAACTCCTCTCTGACCTCCAGCAACCTGCAGACAAGTGCTGCAACACAACAGAAAACCTGTTAGAGTCAAACTCACTGGTGCTGCTGATGTAAACAACAAATTCAATATATGATTTCCAGCTATAAAGCATCACACAACCTGTGTTTTTCCTACACCACATTGACTGAAACTCCATCATCCAAAAAGTAGCTGATATTCATTTTACAGATTTATTAATGGTATCATCCAAAACAAATATGATGCACTGAGGCTAGAAATAAAAATATTCTGACTATTCTTTTTTTGATTAATTGATAAATTGTCAGTAAACCCAACAGTTTATTATCATAATCAGGGTGCCCTGATGGAAGGTATGAGACGCTGAAACCAGTGAGACATGAAATTTTTGCTTAAAACATAAGAATTTATCAATCAACAAAATTGTTGCAGATTAATTTCCTTTAGTTGACTAATCGATTAATTGACTAAAAAGTGAAAATAAAAATCAGAATTTTAGGTTATTAAAGTATGCCTGTCAATAAAGAGCATTAGTTACTATACTGAAGCACTTAGGACTGCATGATTGTAGGAAAGATGCTATATAGATTAGGTTGAGTTAAGTAAATATTTACTGTATCGTATTGAGGTATTCATTTTTTTATGTTTTACAAATAGCTGTCAGTTTTATTATTGAAAATGACCCTGCCCTGTTTAAATCAGGACATATAATATTATATAATTTGTCTAATCTATTCACAGAGCTCAAGATACATTGAATGTATTAAACACACTATCAAACAACTGAGTTTTCTTTGTACATTTGCTGATCCAAATCAAGGCCACAGTGTGGTTTTGTCATTGGAAGAGTGCATCAACTTCATCACAATGCCTCCCTGACCTTGTTAGATTCCCTTTTCCCCAACAATTACAGCCCAGTATTAGGCTTTTGTCCTGTGCCATGCCCGGTGGCCTTGCTGCCTGTATACAGCCTCTCCTGTGTGAATGACAGCTGATAAAAGCTCTAGGCTTTTGCTAGCATCACCGCCACTATGTAATTCCACTGCAGGGGAGTGTGCTTTTAGTTATGTAGCCCACTGCCACAAAGCACTAAAGACACAAGCACAAACCCTCGACAAATTGCCCTTCAGCTCCAGAGACATTTCATCTGACACACTGTTGACAGAGAGAATTGTCACGCTTCTAACTGTGTTATTTATTGTATTGCGTCAGTAGCCGCACGTATACCACCACCAACACTGAAGCACAACAGCAAGTGTTGAGGCTGATAGCTGCATCAAATACAGCCACCCTAATTATGAGGGTCCGCATTAAAATTTTATAACAAAAAACAAGACGACAATAAAGCCAATAATGCACCAAGGCGGCACAATACAAAATAATTTTAAACCTCAAGTAACATACTGAACCCAGCTTATTTATGCTTGCAAAAGTGTGCATATATGAGTGTGTGTGTGTGTGTGTGTGTGTGTGTGTGTGTGTCTGTGTGTGTGTGTGTGTGTGTGTATGTGTGTGTGTGCATGCATGTATGTGTGTGTGAAGAGAGAGAAAGAGAGAGAGACCTTGAGTGCAATGGGAGGAGTAGATGCTGCAGCATTCAGGGAGGGAAAGCAAAGCTAACTGTGAGTCAGACTCTCTCTTCTCTCTCTTCGGCCCTTACCTCCCTCCTTCCACTTCCACTCTCCCCTTCTCTTCCCTCTCTCAGCACTTAAGCAGCTGCCTCCACTTATGCAGGGCACATTTCAGATGACAGGGAGGGAGAAAAAAGGGGAGGAAGGGAATGATGGGGGGCTGGAGGGTAGCAGGAGGAGCACTGGGGGAAGGAAACAAAAGGTTGCACTATGATTGCACAACGATTCAAAAGCTGCTGAAGGGGGACATTCCAGTCTAGGTGAGGATGCTTCCCCCTCCTCCTGCTCTAAAAACCCACGCCGCTATACATCAAAGAGGAGAAGGTTAACCGCTAGACACAGTAACCTCTGTAATAGAACTGTTTTCTAATGACCATCAAAGAGTGTTTACTACCTGTGGGCCTGTGATTAATGGCTGTATGCACGGTCACCCTCCTACTTTTGTTGAAAGAGATGTGGAGAAAATGACAGCTCCTGAATGCTCCTGTAGCATCTTTAGGACATGAACAGCTTGACCTCCTGGCCCCTTCTATGACAAATTAGTGTCTAATGTCAAAAGGCAAAAAGAGGACGTATTGTGTGCTTTTGCAGCTTTAATGAATCAATGACGATGCAGCAACAAGACTGATCCAAAACACTTCAGGTCGCTTTTACATAAATGAAACTAACAAGGAAGCAAATGATATTTTTTTCACTATTACAGTTAATCTTCCAAGCCACAATATATGTTGTATTAATAGATGCCAAATATTTCACAAAATGATATAATGATGATAAAATGATGTTCTTTTATAAAAATAAAAATATATAATTACATTTATGCCTAGTATCATTACTGGCTACGTCATGCTGTTCTAGTAGGTGTGAAAACTCTCTCCTGACTCTAGAAAACATCCCTGCATCCTCCCTTTTTTTCAGATAGCAATGAATTTTATCATGACATAAAGGGACATTTAATGAATGACATTTAATTTAATACAAAGTCACCAAATTTGGATACACCATTTTCACAAGACAGCTACAAAATGCTTCAATGCATCAACTTATCAAGTATCTCATCTCTGGTATGTCAAACATGTTCTTCAAATTCAACAGCAAAATATATTGTAATGAAGTAATATTTGATCTTACGCAGCTATTGACAGTACAACATAATGTGTCTGTTCCTTCCAAAAACAACAAATCGGGGTTCAAAAATCTGTTTTATGATGCAATAACAAGATGAGTGAGGTTTGGTTAAGTTTAGACAAACACAATTTCAGTTAGGTTAATGGAAAGATCATGGTTTGGGTTAAAACACTTTTAAAACAACCACTAGCTCACCCGCTAGAGTGTGCGCCACAGAGCTTTGTTGGAATCCTACCCAGCAGCCCTTTGCTGCATGTCACCTTTACCTTTCATTCTTCAGCTGCTCTAATGAAGGCAATAAAAGCCATTCAAATAATCATTAAATAAAGATTAGGGGCCCTTAGTTGTCATGGTTACTATGATAAACACATGGTTAAGGTTAGGGAATCATTGTGGTTATGCTTCTACATTGAATTTCTTTGCTACTGCAGAAGTGTTTCGAGTCACTGCATTGAGTACTAGACACTAATGTAATTACTGCTTATCATTGATTGCACCAAAATCAAGAAAAACTCACAACTTACACACTACAGTGCAGAGCTAAACCAAACTAAAGGCGTAAACACACGTTGCTTTGGTCTCAATGGATTTAATATTATGTGTTCATTTTCCTATTTTTCAGGATGAATCTAAGTATGCAAGTGCTAAATGCAACAAATACAAGCTTGTATTTTAAGGATGGATCACTATTGTTTGGTTGTAAACAATGCAGAATCCTATGTAATCACTGGTGACAAAAGGACAGGAAAGTTGTTATACTGAAAGGTCTGTTTCCCCTGACAACTATGTTGATAGATGAGAAATAAGGATGACTAACACTGTGACTCAAGCAGCTAGCAGAGAGGAAGCTGAGGTCATCACCCCCCCACCCCCTCACAGAACAGGTTTCTGCTACACGGATTACACAGGCTCTCTCCGCTTTGTGGCCTGAAGTTAGAGGCACAAATCATCCCACATCTGTCTGATTATCATTTCATTTAGGGTTTTAATAAGTGGGATTTTTACTTTAATAACATGAAATAACTCACATTAATATAGCTTATCTGTGGGGGTCAAATTGGTTTGGTTAATATCACTTCAACACACTCACACACTGCAAATTTGATTTTGCTTTTGATTTCATTTTCTGCTATTCGAGGTCAGTGTTAAAAGCAAGTGCTATGTTGTTCTCTAACTATGATAATGTCAGTGATGCAGATCCATTATTACTTTTTAAGTATTGCGCAAAATTTTTATGAAACTTCTGTATATACTGTGTAGGTAGCATACATAACTCACTTTTGATTATATTGGATAAAATGTTTTAGTTAGTTTTAGTTCCCAATATCATTTATGAAATAAATGATAATAAATAAAATAATTCATTGACATGTTGGTAAATGTGCTTAATCACTTTCTTTCGGAGAGTCCACACTCTCTCTCTCTCTCTCTCTCTCTCTCTCTCTCTCTCTCTCTCTCTCTCTTTGTGTGTTAAGGAGCCAGGAAGCAGTTAGCTTTGTTTAGCAAAACACTGAGCAGGGCGAAACAGCTAGCCTGGCTCTCTCCAAAGGTCAAATATACACCTAACAACATCATTTAAGCTAAAAGCTCTGATAAGACATTGTATGCTTCAGTACCAGCACCACCAGACAACAGTCAAAGTGTTAACAACTAGCAGCTGAACCCAGGCCATTTTTCTCAGGAGTCAATGGAAACAAAAGGACCTAACAGGAGAATTAATATCAGACTTACAGGTCAGGTAAACCAAAACACAACTTCAGATGAATGCTAACGTTGCTTCAATGTCTGGATATGAGAATAAGTATTTGTTGACTAACATGTTGTGAGGCAAAAAACAGACTGACTACTGGTTAAATCACTTTCACTTTTATCAGAACGTTAGACAGCATGTCCAGTTGTGTCAAGATACACTTATGAAAACTAGTCAGTCATTATTTGTAGATTTGCAGCCGCTAACAGAAAACCAACAATCAATTAACTGAAAGGGGTGATTAAATGCATCACAAGCACATAGTTTCACTCTCTTTGGAAATAGTTGCAAAAGTTAATGACACACTTTCAGGTTAATCTAAGAATCTGGAATGTAGAAGTGATGGAGGCACATTTCTTTTGTAATGTGTATTTCTCTTAATCAACAGATGGAGCTTAGTTGCTTGAGTTTCTTCATTTTATTTCTAAGAACAAACACCGTTGGGTTAGAAAAAAGGCAACTGGCTAAACTATGAAGCTCTTGTTCCCTCCATTGTGTCGATAGTCATTGGTGAAAAAATAAAATAACTTCATGAGATAAGGAGCCAAAAGAAATGTACACAGTTTGAGACATTAAGTAATAAAACATTTGTTACAGAGACTAACGAGTAATGTTTAGTGAAAAGATCCACAGCGTCTTCTTTTCTAGCACAATAAATATCTTGCTTATGCGTCCCCAGTCTCCTGAGCCAAGACAAGCAGCTCATTGATAACAGCTCAATAAGTGAGCATGGAGGTCTGTTGAGGGCTTTATCAAATTTCCAGTCAATATGTGACCATAATGGATTGTACATGGCTTTTTTAAAACAGCCTGAAATTGCAGTAGCTGCAATTTGCCAACTTTTACAACACTTCAAGCCCCACCACAATACAATAACAATGTCGAAGACACAGCAGAGTTATAAATAATAAGCAGCTGATAAATAGTTAAACACACCAGGGATTTGTTTTGTAAAATATATTTCTTTAAATCTAATAATAAAAAATAATGATCCTAAGAGAGGGCTACATTTCATCACATATCACACCCTTATTATTTTTCTCTTTAAATTCGCCTTTTATAAGTATTTTGTTTTTCAAAATGAGAGTCTAAAATTTTCCTCCACATCACATAATCCATTCCATTGCTCTCACAGTGAAGATTTCCCTTTGTTCTCTGCGCCACAAATTATTTCCCTGTTGCTTCAGAAGGCGACTCCTTTACTTGGCTTCAAAACCAAAGGACGGGGGGCAGGTGGGGGGATGGAGGAGAGTGGCAGAAGACAGAAGGAGAAGAAAGGAGATACACAGAGAAAAAGAGGGGGATGAGAAAGGGAGGGCAGACAGAAAAAGGCCAGAGAGAGACAAGGCGCAGAGAGTGCGTGTGCACAATGTGTTGTGGGGGTAATAATGAAGAGGGCAAGGGACACAACAAGAGCCCCACTCGGCAAACTCAAATCTTAATATTCACACGCCATCTCTGGTTGCTAATACGCCTTCCTTTGATATTTGTTTTCCCTTTTAAAGTCATTGATGTTATTAGATTTTGAAACCCAGCTTATTGATAGGCTGCACAGATGGAAATATAAATGGCCTCAGAATCTCTGATGAGAGAGAACAATAATTATTGTCTATTGGTCACTGAAACCACCCCGGGAGGGAGTTTCTGTGTTTTTTCCTGCATCAAGACAATCTTGGATGTTTCAGTTTTAGAGGACTTCTCCAATAATAAATTAAAACCCAGCTTTTCTGTGAAATGCTTAATCAGGCGGTATGGAGACAGGGAGAGCAGTGAAAGGAGCACACGTTTATGGCTTTAATGTGTGATAATGTCTCTCTGTGTTCAGGAGAGGGGGGGGGTTAGCCTCTCTGATGTGCCACAGCTGAAATTGGCAGGCTATCAGTCACAACCCTGTAACACAATGTACAGCATTTCTAAACGGTATAAAGAGATATGACAGCCAAGAAGGCAGAGAGACACACTGAGGGAGGGAGAGAGAGAAGACACAGAGACAGAGTGCAAAGCACAGAGTGAGAGTGAGAGAAATGCCATTTTTAGAAACATGATGTGTTAGTCTACATGTTTTCTTTACAACTGGGTCAGACCAGCACATCATTCTAGACTCGGAGAACAAGCATTTAGGTCTGCTGACAACGACAGATCCAGCTCCCGGTGCAGCAGGTCACATTTCTCATCAGAATAACAGACACATCACAGTCGTGGTCTTTAAAGGACACCATATTGTGTCTGATCGAGGGAAAAGTTTGCAAGATGTTTGGAAAGGAGGGGTGGGGCAGGTGGGGGCAAGCTTTTCTGTGGACAAATGAGAACAAAGCCTGCTCAGCCTCCCAGTTGGTAATCAGGTCTATTGATTAGTTTCTGTGTGGGTCTGTGAGGGGCTGCAGAAGCCTGGGAGCCAGAAGCTGTGTGCATATGCACGGGGGTATTAGCAGCGCTTATTCTCCAGGCCTGTGGGACAATGCAGCCTCTGAGCGAGGTGATTAAAAGGCCTGAGCTATTGAGCTCCTCCAATCAATGCCCTCCTGTGCTGCTGGACAGAGCCAGAGGCAACTTCCTAAACAACACTCACACACATGCTAACATACTATCAATTTCCCCACCCTCCATTTCTTTTCTCCCTCTCCCCCAAATCTTAAACCAACTTTGTTAATTGTCGGAGCCAAAGGGGGCCAAATCCCCCACGCCCTCCTGAATGGCTTGCCTTGACCACACCATATTGCAAAGGGGCTTGCCATTTTCACCGTGTGCAAAGGCCAATTAAACAACCTAATACTGGAGAGAAGAAGGGGGTGTGGGTAGGAGCTTCTCATTTAAATGGGTAAGGTTAATGAGTTATTTGTATGGTTGACGTATTCCAAGGGTTTAAAAGGTTAGGCGCATCTACAGAGCTGCCCTTTGGAATGATCTCTTCCGTTTCACGCTCCCTCAAGCAGTGGTAATAAGAGGTCACTATGCACCATGAGGCCCTTGGGAGCCAGCTGCCCCGGCCAGACAACCAAACAGCCACCTTTATATTATTATATCCTCCAAAATAAACAGGGCTCCAAGAGAGGAACAGGTCATTCTCTCTCTCTCTCTCTCTTTCAATATCCTGACAAGTGGTCTGCTCTCAGCTTGCAGTGACCGGAGAACACTCCTTCCTCTTGTTTTTTGGAACATCCACTCTCATATTTTCAATAACTGCAGAGTCCTATTTTTGTTTCCTAATGGACCCACTCAGTTTTTTTTTTTCCTTTCTTGTCTCTAAATTCCATTTCAGAGAACTGGCCTGTCTTCTTTAGATCCGGCGCCATAATCAGACCTGCTATTTTTTGCAGCCGCGTGTGTCATCAACGCTTTGGTTAATCCAGTCACAAATATCACATTGCTGACATATAATCAGTCATGGAAAATCTCAATCACAGCATGATTATTGAATAACAGAGCAAGTATATACTGAATGTATGTGTGTGTGTGTGT
The DNA here is from genome assembly GCA_013375575.1 of Percina caprodes. Classification (NCBI taxonomy): domain Eukaryota; kingdom Metazoa; phylum Chordata; class Actinopteri; order Perciformes; family Percidae; genus Percina; species Percina caprodes. The sequence continues at coordinate 1,197,131 of JABXJD010000172.1, read as the reverse complement.
GTGTGTATTATATATATTTCCATATCGGCCCTGTTATAGGCATGAACTTGGACTCGTATTGGTGAGAATAAGGCCTTGTTTCGTTTAATTTAGAGCTATTGATTTGGTAATTATTTCGTAAGCTGGTATGTCAGAATGTCACAGGAACAGAAAAGCCCATATCACAGGCGGCCAGGCAGTCTGGGGTGTGTTGCTGTGAGGTTTGCCAGTGTGAGCGGACAGAGGCGGTGGGCTCTGCTTAAGACAGAGTATTGGACAAACACAAACAAACGAGGCAGCGGCCACTGTGACTCAGTGCTCTAATGAACCAGCGTATTGACTTGCTGGCTTTCTCTTTCTCTCTGCCTCCATGTCTCTCTCTCTTTCTCTCTCTCTCTTTCTCTTTCACACACACACTCTGCCTCGCTCGCTCGCTCTCTCCCTCTGTCTGCTGTGTTTGTATGGATCCCAGCTGCCACTCGGAATACCAATTACTGTAGGCCCAGCAGTGGGGGAAGGAGAGAAAGAGAGAAAGAAGGAAGGGGAGAATGTGAGAGAGAGTGAAAAGGAAAGAGGGATGGTGGGGAAGCAATGAGGACAAGGAAGGAGAGAGTAAGGAAGGGAAAGAAAGAGGAGAAGTGGTGGAGAGAGGGAGGGAAATGGCAAGCGATTCGGGAGGCTTGTCCTACTTGGTGGCCATGAGAAGAAGCTCAGAGTCATTGGTCATGACGAGGAGGGGGCTTCATCCCTGATGCTCTGGCACCTCACAAGGAGGGAAAATCAAAAAGTGTCCATGTGAGACACTTACATCCCTAGTGCTGTGACACTCTTGCAGTTGACGCACAGGGCGAGAAAATCAAAGGGGACCTTTTTGTGGTCTGCCACAAATAGGTGCACCCCCCTGCACAGGGAAGGAGGGGGGTGCTGAGTGTTTCACAGGCAAAAGTAACAATTTCCCTGTGAATTCCTGGGACAAAGCTGGGCGCTAGATCTCCTGTTACAAGATATTTGTATTTGATAAAGGGATTTGGACCGTGGAGAGCTTTTGGTTCCAATGACACTCCTTTCCCTCTCTCTTTCTCTTCTCTTCTCCAACCACCGCAACAATTCTCATGACAACCATAATGAGCATGCTCACATTCTGCACGATACCACTAATTTGAGAAATTTCCAGCACAAAGACATAATTAGACAAACTAATTAGACAAAGACTTTGCTGCACAGAGATCCTCCGCAGTTCAACTCATCCGCCTACCTGCCGATGACTAAAATAGGAAGCAGCCGTCAAGCCCATCCATGCTCATTCCCCTCAGTTAGTGCGGTGAGATGTTTGTGAGATGGCGCATAAGGGAGAATAACATGATCTCTCCCAGGGGCTGCAGCCGCTCCTCAGCAGCAGTACAGCAGAGTCTTTGTTGTGTCACCTAGGGCTAACAGGTCTTACCCCGCCACAGATTGTCTTTCTATTTAAATCTGAGGCAGCGACATTGTCTAGATGCTGTGAAAAAGACAACCAGCTGCGCGGGTCAACTAGCTATATGTACGACACATTAATAAATGAGAGAGAGGCACTCGCATGTGCTATGAACACTTAATACATAGTTCCGGTTGAGGTGTGCATAGTGAGCTATAGGTGAAGTGGTGGGTTTTCTAATGAAGAATAAGAGGAGAGTACTTAGAAAGAGTTGGAGAGGCGAGGGAGGTAGAAAGATAATTGATTTTAAAAGTGATGGGAAAACCCACAGGTCTCAGGAGGGAGCAGCAAACTGTGTCTATGGATACAGAAACCCCAGCTGCCTCCAAGAATAATGGAATTAGTTCTTAGTCTGATTTAAACACATTTTATAATGGGAACTTAAATTAACATTTTCTATAGCCCCAAGAGATAAAGTCAAAGTGTAAATGGTTACAGTTTTTCTTTACTTTGCACTTGACAATGGAGCCTTTGTCCTCTAAATATGTGTTCCTTGCACGAACATTGTGTTTTCCAAATAACAGTGTTTGCTCGTTATCATTTTTGTAGGCTACAGTGTAAGATGAAAAAAACATCTTATCATTATATGAATGCGGACTAACTCATGCATATACAAAACAAACTTCCATGCCCACATAAAAGCTCAGAGGGCCAAATAAGCATGTGCACATGCGTACGTACACATTCATATTTTTAACTGCTTGGCAGGCTGTCATTGTTATGGTTTGGGTGTTTTGTCTTGTCTTATTGTGGTAGTCTGTTTTCCTGTCTTAATTTGTTAGCCTGGTTTTCTGTCTTGTCTTGGGATTGTGTTATTTTTGGTCTTGTTTTGTATATGTTCTGTTTCATCCTGTTCATGTTTTGTTTCATGTCTTAATCCTTGGTCGCTCTCTTGTTGTAGTTTCTGTCTTGCAGTCTCTTGTGAGTGCCAGGTATATGTTCTGTTTCCTGTTTTATTGTGATAGTCTTGTTTTCTGTGCTGCTTTGTTTAGTTTTACTTCCTGCCTTAGTTTTCCCGCCCTTGTGATTGTCAGATGTCTTTCACCTCGTTGCCCTCTGTATTTAGTCTGGGTGTTCCCCTTGTCCGTTGTCAGATCATTGTAGTGTTCTTTTGTGTCAGGTCTCCCTCAAGCTTCCTTGCTGCCGTGTTTCCCGTGTCTCTGGATTTACTTACCTGCTGCTTACCTGTTTGTAAGACTCTTTTTGTTCGGATTAAATTTGTATTAATTCACACGGCTGCATTCTTCTCGCCTTCATGCACTTGGGTCCTAACCTCCTTAAACCTGACATTATCCGCAAATTCCCCGCACCAATCGTAACAGTCACTGTATTCACCGTAGAGGCTCAGCAGTTGTAGGCAGAGTACAAGAGATAGGGAGGGACAGATGGGTGTTTGTTATTGCTAATTTTCTGGCAGTTCACTATGTCCAGGTAGACTTGATGCCCCTCGGGATTAACAGTCAGCACAGAGGGCTTCTGTAAGCAATGGCTGCCACTTAAAAAGACAGTTCACACACACACACGCACGCACGCACACACGCACACACGCACACACACACACACACACATTAGCCCTCACTCTAGAGGCCTTATCACTGGAGCCAAAACACTGCAGCAGCATACATCTTTGATGGTGAGTTTTAAAACCTATTATATCATATGACTATAAAGTATGCATGCAGACTGAACACTAGCAGCTCTCCTCTGACAAAGTATTTCTCTCAATGGAATTAACTGCATAAATAAACCATAAGCAAATCCCAAATAGTACACACAAAAGGCAAAAAGGCGTGCTGATACACAAGCATATATACGCACACCTCTGAGACAGATTTCAAAGGAACAGGTTATGCACAGCGCCATTTGAATATAAAAGGAAAATACCTGCTGTTGTGATTCTCCCAAAGCAGTTAGCCCATAGTGACAGAAACATCGCTATATCATAGAAACATCAAGAGAAAATGTTCACACTGTAGGGATTACTGGACACTATGGATAAGTGGCAAAGATGTACTTTCTGCTGCATATTCATACAGTAGGCAGCACATGTTAAGAGTGTTTAGACCCGAGGATTGAGACCAATACCAAAGTATATTTATGATGTGTCACTACTTTGATGAATATAAAAGGTTTGTCTTTACTAGGACTAAGTAAAGACATTAAAGATTATTTTCTCAATTAATCATTTGGTCTATAAAAAGTCATAAAATAGCCCCATAGAGCACGTGGTGACCTCCTCCTTGTTTGTTTTGTCCGACTAACGGTCCAAACCCTGAAGATATTCTGTTTACCATAAAAAAAAGACAAGGAAAACCAGCAGATCCTCGCAATTTAAACATCAAAACTTGGGAATATTTGGTAATTTTTGCTGCCTAAGCAATTAATTGACTAATCGTTTCAGCCCTTAACACAAAGCAACCAAAAAAGAACTTTACTACAATGAAATACAGTCTAAAATGAGCATGAGCATTCTAATCAGGGAATACATGATAAGAAGTTAGGTAAACAACACAAATGATCTGACAAAGCATTCAGTACCAGCCTTTAATAACTCACAGGTAAATCAGTACTCAAAAAGGTACAAAAAGACTCTATACCCAAACCATAATAGATGGGAATCCTTTGTTTTTTGCAAAACATGGAACCTTTTAAAATGAAAATATCTAACAAAATGATACATTACATACATATATTAAAAAATAAATGTTATTTATTATTTTATTTATTTAACTATATTTAAAAACAAAGCTAAATACTACCAAAAATGGTATAATACAGAAAGCATGGAAATTATTCTGCACATTTCCAGATCTCAGTATACAAAATATTACAAAGAATCTCTGAGGCTATGTGTGACTAAATGATGAATTAGCTCTTTAGTCAGCGCCAGCTACGCTGAGATGCACATTTGACTCTTTCTGAAGAGCATTTTACTGGCTCAACTGTGATATATGTGGGCTGTATTCTGACAGTGTCGCTGAATGAGGACTTGGGGGAATAGGTTAGAACGGCACTAAGAGATGGTGAGTTGAAAAATGTCTATTTGCGCAGGACAGAGCTTTAGGACGTCACTGAGAATGAATGTGAAGCAGGCTTACTAGCCCTTTGTGTATCTTTATGCTACAATTGGCCATTTGTGTGTGACAGCAAAGAGTCCGGGTCACTGTCATAATCTAAAACATTTGAGTGTGTGAAGTGAGAAATAACAGGAGTCACAAAGCTGAAGAAAATCCCAAGCAAGCAAAAATTCTCACTGGGGCGTGCTGCAGCTAACACACACAGGGAAGCAAGCAAGTGTACACACAGCTGTACATCCTAGAAGTCAAAGAGCCACAGTACACACTTCATAAACCCTTCTGCAATGCATCTGAAATGAGAAGTCCTAATTATTATTTCCATTGTGCCTCACTCCTGTGACAAGGACCACTAGCTGTGAATGATTATAATTATTACCCGTAGTAGAATGGCAGTCATGCTGTTGTAACATCAGCAACATCATCCAACAGATCAGGGTCAAATCCAACTTGAAATTCATGTATGCAATTCAATTCACATTTTCTGTGTTAAGATATTCAGCAACATTTCTCATTTGACTTCTGCTTAGATGTGCTGGCATGGATTGAGTTTTGCCTCAGGCGTGCTATGGTAAATGGAAAGTAAAGCGCCATATTCGTCATCTGACTGTATCTGACAAGAAGACTTGCATCTGTTCAACAGGCTTTTGTCATTAGGCTCCCTACATCAACTGTCTGTTGTGGTATGATAAAATAGCTATTCATTCAATTATCACTAATGTTTGATTAGGGCACAAATGGCGCAGTCTCCACAAACAGCAGCACAATTAAAGTGAAATAAATTAAAGCAAATCTCAGACTGAACGCTGGCGATACCATACATTCCAAACACTACACTCAACTTGTACGCCGTGAAAAGATTTACAGCAAAATATAGCCTGTCTTTTATTTGTACATAAATTCACAACATCGTTTAGAGTAGCAAACAAGCCTGTCTTGAATGGCTGGTAATTATGTACAACAGCAAATAAAGCGTGGTTCCTTTCTGAGGCACTGGTGGCTTGGTAAGTGGTGAACAGACAAAACAGCATTTAGAAAATGAAAGGTGCAGGGAAACATCCAGGGCACAGCGAGCTTCTCTCCTATTAGACAACACTGTCTGTCTCATGGCCGTTTGTTTGTTCCAACTGGCTGTGCTGGGAGGATGAACCCTGAGCCCCCACCACCAACAGTAACTATGTCTCTCCCTTTTTACTGTTCCCTCTCCCTCTGTCTGTCCAGCTCTTTCTCTAATCTTCCCACCATGTCCACCCCCCTCTCCTCTGCAGCTCCCTCTCTCACAGTACACCCTATCCTATAGTATATTTTGCTCTCTTTCTCATCATCAACCCATTTTTTTTTTTCATCTCATCCCCCCCCCTTCCCCCTTTTCCATCCACCAAATCAAAGATAAGGCTAATGAAGGTGGCTTATTATTCCAGCATGCATGACACTGACAGTATACACGTCTCTGCTCTGGCTCCAACATGAGGAATTAGAAAAAATGACAAAAAGAAGAACATGTTCAAATTAGACAAGGGGCAATGGAACTATTAGTGTTATTATATAACAAAAAAACTGAGCTGTTATTGCCACTGTGTGTGCCATTACAAAGGGAACAATACATGGTAACACACTGTGTGAAACCAATTAAAATCCAGCCCTGTCATATAGCCTCCTCCCTCCTGAGTCATGTTGTGAATATGTCGCTTTCACACTATTCATGTCAGTGCACCTGTGTCCACTGCATAAATACCCACCTCTTTTGGCTACTTCTCAAATTTCCCAGCATCACATCTCACTATCTGTTTCAAGAATCCCATGAGTTGAAATACAAGGGGGCCTTGGAGAGTGCAAGCAGAACAGGGGAAATTTCACATTAACTATCCATCTGCAATATAAGGGTCTGATATGGAAGCAGAATATGAGCTATGAACATCAAGCCCGCATGCTTATGGTCCCAGTGGCCAACAGCCTACGTATTGAGATCAAGTAGGCAACACGGAAAGTGGTTTAATAGACCCCAGTTTAATTGGACTTTTATTTGTTAATGGCAGAAATCCTGATGCGTTACTTTAATTAGCCTGGCAGAACTAATTCATGAACACGGTGCAAAAATGTGGCTAGACTCCGCATTTAAATTGCATCCAACTGCTTTTCCTCTTTCTCTCTCTCTCTCTTTTTTTAAACCTCTTATGCTCAAAGTACTCTTGCTTTCACCTTCCACTGGAATCTCTCTGATAGGACTTTAAGACAAGTGATGGTTTAAACCCTCAGTGTACTTTAACCAGGAAGCTATCATGAATGAATCCAGAGAAACAGGAGAGGGGAGCACTGAGGCCATTTTTCCCCTAAAAGCGCTGCCCCCCCAGATCCTATATGTGAGCATGTCTATGTTTGCCATGCCCTCAGAGTGCAGTGCAGCCGTCGTTGGTTTGGCTGCTGCTATGGAGGGAGGGAGGGAGGGCGGGCGGGTCGGGAGGCACAGCTCCTCCTGCAGAGCGCTGGTCCAAGACAACCACAGGCAGCCTCTGCTCACACTACACTCAGCCCAATCACACATCAACTGCTCTGTCAATGCCGACCACCAACCAGTCGAGGGAGAGATCATAATGTCTTTCTCATTGCGCTGTTTTTAATTCATTACAAGAGTGAACTGTAACAGTTTTGCCTCAGTGCCTCACACCTTATACTGACACATATTTTCTAAAATGGGGCATTCTTTAATGTAGGTTAGTGCAGTTTGCCTGTCAGCTACAGATGTAATTTTTGCTTCTCTCAGCCACCGTGTATGTGTGTGCGGCAGGATGTGTTTGAGTATGCTTACTGTGTGTGCCTGAGTCTGCCAGTAGCATGTGAGTACAAATGTGTGTGTCTTCCTGGAACAGCTCCCGTCTGGGGGGCAGAGCAGGCAGCAAAGAGCTCAGCAGCGCCTCAGTCCCTCAGGACACGCTGCAGCTCTCTCCTTGCGGCCACGAAAAGCAATCAGAGCCCAGCCTTCTCCCCTGGACTTACCTCTGCCTTTAATTACAGAACTCAAGAGCAGCAGCCGCACAGAGAAAGACTGCCTCTGCTGGGTCGCAGCCAGCATGTCACAGCCCAAATGCAGGGCCAGGGTCAACGCAGCAGGCCTCTGCATGCAGTGGCCTGACTTATAGTAAACACAGTGTGCTTAAATATACAGTCGGTTCTGAAGGGTTCAGCATGCTTCTACATAGACTGGGACATAGCCAGGCAGGGAAAGTCCTTTCTATCTATCAGGCAAAACCTAATTACTAAAAAATTATCATACAAATAAAACATTTGCAATACTGCAGTGTTTTATCCTTTTACTTTATCGTGCATAATAGTGATTAGAAGATGCAAGGTGTAAAATATTCATCAGAAACATGATCCTCATATGTGAATAACATGTCCAATGTTAAGAAAAACGATGACTGCTGAGGATCAGTTTGTTGTATGTATGTATCTCTCCCATTCAACAGAAGTGGAAGTAAAGGCCCAACACATGTGCCTAAGGCTGAAGCAGAGGAGACGCCACAGAGCACTCATGGGCAAGAGAAGATAAGAGACTATGTACACAAGCTGCTGGTTTTATTGCTGCAACATAACGCTTGGATAGCATTTTAAACACAATTTCAGAAAACCTTCCAGCGCTGTCCTTGCTACTGTGGAACAGAGCCATTGTGTTGAAATGTGTCATTGGGCTAAATTTCTCACCCAATTTGAAACTGAACGAAGAATGGCATTTTAGTGAAAGCAATGAGATGTGAATGGCAAATGCTGTTAAGCCAAAACCTCTATGGCGAGCTTGGTGGCACATCACAGAATGAAGACACGGTTTGATATGATAGCTCCTGTTAGTTTCCGCATCTTTAATCTTCAAACAAGGCCAAGCAGCCAGAGCAAAGAGGCCCTCTCCGTTCCACACGTCACGTATAGCCTCAGGCCCAATGACGGCACACATTATCATGTATGTTAATGACACCCACATCAACGTGTCAACTCAATTTGGCCCTCTTATAGGCTCTCTTTGACTCAATCAATGCATGGCCTTCCATCTGGTTTCCACTGCTGTCTTCACATTAGAGAAGGAGAGGGAAATGACAGGCTGCCCTCTGGCCTCCACCAGTTTAACATTATATTTCTTTTGTTACCCAATGCATGCTAAAAAGTCAAAAGCATCCTGTCAAATAGGATAATCAATGCTCCAAAACATAAATCAAACCAAGTCATGTCGGGTGCAATAACTGTGTGCAATGCAGGTCATTAATTGTGGCAATAAATTTACCAAGTTCTTATTTGAAAATCCCATCTTACAAGGCATTCCAATAAACATCAGCCAGGGAAATTTTTAGCTCATTAAAATTTAATCCAATTAAAACCCTATTTAAAACAAAGTTAACAACTGATTCTAACACCTCCACAAAACCACAGCACACCCTGGCTGTTATTATGGGATGCAGCTCATTATTCTCTGGCATGGCTTGTCTGGCTAGCAGTGTGGCTGACTGGGACATCCAATAAACATCTGTCATGAGGCATCCTTAAAGCGTAGCACAGACACAGTAAGCTACTAATCTAGTGACCCTGACAGTGCAGGCATTCACACATGCCTTGGTGCACCTGTGTGTGCTCTGCCATCATGGTCTTAAATCCAATTTTAAGAATTTGTGCTTATAAACCGTATATGAATCATTTATTCACCTTATCACAGTGGAGGGGCCTAGCTGTAAGATGATGTGTTGTCACATTGGGGCTCAATAGCTCATTCATGAATCATTCATTAGTTTGGACTATAGAATATTCCCCTGTATTCGTTTCTCATTCATTTTGGGACAGCACTGCTCGGGATGCATAGCGTTGATTCAAAATGACGTCCACAGGCCACCGTTTGTCTTCAAAACATACAAACAGAGCAAGGTAACTGGCATCAATAGGAACAACCACACGTGGCATCTGTATTTGTGTTGAATTTCTGAGCCTAAAGCGAATAGGTCAGTGCCTGTGCTTTAAATAAGTGGGGGTATTTTTCGTTGGGAATAGGTAATCGATGGGGCAGAGACGAATGAATTTAGGCTACGACAGCTGTCCCAAAGAGGTAGGGCAGGCAGCTACTACACCGCATGCTTGGTGTGTTCTCCCTTTGAATAAAATGTCCGATCAGACCAAATCAGGCAAAGCAGGAATATATATATCAGTGTGTGTATAAATCAAGATGTCATATGCATACTTAATATAGCTCGCTCCATATTCAAATACACACGGCACGCTGAATAGCAGCATAATAACGTTTCACTGCCTACCTCCAGAGCGTATGCGCCCAAACTGCGTTTTTCCCCCGTCGCAATGGGATCCTTCTCAGCTGCTTTGGACAGTATCAGAGATGCGTCTTTCCCCCGAAATGCAAACACTTCCCCTGCATGTTCCCCCACCCTCCCCGCCACCACCACCAGCAGCAGCAGCAGCAGCAGCCCGGGCCTCCAGCAATAGCAGGTGGACGCGCCTCTCAATGATGGAGACAGCGCGACTCTCCTCTCCCCCGCCGCTCCATTTTCAATTACGGAAGAATTCGTATTCCAGGAAACGCGCTATAGTGCAGTCAGCATGTCCTAATATCACCGCTTTTCTCCGGACCAACAGGGGCCGTCGCCTCTCAAACTCCCGATTCGTGGCGCCCCCTCGCCTGTTATCTACCTTTTACGAGATGCTTGATGTTGCCATTGTCACGGCGTATTTTTTCTTCCTTTTTTTGCAGCTGGACCTCTCCCCCTCCTTGCGGCGCGCAGTCTCGTAGGCGCGCACTTTGCCTGCTCCCCCTCCGATTCTTCTCGGTCCGACCTATGAGCGCGCACAGCCAGCCGACGCAGGGCCACGCACTGCTTTGACGGACGCGCTGAGCAAATCAGGTAGCCCACTCCAAATAGGACTGTATCATAACAGGGCAACTGCAATGACATGAATAATGAATAGACTACTCATGTATGCCTATGCTGGATGATAAGCCCACTCATAACACTTACCGGACTGGAAGCAATATTTGACTACTCTCTCTCTCTCTCTCTCTCTCTCTCTCTCTCTCTCTCTCTCTCTCTCTCTCTCTCTCTCAATATGAGTTGGATCTGTCTGAAAACTGTAAAACAAAAAAGAAGAGAGAAATCAATGAATGATCGATTAAATCGATTCCAATAATTTTAATAATGGGAAAAAATTGGATGTTTCCTGCAGATACAATGCAGAATTATTTAATATGAGAGTTCACTGTGCAGGCTACATGATGTACTGTGAACAAAACAGTCTATACACAAACACCAGCACTTTAATTCCTCAGTATATTTTGGAAAGTTGTTTGATACTGCCCTTTAAAATCCATGATTTAAAGAAACATTTTAATATTAGTTGATTTATCGATAAATCAACAGACAAAAATGTATCAACAATGATTTGACTGGATAAATTGTGTATCAAACACAAATGGCAAACATCTCCACCCTCTAGAATGTGCTGAATTGCTTTTTCCCTCTGTTTTATATCATTGTACATTGAATATATTTGGGACCTCTGACCTTAGACTCTGAGAACTTATGACATAATTGTTATTGACCATAACTATTTATTCATGGTTAATTAATCTGATAATTATTTAGTCTATAAACTGAAAAAAATTTTTTAAACTGGTACCGGTGACTTTTTGCTTTAAAAAATATTGATCAATTATCTAAATGTTTTAGATTAACTCTTGATTGATTACATATATTATATAGATATAGATTAACAAACTTCTTGTTTCAGCTTTACCATTATTGCTGGTCCATTAGCCCTAAAAGTCTCTCTTAAGATATAAATATTCAAACGCTCTTCAGTTTCCATCTTTAATGATGTGAAAGTGTGTGTAATCTAAATGTGCAGTAATGCCCAATGAAACAGAACCCAAACTAAACAATTTATTTAAACCAAACAGTGGATTTCCTGTTGTGCGAAAACACAATTGAGCTGTAATGGCCTCCATTATAACTCCTGCAGCTCGGTCATGTACATTATTACTGATAGCACATGTAAAGACAAATTGGTTTGTTCTGTGTGGTCATACACAAAGGACGCACACTAGTTCAATTTGTGGTCTCGATCTGCAGTATCTATCTTTAACTCTATGAAAGCTGTGTGTTGCACACCTTTCACGTTGTTTGCTGTGTGTGTGTGTGTGTGTGTGTGTGCACACAGCAAATTACCTAGGAAATAGATGAGTATAGAATTCGTTTTATGAGCCCACTTTCCACGTAAAGTACAAGACTAATCATGAACTCAATAGCAACTCCATAGTAACAGAAATTATATTCACGTTTCTTAAAATACCTTTCCAACTGCAGTCAACGGTACAGAGATTTTTACAGAAGGGACAAATTGGCTTACAGCTTCTCTTAAGCAAAGCAAGTTGATAACAAAACTCAAAACTGACAAGAGCAGAACATTGTCATGCTGTTATAATTATAGAGTTTCTTCATGTCTTTGCAGTAAACAGAGGTAATCACTACCGCAGTGCGATGAGTGTAATATCAAATAATAGGCTCAACTACACAAATGAACACTGAAACCTACGTTTTACATAAAATGAATATTTGTGTTGGAAAGTTTAAATTGAGGGTTTAAAAGGTTTGGTTAAGTGAAGATCTATCTATTATTTGTATAATATAAAGCATTGACCACCAAAATAACATTTGGTGCCGGCAGTTTTGTATCCAGCAAACTCTTTATCATACATGTGGTATAATACAGTATTTAAAATATGTTATCTTTGTCCTCATGAATTAATATAGATGTAAAGCAGATACTCTCTTTAAAATTAATTAAAATAAAGATATTTGAATGTACACAATACAAAAGAATAACTTAATAAGATCCAATAACAAGTTTTCTTAATGCAATGCCCAAACAGCTGTCCGTCACAGCTGGAAGCATTACAGGTCCAACTTATTTTTATACAGATGTGGAGTAAATTAATTGTATTGTCTACGTTTCTGTGTTTTAGTATTGAGGATTCTGGTAAGGTTCCTATTTGGTTTTACAGGATTTCTGTATGAGTCATAAATTGTTTTACATTATTGTTACATAGTAACAATATTATTACCACTCTTCATTCTAACCCCAACCAGTCGTCAGACACCGCCTACCAAGAGCCTGGGTCTGTCCGAGGTTTCTGCCTAAAAGGAAGTTTTTCCTCGCCACTGTCGCACTGTTGCTTGCTAGACCTAGACCTACTCTATCTGTAAAGTGTCTCGAGATAACACTTGTTATGAATTGATACTATAAATAAAACTGAATTGAATTAAAACATTAGCTCCCACGGGACATATTAATAAATATATATGTAGCCTGTCCTTGTTTTACAGTGTATGGATTATGCATATAATGTTGGAAAAATTGTTTCATCATTTTTGTATCAATAACCAAAGATTGAAACAAAGGCTCATTGTAGTGCAGATAGCTGGGTCAGTGTGTAATATTTGACCAAATACTCTACTTCATATGAATTATTTGGTTAATTTGGTTGATTTAGGTACTGTCTTTATTATTTTGAGTTTTAGTCATATGCAGCCATTATGCAGAAGCTCAGTCCTGAACGCAGGATTCGGTTCCGACCTGCAACCCTTTGCTGCATGTCATTCCTTCTCTCTCCCCTGTCATGTCTAAGCTGTCAAAATTGTTTTTTACAATAGATGTCCAGAAAGAGGTTAGCGTGCAATTGTGACCAAAGCAAGTCTGAGAGAAGCTGAACATGCAACTCAGTAAAATGCTGAATAAAGGTAATGTTAAGCTAAAGACTGTACTGTACAGAATGACAGGAGCACATACTGAAAGACTAAGCATTGTAATAAAATGTTTTAAACTTAAATATTAAAGTGAGAATTTCCAGGCTGAGCAGCTGAAAAGGTCATCTGAATTGAATGTGGAAAATGGACAGATTCTTCATAACACAATGGAAATGAATCTACGGGAGGTGGCACCCAAGCTCATGTAAAATTAAAGGCTGCAAGGAGTTGAGAGAAGAATGTAAATACTGAAATGTAAGGCTTTGACGCTCACCAGGTCTGACAGTTGGTGTGAAATCTTCAATAAGATTATGACAGTTGTAACCTGCGTGCATTCCTCTTTGTATTAGCATCCGTGTGCCCGACCAAACAGTCTAAGAACAGGCCATTTGGTCTGATTTGTCAGCTCTGTTTGAGATGTGGTCAGCTTCATTCAAAAAGCATACATAAAATTCATACGCAGGTTCATGCCGATTTGTGTGAATCCGTCTAAAAATCTTAGAGCAAAAGACCACTGAATGACAAAGCAGGACCAGAGCAAACATATGTATCCTCCTCACCCTCAGGGCCCTCAGTCATTTGATCTAGTTCTGAGATTTTTGTGACACCACACCTGGCACACCTAGCATTTAGAAAATGACCAACCATGTTTATGGGAAGTACATTTTTAATGTCAATAATGTGTTCTAAACATGTTCTTCTACTCCAGAAGAGTCTTCTTCGTCTTTATTTCATTTTAGGGGTCCTTGGATTAAAAAAGGTTGAGGACCTCTGTTTTAGAGATTAAAACTGAACACTTGAATAGCAAAAGTTATTTCTGTAACACTTTAACAATTGAATTGATTGTTTTGTAAGGTTGAACAGCAGCGAGCCAGACAGTAGAGCTGATGATGTCACCTAGGCACAGGCACCAGAACTGCTCCGTAGACAGTGAATAATGGAACAACTCCTGTGGGACTCTTTGACAGCAGGCATAGTCATTTCACTGGGACATTTTGTGATTCACAGCTAGCAAAGTAAAAATGTCCACAGATTCAGTCACTAATTTAGTGTCACTTCACCTGTGACATTGAATGGCATCACCATCTTTCCTGTTCAAAATCAGAGAATGGATAAACTGTAGGTTTTATATCCTCAGGGTGCATTTTCCCTTTCAGCCTCAATCTCTTATGTGCCTGCCTGTAGCATCCTACATACAATGTTTTGCAGAAAATACAATAAATGAGCCATGGTACAGAGTTCACAACGTTTATACATCAGAGGAGTCATATCCTTTCAAAAAATGATTAGTTGCCTTCAAAAGGAGACAAGCATTTAACCTTGCATAATCAGAAGTGAAAAAGATTCCCTTTTTTATTGCTCTAAAAAAGGAAAAACCTTTTTGCCAGTGAGTGTAGAACACATTTAAATCCACAAGAGATTCATAAGTTTTGTTTCTGCAGCAAGCATACATATTACAAATGTGTGGCCTGGCTCACTCAGGCTCGGCTCAGAGGTTGCATCAGCAGCAGCACAGCATATGTATACTGTATGTGCAGAGATGGAATAAAAACTCAACATTTTGTGTTTATTGACTTTAAAAGGATCAGCCATTTATGCGCGAGTCCATGCAAGTGTGAATATTCATCGTCATTTTGACCAGGAGCATTGATATAGTACACAGGGATTACGCACATAAATTTACACTCCCACACAAAACGGTGGAAATAACTACATCTTCTCTGAGGCATCGATGCATATTTATCAAGCCGTAGACGCCCTTGGCCACATACTCATTCCATTGTAGTGGGATGGGAGTGAGCTGACTGTCTGATGCCCGCTCTGCCTGTTACCATGATAATATAAGCACGGCGGACTTCAGCAACAGGCCACGTAAGGGTCAGCAGGGATTTGACGTGTGTGGCTGAAGCCCTCTTATCACCTGTTCACTCTAAACAGCTTTCATGGGAGCAGGGATACAGCTCTCTTTTTTCAGAAGATCTAGGCCTACATATTAAATCCATCACTGAATCATCCGTTCATAATATGATATAGCCATGCGTTGACAGAAATAATGCTTTTAAAAAGTAGATATGATCCCGTCTGCACATTAGCAGCATGTTCTTTGAAAAGCTGTCCTTCAGTAGAAGGTTGTGGTTTGCATTAGAGGCTGAACCTCCTGCTGCGGTTCATATTAAATACGCTATTAAAAGGTCTTTGTGTGGCTGTCATCCTTTGCGCCTGCAGAATGCAACATGGTAAGCAGGGACATGGCTTCCTCATTACCTCCCGAGAACAAGCAGACAAACAGCTCACAACACACTGATCACATGCACACCATACAGAACATTTAAGGGTCATCGAACAACAGATTTTGTGATTCAGTTTTCAAACAAATAGCCAGAAAGCAAAGAACCTCCATCTCGGATCACTTGGTGTCTTCAATACTTTGTTATGTGATACGTCCTTGACTGTATCAAACACACACAAGGCTTTGCCTCAGCAAAAAAAGAGGAAAAGCAACAAAAAAAATAAATAAATCCTGTTCTGTGTAATATCCAAAGCTTTCTCACAGAACCCGAGCAGACAAATTATGTTCAGCGAATAATTAGCGAATAACCTGTTAGGGGCAGCTGGACGTTGTTGGGAGTCGCTAATGAATTGACTCATAATCTCTTCCTAGGTTAGATGAGAAGGACGCCATTAACATCAACTCCTCTGCCTGGACATCTGATGCATGAAAGGAGACCCATCCAACCAGTAATCAGCCAGTTGCTTTCCTTTCAAGCAGGGCTCTATCAAAGTCTACTTTCATCTATAATGTGTGACTTCCTCCAGAGGTGGTGGTGGAGGCCTCACTATGCGGCGCAGCAGGGCTTGGTCTGTCACGTTATGTGAATGTTTTTGTTATTGTCGGTTTCAATTATAATCTTGCCAAAAGGCCTTTACAGAAAGTGTGGTCTAATGTATCAGGTCCCAGAGGAGGATCTAGGGAGCTGCAGGGGTTCTTGAGGGGGATACGCTGTCATTCTGTCGACTAGACAATGGGATTGCTGGGATTGTGTCCATAGATTTAACGCTTCATATTCTAACCCACTTGTATTCAAGGGAAGACAGATCAACAAGCTGTTGAATACAAAATCTAAAACAATTTCTTTGACTTCTCTAATGGGTTACACACTCAATGTATACACAATTTTACTTTGTTTATGAATCAGGTACACATTTTGATACAAATGTTGCTGTATAGAAAATTTGTTTAAAAAAAAAATGATGATTTCTTAGCATAAAATATAGTATTAACTTGATGTAATTGAGAATAACTAAATATTCTCTCATGGTATATGTCATTTTATATTGCTGTAAAAATATATATATATAATTATGATATAATAACATTTCCGGAGATTCAATTGAGATTAATGTAAATTAAATACAAGAAAAATGAAGATACTTCAAATACTAAAGCCATATCGGGGACATTGTCACAGTAGCAAAGCGGATAGTGCAACAACAAGAAGCATCAGTAGAAAATGCAAAATACCATGTTGTTGATTACTGAGTTTGCTGGTAGGCAGATTTTCTTTCCTTTTGGACAGAGTGATGGTAGCCATCTTTATGCTAAGCTAAGTTAGCTGGCTATACCTTTATATCTACATACACATATGTGAGTGGTATCAATCTTCTCATTTAACTCTTAGCCAGAAAGTGAATTGGTGCATTTCCTAGAAAATTGAAATAATCCTTTAAATACAAGATCACTTTAACTTTTTGGGCCCTTGGAGATTGCAGACCTCCACCAGGGCCATGCCCTATCATGCATTGTTAACCAAAATATAAAATAATGTGTATCCACCCTTATTCAGATCAGTTTCAAATATTATTCCTTGGACCATGCTACACCCTTCCACCAAGTTCCATGAAACCGGGCCAGTGGCTTTTTCATAATCCTTCTGACAAACAAACAGACAGACCGAAGTGAACACATAACCTCCTTAGTGGAGGTAATAAACAAACTGTGAAGGTAAACGTTAAGCTAAATGGCAGCTGGCTAACACCTTACATTAAACTGAGACTGAGTGTGGTATCAGTTAATTGTATCAATTTTCTAATCCAACTCTTTTCAAGGTGAATAAGCCGCATTGCTTCAAGCTAGCTTCATTCTCTTGTTTAGCCTGAAAGGTAACACTGGGGACTTTCCAAAGAGGGCTTCTATGTAATTGTAGGACTTCCAGAAGCTTTGTAATCCGGCCTGGAACTGCGGTGTCTTTTTTTTAGACTTTACACAATAAGTCCAGAATGATATATCCACAACTAAATGGTTATTTATTCATCTTTGTGTATGAAAAGGTATTGTTTAACTGTTAGCCCCGGCCATTTTGAATCTTATCAGAATGTTGTCAGGTGAGTGCCGACCAATCAGAGGCTGTTTCTTCTTCTTCTTTGATGATTTACGGCAGACATCATCCACAAGGTTGCAGATGCTGCAACATTACTGTAACTTTGCTGCTTCACATACTAAACTTAGAACAAATGAACCAAAATAATGAAATAACAGTGTAAATGTAATGTAAATATAAATAATGTGTAGATTCTATTTTGCACATTTGAATTGTATTGTATGGTTTTGCTTATTAATCATCTTGTGTTCCCTTTGGTTATATATCCAAAACAAAGAAGGGTCCCAACCCCCAATTTGGTATTCAGTGGTCTGATACAACCAAAGACACTTTCCTAAATGTATACCATCAGCTATATATCGTCATATCACTTAACTCTAACCAGAAAAACAGCATTGACATGTTATTTAGACAAACCCAACATTTATTCATCTGTCTGCAGTGTATTCACACAGTCAACATAGTTCAGAATACTATGAAACAGGTTTCACATTGTGTGTATAGTACAAGAATAATTCTTTTCATTTATAGATACAATAACATACCAAGATTCCTAACAAAATGAGCACCCCACAGACCAAAACAGCCCTCAGAAAATGAGGACATTAGTGTACTGTCAAGCTTTTAAATATTAACATTTTCATGTAACCTTCAGGAATAAATCTTTGTATTGTGACCATACAATCCAAAAAGCTGTCTTAGCACTGTTAAAACTTGGAATAACTTCATTTAAAAAGGGGCCGTCAAACAAGGCTAAATGCTGACAGTGACATGTTCCCAGAGGAGACTTTCAAGTTGTTGTCTCTTATTGTGGCTCCAATTATGGTGAACACCATTAATGATTTATTAGAGTTACATCTTGTCAATCTCAGAGTGTTATATTTACATGAATGTGACAGTGACAAACTGCTAATTCACTGGGGATCTATTTTGCATGAGCCCAAACATCCATATTATGCTGTGAGTCGAATCAAGAAGACATGATTATCTGCCAATTTTGATATTTTTAGAACATGCATTAAAATGGCATTGGCAATGTGCATTATGATTGACTCCCATTAAAGCGTCTGCTAAAGGAAAAAGTGTTATTCAAACCAACACATACTGCAAGACAATCTTTGTAATTCAATATTTCTATTTGCAAAATACATTGCAGTATGTGTATGTGCACATTCTTGATATAAAAAACAAACTATAGGTTGAGTTTATTTTAAAAATAAATTAAGAAAAAAAAAATCTAATCAATAGAAGCTGTGTGTCAACATCAAGGCATATATGTAAGTCATTACGTGTACTCTCATATGTTTCCACTGCAATGGAAGATGTCAATAAACCTGATGTCAAAAATGAAGAGGAGGGGGGGCAACCATGTTGACTAACAGATGTCTTATACACACGTATGTGATATACAAGGTCTCTTATGCTTGGCTTCAGCTGAAATAACTGGCATAAAAGCTCTATCTCTGGACACCAGCCAGTGCTAAACACACTTGCTCCCTGTTCTGCTCTTCCTTATTCACTTTGGCGAGCAGCGGCCTTTATTCATATGAGGAAGAGAAATAGTCACAAGGGGGAGCTTGGCTTAAGTGGGTGGAGGGGATGTAACCACACTCAGCACCCTCCCAAATACTGTACAGACCAAGGATTCCAGTGTAGGCCATCTGTGAGGGATGTAGAGACACTGAGGCGGCAGCTTCTCTCAACAGGAGCAGTTCCCACAGCCCTTAACACTGTTGAGGATCTCCTCCTGCAATTTTTTTCTCTCCTCCTCCTTCTGGGATATGTGCACAGCCGCCGGCTTGGGCAAGCTCTTGTTGATGTTGAGGGTTTTGCTGTTTTGGGCATTCCACAGGTCTGCGTACAAGCTGCCAGGGGTACTAAGGAGGGTGTCGTGGTTGCCTCGCTCTGCCACTTTACCCTGGCATTCAAGAAAAGAGCAGGGAAGAAGGAAAGAAGAAACATATGAAACCTGAGCAGCACACATTAAGTTAAAATGAAGAGGCCATGAACACAGAGTCCTATAGTTAGCATCTCGTCATGACCACACAACAGTGACCACATTCTGTGGAGACTCGGCCCCTCCTGCCCCCAGAATCCCTGCCGCCTCCCCAACAACTGTTGCAATTTCACTTGCAAAAACACGGACTCACAGGCACACGCGCATCCACACGCAACAAACACACATCCCTCCCACACAGTCAAACACAAATGAAGGCACTCCCATCCCCCACCTCCGATGAGCATGCAGAGGTGTTGGCATCATCTTTAGTGCACCCAAGATGAGCATGTGACTGCTTCTGCTCGTTATTTTAATGAGCACCCCAGGCAGTCCTCTGCTGGTGACACCCGCAAACGGCATGGCGACATCATGCGCAAACATGCCTCCTCGCCACGACCCTCTGATCCCTTCCATCTGACTCTGGAAGGACACATGCTCACTTGCCGCAGTTCAAAGAAACCTCTTCTCATTTTATCCTATCTGACTCGAGTACTGGTGGAAAATGTCATTTCATCTGTGTTACTTCTCATATTACCTCTTACTTTCCAGATAATAACTGACTTCCCTCTGTGTCTTTTTGTGCTTTACTGTGTCTCAAGCCCAGCCCGTTCCTTACTGCAGCATTTTTCTCTTCCCTTGGATATTTCTCTGATGCACAACACACAACGTGACAATGCATTGAAAATATCTTTAAAACATACTCTGTCTCTATGGCACCTTCAGCCTGACTTAAACACATCTGACCCAAAACTGTACAGATAAACCATTTGAATGGCAATCTCTATTAAAAGACATGTTTAGTCCTCATCAGTGTCTGGGAAGCTGGCCCATACATTATTAGTCACCGAGACAAACAAGACACGCCATCTGACCAAAACAGCCAGTCGAGTCGAGCCTCCATAAAGGCTTTAATGAGCCCTTATGGAGAAAATAATACATTCACTTCTACCAACAGTGTCCTGTTGTTGTTGAAATTAATGAGAAAAGCTAAACAAAGCATGTTTTCATCATGTACATTGTAGAAAGGCAACTCAAAACGAATGAGTGGCGAAAACAGAGGCTGCTTTCTTAATTCTTGTGTGTTGCAGATACAGTGCGCTAAAGGTCACGTAGAGTGCAGGTCGTCACCCTTCCCTTCAATGAAAAATCGTCTAATTGGACTGGCAATTAACACAGCGCGTGTTTTTGCTCGGAAACTCTGAACCGTCATATTATTTGCTTTTTATTAACATGACATTACAACTAGAATGTTAATTAGGCAAGGTATGAGATCAAGTAAAAAAATAAGTGGATGAGTTCTTACCTCATTGAGCACTATAATCTCGTCTGCGTCTACAATTGTGGAAAGCCTGTGGGCGATGAACACTGATGTCCTGTTCTTCACCATCTCCTTCATTGAAGTCAGGATGTTCTGGAAGCACACAAAGACAAATAACTTAATCACTCCATTAGGATTTACAAGAGTAACCCCTAATCTAAAAGAAAATAGTTCCCCAGGTTTGCAAAAATGGTGGCATGCAAAAATAACAAGTAATGCAGTGTATGAATGACAGGATATATATGAAACATACTGTCAAACTTTGATATGAAGGAGAAGCTAAGTCAACAGAATGTTGCTCAGCAACATCCACCTTCATATGCTTTTCGTTCCAATGTTTACATATGATAATTTTAAAAAACCCATTGTGATGAGAAGCAACAGCGAATCTCAATTAACAACCACATCTACTGCCCCACCCTTTTTCCTGAAGTTCAGAGAGGGCATGCTGAACTTTTTTATTAGATGCAACATTTACAAAGACTGTGAGGTTCAAGCTGAACTGGAGATTAACAAGAGAAAAAAGTGGCAGGTGGCAGGGGAGAACATGGGGATGG
This sequence comes from Percina caprodes, assembly GCA_013375575.1. NCBI lineage: Eukaryota > Metazoa > Chordata > Actinopteri > Perciformes > Percidae > Percina > Percina caprodes. Next base: position 1,175,565 of record JABXJD010000172.1, on the reverse strand, counting down.
GGGTGGTGTGTGTGTGTGTAGAGTGGGGGGTATATGTCACAGCAGGTATATGACGCAGGAGTGAGCTGAATTATCTACAGCAGGTGACTTGGTGTTTGTTCTGTTAAATATGTATGCAGGCACGCTGAGGTGTCAACCTGTACGTGCGACAGACAACGGGCACTTGTGGGTATGGTATGTAGTAGGCATGCCTGTGTCTGTCAGTGTGTGTATGTTCAGGCACTGTCGGGCCCACCTCTTCAGTGATAGAGTCGAGGGAGGATGTTGCTTCATCATACAGCAGGACAGGTGGATTCTTAAGTATTGCGCGGGCGATGGCGACACGTTGCTTCTCCCCTCCTGAAACAAAACAGATGTCATGAATAAAAGCAAACCAGGCTAAAGGCAAAACGTTTGTAAGGATAGAGCAGGTCTCTCTCTGACCCTTCTCATTAGATAATTACCTCAAACAAAGGACTAGTAAAACATACTTTCATTTGACTGTAAGGGAAAAGTCAGCAAAGATTTCTCCCACTGTGTCTGCCTCTGCTTTTATTACATATGACCTGTGAGGCCTCTTGAAAGCAAGTGGCATTCGGCAGATATAAATACTGCTGGCAGTGGATAGCAGCAATGAAGGAAGTTTGGAGCATCACAGCCCCGAGCGTCTCCCCCACCCCCACCTCCCACTCCTCTGACAAACTCATTGGCAGCTGTCACGTACAGCAGCAGAGAAATTAATGAGACGTTAGTCATGTCTTTATTTTGTCCGTTCTCTCACTCACTCAGGCACTCCACATAAAGAAATCTGTGCTGCTAGTAATTGCATCTTGAATTTTGAGTGAAACTGCTCACACACTGTGTGTGTTACATTGTTTGTTAATGCTAGCTAGATGAGTTGAAGCGTGATGCTAGGAGCCAAATACCAATCGATTGCGTGCTATCCCTGCAGATCAAATAAGGTAACATGCCACTGAACAAGTTCACACACTACTCAGAAGAGGACAACGAAATAACAATGGTGCAGCTGCAGATGAAGTCTCATAATGAATTGCATAAAATAATGTGAAACGTAATAATTAGTTTATTTATCAAATCAAATCAATCAAATCAAAGTCCTAAAAGTACTTTCAAATGCAATAGTTAGGCAGAAATGTTAATATAATCTAGAGCTGTGCAAATGTTAATACTGCTTACTGCATTTTGTAGGGTCTCAGTCACATTTATTTCTCAAAGCATACAAACAAAATGTCACTTGCCACCCTAATATACTGTATATAGTATTTTTGGGTAATTACATGATATGCAATGTAGTTAGGAGTTAGATACATTCTGACTGTAGTACTATAAATCACCCATTGAGACCAGAAATATTCAAGCCCTATTCTACTACAAATCATACCTCACATCACCATAGCAATATTAAAATTAGAGCGGAAATTATTAGTTGATTAATTTGTGATAAATTGTGATAAAAAACAGTAAATAGTCAATTATCAAAAACTGCTGAACATTCTCTGGTCCCTCTTCCTTTAAAGGAGAATTCCGGTTGATTACAACACGTAGCTGTGTTGTTTGGAAATTTTGAGTGCTGTCAGTAGAGAAAATCAAAAACAATCGGTGCTGCCTACACCGTGTTATCCTCCTGCTAGAGTTAGCACCCAACAGACTTAAACAGGGCAAGTTTTAAACGTGTTTTTAGCCTCTAAACATGTTCAAAATGTCATTACAAGCGCCTAGCCATGTGCAGTGATTCCTTCCGAGGGAACACAGTGAATCTGACTGCTGTAGATGTGTCAGAAATGCATAAAAGTTGTGTTAATCCATACCTCTGTATATTTCCTGTTTTCCGGTGAAGTCCACACTAGTCGATTGTCGAAGTCATTCAATCCAATATTCCAACGTTTATTTTTCACACCAAAAAAGGACTTGACGTTGTTATGTCCTTAGTAATGACTATGTAGAAACAGGCTGTAACCTGACACCACAGTAGAGAGTCAGGGGAGCTGAAGTTCAAGAGGTAATGCAGGTAACTAAGCAACAGTGGGCTCTTGAACTTTTGACCTGCTGCAGCCGGCTGCTCTGCTGTCCTGACTCCACCGTGGTGTCAGGTTACAGCCTGATTCTACATAGTCATTACTAAGGACATAACAGCTAAAAAAAAAATACATTTTGAAATATTGAATTGAATGAGTTCGACAATCTACTAGTGTGGACTTCACCGGAAAACAGGAAATGCATTTCTGTCACATCTACAGTGTCAGATTCACTGTGTTCCCGCAGAAGCAATCACTGGACATGGCTAGGCACTTGTAATGACATTTTGAACATGTTAAGAGGCTAAAGCCATGTTTAAAACTTGCCCCATTTAAGCCTGCTGGGTGCTAATGCTAGCAGGAGGATAACACAATGTAGGCAGCACCGATTGTTTTAATTTTTCTTTCAACTGACAGCACTCCAAATTTTCAAACAACAGAGCTACGTGTTGAAATCGACCGGAATTCTCTTTTAATGTGAGGATTTGCGGCTTTTATCTTTTGTACATCAATGTAAATTAAACATGTTTTTATGCTGAATCGACAGATAAATCAATAATGAAAATAGATAGATGAAACAAGAACAATAAAATTTGATTATTTCTGGGTTTTAAATTGTTTAATTTAGCATGCCATTCAGGGAAATACACAAAACACACAGCTCTTTTACTTGCTTCTGCAGTGGAGACCATATTCAAACAGTAGTCATAATAGTGCAGCAAACCTGACAGCTTGAGCCCTCGCTCCCCAACCTGGGTGTCATAGCCATGGGGCATCCTGAGGATAGCATCATGGATGCCTGCTAGCTGCGCCACTTGGTACACCTCCTCTGGTGTAGCGTTGATGTTCCCGTACTGTAGATTGTAGAAGATGGTGTTGTGGAACAGAACGCTATCCTGATACAAACACAGAGAGAAAAAAAAGAGCCTTCAGAAAATATATTTTTATTGCAACATAGACAGAAACAAGAGGACTGCAGATACAAAGACAGGGGTAGGAGGAAGAAAGAGAAGGATCGCAAATGACAAAAAATACTGTTCATGCACCATCTGTTCAGATCGGCCTCTGAGCTCACTGCAGTGAAAACCTAACTGAATTCAGCTCATTTCTAATGCAGATAACTACTAATGTTACTTTGTTCTATGCTGCCCCCTTGTTGTATACAAGTAACAATAATAACTCAAATATATTACATTTTCTATTGAAAAAGTCATATCTAGACACACATTTCATTTGTAGGGATAAAGCAACAAATGGTAAAAAAAACAATCTATGTAGTATGATAACATTACTTTTTCATTGTTTCTTTTTTGTTTGTTTTATTGTGTTGGTGTGTCTCAGACCTGAGGTACAACCCCCAAAGACTTCCGCAGGCTGTCAAGGCTGACGTCTCGGATATTCTGCCCCGCTATGTAGATGTTCCCCCGCTGGGGCTCAAAGAAGCGGAACAACAGCCGCACAATGGTGCTTTTCCTGCAACCAGACGTGGAACCAATTGTCAGCATTATTCTGCCTGTGAGCTGCACCCCCACAGTCTACTGATGATATCTAATGATAAGTCTGCACATACAAATAAGATGACAAATACCTGGCTGAAGGTTTGACAATCAGTGTACTTCTATGAAAGGTGACCTACCCTGACCCGCTGCCACCAACTATAGCCACCTTCTTCCCAGCAGGCACTTCGAAAGACACTCCAGTTAGCACTTTCTGGCCCTCCAGGTATTCAAAATAGACGTCCTCGAAGCGAATGGAGGCCCCCTGTGGTGCGATGGCTAATGGCGGGGCGAGATCCCTCTCCTAGAGAAAACCATCAGAGGGTTGATACAGATGAAACGGAGAGAGAAGAGACGGATACAGAACAGCCACTGACAGACAAGGCCCGGCATGATGCAACGTTACTCCAACACCTTGTAAAGGGGTATAATGCTGGAACACAGAGCCAACATGGCCAACATAAAGCAGAGACATTCACAGCAAATTCCAGAGGTCATTTCAACTGATGCTTCAGACGCTGCCCTTCATGGTGACCGATGGATCAATAGGTGTGAAAACTTTCGGTGCATACTGAGCTGAGCCAGAGTGCTGTGCTGAGATGCAGCCACGGTCAGTTGGAAATGAAGCACTGTCCTTGCCCTGAGTAGTTGTAAAAGCCTGTTCTGCTCTGTTTCTGTACTACCTAATAACAACACAATCATCCACAATCCACCTCAACCAATTAATACAAATAACTCATAGACCATTAGTACAAACAAATGATCATTTTACACACCCACAACATGGAAAATAGCCAAAATCATTTATTGTGGAGCGGTTTCAAGTAAGGGGGTGTTTTAAATTATTTTACATCTACATAATAGGCCAATGTGTTCCACACAAAAAAAAAGCATTCAGACAGTAATGGCCTGCTGGGCAGTACCATTCCACAGGGAATCACAATGGAGAGAAGTATTACTGATGAGTGAAAAATAACTGGACAGATTTATTTCTCCTACTATAATTACAGACTGGAGATGGAAAAGGCATTCATTTTGTTTGGCAGCAGGCGCACATTTGCACTTAAATGTGCTCGTCTGACGCAAGATGGGCAGTTGTGTTGTGAAAAAAGAAGAAGATAAAAGCAATGAAATGTCTGAAATGTCTTACAAAAGTAATTGATAGCTATGACAGCGAAGAAACAGAAGACCAACCTGGTAAAATCGGAAAGGACGGGATCTAGTTTTGAATGTGACTTGGTATTTATTTTTAAGTTGAATTCACAAAAAGGCAATTCAACGTTAATAACACTATGTAGGGTATATAAAGAGCAGTACATGTGTCTTGGCACTTGAACTGAAAAGAACTGTTTTCATAATCATTTGTCATTCAAGAAAAAAATGCCAACCCTTTCTCGGTTTAGCTTTTCAAAAGTAAGATTTTATGTTTTTTATTACTTATACATAATAGTATATCCGCTCTCTTTAAAATGCCACTTTAGGCTCTGGGAAATTATAAATCTGCACACAATGAGTGAGTGAGCGCTACCACTGATTGAGCAGATGAGCTGCACAAAACTCTCATATAGCATCATCATTTTTAGTCAGTGATCATTTTTATTAGAAAACTATACAAATAAAACGAACATGTTTTTTCTTGTTATTTCAAAACCCACTGATAAAGATAAATAAAAACTGCTAATGTTGAAAACATTAACCATATTTTTACATGCTACAAAATCAAAATGTAGGATGCATCAATTAAAATGGCTACTTAACTGATTTAACTAACAAGTTAACGCTCTAAATAAATCAGCAAAAAGTCAGCTCTGCTGCAAACATCCCGACAAGTGAGTAACGTCGTGCTTTAGAAGTGGCAATAGACGAGGAAGCACCTGAGTCACATCAAGCATGTAATTACTATGTCTGACTACAACCTATTATTTTTTACAGCACGTGTGGATAGGTTAACTATGTCACATGGCCAAGAATAGCTGAGTCCTGTGATAAAATCTTTCACCACTATTATGTGCTGCTGTTGGAGAAAAAGATCTCTTGCAAAGGCTTAATCAAGTTTTTTAGATCTTATATTTAACACTGTTTACTTTCTATTGTCGGCAAGTGTACTTTTTTTTTCTCGTGTGAGAGGAAGAAAAATAATCTACTTTTTTTTGCAGTTTACTTGAGAAGACGCATGTCAGGCCGACAAGTTACCTTGATCTTGGTGTCGACGCTGAGCAGGGTGAAAAGAGTGTTCATGTCTATTAAGGCCTGCCGGGTCTCTCTGTACACTGTGCCCAGGAAGTTGAGGGGGAGGGAGAGCTGGAAGAGCAACCCATTCACCATCACCAGGTCTCCCACAGTCATCGTACCTACACGACAGCAACAGAACTTACAGACATGCACATTATATAGCTCTATTGGATCATGCATGTACAGTATCATGGGATACAATATCTAAAAAAATCAAACCATTTCTTCTTTGAAGTTGTGAAAGCAGACAAAGCATGTTATAGTAGGAATCTATCTCCACCCGCTGTGATTTCATTTTCTGCATCAAGGTTATTTTATTTCCTATTCACGCCACTTTTTCATGCTTGCTGTGCTTTGTTCTCATTTAGTTTCTATTATCCCGTTAAGTCAGGGTTTTATTTGTCCTATTTCAATTGTCCATTTGATTTTGTTTTGAGGTGTCTTTATAGTTAAACTTTATTATTTCTAAATACACTGCTGCTGACAGATAATGGACATGAAGAGGTCAATTCAGGTCAGTGATGTATTCTGTGCCTTTAATTTTTTCATGGTTTATAGAGCTTGATAGAGTGATTTTTCCAACAACAAAAAAAAAAGGACATTGCACACACTCACCTGCCACAATGCCCTTGCTGGCCAGCAACATCATACCAGTGAGGCCGACACTGAAGATGGCACTCTGGCCAAAGTTGAGCAGGGCGAGCGTGGACGTGGTTTTTAAAGAGGACGACTCATAGGTCTTCAGGTATCCATCATACTTTTCAGCTTCATACTTCTCATTGTTGAAATACTGCAGCCGAGATGAGAAACATGCAGAGAGTGAACACAGGGCACGGAGATAGCAAAAAGGATTCACAAAAGGAAAGAAAGTAAAAGTTGAATGAGAAAGAGGGAGAGAGACAAAATATGGTTAAGGTTAAAGTATAAGGGAGAACAGTGTCAGGCAGACACTTTAGCGTAGCCTGTCTCAAGGCTGCATTTGTTCTCTGTGACTGCTCTGGGCGTAGTCTGGGTCTCCGTTGGCTTCTAAAGCACTTTTTCATGTCTCTGTATTTTCATCTCCTCCCCACTGATCTTAAAGGATGTGGAGGGCGATAGAATAAAATTCAGAGCCTGCTCAGCAAAGCAGCTTTGGCTGAGGGTAGTGATTATGGCAAAATGACAGTTTATAAAATATTAGGCAATTATAATTGTAAGGAAAGCCTAAACATCACTGCTGCAGAGTATTCATCATTGGCACTGTCGGCTTCTGTATTTACATCTGTAGCAGCTTACACAGACCCCTACCAACAGAGCACAGATAGCTCTGAAGTGTTACACCACACAAGCAGCACTAATTTTGATTAAGACATGCAGCTATCATTTAGAGAAAATCAGCGTCATGAATCAGCCACAAGCACATCTCTTAAATTCGGCACATAAAACTACACCATGATCATAACAGCAACCCTACTAAACTCTGCTGCCAATTACCTATTATTGCGGTTTGTTTAGTTTGCACTATTGTTCCTCTGCTCTGTTTAAGTGGGCGATTTGCTGCTCTAGCTAACGGCAGTGGTGCTGTGCTGCTACAGACTTGTCACTGATTTGCATATAGGGAAATGCAAGAAATTAGAGAGAGAGAGATGGAGAGAGAAGAAGAAAGTAGCACATGGAGGACAAATAGAAGCAGTGCAAGGCACCGTGTTCAGGTTCTCATCCAGTCTTTTGTGAAAGTGGAACGGATTTCTGAGTGGGCGGAGATCTAATTACATATGCACACTCACTGGCTCAGAGTGATGCTAAATCTGGCCGCATTGGCACAGATGACACAAAATAACACAGAACAAAACGAGAAAAACAGGACGCAAAATAATACAGCAAAGAAATAACAAGGGTACAAAAATATATCTAGAACAGCCTAGCAAAGCACCCAAAACTGATGTTTGTATGTGTCCTATGTACCATGAGGTTACCTAGAAAGAGGCTTAAGATGAAGATTCAGGATAACCATGCCACTGAGATAAGAAAAAAACAGTGTTTACAGCTGCACCACATCATATCAGTCAGGTGTCGCTGTGAGCACACTCACCTATAAACCACCCTGGCTCTCAGCAGACAATTCTATTCAAAATAAAGCCTCCAGTGGCCGACACTTCCAGTCCAAACCTATAACCGAGACACTCTGTGGGTCATTGCCTAAATCAGGAAATTGTCCTGAGTGTCTAGTGATAAATTCTTCATTGTTTGCAGCAACTAGAGTGACATTTACAAAAAAAGGGTAGACATTTTTACACTGACAGAGAAGAGCAGGACAGAGAATGAGAGCACAGAAATAGGACCAAACCCAGTACAAAATAACCATTTTACGGGTCAATATAAAGATGAAAAGATGACGATCAAAAAATTTACAACTATTTTAAGTCATTTTTTAATCAAAAATGCCAACCATTCTCTAGTTCCATCTTCTGGATTGTGAGGATTTACTGATTTTTTTTCCCCATCTTTTGTGATAGCCAACGTAATATCCTAAGGCTTTTGGACTGTTGGTCGAACAAAACGGGCAACTTTAAACGTCACCTTGTGCCTTACAAATGTTAATGATAATAATAATTAGCAGATATATAGATAAATAATTGTTAGTAAGTCCAATACTATATATATATGCAATGCATTGTCTCAATGTTATTTGGTGTTAATTTAGAGAAGTGCAAATATTTATTTAAGTATTACATGATCCAAACTGTTAATCCCTTTGAATAAACTTGCTGTACGCTTGAGGACTTTGAACCACAATTTCTCGATATAAGAATTAAGGTCATTTATGCAAATTAAAATGAAAACGAAATGTGATCCTAAATCATTTCTGTTAATAAATCACCGCTGAAGAATGCAATCCAATCCACTTTATTTATATAGCACTATTTTATGTCAACTCTCGTGACACTGAACCACAGAAACTGAAGGGACTTGACATGAGATGGCGCTATGCTGCAATTGCTTCACATCGGACACTAAAGTAGCAAGAAGATTAAACATTAAACATAATGACAATTCTCCAACCATGTATTTTGTATGGAGCTACATACTTCGGAGATATTATAGCTCTCCATGACAAAAACACAATAAAACTAAATATATAAAAACTAAAACTTTCTGAAAAACTGCAACTAAACTAAAACTAGCAAACACACTCAGAAAACTAACTGCAACTAACTAACTGAAATTAAATCTAAAAGTCAAAACTAAAATATAAAAACTAATTAGAAATTCAAAACTCCTATAACCTTGATGAGAATTTAATTACAATACAGTTATATAATAATAATAATAATAATAATAATAATAATAATAATCTATACTTTATTAATCCCACAAGGGGATATTACAATTTAAACTCTGTTGTTATTACACACATTACACACATGCTCAGTACCTATACATAAACTAATGGAGAGATGTCAGAGTGAGAGGGCTGCCCATGGAAAGGCGCCCCGAGCAGTTGGGGGTTCGGTGCCTTGCTCAAGGGCACCTTGGCGGTGCCCAGGAGGTGGACTGGTAGCTGGAGAGGTGCACCATACTTTTTGGTCCGTAATGGGACTTTGGCCAGCGACCCTCCGGTTCCCAACCCAACTCCCTACGGACTGAGCTACTGCCACCCCATTGAGAGACAATAATTATAATACTAAATTGTTGGCTAGCCTTTTATTTTGGTTCCAATCAATACCTCAGTTCTAAGGGCAACAATGTGGCTATATCGTGAAAAACATCATGAAACTTAGCAGAAGAAGTAGGTTTGCAATCATTTACGAGGTATGAAGTTCCTCTTTGATCGGAGAGGCAACAGTTAAATATCCAGAGCTCCGGGAGTTGACGTCACGCAATCCCAGCATGCACCAGTCTATATCAAAACGCCGCCATTTTGGCAGGCTGAGCCAGAGTTGTTGTTACATGTTAGCTACGTAACTAGCTAGTTGCTCCTGTTGCACCGGGATGCCAGAACCATTGGGGAAAATATAAAGGGAAAGCATTTTATAGGATTGCTAAAGATCCCAAAAGAAGAAGTAAATGGATTGCTGCCATAAAATGTGCAAGAAACAGACAGAACCAAACCGAGCGACGGAAGCCCACAAATAATGGAATGAATGGGACTTTTTTGGGAATATTTATGTTGACGTTTATGTCCTCTCGTTTCCTATTTGCACAGTTGCTGCAGTTGACACACCTGTAACATTAAACATGTTGCAATGTAGCTAAGCTAACTAATTAGCGTTATTGTCCCTTGGACTGAAGTTACTGCGTAGCGATCATAGACCATTTATAAAGATGTAGCGATAGGCGCTCACCAGATCTGCTGTCATTGCTTGAATTGGAGGATAGAAGTTGATCCACATTGAAATTCGAATGGTAGTATAGTGGAAGATTGACAGCTCTACCAGACAATATGGTTTTAGCTTTAAGTAAACCTATAGTACAGATTGGCAAGTCCTTTCAGCCATAAATTCCACTCCTCTCGTATTTAGAAAGGTACTCAGAAAGTCGGGTTTTAGCTTGTACTTGTTACAATAAGGAGTTTGTTTGTAAAAGTTGTAAGAGTCAGAGAAAGTGAGACAGATACATACACGGAGAGAGAGTAGGAAAGGTCTTTTGTTTGAGAAAAAGGCAAATTCTGACAGTGGCAATCACGCTAGTGAAATACTATTATCACGAGTAAATATTTCTTCATGTCAATGCGCCGGTCTGAAGTAAATGGAAGAAAAAGACTGGAAAGGAGAAAAGAAAAGGGAAGGGAAGGATTGACAAAGGAAGGCGGAGGAGATGAGGAGGAGCTAAAGAAGAGTGTATGGTAGGTGTGTGTATGTGTGCCTGTATATGTGCGGTTGAGTGGGGGGTTGGATCTCACCTTAACAGTCTCATAGTTAAGGAGGGAGTCAATAGCTGCGTTGCCGGCTTCATTGTCTGCTTTGTTCATTTCTATCCGGAAACGTGTCCTGTGTGCAGACACACGTGCACACACATAACATTGTAAGTACATATATGTCAGCCTATTAGTGAACATTGTTACTGTCAGCAGAGACAGCCACAAAACCATGTTATGACTCTTATTCAAGTGATAACACACATAAGCAAAAAAACAACCAATTGAAATAGAGTCAGACACAGGGCTAGTACAAATCTCTGTTGTTACCTCCACTGAGTGATGAGAATGGTGAAGATGGTGTATGCTGATAAGGTACCCAAGGCCACTGCTGCAAACTGTCCACCACACTTGTAATACTGAAGAAAGAAAAAAGCACAGAATAAACAAAAGCATCCTTTATGTCTTTACATGCTGTGACTTAACGTCTTTGTGACAAAGAGTCAAGTGACCACATCAGACCACCGGACTCCAACATTGGCGTCACAAGGCATTTTGAGAATGTACTGTTTTTGACTAATCCACTATGAAATTGAGTGTTACAGATGGAAGGGAAACTACAAGAACTAATCGTGCTAATGCTTTAGGTATTTGGGCAATGGAGTCTGCCCTCATTACAGGCAAGCTGACATTATGGCCCAGAGTGGAATAATGGAACCACACTTTAGACGAGGTGGGGGCATTAAGCTGCTACAAAGCATTGGGATTCATCATTGATGCTAATGGGCTCTGTGTTGGCACCAAAAGTTCATGGGGATTCATATTCCATTTAGAACGTAAATGAGACAATATTCCCAAAATTAATTTCCAGACAATCTGCTGTGAAGAGTGTCAAGGTGATGGAAGGTCCTGTGCTAACAGCAACAAGAAACAAGAAAAAGAAATAAAAGCCAGAAAATTGTAAACGTTTCTGGTAGCATCTTCCATTAACGTTGAAGCGTATGGTTAGCATCAGTGTGCGTGGATGTCACCATGAGACTTACCAAAATGCCACTGACGAGGATCATCTCAAAGACTGTGGGTCCAAGATTGAAGACGAGTGCACTAAGGACAAATGATATGCCCCGTGTGCCGCGGTCGATGGCCTTGGACAGCGCTCCTGTCTGGCGGCTGAGATGGAAACCCAAATCCAGATTGTGCAGGTGAAGGAAGACATTCTTGGCAATTCGTCGGATGGAGTTCTGGGCCACCTTGCCGAACACTGTGTTCCTCAGCTCGTTGAATAGGGCTGCACAAGCCCGTGAGGTGCCATCTGGGATAGCGGAGAAAACAGGAGAATTTAGCACACCTGCCGGGAAAAGCAGCAGGGCTGGGCGCTATGAAGAACATATCCTCAACCTAAACACTAAAGGACTGTTACATAGCTCTAAAGTGACACGAGGCAGCAAAACAAGAATGTGACCTTTCCTGTCTTGTAAGATGTAATACAGTATTGAAAGACAAACTATAACAGGTAGAGGTTTGTCAACTTCTCTTAAGTGAAGGCTTGTATGAGGTGGAGGGGAAGGTTTTTACACATCATCTCTGGTCTGCAAAGCACTGCAAAGCTACAGCAGTAGCCTCCCCAAGCCTCTGTAATTAAACAACATAAGGCTGTCTGAAACTACCATGGCAGGCTAGCACACTGCAGACAGGGGAGGGATGGTATGTAAGTGTACACAAGTGTGTTCAGTGTGTGTGGTGGGGAGCTGGCTACATGTGTGAGCAGAATACTTGAAGAGGGGGAGGAGGTTTTAATAACAGCGTAACAGAAACATTTGACTTTGAGTTGAGTCGATGAGCAGGCTTAATTGCACCACTGAGTCTAGACTTGTGGCTGGCTGATCTGTATGATGAGGATGGATGCAAGCAACACAGCCTTTATTTAAGGTATTTTTATTTTTGCAAATTATAGGAGTTTTTTAGAGAAGCTACCTGATTTGCAGTAAAAACCAAAGCAGTTCTATAAGAGTTAAAATCACCAATGTTATTCCAAGGAAGTCAATTATTTGATCTCTTACAGTTCTCAGAAGCTGTTATACAAGCAGATGGATAGCATGACAAATTAATACTGTGTTTGAATGACACGTGGCCTTCCTGTGGCGATTTCCCTGACTTGAGTGAATACACGACTTGTCTGCGGAGACCAAAGTCAGGGTAATAATCGCTCTGTCTGCTAGTCTTCATAGGGCTGTAATGTGGCGTTAAATAGGAATGCTCATCTAATGAACGTGTCCACATCTGACAAGGTAGGATGAGCTGTGCAACCTTTTCAGCCAAATTACACCCGTCACCACAGACTCCAAGTACCGGGCCTCGAGTGTCGTAAAGAGAGAACAACATTTTTTTTTAATTTCCTTTCTTTAAGAGCATCCCCTTCATTCTTCCTCGTCATCTTAATTCTTCCTGTCTGGAGTCTTGTTCATGTGCTCCAATTATTCGACAGGCAGCATTAGTGTGCAAGACCTAAGTGGGCTCATTAAAATAAGTGGCTACAGAACTAAGTGTACATTGCATCTGAGCTCACTCAAGGCCAGAGTGACTTGCAGTGGATGTCAGGTTCACAAAATTCATTTATTTTTGCTCCTCATCAGCAGCTCATACAAAAAAATACTTTAAGCAGGAAGAAACTTGACATTCACGCTACATGTCACCTCTTAACCCTCTTGTATTTGCAGTGGCCATTTGGACAAAGAGGGAAAAAAGAAGTGCTCTGAAGGGATGAAGTGAAAGAAACATCCTTGGCCTTTGCATAACGCAAAAAAAGATTTCCAACCACTTTCAAAGGACATTAGCAATTTCTTTCCCGCTGCTTTAAAATGTATCCAGCTCTGTTTGCCTTGGGAGCACACAGGTATCATACTGCAAAGTCATCAGCACGCACAAGAGGGCTGCAAGGATTGACAGAAGTGAACTTGGCGCACATGATGTAAATAAGGTGAAGGAGCCGCACTGATATGAATGTGTTGGGAAAGGTCAGCCTGTAGATAATAGGCAGTCCCACAGTCCCCTCTGATGAGCGCGGCACCTGCTAGTGCAATACAAGTCTAGGACTCACAGGCAATCAGCATGGCCGTTGCCATGGTAGCCACAGTGCTTGGCGCGTCATTCAGGTTCAGCATGTGTCCCGACATCTGGTTAAGCTCGTCCACTGCATACTTAAACATGAAGGGCACCGTCACATTGGTTATCTGGAAAGGCAGAGAAGGACGACACATTAAGAGAGGAGGGGAAAGAAGACATATGGTCAATGTAGTCCTGTGACATTTTGCTAGTTCTCTGCGTGCGTGCGTGTGTACCCCATGTGTTTAGAAATATGGATTTCCACTATTGTTAGGCAGTAAATACAATATTACCCATTCAGGTGCAATTACAAATATGCATGCACATAATGTATGGTATAGTATGGTGGGTGAGTGTGTATTCTTCTTGACTGGTTGTGCTGGTGAGGTAGCTGCTTCCTGCTAATGGAATTGAAATGGTTATTAGGGCTAATTAAAAGCACAGGGACAGCTGTGTGACTCAGGCAAGGCACTCCGCTGCACATTAAGACAGCAAGAGAACACAACAGAATACTTTCATTTGAAACCCATTTCATTTGAACCTCTAACACAGGGTAGGGCTTTTTTATTTTACTCCTGTCAAATTATGTTTGATACAGTTTTGATTAAATAAAAGTAAAAGCACTTCCTTAAAAAAACAAACAAAAAAAAAAAAACTGCTAGTTGACCCACGTAATAATGCATAATTTATACTGCAAAAGCTACATCCCCAGGGTTTTTGCTTTATACACTTGGGTATTATACTCAGACAATAGAAGTCCTCTTAGCCCCTCAAGGTAAAAACAATATACTGCATTTGCTACCAAGACTACAGAAAATGACACAAAAATAAGCTGGGATTATTTTCAAGGGGCCACATCCTCAATTTTACCACTAATACATGATAAGGTTAGATGTGCTCTTTTAATCCATTAACAGCCAACTAGAGATTAAATCAACCCCATGTCAATCTGTACCTGGCGATATGTCATGTCATCTCATAACAGAGATAATAAAGATATAGTATCAAGCAGGGGAAAGTGGTTTTAGGCTATCAAAAATTAGAAAAGGCTTATAGTCAGTCAGACACACACACACACACAAACACGCACGGCTTCTTTTGAGGCCAACAAAAACAGAAGCTTCTATATAATCAGGTATTTGGAATGAAAATGTCACTGATATTCTGGAGTGCAGTTGTGTGATGCACTGTAACCATGTAATTATTCAGTTGATTTAAAAATTGTCTCCACTCTGCTGGTGGCTTCAGTTCAAACTGACAAACTGCAGAAAACGAGGCTAACTCCGCAAAGCAGGAAAATTGGAGGAGATTGGATTGCATGTGTGTTCTCTCCTCCTGAGCGCAAACACACTTAGGCATGCTGAGCGGCAGCAGTAGATGCTTATTCAGGAACTGTGAATTTGTGATTGTTTTCCTGGTTGTAAATTAGAGACCATCAACAAAGGAGAAGTAAATACATTATGCACTGACTGATGCTTATCATTTATTATTTTAAAGTTATTGCAAAAGCACAGTTTTTCGTTTTACACAGGTTCTTTACACAGTGTCACAACCAATGGTAAATGTGCTTGTGTTGCTTGTGTAAGTGGTGGTCAAAGCAGAGGTTGTGATTACAAATATTTTTAACAAATTAGACCAATGCAATGCATTGTATTGCTGTGTTCTGGCATCATCCTTTCCTAAAATGGTGTTACACTACTGTACTATAAAAGAGTCTTAGACTTAGACAACAGCATTGATGCAATTTTCAAAATGATCAACCTACTCAAGAACAACAAGCTGACGTAAGCAGTTTGTAAAGTCATGATGAAAGAGTCAACAGACCCTACAGCAGTTCAGAAATCATCATGTGTGAAATGTTAAGCCCTGCTGGTTTTTCTTGAGCTAGAAACACTGGCTATGGCTAAGTTGTAAAAAATAGAGGTAAACTTACAAATCCTGGAAGGCCAGACGTCTGATTCACGTCCTTGTGTGATTAGTCGATACCTCAAATGTATACCATCCACTACTCCTTACGTCAAAAAATCATTTAGTATTCAAAATTGTGTTATACTGTATGTAGTCTTTAACTGTATCTGCAGAACAGTGAAGCACTGTTTTTTTTGTTTTGTTTTTACAAATGTCAGTTTGCTTTTCCTCCTCTAGGAAAATGCAAATGCAATGCCATCTCCCAGCAACTTCAGAGCATCTTACCGAAGCGTGAGTCGACCAATTTGTATCTGCAATTGACTGAAGCTAAACATGATGTTTAATTAGTTTTAAGTTGTTTATTCTCTCAGGATTCATTTCTAGAATTGGTTGATATATTGTATGTTTAATGTCTAACAACATTAAATATTCTTTAATAAAAGTTATTTGTTTGAGCACCTTCGTCATATCAGTGCAAAATCAACAAAGAAAAGGTCTATTTTTATTCCAGTTCTAAAATATTTCTTTCTTACTTTTTAGGATGTAATTTCAGTTACCACAAAGCTAGTAACTAAGCTAAAGGCAGCACTGTCTGCAATCATTTCACGCAGGGGTGAGTCCACATCACAGTTTTTTTCTTCTACCTGTAACACTGTCAAAAGCATCAGTATAGTCAGTGGCATAGACATGTAAGCAATATACTGTCTGTTCCTGTGTATTAAAGCAGTGGTCGAGTCGCAACTCCCCAGAATAATCAAGTTGGTGTTTGTGGACCCCCCCCACCTTCCTCAATAGAGAGAGAGAGAGAGAGAGAGAGAGAGAGAGAGAGAGAGAGAGAGAGAGAGAGAGAGTTTCATGACCTCTTGATTTACACTGACTTAAGCACTGAATATAACACATAAAAGGTACCAAATTCAGAGTAATGTTTTAACCATTCTCCAGTCTAAAGAGAATTATTTTTTTTTCTTCTTCTCCACAACCATCTGGTGACCCCCAGAAATTATCTTGTGACCCCCTTGGGGGACCTGACCCCCAGGTTGAGAATCACTGTCTTAAAGAACAATAACTGCATTTTTTGGGGGGTTATGAATATTTTTATTGTCTTAATTTTTCTTGATCGCTTTAAAGCTATAGTAGTTTCTGTTGCACCCATGAGGAATTTTAAGTAATGACAACACTGTGGCCTCATCCACATGAAACAAGCCTTGGCTGATCATGTACCACCCCAACCCCTCCTCCACACATTTGCTAGGAGTTTATTCCCTCAATTCAAGGAGGACCAGGAGGATTAAAAAAAAAAAAACATGATAGACAGAAGAGGTTATTATCTAGTAACGTCTATGTCCTCTTCGTCTCCAAAGCTGAACACTGCTGTTGTCCTTCATCAGCGGTGACATAAAATGCATCACTCGAGCTGCTGAGCGTGAATTTCATCGGACTTCACCATTTTGTAAACATGGCCATACTGGTGGTAAGTAAAGTATCTTCTTTTAGTCAAACCTGTGCATCAGTAAGCTTGTAATATTGATTCAGCTTGACCAAGATGTATCTGAGTTGTAGCTATTAGAAAGTTTTAATGGAGGGTGGAAGGAATCAACCAAATAGAAAGCAAAAGAATCATAATCAGTGTCATCAAGGATAAATATGAAAAAGGGACAGTAGCAGGGCTGGGCATCGTTCAAAATCTTTCAATACCTCAGTTTCAATACTGGTTCTAACAATACTTTTTTTGATACCATATGTTTTAAAACTCAGGATTGATATCAATTTCTCTTTTTTTAACAAAAAAAGAGAAACCTTTTTGCCACAACATGAACATATTATATATAATAAATAAATAAATAAAACAAAGGACATTGTGTACAAGCTAATATTGAACTAAAAAGCAAAAGGAATGTAAACAACAGAGACTTTTTAGTGCAAACTTCATAATGACACTAACCATACACCAACAATAAACTTGGTGACTGCCCTGTTGTCAACATTGAACTAATAGAGAACTAACTTAAGTGCAAAGGAATGTAACTGAATTGCCTTGTTGCTGAAAGGTGCTGTCAGTGAGTCATCAGGGAACAGAAACCATTGTTTTGCCTTCTTGTCTCAGAGGAAGTGTAACATCAACAGCACTGTGACCGCTTTCGCCTCACCATTAATATCATATCGATCATATTGCTTCAGCGTGTTTTGAATAACTGTACCCACGCTTGAAACCACTTTATCGGCATTGCCGTAACTCAATGTGACTTCAACAAAACTGCAGAGCCGACGTACACACCTCTGCGTGTGCATGTGTCAGAGCTCCGCACTCTGTCAATATGCAGAGAGGGCAAAGAGGACAGATAAGCGCTCTCAGGTACCAATATTCAGTACCAAAAGAAAATAATTTTTTGATACTCATCGATCTGAAGATTTTGTTCAGTGCCATAAATGTATCGACGTTTGGCGCCCAGCCCTCAACAGGAGCCTCTTCCTTAAAATTAAGTAACTGGACTTCCAATAAAAATATCTTTACTTGTGCGATATGCATAAACATCACTGCGTATCACCGATCAAACAAAAATTTAAAAAATAATTATAAAAAATAAATAAAAGCTTTATATGACAAAAAAAGAAGTAAAATAGTAATTACTGTAATTCCTCAAATAAAGACCAGTAGTCAATTAAAAGCGGGCCTCTTATAGTGGCCGGGGGTGTGGTCAACATGGACAAATGAAGGCCAGCCTCAAATTAAGGCCAGGGATAAAATAGTGTGGATAATCTCCTAAGTGCCTTTCATATAATGTGCATTCAAGTTCATCGTAATGTACATTTCTACCAATTTAATTTA
Organism: Percina caprodes; assembly: GCA_013375575.1. Taxonomy (NCBI): domain Eukaryota; kingdom Metazoa; phylum Chordata; class Actinopteri; order Perciformes; family Percidae; genus Percina; species Percina caprodes. The sequence continues at coordinate 1,157,148 of JABXJD010000172.1, read as the reverse complement.
ACAGTTTAACAACATATTCATGCTTTTATCCACACTTTGGTACTCATGTAAAGTATTACCTACCGGTATTTTAGTCAATGCAGCTGTGTTACTAAGCCAAGTGTAGTGCGTAGTAACGTACATGTGCCAACAGAAGGCGGTAGCTACATTGGCTGTAAGACGGGTCTCATTTAGTGAGAGCAGAGAATGACGGGCTCTGGTGCTATTGAATGACTTTTCAACAACAAAACAAAAAGAGTTTTAAAGTATGCGGAGGAAAACTCAGGTGAAAAAACTGCAAGACATTTCGACATTGACCCCAGGAGAATCCGATACGGGAAGAAACAGTCAACCAAGTCAACCAGCAAAACAGCAACTCACTACTGAATGCTCTTACTGTAATATCTGTATTTGAAATAAATACCCGGTACTAGGGCTGCACGATTATTTTGATCAGTATTGTGATCACGATTAATTATCACGATTATTTGTTGATTTTAACCAAAACAAATGTTATTGTCACATATGCTATTTATAACTGCTTTTACATCCATATTATGCTACATTCTTCTTATGTTGAAGGTGTATGTTGTATAGACATACAGCTGCAACACATGTAAAGAGAAATTAGCTATCTGAAATAAATAGCGTAGGATGTTTTTTTTTTTTTATGTATCTCTGAGAAAGCTCCTTCACTTGTTTTCAACCATAACTGATTAAAAGAGCGGGAGTGCGATGGACTCACAGAGAGACAACTGACTCATTGTGAATGGGTCCAGCACGGGTCGAATGGGGGTCAGCGGAATTACACACGTCGTGTGTATGAAATGTCTGTATCGTCACTGCGCTGGATTTTTATGAACTATGATATTCTGGCCATGGGTCACATCTCTGGCCCAGGTCCAGCAGGCTCCGTCTCACACGCTATTACTCAATGAACTGAAGTTAGTTGCATTCAATAACTTCTGTGTTTTTCGCCGTGGCTGCTGCGATAACAGAGTTACCAGCGGCCGCTTTGTGGCGGGGCTGTGCGGAGAGTAAGAGGTGAGAGAGTAGAGGTGAGATCCAACACAGGCACGGCTTTACAGAAGAAATGGGTTAATTAACGCAAAATTAAACCATATCGATATAAACAACATTGCAGCGGATGCGAGGACATTAGGTGCACCGGTGCAACTTAGAGGAAAAATATTACTTCAGCCCTGTGAGCTGACAGACACTAACTAGCACTGGTCACTGCTGTTGTCTGAAAAACAACACAGACAGGACAAAATGTTGCGTTTACTGGTAAACTGGTAAACCTTGAGACCGACGTAACCGACTGCTATCTGTGGAATTTTCCTCACGTTACTCTGTCTTCTGTGACTGTCTACATCTAGAAATTAAGCTGCGCGGTGCAGGGAACAACTCTGATTGGCACATGATCAGACAGTGGTTTATGGTGCGGTAGATTGGGACGCAAATGTGGTCGTGGGAAGTCAAAATCGTGATCGTGATTAAAATTTGATTAATTGTGCAGCCCTACCCGGTATATTTACAGGGTTTAAACTGACACAATGGTGGTGTTTGATTATTTCTTACCCAAATTGCTTTGTCGCCCTTCTGGCTGTTTTTTGTAAATGTTTCTTAAAAAATGAATGCTCTCTGTTCACTGGAACGCTATGGCTATTAATTTAAAATGGTTTATTTAAAACAATTATTCTTATCAAACAGATGGAATTAGAAATAAAGGCCTGCCTCTAATATAAGCCTGCTTCAAATAAAAACCTGGTACATTCTGCAGTTTGGGTAAATAAAGGGCCGGCTTTTATTTGAGGAATTACGGTAACCACTCTTTCATAAAAATTACATTGTGGGTAAACTTACCTTGGCTCCAGCAAGCAGGCCGAGAGAGATGGCAACACGGGCCCGCAGGTCTGGTCTATTCTTTGGCCACACATAAGACAGCATTGCAGACAGGATCTGGGATGAATTCACCTCGTTCAGCTGTGCAGAAAAAACATAAAAAATGCCTCTTCTTAGATCATAATACCCTTAGTCTGTTAAAACATGATCCTGTAAGATACAAAGCAAAATAGTATTTTAATTACTATACTACAATGTCAACTTTCAGACCTACCTTATGTTTGCCAATATTGGCAACTAACTTGCATTTTGGTTTCAATGTGACAATCATAATAATCTCAAGATGGCTGTCTGGGCAGACACACAGAACATCAAATGTCAATGGGAGTCTCTTGAGAGACCTAGGAGCAGCAACAACAGCAGAGTCTCCAGGTGGACCTGGGGGTCCAGTCTGACACTACAAGTCCCAGGAGATACCTGGGCTGTCATCCCAGCTGAGTTTGAGAGCCCACTGGTGCCAACATGGCTGTTTACACACACTCCACCACACACCTGCCACAGGGACTCTGCATGGGCCAAAGAATATGCAGTAATTCCTCTAATCCACTCAATATGGTGGCACCATGTTACAGCGCTGCTGTATGGCAGAGCCTCCAAGCAAATTACAGAGAAATTGTGCCCAACACCTGCCTTTAATCATATACAATGAAGCAGTGCATAACACTGCAAAGGGAGGATTAACATTAACAGTTGAATGCACTAGTAAAGTACATTCACTATATGGGGAGGAGAGACCAGGTAGTGTATAATTTAGTTTAATTTAACTTAATCAAGTTAAGCCTGTTAGCTTAGCTTGATTATAGTTTTTTGTTATTTATACAAATAGTTAAAGTTGGACCCAGCTTTCAGATTTCAGAACAAAATAGAAGACTCAAGTAAAGACTGTTCATTATATTTTAAATAGTTAAATAAACAATAATAATAATAATAATAATAATAATAAAGTGTTGGTAAAATCCATGTATATCTAGGATGACAATTTCACTGATTATGTGAAGGGAAATAAATTCCCACCCTAGTGCTTACAAAACAGTCCATTAATTAATTACACATGGATTTTTTTTTTTTTTTTTGATGTTTCTGGTCCACAACCTAATTTTAAGATTCCAAAATTGAAAGGAAATAGAGTGAGGAATACTTTTGTATCGAGATTGAATGGGTATAAAGGGAGAAATTATGGTGTATTTCAAACCTGTCATTTTTTATTAAATACATATAGAAATATATTAGCCATAGAAGTCTTATACGACTCCACTGGCACAAAAAGCCACCCCACATGGCTGAAAGAATGGGTTGTTGCTTGATGGGCTTGAGTTTGGCATTTTATGCTTTAATCATGTTTTGAGCATACAGCAGCGTTACAGTTATTCTGGAAAATATTCTAGACAGTATTTGTTTGTTTTGGATTGTTGCAATAATAATCAACATTTGCATAAAGCAAGCATATTTGTGTGCTCCAATTTTGATAAGAGCATTAAAAACTTATAATTAAAAAATCCATTTTAAAGTACATTTAGAACAGATAAAAATGTATGATTAATTTGCAATTAATTGCGCGTTAACTATGGACGATTATGATTAATCACGATTAAATATTTTAATCAATTGGCAGCCCTAAGATGAATCAATATTAAAAATATTGATTAGCTGCAGCCCAAGTTCACTGTATTATTTTCAGTTCTCTTTGTTTAGTGTGCATATGCAAAATTAGTCCTTAAAGATAACAGCCCAATGAGTATTCAATGATCAAAGACTACATGAAGATACTTAACTCACCACATTTTTTGGATCTGCATTCAGCTTTCCTCCTGCATGTCCGTGCCAACATGTTCTTTTGTCTGTAATCTGTAAATGCTGTGGAAACATTATGCGTTACTTTAATACTTTTGATTTCGATAACAGACATGATTCATGATTATTTCTTAAACATACTTACTTTTACTGCCTCCAAAATCCGACGATTGTTTTCGACCCTGTTTGTCGTCCATGTTGCTGTTCGTAGGTGTGGAGGGGAACTTGGCTGAAACGTATGAAAAACATGAGTTTTATTAAACTAATGTTTTCGAATTTCTGCTGATTCATTTTTATGGATGTTTTACTACTCAAACACTGAAACACAAGGAGGAACAACAAAATAACAAAGGTAAAATTAATTGAAAACAAATTTAATTCCAATACAAACAAACATATAAATATATAGTATATATAGTGGACGGTTTAAGATCAACATACTAAGTTTACACTAAACCTGTGTTGGAACTACATGTATAATATATAAAAATGTATACATTTAGTTGTGACATGAATGGGGTGGGCCAATATTAGGTACTTTTATCTCTTTGAGGACACTACCACAGCAACACATCCTCTTATCTATAATGACAAATATTGTACACACAACTCATTTGAGAATAGCATAATTTGAGACAGTGTACAAATACTTATGCCAATGTCATACAAACAGTATTTCATACATGAATTGTAAATGTGTGATTTTACTGTAATCTTACATCAGAACTGTTATTAATCTCATTTAGTTACAGTCAGTTTATTAAGTATACCATAAATAAAGATAAACCAATACTTAGTAGCAAACAGCTAGCAACAAAAACTGAACATTATACTGAACTTTATGATTGGGCTGTTCTGACTGAATCAGTTTTAGCAAGACGATACCTATAAAAGTGGCAGCTGACTTACTGAAGAGTAAAGTTGTCAAACAATGTTGATGACAACAACAACACCCACACCCAGGGCGGCACAAACATAGTCTTATCTAACATTTACTGACTCTTGTTAGTCGTGACAGGCCACTGCCATGCTACACCATTAGCTTGGTTAATAGTGACAGTTTCAAGCAGACTGTGATTTGTACTATAGTATTTTCAATTAGCATACGGTCAAATCTAAAGGACAAGGTGCAGACCCTATTGTGACGTTAACCATTCACCATGGTGTTCAATAACGCTAATGTTAACATAAACAAAAAACGCTAATGTTCCTAGATAATGCAACTAGTTATTAGGTTAGCTAGCTAGTTAGTTAACGCTAGTTAGCTAGGTGTCGTCCAACGTTAAGTTAGCAGCTAATTGACTAAGATTATATTTGCATGACATCTTGCAAACAAACTGAACAAATTATATAATCTAACTTCCCTCAAAGTTAAACACGTTTGATCTCTGCCCTTGTGTAGTGACGGTCGCACCAAAACCACTGTGTCCTCCTCAGCCAGCACACTCCTCACTCACCAGATATGTAACGTTACTTTGGCGTTTATGTTCCGTCGCGTTTTCAGTGCGCGTTTTATTCCAAATATGATATGAGCTCGTTTGTCGAAGGAGAAGAGCTATTTTTCGTCTTTGAAAGTGAAAGCCGGATTTCAACGTTACCACCACCGGTGCCATGTTGCCGAATGAGGAAAGCGGTGAACACGCCGGATACGTCATATCCGGTCTTTGCCAACGCTGTCAGTGTGCGTTAGCACACAAATAGCTTATATTTTTGAAGAAATATCAGCTACTACTTTGTTTTTAACACAACGCGATTGAGTATCTAAAGGTTTGTGAATGGGGTCCTAATGGGTAGTCTGTATGCGGTAAGGTTAGCTGTGTGACTCGGAAAATTTCACCTTAAAAGAGCAGTCGAAGCTAAAGGAAGGACACGTTGTCTTTGTCAGACAGTGGTTAAACTGGATTACTTGGTCAAGAAACGCTGTCCGGCTTTAACATAGTTTTAAGAGAAGCCCCTTGATCTCGCACTCAGGATGCCATGCCACAATCAGCAACTGAACAATGTCAACAGTGGCCAGGAGCATCCAATGAAGCAAGTACGATTTGCAAACAACAACAACAGCAGTAGCAGCAGTAGTAGTAGTAATGTGCCTGCAGTGCTGTCAGACTCTGAACCAACTGATGCCACCATACAACCTGGCCAAGATAACCTGGGTCCTCAGCTTAAACTGCTCCCTCTGAATGACCAGATCCGTGAATTACAGACCATAATCAGAGACAAGTGAGTCCCTACTCTCCTATCTTTAAATACAGACCACACCAAATCTGATGGTTGTAGTACATTAAAGTATTATAATATACTGTATGACTAAATTTAAAACCTTTAGGTTCTCACATAGAATATCTTATTGCACTTAATATTTAAGCAGCCTTTAATTATAGGAAAAGGCAACATTCAAGCTGCATCATAACTGGAATGCTACACTCTAGTGTCATAAACTATATGTCTTCTGGTCCTAATTTTGAAGAAAATGTCTGTTGGTTTGTGTAAAGTAGTGTATCAAGAACTGATGCTGATCTAATAAAACATTGGTATTGATGATATGATAGAGGTATGTAACTGACTGGTCCAATTTTACCTCTTCAGTGCAAATGTCTTGCCAACATTTTGCAGATGCATCAAAATAATATTAGTGAATGAACATCTCCACTTATTGTTAAGAGTTTTGTGTAGCTACAGCCTCATTTTACCTTACATGTAGAGGAATGATCCTAATCACTTCCACACTGTGAGGTCAAGTTTATTAAATTGAAAGAGGACACTGATATAGGGTCAGTGCCTATTATTGGCCAATACCATACATACATTTATGTATCATAACTGGAGAGGAAAAAGTGGGTTTGGTGCAGTCCTATTGAAAAGTACTGAAGTATCTAATCAAATGTTTATATTAACATTTCCAGGACAACCAGCAGAGGAGACTTTGTGTTTTGTGCTGATCGATTGGTAAGATTGTGACTTAACATTACATACTGTGTGTGCATATTTACAAGCTACAAGCTGTAAGCTTAATTCTTTCTCCAACGATAGATCCGACTAGTAGTTGAAGAGGGTTTGAATCAGCTCCCGTATTCAGAGTGCACTGTGACCACGCCAACAGGTAAGTGTCTTTTCTGTTGTAACCAAGTCAACATTTAGGTTTAAAGGTTAGTCACATAATCTGAATTTCAACATTTAAGATGTATTTAAGACTTTAGAAATTATAATAACAAAATGCAAAAATAAGTGCAGTGCTAGCATCCAGTGTTTTACCTCCAGCATGTATAGTAGACTTGTTCAGAGCAGCTACATTTGTGAATGTTCCTACTTCATTTTGCCCCTCAGGGTACAAGTATGAAGGTGTCAAGTTTGAAAGAGGCAACTGTGGAGTCAGCATAATGAGGAGTGGTAAGTTAAATCCACCATAGCACAGCTACCAAATTAGAGTAGCTCCTTTGGAAGGGCATTTGTCACGTCTTCCATGCAAATGTGAATTGTGCCGACTGAACCCTTATGCTGGACAGTCTATTCTGCACATGTTCATCAAGTCAGGCTATTGTGTGCTCTGGGTCATTCCCTTTTTTATCAGCACTCAGTACTTTTCTCTCAAAGAAATTGACTGATCATTTTAATACTAAATAATACAATAGAACCATGTTACATGGGGCCAGTCTGTACTTTGCCGAACATGTTCATTGAAGGCATCGCAGTCAGCGGCTCTCACTGTCTTTCTTCGTCAAATTTAATGAGTCTTAATGCTGTGAAATGCAAACCCAAAGCAGTTTTTGCTAACTCTATATTATCCTTTTATGACAGTAATGTTCAGACAGAAAATGTAAAATGTAGGCCTGTTGGACACATAGTGTAGCTCATAAACTACTTCTTAAAGGCAAGACACATCAACAGTGTAGGACGCAAGTCAAAATACATTTCCTGTCTAGTCAACACAACGGTGGCATCTTGACACGTCCTCATGGCTTGAGGCTTATCAATGTGTCAGTACACAACGCTGTCCTATTTTTCAGTGACACAACAGCATCCCAGAAAAGCAGCAATTTTACCACATTTGTTCTTCAGATTGGCACATCCAGGCTACTGTACGTTTTTAATACTACAGTCCAGTGTGTTCTGTGGATGTTAATTTAATTATACAACGCAACACAATGTGTTCTGTGTGTTCCCCACAGGTGAGGCCATGGAGCAGGGTCTGCGGGACTGCTGCCGCTCCATCCGCATTGGCAAGATCCTCATCCAGAGTGATGAGGAGACACAGAAAGCCAAGGTCTACTATGCCAAGTTCCCTCCAGATGTGTACAGAAGAAAAGTGCTGCTCATGTACCCCATCCTTAGTAAGTAACACAGGGCAGAACACAGTTTATCTTCCTGATGGCTCTGGTTTACCGCCCTCAGTAGTATGCAAATGTCAAGAGATGTCCATTTTTGTGCAAAAAATAAATAAAAAGGTTTTATGTATTTATTAATTTTGAGAAAACTCCCTTGAGTTGACCTTCAGCACCAAGTCTGCATTTCCACATCATACTGGCCCATTTGCACTGTTCTGATAATTATAGCTCTCATGGGGAAAATTATATACTGCCTGGGAGATAGCCACCAAGCAGCTGAATAGCATAATGAGAGCCAACAAAAATAGTATCTTAATAGCCCTGGTTTCCCAATGTCACAAAGCAGCATTTTTCTGCTGTTTTTTAGAGAAAAATATGATAAGGACCAAGCCAGTTTGAATATATGTTTTTATTATGTCACAGTGATGGAACATATAGTTGCACTGATACATGCCAATGATCAGCACACCGCTCAGTAACTTTTTCAGATGTTAACCTTATGTAAAATTGTCAAATTATAGTCCTTTTAAATAAATACAAATAATTTTGTATTACTAAGTTTTAGAGCCCACCCAATAAAGGATTTTTAAGACCGATACGAGTATTTGTTTATTTAAAAATCCAATATACCGATATATTCGCCAATATATATTTAAAAACAAATATCCAGAAACGCTTTACAAAACATAAACAGATTTCCCTAACATTAGTTAATTGAGTTCTCACTAAAATAACATAATAATTTGCTTTATTGTCACAACAGAGGAACATAAAAATATATTAAAGTTCTGGTAAATAAAATGTATAAAAATACAAACTTTAAGTATGAAACTTAAAGTCCTTGGAACAAAAACACATTAACAAAAAAAAATCAGTGTTGCCAACAGGGACGTTGTAGAGCGCCCTCTGTTGGACAAACTATGCAACGCCAACACTCATAACATGGTTGAAAGTCCGTTTTTATTTTTTAAATATTCATTTTTCAGAATCATTTATTTGTCATGAATGATCATGTCATTTTTTTTTTAATTGGCCATTATAAATGCTGATACCGATTAGATGGGAAATGCCTAATATCGGCCAATAATATCGCGGATAAATCGGTCGGGCTCTACTAAGTTTTAAATTAACTAATTTATTTTCTGTAAATAAAGTGACATTTGAACGTGAGACATATTTCAAACCCTAAATGGTCTGTATCTGCAGGTACCGGGAACACTGTGATTGAGGCGGTGAGGGTTCTGATAGAGCACGGAGTCCAGCCCAGACATATTATCCTCCTCAGCCTGTTCTCCACGCCTCACGGTATACCACCACAGCTAGTTCACTGCAACTGCAGCTCATCACGCACTTTATTCTCCAATCTCCTCTCCACTCCTGTTGCTGATGTATTTTTGTCTTCACTGCTGGCAACCACAATGCTGTTCAGTGACAATGCTGATTGTCAGTTAACCAACAGTGGTTTTACAACAATGGAGCGACCTAAGCAGCAGATTATATTTTAAATTGGACCAGAAATATTTTTGTCTTGGAAAATATTTTAAAATGTAAAGATTTAAACATAATACTACAACGTATGGGGTAAATGGGTCTTAATAACAGTTGTTTTCACTTCATCAAGTACTAGCCAGATTGCCGTGATAATTATTGAATTTGTTTGGGGTTTTTTTAACCCCTTGACCTTTCTTCTAGTGCCATCATTGAGCCTAAAATTCCACTTTAACACATGAAATATTGGAATCTGAAGGTCATGTTAACACTAAGGGCAACACATTGAGAGGACTATGTTAGTGTGTGAACATGCTAGAAATTAGCAATTAATTTATGTTTAGTCCATAACACTAAAAGCAAATGTATGTTTTTGATAATGGTTTTGGAACAGTCTTGGCCCTTTTGTACTTCTGCATCTGCCAAAAGGCTTAAAATAGGCATCAACCATTTGTACGTGTGTGCGTGCATTCGCCATACTGCCAGTTGTGGGCCAACTAATTTTCGGCAATTGGCTTGGTTCTTTATGGTGTCTGTTTCCAACATTTTTTTTAAATGTATTGAACAGGACTCCCAACATCTTAAAGTACCTTTGTTTTAATTGTACTCTGTCAGCCTCAACAGTAGTTAGGCTCAGCATAGTTCAGCTGAGGCTGACAGAAATTTGGTTATTAGTTTTTTTTAGGTACCCTGTCAAGAACTTCCATGTTGGGCAAATAGGAAAACGATTGGCAATGCAGTGTAGCATTAAATGAAAAATCAAAGGGATCACCCAAGTCAGGATTCATCCTCTGGGGACAAATTCATGGCATGGCATGGCAACCTCATAGGAAATAAGTCTATTAGCTAACAGCAGCAATGAAGATGATGGATATTTTAGGATACCTGTAAACACTTCATCCAAAGTGTAATAACTTTACTTTTCTCCTAGGAGCCAAATCTATAATCCAGGAGTTCCCCGATATCACCATCTTGACCACGGAGGTCCATCCAGTAGCTCCGACACATTTTGGACAGAGGTACTTTGGCACTGACTAAACCAAGGACAACCAGAGGAACATGACCTGCAAATTGTTTTGAGTATTCATGTCTTGTTCATTTAAATGTCTCATGTTCTCCTTGTTGTGCCAAATACTGCTACATGATCTCCAAAGTCCCTAGACTGATACAAAATGATTAATTTGATCAATTGTATTTATTATGTTTTTGTTGTTGTTGCTGTGCATACTCGTGCTAAAGAAAGAAACCCGCACTGAACCATATAAAGAGTTCCACTTGGATCACTTTATTTTGCATGTTACGACTGATGGAAAATAAATAATTTATATTTGTTAAAAGACACAACAGCAAACAGTATCAGTACTTTTGGTGGTTCAGATGTGTTAAAATAAGGGAAACGCCACATAACATACTCCAAAGACAATTCAAAAGGGACCATACTGTATGTGATCAAGCAATATTGAACTCTGTATCAAACTGGGTATAATGCGCAGCTTCTAATGTTATAATAATCCTACTATTTGATAAACGCACATTGCTATGATAGTTTATTTTAAGTTTCACTTGATGGCGCAAAATATACAGACACTCACTGCAGCAGTTATGAATCACTAAACTCAATACACAGGAAAAAGATGAAGATTATAACAATAAATAGACAACAGACTACACGAAACAGTCAACATTTTCCCCTGACCTTTTATACACGCTTCCAAACACTGAATGATACCTTGGATAAAAAATAAACGACAGTTTGAACTAATAAATTACTTATGTATGTTATGTATTTGTCAGACATGAGCAGCATTTGATTTGGCTTTCCCAAGATGGTAGAAAAAAAAAATCTGATGAAGTAAGTTAAAGTGTCAAGATCAAACAGCATCAAGGTTTGATAAAGGCCTAACTTTGTACTAACTAAATTTGTGTATTCAATTACAGAAAGTTTTCATAACTAAGTACATTGGCTAAATACACAATTCCAGAAATAAAACACAAGAACAATCTGTTTCATTGGTATTAAAAATGTCCAAATACATAAACACAGGTAGAAATTTTTTTTAGAACAGCATATTGAAGAAGATCGCTGACCTCTACCAACCTGTGGATGAGGATCAGTCAAAATATACATACACACACAGTTATCTGCATGTTTAAAAGTGAAAACAGACATAAAAGAACCCTTGTCCTCTCCTATGAATGACTGTGTGCCTTTGATGAAAGCTAATGTCACTTCATTTTCCTTTTACTTTGCATCCACACAGAAGTGTTATAATGCTGCTAGGGATGACTGATATGGTGGAAAACAAGAGTAATCTTTTTTTGATTCTCATCTCAGACTTTACAATCCAACTGTTCACTGCACTTGATATCAGCATCGTGGCTAACATTACTGAAGTCCATTCACAAGCAGGGGGTTGGATACATTCTTAGGAGAAATCCACTCCCAAAACACAAGAATAAATATATTAATAATAAGGTGGAGGTTAAGCCGGGTATTATAATATGCTTATGTTCATTCAAAAAAGTAAAGACCCAAACTGGTAGAGGCCAGACAAGTGAATCACTACAAGAGACCTCAGGAGCATTATGGGTGTAAATTAAGATACCACCCTGCACAGACCAAGCTCTGAAAGGTTCAACAATGTAAAGTCGCGACCCAACAACTAATTCATAATCCCCTAGATGCCAGTGCCTTAAGATGAACAACTATATATATATATATATATATATATATATATATATATATATATATATATATATATATATATATATATATATATATATATATATATATATATATATATATATATCCCATAGTAAATAACAGTTTAGTATCACAGTCTTTTTGTATGCCAGTTAATATTTGACAAGTTTTTTCTAAATCAAGCTGATACTGTTGTCCATGAGTAAAGGTGATGCTATAGTTGTCCGTTGAGTTCCTCTGTTGATCATTATGTAAAACACACGGGTAGAAGTGGCAATGACAATCCAACGTCATTCTAATGCAGGTTTTGATCCACACGTTTGGCCCCATTCAGAATTCAGAGTGTCTGAACATCCACATGATTTGGAAAGCATTTGCCTTATGGTAAACAGTGTGTGCAATATTAATCCACATCCCCCAGTGTAGATTGTCCTTTGGTTACTATTCTTCCATCTCAATGGTAACAGACGGGTCTTGGTCCTCAACTGTAATGAAAGAAAGAAAAGAAATTTCACTGTGCATTATTTGTTGTAATTGATTCAGCTCAGACAGTAGTTGCATATGACCACTAGATGGTATCAGAATAGTATGATTGGACTATAAACATAGCAAACGGTTATGCAGTGGGGATCGGTGTTTCCAGATTACTGAATTTGAACACAAACACTTTAGTTTGTTTGTTTCACTGTGAATATTACATCTCTGAAACTTTTTCCTGCAAAGTGACAAAGTGTGTGTAAATGGTAAAATTCTATTTTAATATGCTACTGAAGATTAGAAACATATTTTGCTAACAACTAAGGCATCATTGATGCTTTACAATTTATCAGTAGTATTTTCTAAATGTGGCAGATACATCAGTGGGTTTGGACAGCAGGGAAAACTAAAATTATGTTCATACTTTCAATTAGTGCTTCAAGATTAGCAGTGATAATAGTAACGCTAAGACAAGTGCAACTATTTTGGTTTGGTAATGCATTATGTACTGTAGCTTAATAACCTAATTAGCAGGACTGATTATGCTATTAAGATTTTGGTGCTTATGGTGGGACATTAGGCAACTCAAGAGACTCATTAACATTTGCACCTTAAAATTAAACTACAGTATTTTTAAGAAAGCTTTCACATTATGATAACATTGCAGTACTGGGGGAAGGCTTTTGCTTTTAAATACAACCACAGTATCTATATAGAAGCACTGAGAGGCAAACAATAAAGACAAATTCAGAGCACATATTCAAATTCATTTTTTCTGGTTGTACCAATAACACCCATAGTAGTTTATTAAGAGTTAGACATCCATATTTCTTGGATAAGGTGTTATTTCGTGAAACACTAAAAACAAATCTCATTTAGAAAAGGTTAGACACACTGCAACTTTGACATGTGTAACAAGTGACATTGTTGCAAATGCAGCCTTACACACAACGCAGAAAGTTACTGATTCTAGTTTTAAGATATTGAAAAGTATTCTAGCAACATGTGGAAGTACACAACTGGTAAAAAGTATGGGGTCACTTACAAATTTGCATTTCACTCCATTAAAGATTTACATTACAGAATACCAGCTGATCTAAGTGGGTGGCTGATCTTTAATGCAATATCTACATCGCCCATTATCAGCAACCATTTATCCAATGTTCCAAAGGCACATTCTGTTTACTAATCTGATATCATTTTAAAAACTTACTGAGAAAACATTGGAGAACCCTTTTCCAATTATGTAAGCACATAATATAATCTAAAAACTGCTGCCCTGGTTAAAAAAAATGCAACTGATCGCAGCTGGTATTCTGTCTATAATAGAGTGCAATGGTAATTTCTAAGTGACCCCAAACTTATGACCGGTAGTGTGTAAATATGCATATGATGAAATTAAAGCGACTCACCCAAGCTTCCCTCCTCAGAACCATCATCTGACTCCTCCCACATGTCCTCATTAGCTAATAAGGGGTTGTGGGATTCAGAACTCCGATTCTTCAAGGGGAAGTAGTGGCCATTCCCTTGGCTGACGTGTACAGTGCACAAAAGAAGATGGAAGCTAGATAAGGAACCCAGCCACTGATCCAATCCCTCGTTCTCCATTCTGTTCATTAGCTTCAACGCTGCTACATGTAAAAAAACTCTGTATCCTGCAGTCAACTTTATATTGTTCATATCAACTATCCATATTTATTATATTATTGACTATTTCAATTACTATTACATGTATGATGTTGTTGTTCTCTGGTTCAGTATTTTAATTTCAGCACCACTGAAAAATGATCAAGAGGAGGAGAATCAGCTTATTATGCATCTTAACTTGCTGTCTCTTGACAACACACTTACCTTGTGAAAACAGGGATGAACCACAGCCTCCGATCCTCTCCAAATACCTGCTGCAGGTTTTTGAGTATGCCGACATTAAAGCCATTTCTGTCTGGTCCACTGACAAAAACTGGAGCTGAAAAGGCCTCTAGAAAAGGAAAAACAATAAGAATATGTTTTCAGTTCTCCACATAAGAGAGCAGCTTCATGAGCAGAGTCTAAGAGATTCTCCGTTAAATATGTAAATCATCACCTAAAGTGGATCGGTTCTTGGCCACCAACCAACAGTGGTAGCCAAAGAGGAACATGAGACTGACGAAGAACATGAGCGCCACAAACATGAGGAAGAGGACATGGAACTTTGCAGGCCCATTTGGCAAGTCCCCCTGGGAGAGAAACAGGAGAACGAGAAACTTGAGAAAATGGTTTAGGACATTAGGACTCATGACACTAGGTTTAGTTCTGTTGTTGTGAAATTGCAATAGTGCTGACTATATTGTGCAACTAAAACGTCATATTCATATGACGCCATTGATGATGTTGAGCATAAGTGACCATTTAAACAAATGACACTCACCTCCCAGAATTTAAGGAAATACT
The DNA here is from genome assembly GCA_013375575.1 of Percina caprodes. NCBI lineage: Eukaryota > Metazoa > Chordata > Actinopteri > Perciformes > Percidae > Percina > Percina caprodes. The sequence continues at coordinate 1,142,052 of JABXJD010000172.1, read as the reverse complement.
GAAAGACTGTTGCTGCAATGAATACACAGTACAGCATGGAGTAGGAGAGGAAAAGCAGGAAAAACTTGTAGTTGGAAAAGCCCACACAGTTGTTTACCCTAAAAAAAAAGAAAGAAATGCAGGTGTCAAAGCAAAATGTATGCATAAATTCCTCCAAACAGAAATGCAGGCTAAAAGACTACTTACCAGGGACAGTGATGGTCCATCTTCAAGACACATCTTTAAAAGAAAAACATATTTTGTTTCTGTATATCATTTTAACAGTATGGCAGCTATGTTAAAGCAGTAAACACCTTATAACCTTTATAAAACTCCAACTGTTAATACAACCTTCTCTACATGTCTTCTGACAGCAGTCTGATTCCTTTTGGTAAATTTCTGCTCTGATTGATCATTAGAATTTTCTCTCAGAGATAGTGTGCCAATAAAGCAACACAAATTATTACAGCCCAAGGCCAACACATATCTCCTTACCAAGGGCAATCTCTCTATATAAATGGATTGTGGAGGAAAGAGTGACTTACGTTTCACAAACCGAGCAGTGGTGACAGCGGTCAGGCTTCAGTACCTGGCAGCGGTCGCAGAACCTGATAGCTAGAGACAACGGGATGGCCAGTTGAATAGCGACATTTGAGCTGAGCATACCCTTCACTTACTTCCTGTAGCTTAGTACTTAGTCTTAGCCATCAGCATTAATGAAGGAGATGCATTGGCTGATTAATCTAGATGGGGATGCTCAGGTGCACACACAAAGTTAATGGCACTAGCCTACTTCAGTTCAACACCTGCCTTGTTACTCCTGTGGTTTTCAGATGTGGCAAATATGTTAATAACTCCATATGAAATCATATCATTACAGAGTAAAAATATAAATGACTTGACAGTACAATTTACCTCCAGATTGAGCTCGACTAAAGATGGGCAGTTTCTTTGCTATTTCAACCAGGATTTGTTTTTGAGCATCTGGCCTCTCTTCCATCTCGTATCTTTGCTTGTCTGAGTATGACAGCTGAAACTAGAGCAACAAGCATGCATCATGATCAACACCCAATTTGTTTTATATTACAGATTTTATATATGGTACAACAAATCAATAACATGATGTCCATGTTTAATAGGTCAGGATACCTTTTTGCATGGTGATGCAGGAGGAGTAAATATGGACTTCCAGTAGGTCCAAGAAAACATCACAAAGCAAACATGAAATACCAGTAGATAGGCCACTGAAAGCACAAAACATAATAGTTTACAAAACAACATACAATGAACTTAATGTGTAGCGCACACTGCTTGTAGCACACAAATGTGTGGGTTATAGCTCACCTTTTTCCAGTGCGTTGGTGAGTGTAACTGTAAAAACAAGAATATGGCATAAACACAAGCAGGGTAGCAGAGACTAGCAACATTGTAGCTAACTGTTACCACTAGTTTGATTATTAATAGGCTAACAGTACTAACCAGCTAGGAGGCACAACAATAGCCAGACTGTGTATACACAGAGTTAACACTAACCTCTTAGTGGCAATGAGGAATTTAAAGATTACCTGCCTTAAAAACAAAAGAGCTATATTTCATGGTAACCAAATAAGAACACACACCTAAACCACTTCCGCCTAATGTGCTAGCTCTGTCTGTAACGTTAACGTAATTTGTGTCAACACTGCTGTGCGGCAATCTGCGATGTCTCCAGTTAAATGGTAAAAATCACAACAAGCGGATTCAGTTTCTCATACTTACAAAGACATAGCTCAAAGACGTAGGCGTAATATGACCACAACACTACGGAGGTTATAATAAGAACAGGTATCCAGGAGAAAACCCTTTGACAGCACCTCAAACCTCTGGAGAGAGCCATATTCCATCTGCTAACCTCTGTTCTGATCTGCGCTCGACTACCATTCCTGGGATTTATCCATCAATGATATCGGCGAGCGATTCACCATACTTCAGGAGCCAGACCAGTATACTGGCATTTGATCATAAATGATAAATCATTTATTACAGTATTATAGTAATACAACTATTGATATAAAATTTTTATTTTTAATTTACACTTACTAAGCTTACACAAGGCTAAATTGTAGGGAACCAAGTAGAGCAAACCATGGCAAAATTGTGTTGCATTTATTTTTTATTTATGGGGATTTTCAGCCTTTATTTTTGACAGGACAGCAAGATATGAAAGGGAGAGGTGGAATGACATGCAGCAAAGGGCCGCATGTCCTGATTGAGCTATCTGGCCGTCCGTGTTGCATTTATTAAAACAGAAAAACCAGAAAAAAAAACATTTCCCCCATTATCATCTCTGATGTTTTCACAGTCAGATGTAGCCTACTCTAACTGAACACAAGAAACCACCAGTCAGGGTTAAATTGTTGTTTTAGACATGAAATGGTTTGACTCCAGCTTAATTACAGGTGGCAGTTCATTTTACTCTATGGTACTGGCATACAGGCTTGACCTATAGTCCCAGAAATATAGAGATTTATGTTTGCTATTTATGCTCTGGTATTACCTTCTCTAATTAGAAAAGCAAGACATTTCATGTAAAATCACATGGATAATTGTGTTTAATGTGAGCATAGTCTTCCACCAGTGGAGCTCTAACAGAGACATTCATTTAGCAGACACTTCAATTTGGGGTTCAGTGTCTTGCTCAGGAATACTCTACCATGTGGCCAGGAGAAGCTGGGGATTTAACCATCAAATCTACAGTTAATGGACAACTGGCTCTCAAAGCCTCCCAAGTGCAGCCTTCTCACAAAAGATCTATGGTCTAACCAGGTCCAACGTATAGGAGCATGAACAAACCACAACTCTCACCACTTTGTTTTCTAGTGTTTTCTAGATAGTGGACAGCAGAGAGTTGACAAAGTAATGAGAGGATAGAGATTGGCGACAACAAGCAACATAGGTCAGCAGCTGGATCTAAACCAGGGATTGATTTTAACCGTACTTTTTCAATTAGGTGCTCTTGTTTACTCCTGTGTGCTTCATTTATAGGTTACACAACCATTTGGATTCTTGTCAAAAATCTCTGCAGGCCACAGACACACACAAACAAGACATCACTTTTGCCCTCCCGCTAGCAAAATTGGATCAACATTCTTTGAGTAGACTAATGTTAAACTCCATTAAAACACTGTGACATCATCTTGGGTCGTTTCTTGTTTGATTTTAATGTGATAATTCTGCATTGAGTTACTTTCATCTCTGACTTTCCCAATTAACACGCTTTGACTGAATTAAATGACACCAGGGGGCCATTTTGTGCACTGCAGCAACACACAGTAACAAGATGCATCAAAGGACAAGTGTATTTAAAGAAAGAACATAACAAATGAGTGCTTAGAAACCCACTTATTTAACATGTTGTTCATATTATGGGATTAATCTGGGTTCCAGTAAAGATGTGTAACATAACAGTAATAGAATAAGGGCAGCAAATTCAAACATGTAATGACTTATGCAGTGTGTTAAATAACAAATCAATTGTTTAACATCACTTTATTAGAATATGTTGAAAAATCTATTTGTGTAGTATGTTCACATTAATGGGGTTACAAAATACCATACACTATAGATTAACTGTGCGAGCAGTATCATTTACTGCACTATAGTGTGAATCAGAGGTCAACTTGTGTAAGTTGTGTATTGTAGGTAGCAGCTTCAGCTCCCCCTGGTTGCCTTAGTGTGAGCCGCTTTGATCAGAAAGTTAAGAAGATATAATTTTATATTTGTACAGTGGCTTCTTGTCACACCTTTAACGTATTAGCTCCTCACAGAGGAGGTAACAAGGACTGTGTGTTACTGTCTCCAGTGTCAGGTTCAATCCTATGGCAGCCTTTGTTTATCCTGCCTGCCGCCCCTGTCTTGATGCTGCCTCCCCTAAACACTAAATCTAATAATGCTCAAGGAATGATTTAATACATATTGCATGCTGAAAAGACTGAGACTCATCAAGCAGAAGAGCTGTGTTTTCTTCTGCTAAGTGCCATTTGAGGTTCAGAACCAGCAGCTCACTCGGGGTAGTGACACATGTCTGTTATCTCACTCTGTTCGTAATTCACTAACAGTTTCTTCATTTTACTGAGACTGAGCTGCAGATTATTCTCCTTTCACTAATTGAAAGTCTCTGCCGGACTCCTGCAATCACAACAAAGTATAGAGGCAATAAGATTTTTCTTTAGTTTTAGTTTTTCCAATTTAGCATAATCTCTGCTGTTACAGGCTACCACTAGTGTGTTAATAAAAGAATTCAATAAAGATCATATAGCGGCAAACCCAGAATCTTCAAAGACTTTATGCTCACTAGAGGAGGGGAATTACAAGCACCTAAGTGCGTAATTTAATACTTTTAGTTTATGTCTGTGTTAAGTTTGAATGAACTTTAACACATTTTGAGGTAAAACGGCATCAGCGCCACGTGCACTTTGTAGCAGTCACCAATGGGAGGCACTGTGAGCCCAATAACTTGCATCCTTGCAGCTACATCATCTGAGCAGCTTATAACACACCTTTAGCCATTGCCCCTTTAGAGAATCTCAAGTTTGAACATAAATAAGGTTACAGTCAAATGTTTGTTCAAAATGAACTCATAAGCAGTGTTCATACTACCATGCAAGTTTTTGCATCAAAGCAGATTGAGGCTACATGAGTTTGTATGAACATCAAGGTGTCCAATTAGAGGGGTGTTTACTTGTTTAAACATAAACTTGTAAGTGTTACTTACTTGGCAATAAATCATTTTCCGATTCTAATTCTGATTCTAAATCACAGTTATCTTTGTAAGACAAAAAAGAGACAGCAGAGAAAAAAAACTGATCTTACGAGACGAACACGGCTGATGTCACTATCAGCACTGATCTCTGTTTATGAGTGTGCAACTCTCATCTTTAATATACCCCATTAATTCCTCCTTGCCTTCAGAGAGATGCTGCTTCCTTTTGTTCTAAAGATTTATGACATGCCGTCATCCTCTGACGTGGCCGTCCAACACAATGCGTAACAACTAGTGTAATAGTCTACCCATTACTGAATGCTGTGAAACTTTTCATCATGTCATGGGACCCCAGAGTCACTGGAGCATTTAATCGTGGACTCTAACAGCCCAGCAGAACTGTTGATCACAGGCGTTGTGTGCTTCACATTATACCACCTGCTCTCCCTTCTTTACGTAATGCAGACTCCCATTCCGCATTGCCTTCTGGGATAGGGGTGTGAGGTGAGCTGCACCCAATACTGACCTCCTCTCTTCCATCACGCATGTTCTCTCCTCTAATTCTGTAGGCCTGCTCTTTTCCCAGACATCTTCTCCCACTTCAACACTATGTCTGTCGCTGGCTCTCCATCCAATTTCTGCTCTTTTTGACCCCTCCAACCCCCCTCTGTATTCCCTCTCTTCAGGCAACAGTGTCGGCAGCTGGGTGATGACAGCTCCTCTCTCATTCAAGCGCTCATTGGAGGCAGGGAGCGGCCGTCCATCCATCAGCACGGCAGCAAACCCCTCCACTACAAAGCCATTGTGACTAGCAAAATAGTAACAGCCTTTTAATCAAAACATTTACCCCAGTGTAAAAGTAAAACACAAACAGCTTATATCAGCAGGTTGAGGCAGACTCCTCGTGTCAGAGGTGTCTGTGTGTGTGTGTGTGAGCGCAGTGTGGTGGAGGTGCATTCCATGCCGCCCCGGTGGTTGTCTGCATAAACAGACAGTAGGGGCTGGAGAAGAGCCTGTTTGGGGAGAAGTCATGCGTGGCTGCCGAAAAGTGCGAAAGGACCCCGGTTTACAGTGTACCAGCATGCAGGGGTATTTAATGGCAAGAGGAGCACAATGGCCGACACAAAACTGTGTTTCTTGAGCTGCTGCTCACGGTTATGCCTTGAAGATAAAGTGGCACTTAGAGTGTGCATTTCATTTGCCCCCTGAGACTAATGTCATGCAGTTGTGCTCTGCAGTCGCGGCTGTTTTAGGCAATGCTGATGATGCTAAGCACTTGGGAGGCTGATTCATTTGGGAGGTGTGTGAATGTGTGTAAAGAAGAGGGATGGAGGTATTATTTGTTTTGCAACCCTACCAGGTGATGCAGTGCTGAGTTTGATAGGATTTCTATTTCATTCTCTGTATGCGTCAGTGTCTTGACAGGAAATCCATAATGTGTGTATCCATTTGAAGTCAACATGGAGCACATTGGAAAGTCTGCATTCATCTTAACATATTGTCATTGGTGTGTGTCCAGGTGATCAAAGAGTCACTGTCCTGAGTTGCCCACATTTAGACAAAAGTTATGTGTGCAAAAATCAGACATTAGCACAGGAGTAATTAGAGACAGACCAGTACAAGAAAACACAACTATAACTTCACAGAACATGGTCACAAACGTCATTTGCAATTTAGCTTAACACAACACAGAAAAAGACTTAATGCATTCTACCATTAACCTATTAACACCAATGCATTGCCCTGAAAACTGTCTAGAAACTTGTTTTGGTGCATTATGCAAGTATGAATAAGTCATGTTGGAAGAAGCAGGGAGAATAATGCATGCCTTTTCAGAATTTCTTTTTTTTGTTTTTTTACGTCAAACACACACAGCCAAATGGTCTGACTCTGAGGAAGACTGCAGAGCCTCAAGGTCTGGTTCTCACCCCACTGATGGAAACGTGGACCAAAGACGTCTGGAAAGCTGTTGGGTTAGTGTGACATCAGCAAACGCCACTCAGCGGGGCAGGAGAAGCCCTTAAACAAGGCTATATTTTCTGCCTGACCTCTGCTCATATTCACACTTAACAGCAGAACAAACAATGACAGGGCTGGGAGGAATTGCAGACACCTCACCCAGCATGTGTGAAAATAAATCTACTCAAGGGTGGAGACTTGTGTGTCCTCAACAATCATGGAAATTTCAATATCCACACAACAAAGGAGGGCAATACGTGTTTTAATAAAGGCATTTCATTATGGCGCGTGCGTGTCACACACTCATGGCCGCTCACATGCTGCCTTGACAACCTGCGTGGAACTCTTTTTATTGCCTGGATGCTGACAGGATCTAAACTGAAAACACATTTCATCAGGATAATTGTTCTTGATCTCTGTGCCTGTCATCAAACAGATTAATTGCTTTTTGCAAGGTGATAAAATAATACATTGTGTCTAACCACGTTATAATATTGGAGTGGAACATCAAAGGGCAATTGTACTAGCTTTGGCGCTTTCAAGGGCCCTTTTGACACTGCCTGTGTCCTGTCTAAACTTAACCACCTCTTCGCCACTGAAAATACTTAATGGAAAATCTGATCTGGAGATAACCCTTTTCTCCTCGGAGATAGCAAGAACAAAAGGCAATCCTTTCACTTAGACTCACTTTCATCACCTCAGGCTGACTTTCCATAAATACGTTTGGTTGTATCAATATGTGTTATTTGGCTGAGTGAAAAGGAAGTGGTTGTTAAGTGCCATTGGTGAGATACAAACAGAGGCTGGGGAACAGAAAGAGTACAGCAACTCAACACAGAAGGCAGCTGGAAAGTCTATCATCTCACAGGTTTAGATACTGTTTGCCTTGTATTGTACGTCAGCCTTCAGTGTCCCGCAAGGACACTTGTCTTTCCGTGAAACACAGACACAGTCACAACATACACAATACCACACACAAGAAAAAATTTACAGATGAGTGCAAACCGCCTCCACCCCACTTTGGATGTTTTGCTGCAGGATATGAATTTCTTGTATCAAACTGTCGAGACAGAGCAGTGAGTGAGAACAGCAATAACCAGAACATGAATCTGTGGTCGTTTTCTTCCCATACTGCCTCAGAAAACAGATTACTCACAGACGGTTCAGCAGGGAATAAACTGAGTTAGACAGAGGAAGGCTTCATTTGGTTCTGATGATCCAGTCCTATTGACGCAAGAATGTCAGGTTCACATGGGACCAAATCAGTCATCTTCCGCCATGGGTGTCTGTCAATCTTCGTCATGAATACACACCTCTATGCCTATAAGCACACACACAGATATATCAGTCAGTCGCTGTCAGGATTAATGATGTGGAACTTATTTAAGCATACAAACACTTTTAAGACATATTTCCTATACTGTATGAAAGGGGCTTATTAAAAATCCAGGTGGCATTAATTAATACACCTTATTTTCAACCTGTCCTGCCCTTGATATTCACCCCTCTCTTCACATGCTGCTAAAGTTCACATTCACCTGAGGACAGAGGTTAATTTAAGTGTCAGCACTCTGGTACCAGATGTGTGCAATTCTATTAGAGCCAGATCACACAAGGAACCAAGCTCTGACAGAGCAGTAATGTGGCAGAAAGAAAATCTAGGTGACAACAGCTCATCTGTCTTCTGCTATGGTAGTTTACAGTAATTTATGAGCACCCCATTTGAACCATACACACAAATGAACACATTCCAAGATTAAATGCTCATAAATATTGTGACGAATGCGTAGAGGCAAAAAGGTGACCCCATCAATGACAATAATTTACATTTCAAAGGTTGAAAAAACTCTTTAATGGCTTGTGTTTTTTTCTTCCTTTCCTGTCTGAAAATGTGAGTTGGGTTGGGTTGACTGTTTTCCCAGTTCTGCATGGAAAGGGTCTGGAGTTATCATCGCGGAGGAGATTCCAGAGCAGGTTCTTAAGGGAATCTGTTTCCATGCTCCAATGTAACACACAGGGACAGAGAGCCAGACGGACAGTGGAATAAATAGAACAGCGAGAAATGAATGTTGGGGGGATGGAGAAAAAGACGAGATGACTGAGGAGTAATGAGAGCGAGGAGCATACAGGAGGGTGAATAAAGCATAGGTAAAAGAGATTAAGAAGATACATGAATGTGGGGGGTGCTGACAAAGAAAGATCCAGGTATAAGGAGCAAAAGTATATGGGTGGAAAGGGGCTTATTGAGTTAGTAATGCAGTCACAGTGGCACAGAGTTGTAAACCACATTAAAGAAACAACCCTTGCATTTTAAGCCTCCTGATGTGTTTTCATGCTCGGGGTTAATAAAACAAACGGGGTGACCGTGTTTTGTTCTGTTTTGCAAGGAATGTAATAGATGCAGTCTGGAGCCGCAGGGGGTTAGTAGGTAGTCATAGCACATGTTGTTGACCTTGTCTGCACCCCCAAGTAACCTGGACCGGTCGCTGTATCTGATCCATACATGCTTTGAAGTGCAGACAGACAGACAGGCAGGCAGCCAAATGAATCTGTTCAAATCACTGCCTGTGCCAGCAGGAACACTTCATTAGCTGACGTTGCTTATAAAAATAGAAAATAATACATAAACCATCGTGTCTTGCAAGTTGTTACTCATACTGTCAAAAAATGTCCTACCAATTTGTACAACTCTGTATCACGCCCGAGGGTTCACACTGTGTAATCAGTTGTGATTATGGAAATCAATACCAACAAAAACATGTCTGTTGCCACTATAAACAGCAAGTTATTGTTCCATTTAGTGCAGTCTCTGAATTTTAGGACTTTTGTCCCTGGAAACAAAGACTTCAGGTAGATTCAGGCAGGTTTGTCACAAAAAGAAAGAGATGGTGAAATTAAACAAAACTCCACCGACTGCTAGTGGCTCTGCTGGTCTGAGCTAAATGTTAAAATGCTAACATGCAAGTATAATGTTTACCATGTTCACCATCTTAGTTTAGAGTGTTAGCATGCTAACATTTGCTAATTAGCTTTAAACACATAGTACATCTTTTACAGATTTTAGTTTAATTAGTTTTGCAGGTATTTGGTCATAAAACAAAGTAAATGGATCAATTGAAATTTTGATCTGATGATGGCGCTATGTTACATTTTCAGAATTGGCCATGTGAATACAATTAATCCTGATCATGGCAATCTAACCAATAGTTGTTCACTAGAAAACAAAAATGTCAGCCTGGTTGAACAGTAGCCTACTGGTAAAGCTATAAATCAATGAGTTTTTGTTAGCTCAAAAAGCTTTTTTGTCAACAGCGTTTTTTATCAGTAGCAGAAAGCTGGTTACATCGAAGGTCTTTCCACTGATGTATTTTAAACGTTCCATCTTTCCATTGGCAGTGTCATGTAAACCCTGGCAGCTGACTTTGTCTCCCCCTGCATTGGATCCAGTGTTATAGTCCCACTGCTGTCAGGAGCCACTGGCCAGACCGACAGCTGCCTGGAAAGAGATTCTCATGGATCCAAACAGAACCTCAGTCATTTGGGTCTCGGCGTGACTGTAAATCCTCATCCAGTCTGTGATCTTCCCTGTGCATACAGATACATTCACTCCCACAGACTGCAGACTTCACCTACAGACCCCAATGACACTATAGCATGCTATTCTAGAGACTATCATAATTGTGACAGCATACGTAATCACTGTCAAAATGATAGGAAACTGACAAATCATGTTTCTCTTGTTTCTTAGTCATGTAAGGTTAGAATTATGAGCAACTGTACCTTTTCTTAGATTGAATTCACACTAATTTGAATGGCACTACTGTAGTTTTGCTTCCTCAGAAGACTTTGGTCATCAGTAATATCGTTGGATATAGTAACCCAATGTAGAATATATGCATTTGTGCAAAATTCAGGCCACGAGAGTCATACTAATATAAAATCACACTGGCAGATGACGGTGTTGCCCCACAGACAGAGCTATGCATTGTACATGTAGTAGTGTTTCCATCTCCATGACAACAAATTCAACTTGCCCACATGTCAGGTGGCTGATAATGGACACATCTTGTAGTGATGATGTCACTACCTTCATACAAAGGGGAGCTCCTTTATTAAATAGAGTGTGGAAGAGACTTCTCATTTGCAAAAGAGCTCTGTGTTGAGTTAAGGATTAGGGGGGAATTAGAGTCCCAGTGTCACCTCCAAATAGTTCCTTCATCTTTTAAAGTCATATAAAAAGTAAAATCTATGCACTTGGGCAGCAACGAGGACTTTGTTACATTGTATTTTCCATTCGGATTCAATAGCCAAGAAAAATATGGCATAACCAGCAGCGCTACATCAAAGTCAGGGTTTGCAAAGGGAGGAGAGGGAAAGAGAAAGTGTGTGAAAGGGAGGAGGGGTACAGTTCATACTGCTCCTGTGTACCCCACTCTCTCTTCCCACCCTCTGGCAAGTAACAGGCACGCATTGCCTCAATGCACCAGCGCTGAAGCTCTGAGGTGGGACGGCAGCTTAACTATTTAGCCTCTGCAGCCATACACCCTTCATGCTTGACACTTCTCCCTGCAGTCCCTCAACACATAAGCATAACAAACTTCCCGCTTGAGGTAGTTTTCTCACAGTTCTTTTTGGTTAAGCAGGGTCTTTGACGAATGTCAGTTTTCTGGTGGATGTACGGCCATTGATGGGACAGCCACTATGGTCACTAGTCTGTAAGGCTCTCATAAAGTCCCAACCAGCTTGTGAAGGGCCTTTGATGTTACCTGGCTCAGAGCAATGCTCAGTGAATCTTTCATGTTCATGAGTCAGGCTTTTCATTTACACCCTTGTCATGCTCTAATACAAGACCTGGTACTTATTACTTTAGATCCGTGAATCATTACTTTCAATGTGAGTGCAGTAAAATCATATTAAAGCTGCTGCGATCAATATTTTTATACTATGGATCATATGACTTCTTGCATATGAAAGGGGTTGTTCATAGGAATAAAACCAAAGAGAACCACATACCTCAGCCTTACAGAGCTTTTTAGCGTCTTTTAGCTCATGCATTAGTAATGCATCATGCATTGGTTTTCCGCTCAGCAACTTTACTGTTTGGGTTTACTCTCTTCGCTGTAATAGAGTAGTTTTGGCCACAGCAGCAAGCTGTTTTTTAACATAAAAGCACTGCTACCTGCCCAGAACCAACAACAGACAGACAAAGTTATCAACTAGCTGGTGAACATAGTGGACCATTTAGCTGCTAAAGAGCCAGGTATTTCCCTCAGGAGTTGGTGGAGACCAAAAACAGTGCTAGAAGCATAACTCTGATTTGCTGGATGTTTAAAATAGACAGTTTTTGCTTACATATCAACTAAAAAGATAAGTGTTGGTGTTCATAGCTTGTTTCTGCTGCCCCCAAGTGGCTAACAAAATCAGTTATTGCAGGTTCAAGTGAACTGCAACTTAATGTTGTGACTAAATGTTACAGCTTATAATGAACTGGTTGATAAAGAAAGACAGAGGAGTAGCATCTGTCCAGACAGCCTTGCTCAAAGGAAGGCTGATTATGCCTGTTTTGAATCTCATATCGTCTGCCCTTCAAAGACAGCACTTCTGCTGTGTCTAAATCATATAAACCCATATCCATACACACACCTTCTCCTCCTGTTACATAAAATACAGCGATGAAATTGAATTTTATACCCCTCTGTTCTCAGTTTTGAAGTTGCACCTGCAGGTGTGTGTTGTATCATTCACTGTAACCTTGACAGATAGAGATGAGGCTGTGTTGTTTTGTTTTGGTGGGAATGAGAATTGTGAACTTTGCTACATACTTTGCTATGAACTTTTATGTCTGGTCGTGCCGAGGACACAGGTCACACCACCAACCAGATGATCCCCATCCCCATCCTTGCACTCGGCTAACGTCTGTGTTCAGCCCCTAATAGAAAACAGACACAATTAATAGCAGATTGCTGCCTTTGATTAATGATATTGATTCAGTTTTCCAAGACTGTGTTTTTCTCCTTCTCTCCTTCTGAAATGTTTCATCAGTGTTGCCATGGTCAATTAGTCTGATTGCTCTGCGCTGGCATCAAAGACCAGCTGGGAGACCAGGCTTGATAGGTCATGGGCGGAGTGTTCAACATGCACAAGGACTGGAAAACAAGCCTGATGTCTCTCATTAAAACCTTTCTCATGTAATCAAACAAGACTTTAGTTAAATGTCAGCTATTTCAGCTATGCTTTTACGTCTGCTTGCATAAATGGTTACAAGGACTAAAATCTGCCATAAATAGCCACCAGGAGGTTGAGATAGGAGAGAGCTCCCTGATGTAGATGCACAATGGTAGACGGACGAGCTTTCCTCACATTTCACATTGTATTTCGCAAATTAAAATGCACTAAGGTTGATGACGAGACATTATCACATGGCTGGAGAGATTGAAATGGAAAATGGATTTATTTTCATAATTAAATCTTTCATCAGGAAATGTCATTTAAAAAGCACATGTCATTGAACAGGGGATTTACAAATGCTTCACCAAAAGGACAAGAGGAAACAATTTGTGTCTAAACCAGGACAAGATTGACCAACGAAACATAAAAACCTACACAAATACCTATTGAGCCATAGGACCGGCCTTAGGACATCTGATACAGGTAAATCCTCTGTCCTGCTCATCATTTGCCTTTTCTATTCAGTTTAAAATGATTCACAGACATGAATGTAATAAAAACAATATCCAATCAGATGGGATCTGATTTGATTTGACGCCTGATTATTACCCTGATGCGGCCATGATAACTGATTTTCTGAGCATAAAGATTTTGCACTGGTTGGTGTAAAATTAGGGATAGACTGATCCAACTTTTTATCTTTCTATACAGTATCCAATATCTCAACTCACTTGCAGAAAGCAAATACCAGTCCAATACTTTCTTTTTCCCTAATCTGAAATTTGTATACCCCACACTGCATTGAAATGGGTGGCCTGCCATGATTGAATGCATGTAAGTGCATTCCTATGAAAGAACGTATTGATGAGTATTAAAAGTAGGGTTAAATGCTGCCAATAAAATAATACAACAATGAACCTATAAGTCATGGTCTCTCCTTCTCTTTCAAATATTAAGTGGATAAAATGCTGCATCTTATTTCCACATATTATCTATAGTTTTGAATTTACTTAATTTAAGTGTAGGACTACTAAAACGTTTTTACTCTGAAATGATTACCTTTGTCACATTTTACAGAAAAATTAACTTCAATCTTACTGTGCTTTGCCCACATATTCTTTCTTCTTTTGATCAATTCTCCTCGCTAATACTTTGTTTACTGATTTTTGTTGCTTCCCATTACTAGACAAGGATTTTACAAGGACTCTAGTCATTGATTTTTGCTTCTGTAACGTGCAACCAATTACACTAAATTACCTTACCATACAAACTGCAGCACATGGCTCGTGAGCTGTTTCTATTGGCTTTGTTGAATGAAACTGAAGAGGCAACAGGGGAGGTGGGGACTGTATGAAGGGAAGTTACTATAGAAAGACAATTCAGGCATGAGAGAGGTAAGTAAGTAAGTTTCCAGAAAAAATGGATGCAGCATAGTATGTCAATATTTTCTGTGGCAATACTGTATCGATACACAGACACCAAGTATCAATCTTTTATTATATCTGTGTTGGTCAGTTTGCCTGCTTGACAATCCCATTTTGCAGCAATAAAATTGAAGTGAGATGAACAAACAGAGACATTTATCTTTTTAGCTAAAAAAGATAAGTTTCCTATTGGAGACATAACTTGGACGTTGGAAAAAGGTAATAAATTTCAATATATCGCAGAATATTGCAATATGTTTAAAATTGCAATAATACCGTTTCGTGACACAAGTATCGTGATCATATAGTATTGTGAGGCCTCTGGTGAGTCCCACCCCTACTAAGTAGTTTAGTTTTGAAAGAAAGTGAAATCAGTTACAAATGTATAAAAGCTTTGGGTAATTTTGTGTTTCACTCATCCTGAATCTAACTAATAACCCCCAAATATTGGAGATGACCAAATCTGCTACTTCTTGCTGGAATGATCTGTGCTTTACAGCCTGAATGGCAAAAGAGAGCACTTTAATGGTCCTGAAATTTGTGCAACATGTGGTTCACAAGTAACATACCAGAAACAGGAGCGGAGGTGGGGGTGGAGGGGGAGACGGGCACTTCCTTAAACCAAAATGGTGCACCGTCATAGTACAGAGGCTCCCTCTGTACACGGGGACTGTTTCCTAAGAGTCAAGTGTTTGTTGCACACCATGAGCCCAAGCTGCTAACGAGGCTTTATCGATTCAGTAATGACATTCCCGTCTACTCTATCTCCACAGGGTGCCCCACCCAAACTCAATCCAGATGAGCTCCATCATGTCATAGTTGGAGGTGAACCAATCTTACATGACAGAAGTGGGTGGGTATTTCTATGCTTCTGATAAAAAGGGGGAGAGTAGGAAAAACATTTCTAAGGGGACACTCTATTAAAGAAAAGGCATGAGGCCTTTTCCACAGCTGTTTTGCACATTGACCTGAGTCAAGCAGCGCGGCTGGTAATGGAGTGATAGGCAGTGTGGAGGCTCGCTCCACTGAGAACCATTTTACGCTTTTCAGGGTGTTGAAGAAGTACACTAGCAGGACCGCACACACTCACAGCTCTTTCTGTTTGTCTCTCATACAAACACACCATCCAAACACAAAAAGAGTCAAAGAAAGAAAAGTACTACTGATATATAAGCTAGACACTCATTCAATTCATATGTGGAGTGGTTCAACTAGTTTAAATTGTCTCCTGTCTCAGAGGGTTGTTGTGTTGTATGTGCAGTCAATTCTGTAAAGTGTCCTTGGGTTTTGTAAAAGGCTCTATATAAATCTAACTTTACACCTTGCTGCAATGATACAAGTGTACTCCTGGATCCCATGACATCACTGTTGGGTGTGGTTGCGGGTGCATTAAAGCACACTTCTGACCACAACCAATCACAGTAGCAATTCAGGTCTTAGGTGAAACAGACATCAAACTTTCAAAAGGGCAGTAAAATATTGTTTTTTTTTTGACCTGGTGTTAAGTTGCTCATTAAACCTACAATAATTGGCAGTGGAAACATGCTTTAACACAACATTACCAAACTATCATCTTTTAAGTTAATATGGCTAATCTGTTTACAAACAGTTGTCTATTTTTACATCCAACAGAGATGTAGCATTCCTTTGTAGTTGTGTTTCTGTCCCTCTGATGAATGGAAGTTCAGCAGTTAGTTGATACATTTGTCTGTTTGCCATTTGGTGCTTGGCAGAAAGTGTGCTGAAAACAGCTGACTGCTGCAGACAAAAAACAACACTGATGAGAACAAAGAGGCTCAACCAAAACAGTACATTTGCTCCGGAAACTGAAAACAATGTGGTGAAAGATGCTAAAATGCTGCATAGAGCTGAGGGGAACTGCAAAGTCAGGTGATAAATCTTTGATGATTCCTCCTACACAAGCAATGTCCATTTTTATTATAAAAACAAGCCTGATGTCAGTTGCAAGTCCAGCCTTAAAGATTTTTTTTGTCTAAAGTCAGAGAGATGAACTTATCAACATAGGCAAAGAGCCTAAAGTGGCAGTACAACAAGCACCACAGTATTTATCAATTTCCGACTGACACTGAGGAACAACGTTGTTAAGGGAACCAGCTGCTTTGACTGTCATCACTGTTCAAAGATCAGTAACACACTTTTCTTTTCCATGACTGCTGTAGCTCCAGTCCATGTAGTCCACGTCGCAGCGCTCAGCTCAGCCTGCAAACACATCAGACAGCTCGATAGGCCGAGTGGACTCGCTCTGTCCATCAGTTCCCACAATTTAACTGCCTGGCGTGCAAGAAAACTCATTACACAAATGTGCACTTCAAAGTTCATTTGGATTCCTGAGCTTCACTGCTTCACTCCTACATTAGAGTCATGAGCAATACTAAAACAGGCTGTAAAATCACAATGTGGCTGTAATGTTTAATGCAGTTTCTGGTGTTTGCTGTGCAGCGCAAGACTTAATGTTTCCTTTCCCCATAGCCAAACCTTATTTCAGTGCATGCTCCAGTGATCACTTTGCATTAACACACAGCAGCGCTTTGTTCCAAACACAGACACACATCTAGAATCATCTGTGTCACATGCAATTATGTATGCAGATGGAGACAGACTCTGTGTGCAGCAAAGGTAGAGATGGAGAAAAGCAGTGAAATGAGAAAATCAATAAACAGCAACATAAAAGAAAAGGGCCCAAGTAAAAGCAACAGAGAATTGTTGACTGGCCCCCAGTGCAACTCTGCATGTTTCGGTGTTTGGTGTTTTTTGCCCCCAATGTCTCCTTCCAGGCAGCACAGCAATGGTTGTGTTTATTGTTAAGGTTAGGGTTAGCTGCCTGGAAGGCAACGTTGGAGGCAAAAAAAACACCCTTGAGCACTAGTTTCACTGCTCTCTGAATGAAGTAAAAGTTTTAAAAAGGTTCTTTCTTTTGCTCAAAGCTCTCACTTTCTCACTCTCTACTCTTGTTACAGTATCTACTGTTGAAACTACTCTGTAATTTTGACCTGGTAACTGTTTTTTGGTAACTTGGAAATCCAGAGCTCTTGCAAGAGCACAATTTGAAATTGCTCAGCAATTAACTATGTCCTTGTAGCCGAGCTGCACCAATCACATCAGTGTATCTGATATAGGCAGTCCAGAGGCGAGCTAAACAGATAACAGTTTAATCTACCAGTTAGCGTATGGATACGTCACCCCATGTATTGTTGTGATTTGTCGTAGTGTTATCCAATTGCGTGCAGTGAGATTTTCAAATGCCCGCTTGGTGCCGCCCTGAGATAGGCAACTTTCATTACTCGATGCACGACTCTTAATCCTTTCGGATTTGGTACTGGATTTCCAGGCTAATTTTCCTTGCAAAACTCCACCTACTTCCAGGATGCATTGACATGGAAGGGAAATTGTCTTAAAGGGTCAAAACTCCAACAAGACTTAACAACATTATTGTGTGACCAATGTTACACGACCCTGATGAAGGCTATAAGCCAAAATGTCTTATACTCAAAGGAATAAGGGGTTATAAGCTGTAATTAATGGATTATTATATAATGTATTAATGGTTAACAAAATAATGTACTAATGCTACAGTTATAAGTTAAGGAATGATGCTTTTGGTGTTGCCAGGTTGTAGAAAATCCTCTTCCAGCACTTGCTTTGTCTCTTAAGCTAGCTCTTGAATTTATTAGGAGGACCCCTTAGATTGACTTACTATATTACCTTAATACACTGACGTCAATTAAGTTATTAACAGATGAATTTTGGTGGTCAAATAGTCCAACTGAGGTGGCTCTCTGATGACTTCAAAGTTAGCTGAAAGGACAAAGCAGTTGTCATCCTGGAAGAAGAGTTTTTTCTACAACCTGGCAACACAAAACGTGTCCTTGGAATTAGATTATAACTGATCTATAAAGCACAAATGAATGATCTATCAATCATTATTAAAGTAATTAGTTAGTAAACCCTTTATAAAGAGTATCTTATTAGAAAGCGGTGCCAAAAACAGCCGTGTTTGAAAATGGAATCTCTCTGCATGAATGTGCTGTTTATTATTGTCTTTGTATTCGGCTTGTGAGGGAGCATTCATACAACGGTGGCTATTTTATTTGACTGTATTGTGCTAGCGGGAGCACTTAAAGTCAATTAATATATTGAACAATAAACAGCTTCACACAGGCATTTAAAAGAAGATTACGCCAATGGCCTTCATCAGTCATCAGTCCAGCACATAAAACGTAGGTTTTATGAAGCTCTCTGACTTCTTCGGAGTCAAAGCAAAATAACCGACAATTATCTGCTGAGATTAGTCAAGGTCCAAGGGTTCACTTCCAGTTTGTTCTGCTGCCAAACACTAAGACTCTATTAGTTCACACCTTGTAGTGCAATGAAACATGCTTGTGCTAGTTTTACTGGTTTTGGCCAATGGTGCTCTGTATCCACACTGACCAGTAAAAAGCTCAGAGTGCACAGTGGAAAGTCAAGGTAGTTGGCCCATGTGTGCAACCAGACAAAGACAGTCAGGATGGGAGAGATACAGGCTCTCACAGCTCACTAAGCACACAATAATGTCACACAGCGGAGAAATGAATCCATGGAAAAGACACATAATCCTCATTACAAAGGGTTTGGCGTCTCTTTTTATGACACATGTGACTGGTGAACAATTACAGTATGTATTCTCTAATCCCATCAACCAGTCAGCAGCCAGCCTTCTAGAGGCTTAACCTTTGTGGTAATAATGGAATCTCCCGATCAAAACAGGAACATGTCAGGTCTCTCCCTCCCTCCCTCCCTCCCTCCCTCTCTCTCTCTCTTTCCTGCTCACACTCGCAGTCCTTATTACGTTACATTAAGCACCAGTCCAACAAATTAGCACATGCAGAGACCCGTTTGTGGAGAACAATTCACATTTCTATCCGAATGCACCTAAACAGGATAATAGTTGGGAAACAGCTTCTCATTTAATGTTTTTTTTGTTCACAACCTGCTTTTTGTTTTACTTCTTTTCTATGGCCACAGATTATTTAAGACATTTCTTGTCAGAGTAATAAGGCTATCAGTGAGTGTTTTGCTTTGTTTTAAGGTGGAGTGAAGAAGTGAAGAGGCTGACAGCAAAGGTGGAAAGAAGACAATAGCACACTGATGACCCTCTGCACAAGATGAGGATATTTACTCTAAATGTGCAACATCCTATGTGTGCATCTGATATATAAACCAAAATGCATGCATGAGTGTATGATATGCATATGTGAGTATGTCTGAAAAGATGGGGTTCGCCCAGTGACCCTGCGCAGGGCTCCTCCAGCAGCTTGTCAGGTTTGGCGGCTCCTTCCCTGGGACCTCTGGCTCTCTTATCCAAATTGCAGTCAAGCTTCAAAAATAAAGAGCCCCTGAGACCCATTCGCCTGAGCAGGCAAACCCCGCACCGACAATGTGTCACAAACTCCACATTGACACTTTCATGGCCGATTCTTTTTTCTCTTTCATTTCTCTCTCTTTTTATATATACATTTTTTTACCAGCGCTTTGACCTTTGGAGCATTCTCACAATTGTTTCCTGCCTCATTCCCTGTTTTCTTCTTCTACATTTTCCCCCCATTATAGTTGTTTTGTTTTTCTGTTTCTCGCTCTTGATTTCTATGGTGACAGTGCGCTTCCCAGGAATAATGGAGACTGGGGGATTAGGAGGCGTGAAGGCGGATGGATGGCTTTCTCATAAATAGGTAGGAAACTCCTGGAGCTGGGTGGATGGGATCAGCAGATGTGTGACATGAGCTCTGGCTCTAATTGGAGACTTTTCTATCACTCAGAGGGAACCAGGAAACATTCACACAGGAGAAACACAGGCACCTTTACAGACCTTCATATCATCTCATTTGAACTAAGGGGCCACTCTTAAATGCCACTTAATCCCTAAACACAATACACACACCGCATGCAGATGCACATGCAGATGCACACACACACACACACACACACACACACACACATCTTAAGCTCCTACAGGTAATGACATCATCAGATGCTACTTGCAAGCTTCATCACAGTGAGGCTCCATGCTGACAGGATCCATCCAGTGCAGCTCCAAACGGCACGGACACACACACACACACACACACACACACACACACACACACACACACACACACTGCAAAAGCCTCAAGTCAAAACATATCAAAACACTCAGCACACACACACAGGCAGCAGGACGGGAGGTCGAACAGAAACAAGCCCACTATGTTTACAGTCTGATTTGACGTGTTTAGAAGATAAGTTTGGGCTATTGGTGAGTTCACCGGGATGTTTCACTGCAGTGTGCAGTTCTCTGCAGCAATTCTTACACGGTGTAATGAGGGTGTTGGATTTCAAGTGGTTTCGTCAAAGAAAATGCCAAGTTCTGTAGTACAGCACTCTTGGCCTTTAGATAGTGAGAGACAGAGAGTGTATGCTGTGTGTATGTGTGTGTGTGTGTGTGTGTGTGTGTGTGTGTGTGTGTGTGTGTGTGTGTGTGTGTGTGTGTGTGTGTGTGAGACAGAGAAAGAGAAGAGAGAGAGAGAGAGAGCATTCGTGTGTTTGTGTTTAAAACATCCAGTGGCTGCTGCTTTCCATCCTTGCCTGACCACGGTAACCACAGGCGAGCCACAGCTAAGCCTCCAAAGCCAATTAAAATGTTATGAAGTGGAGTTCCCTTTATTTATTTATTTATTTATTCCTACTGGCGGGGAATAGCCAGACACTTACTGTAACAGCACTAAACTGGCTGCAAGCGTCAGGCCTGCTGCTGCCTGTGGGAAACATGTGAGTGGAGGGCCCTCTGAGGCCTGGCGAGGCAGACCAAACCTACAGATTTTTGAACAAGCCTTTTGACATACTGACAGCAGAGAGGAGAAGGTGTACAAGCCTGGCTGCCATGAAGCAGACATCAGACAGAGGCTACAGGAAAGGCCTCGCCGCTGCACTGAGACCGACCTACGCACGGCATGCCGAACATATTGCGCAGTGACGCATGGTGCACTGACCACGTAACCCTGCGCAGTCAGAGCTAAAGCCTTCTGAGCACCTGTGTGTGTATGTGTGTATACTGTGCAGGAGGGGATCGCCTCCCTTATAAAAACATCCTGCAGGTCCAGCTGAACACACACCGGAGTCCCCAGCAGCCCTAAGCGCTGCACACTGGGCTGCATGGCAAACACCCCAGGAACACACTTCTTCAGGCCTCACACACACATACCCCCCTCGACCCCCTCCCCCCCACCCCAGCTTCCTCAAGGGAACCACAACCATGCTTTTCCCAGGCTTTGCTCAGATCGTGTGTCACAGGTGTTTAAGTAGAGAAACAGCGGCAACGCTTCGGAAATACTCCTGCTGCCAGTCGCAGGCGAGAGGGAACATGCTTGATATTGCTATGACAACATGTTTATTTCTTTGCTGTTTTGCCTTCACCTCGACAAAATGCCTCTCCCCGAAGTTTGCCGCATAAGTCCATGTACAACACCAACACCCTGCACGTGACAAGGCATCACCTGAAGTAATCCCCAGCTCCTGATGTAATCCACCAGGCCTCGCTCTGCAGCACAAGTGTAAAGGAAGATCTCTCGCTCATCTTTCATTTCTCACCGTGTGTGTGTGTGTGTGTGTGTGTGTGTGTGTCCTGTAGGACAGCTGATAATGTCCACTGTCTTGCCGAGGAAAAAGTTGCAGTGAAATGATTCCTTGGTCTTTCTCTTCTCTCTCTCGCTCTCTCTCACACACACACACACACACACACACACACACACACACATGCACACACACACACTCCTTCAGGGCACCGCCACCTCTTGACTGAGGAATGTCTTTCTCACTTACCCATCAACACGGGGAAATTGTTTGTGCACATGTGTGTGTGTGTGTGTGTGTGTGTGTGTGTGTGTGTGTGTGTGTGTGTGTGTGTGTGTGTGTGTGTGTGTGTGTGTGTGTGTGTGTGTGTGTGTGTGTGTGGCACAGGGGAGACAGCTTGTAGAATACCTGTGAGTGGGAAGACAATATCTCATGTCTTAGCAGGTTAAGGAGACAAAGTAATCAGCAAGTAACATGACAACCTGTTCCTAGTTCAGGCGGAAAGTTCCACCACACACACATTGTTTTCCATCAGTTAATCTAGATTGCTATCAGAAAGACCACATTTTCACTCATTTCCACTCCCCTTGATAAAACGATGCGTAGCATGGGGGAAAACAACTGCAAACCAAATTGCAATGCAGTGGACAACCTTTTTCACATGTAATTGCTGAAAAGACAGCTTGTTTCATCTTTTCAATCATAATGTGTTTCTTTGGTAACCACTAGAGGCCATGGTTTGCTAGTTTCAAGTACAATTTGTCAAAACAAATAACACGCCCAAGGACAAGGTTGTGAGAGGGATGCTCTAAAAGGAATGAAGGAATTCAGATTGCATGTTCAGAAAGAGAAATCCTGCTTGAGCAAGGTGCTCTGTCCTCGGCTGGGTGAAGAATGACGATGTTAATAGTGCTCTTGTGGGATGATGGATGTAATGATGTGTGAGGGGTTGTGTTTCTCCAGGGCCCAAGAGGTGTGCTTCCTCACTCTCCAAATCCTCCCCAGCCCTTTGATATCATGTCTTCCCTGCAGCGTGTTCGACCCTGGCAAGAACAGCAACACTTATCCTCCCCTCTGGAAGGAGTGGGAATAAATGTATGTGTCAAAATGGTGGAAGCATGGAAGCCAGAGAGAGAATGATTCTCACAGATCTGAGGTGTAACCTTGAAGAAACACTCCTGCAACAACTAAAGTCACAGGGATTGGCTGAACTGAGCATGTGTGTATTCCTGTGTCGATAAAGATACCACTGATGAAAAACAGTCGATGTCTGAAGAAAAGTGATGGAGTTCTTTGGGATTTGGGAGGAATTGCAGTTAAAGAGACGCATGTCTTCCAAACGCAGCTAACAGGAAATACCGCAAACACATGAAGTTGTGTGAGCAGCTGAGAGACTTCATGTTTAATTTGCTCTGCCTTCAGCACTTAATTTTAAGTTCTTGGATATGCAGGGAATCTCAAACAGCAAGTAGACTTTTTTCATCCAAATATAGAGCTAAAAATTATGCCTATAAATAAAGACAGATACCCATGGCAAAGCAGATATAACAGCTCATATTTTCAATTATCAAAGGAGGCAGCAGACTGCACCGGGGGAACAAGGGGGTCTAATTCCTTTCGAAGCAATGCATGCAAGACCATCTCATATCACAAAACCTCTTTGATCTACTGTGGTAAAAGAGGAGAGGTTTTTCCTTTGCTTGAAAAAACAAACGGGCATTCTTTCCAATCGAGTCTACTGTATGTGCAGCCGCATATTTGTTTTCCCTTTTCCTGCTTTTTCCCCCAATCCCAATCAATTCCTGATGGAATTACTGCATTATTCCATGGAAACTGCCTAACATGAGCAGGTGTTTCAGACTCTCAAGCTGATTGCCAGACAGAGCAGGCCGGGGTGCAGCTGACTGTTAGCGCTAATGTAAAGTGACAGGGCCTCTGGAAGCTGGGGAAAGAATAGAGGATAATTCTACTTTCCAGAGCTGCTCTTAGAGTTATCAGGTTAAACACAAATCAGAGAAAACACTTAGATCCAACATTAATTGTTTTTTCACTTGACAAGATCAACTGCAGTTGATTAAATGGCACTGCATTTCATTGCTAAATACATAAATACACAATTTTATAAATTATCAATGTATAGCCTCAGCTGTACATCATAGTGTT
The DNA here is from genome assembly GCA_013375575.1 of Percina caprodes. Classification (NCBI taxonomy): domain Eukaryota; kingdom Metazoa; phylum Chordata; class Actinopteri; order Perciformes; family Percidae; genus Percina; species Percina caprodes. The sequence continues at coordinate 1,118,016 of JABXJD010000172.1, read as the reverse complement.
AATTGTACACAGATTTAACACGTTATACATGGCTAAATCGTAAGAAGATGAAAGTACAACATTCTTGAAGTCTGCAATAATAAAGCAAGAAGATATATATTAGTCATATTTCATTACTAACTATGCTGTGCTGCATCATTTGTCAAGATAATACTTTTTATAGGGCATACATTAATGATGGATGCATCTTCTCAGGTATCACGTAGCCTCTGTGGTACACATTTATCTGTTTTATGAGCATTGCAAAATATGCACAAATCATATGTCAGCCAAGACATATTTTTCACTTTGTATTCTTTCCCATAATTAGATTTTTCAGTTTGACTTTCCTTTGTATGTCAGAGACGTAAGAATATCAACTTTGATTTGCCATCCGCCTTAGAGCAGCAGGTGTTTAGAAAGCTGAGAGACACTCCATAAATCCAATGAAGAACATGTTCACAGGCAAACAAAATGTCATCAATCCGACCATCTACAAACTTTCCGATCGAAAGCAGAAACCGGCAGGAATCTCGTTCACATCTGTTTCTTGTGACTCCAATGGACAAAAGTCATGAAATCACTCACATGGAGGGATTGAAGGAGAGAAAGAAACAAGCGTCAAGGTGGTTTCAATTAGAGAGCTATAGATAACCCTTCATTTATTTGAGGCTTGGCCTCTAAGAACAAACGTTAAATTCACACCATTGGCTAATAGAGTCTTCCTTAATGAAAGCAGATACCTCTATCAGTCCTGGACATCATCAGCTGCTTGCTGTTTTAAGCCAAGTATCCAGCCATGCTGACAGGATGAAGGGTAAACATTGGGGAGGGCGCACGCAAGGCCCGAACCTGTACTCCCTGGGCTGAACCTCTGACAGAGAATAACTGAACGACTGCCATGGCAGCCTGGACGAGGAACAGAGAGAGGGCCACATCTGTTAGGCTCATGACTGGGCCGATCCACACCGAGTCTGTGCCCCTATAAGCAGGAGCTGAGACTGAAAGCAAAAGTCAGAGCCACTTTTAGACTTCTTCCACATCACTCCCTTATCCCAGCCCATGCAGCTCAAATAATCCTACATTCATCGCCGAAAAAACATGATATCCCCCAATAAAGACCATGCTGTTTTTAAATCTTACTGACTGGTCACGCTGTCAGGACAATAGCACCTAATATTGCACCACAAAGCAGTCTGCTAAAAAACGACAGCACTACTCAGTTTAACTTTTTGTCAGCGTTTTAATATTCCGAGGCAGAGGACGTATGAGTGAAACCTTATGGGCCAGGTGCATCCGCAGAGCAGCGTCAGAGTCTCTGATTGAGACACAGAGAGAGGAGGCAGACAATAGACAGGCTTTGTGAGGACAATGAAAAAGCCATGTGTCCACCTGGGCATTTCCAGACCCTGGGGTCAGAGATGTAAAGTTTCATAATGCAGTGATCACTCTGCAAAACCTAAACAAGCCTGTGATTTTAACATTGCTGCTCTCCACCTTCTCTGGAAAATGACTTATGTCTGGACCTCTGGAATGTGTTTATAGACAGCAGTCCACCTGACAAAACCATTGCCAGATATATGAACTACTGTCACCAGTCACTTCGAAGGTTATGCTCATATCTTCCGAAGAAGCTGTCGCTGTGTGTGTTCTGTCTCTTCCTAATACCAAATTCAACAGAGGGAAATGTACTTATAACCAACAGGCCTTTGTCCTCTGTTTCCACAACATAGTAAAGTCACCAACTATCAGAACTTCTCTTTATTGCTACCTGACTGTCCATTAATCCCCTCCACCCGAACAGCTTGTTGAATCACATCTTAGCAATTGTAACCTGGAATGCCAGAACTAGCCTTGGAATTCTCCAAATTTTGATTGTTGTGCAAAACACTGCAATAGGAGAGAATTTTGACATCTAAATATTTTGGAGGGTCCTTTTGTTCCTCCAAAACCAAAAAACACAAGAACAAAGTGTAACAAATCCAATGGTCCATCTGCGCTTATGTAAGCTGCAATTGTTAACATTTCCAGCTAACTAGCGTTGCTCAGTACTACTTCCAAGACCAAGGAGCACATTAACTAAATAGGTAACTAACCAGGTTATTTTCTGTGTTACAGGGTATGTCTTAAAAAAACAAAAGCCCTGCTCACAACTAGCACATCCACAGTGTAGAATTCCACCACTGTGTGTGAGCTGGTTCTGGATGCTATCAGAATTTAGGCTAACGTTAGCAGCTTTTTCCACATTTTTATTGGATTTGGAAAAGAAAACACTTAGGTAACCCCAGCAAACGTTACCCAAGATACATTTGTCAAACACATTGGTGAGTCACACAAACAAGCTGAGCAGCCAAACAGGGTTATGTTATAAAAAAATTAAAAGACTCAACTTGGCTGTTACATTTTCCTCATCATACTTTAAATACGAGGATACTTTTCTCTTAGCATGATATGCTTGTAGCCGTCAAGTGCACATTCAAGACCGCTGGAAATATTAAGAAATCAGTCACAGCGTTTTTCAACAAACTCATGGAGCTAACGTCAGCTTAATTAACTAGCTATACAGCTGATACAATCTGCCAGTAAAATTAGTCATTTCAGCCAGTAAAGCTTAAAAGTTATAGCAACAGTAACTACAGTGTAAAGTTTAAAGATCCACTCCACTCCATAATGTGTTTTTCTTATGTTTATGCCCCTAAATGTCTACCTTGACTAAAATGACAATACATATTGTGCAGAGAATGTCACTAAAGAGGTGTTTTCACATTCCGCTACCAATGGGGGAGATATTGGTGCACTTTCCTAAAATCTGAGATTCAATGTAGCTACCAGCTAGATTTGGTATGTCACAGATTTGAAAGCCAATCACTGTCCAATATGCAAATGCCGGAAAAGAAACCTGAAACCTGCAGCAGTCCTTTCAAGGTCCATGGTTGAGTTTAGCCAGAAAAAATGAGCGTTATGCAGTGATGATGATAGGCAAGATTGAGTTTTATTAATAAACCGCTGGACTGTAATATTTCAGATATGTTTGAGCAAGATTTCTGCTTATGTTCAAAACTTTGTGCACATTCAAAATATATCTCCCCTGTGTTCTCTGAGATATTTTTACAGCGAGAGTGGACACTAAGTTACGCACGGGTCTGCTTCAGAGCTCCTTGTGTTAGAGTCTGATCCATAGACTGGAAACATCACGCCATGTCAAACTAAATCATTAGTTTGACGTTTTCCCCCAATTAGGAAATGATCAACAATAATCATCAATTCAATCTCATAATCAGGTTGACAAGTAAACGTGTGGCTGAAGAGGTGCCCTTGTCTTTCCATTATCTTTAGTACAGTATCCAATATTAGGCTACGTATAGTTTTACATTAGTCACTTTCTTTTAAAATTAAACCTTAAACAATAGTTAGGTTAGTACACAATGTTGCCAGTATTTCTGCACAGCTTTATTACAGTTACAATGGTGAAATTACATTACTGGAATTGTCCCAGTTTTCTTTAACAGTTAAGAACATTGGATAGGCCTATTTTAATGATATTTGTCGCTAATTCAAATTGTTTGGTCACCTTATTATATAACGATACGTGCATGCGCATAAACCCTCTTAGACCGAGCTTGTCATATATGATAACAAAATGTGAAGTTAATTAGCTAATGATTTAATAACATTGGTAAGATGGCTCCTTACCATCTTCTTACTTTGAAAGCTAACAGCTGTGGCATTCCGATGCTGTCCTGTCTCCAGTGAGATTGTAGGCCTTACAAAAGCTTTTCTATCCAGTTTGAAACTTCTGCATCTTTTTGGGGACTTGTGAACGATAAATCCATACTCATAGGTCCAGTATTGATAGACTTGTTGTCCATTATGTATCCATTATCGACCATCCATTAACGTTAACTGTCATTAGCTTTGTTGCTTAAACAAAACAAAACAACGAATTAGCATTCCCATGAGAGTCTAACCACCAGGTGGGGCGGCAGCCCCTAAAACCCCCCACTTCCAGCGCTGGTGTGGTTGGCCGAGTAGCACTATATCCATTGATTTGGAAGGGGGATTAAATTATTGCATGTGTTGTTTGGTTGTGAATGGTCAGAAATCATCCCCCACTCTGCTTTTTTCACAAATTGCACCCTGGATATTTGTATATTTGAATATTCATAGATCCAGAATTCCTCAATAAGGGAGAACAAGCATGTGCTTCCAGCCCCTTTTCAAACAAAACCATGTTAATGTGCTCATATCAGGCTCATTTTCAGGTTCATAATTGTATTTAGAGGTTATATCAGAATAGGTTCACATGGTTTAATTTTTAGAAAACACTATATTTTTGTTGTCCTGCACATTGCTGCAGCTCCTCTTTTCACCCTGTGTGTTTAGCTCTCGGTTTTAGCTACAGAGTGAAGCATCACACTTCTATTCCATCTTTGTTGGGAGTTGCACATGCGCAGTAGCTAGGGAAGGACAACTACGCAGTCCAAAGTGTCTGGAGGGGAACTTGAACTATTGGTCAATTACACACAGGGCTTTGGTAGGGAAACAAGTTATGCACAATGAATTTCTAAAGAAGTAATAAATACAAGTAAATGTTAATCAATCAGGTGCTTCATCAAGATTCATTGTCTCTTTTTCTCTCAGTTACTCCAGCTCTCTGATAGCAGTTTGTGAAAAGCCCATCACTCTAAGGCGTAAAGGTCTATTTCTGTCCCTCTCTTTATATACAAAGCTGCCTGCAAGTCCTCTATGAAATGCAGCTGTTGCCTTTACTAGAGCTCAGAGACTGTGATAATTAATAACCTCACTTGTGCCTCACACGCAAAAGCCAATAAGAGCATGTTTAAAGTAAAAAAAACACACAATGCTTTGACAAATTGTTCCATATTTCCTCTATGAAGTTGCTGTTTTGGTCTGCGATAGCCAGCAAAGTTTCATATCCAATTTGGTGTGGCTGGCAAGGAGCTGATGTTGTGTACTCTGCGATTTGTTCTAACTTTTTGGAAACATCAAATGAAGTCAATGATATCAGAGAATGATTTAAGAGGGATGTTGTCAGACTTTCAGAACGTGAAAAGGGCAGATGGACCCATTCACTTGTGAATTTGAGTGGCTTTTTCAAGTTTGAAAAAGCAAATATGCTCACAAACACGCAAACATGCAAAAAGCAGAAAACATACACATGTACTCAACTGTTCAACTATATGTCTTAAATTAGAGTGTGACCAGCTGTTCAAAGGAAATAGCTGCTGTCTTTTCCAACTGACAGATTTGAACCTGTACCCCCTGGTACCACGAAGGGCAGCCTGAGTGAGGGTTTGATTCCAGTTCTGCATTGTAAAATAAACTTCTGGCATACCCGCCGCAGCCGACCTGTCGTGCGCCAACGTGACGTCATGGGAGCACCATAACTGTTAATACTCACGCTTGGAGGTCGCGATACTAGTTGCAGTCTTTTCCTGAACAGAGGTGGCGCTAACGAGGAAAGGCTACTAAATTTGGTATTTCTACGGACTAGAAGAACAAAAAGATAAACAACGACAGAACTGGCAGCAGCATTGATGTAAATGCTTTGATTTGATTCAATGAATTTCTTTGTCGGATCAAGCCTTTCATTCACCATTAAATAACTCATCTTAATCAGGTAAGTTTCCAAGAGAAACTTGCAGTTACTCTGAGAGTCCTGGCATTCCTGTCCTGACCTCTCGTCAAGCACTCAAAATCCTGGCGCGCCATCGAGATCTATGTCAAATTGACGTCACATTGGTGCGTGGCAGGTCGGCTGTGGCGACTGTAAAAAAAAGGCCTTAAAGACGTCTTTAACCCCAGAGAAAAGGCCAAAGTGGCAGTGCTGTTTAAAGCACACATTCACCACTTAACAGGCTTAAATATTTGCATTTATCAATAACCAAGATTTTAACAAAAAAGATTAGAAACAGGGGGAACAGCTAACCTGGCTCTGTCTAAAGGTAGAATGCACTGCTAATTTCTAAATTTAGGTATTTGTTCTGATCTCTGAAAGAATTCAGATGCAAAATCTTATCATCAGCAGAACATTAAACACTTAAGTAGTGAGCAGACAAAGAACACTTTTCATGAATATAATCAATTACACTCTCAGGATCTATTGATGTATTGCATTTACACAGTGACCTTTTGATTTCACCCAAAGGAGTTTACTTTCAGTTGATTTTTTTATTTTCAGTGAGAAGTAATTTTATAAATCAGTTTGGGTGTTATAAGCTCAATTGTTTTTTTATAATTCATATATTGTGGGGGTTCTGTGTTTTGTTACCTGTGCAGACAACTACACTAAACCAAACTTCTCTTCAGTTAATCATGGCTTGATCCTAAATTCCATGAAAAATCTAACCCTCTTGAACTCTCAACCAAAGCAATAGTGCACCATAAAGACACTGTTCAAAGCCAAATGGAAAATCAGAACGACCTGCGGGTAAACCAAAGAGCCTTTGTTCCACCACGGTGTGTCTGATAACATTTTTTCCCTTCTAATCCCCTGCACGTTGATTCAAACAAGAAAATGAAAACTCCTATTTGATTCCATAAATCCATTTGGCACGTAAACAAGGCCTTCTCTCAGTGTGTGATCCCAAAGAGAGGCAGTGCCTCATCAAATTACCACAGCTATTCATATCTGCCTCCCCTCTACTGGAAAGATTTAGGTAGAAACCAATCCCATCTTTCCTCAACAATCTCCAGTCGTTCTTAATTGTCCAGTTTAACTACTGGATTAAATAGCATCAGACATACAATCATTAACCTATGGCAATAAAAATAACCTAAAAAAATTTTCTCTTTGAAACTGAAACTTGTTTACACCAGCCAGAGGGAAGAACAAAGTTCAGTTACAACCCTCTATTTATTGAGATAAATATTTCTAATGGATTATTACTGCAAATTTAATAATGTTTTGTTTGTCTAGTTTGGACATAATATAGATCTGCAAAACCCAACAAAACTTTAACTGGTGTTTTTTTAATTTAATGTTTTTTAAACCAAACACAATTTGGGTTCAATTTCTTTGACTTGAAAATAAATTAGATAGTTAATTATATTACTGAACATGTCATTTCTCATAACAAGTAAGACGTAAGAGGGACAAGTAGCCATGAACAAAGCGCCATATTGTCATCTCAGCTTGGCTTCGCTTGCTGACTCAGAAATAATTTACCCGGTGTGTTACAAGAAAAAGACATCTCTGACAAATATGGGGTCACACAGGCCTTTTTGTTATGAATCAAAACTTTGAGACATCCTTGGCTTGTTCAGCATGGACCACAGGGACGGAGCAGCCAGAAAGTTATTGGAAGATTCCTTTTATTTGGGAGTTGCATCCTGGTGTCCTGCAGTCCTGAAGTTTCAGCTTGCTCAGAAGATGTTTTACCTTACTATGAGCGACCCACAGCTTAGCACTGCATTACTGTCTCATTCATGTTGCAGACTGACTGTACATGGAAATTCATATCTGGCTCAAATAGCTTTATATACTGCAAGGCCTTATGTTATAAATTGTGTATAATCAGAGTTTTGGCATTGTTATTCAACTGCTGCAACTGGCCAAAAGCAGAACACAAACATGTACACTTCTTTAATCACATGGAACTTCACAAACTGTATACAAGAGGGCATTTATGTTTGTTTGGCTGCAAACACCTAGATTGATCAAGGTTTTGTATGAGAGTCAAACAACAGGTGTCTTTGTGCATATAAGGCTGCAGTGGGCAGAGAGCGGCCGGCGCTTAGGGTTTCACTCTTTGAAACTGATATGGGTGAGCTGCTTTTCTCAGGCCTAACCCCAAATCTGCCGTTGATGGACAGACCACCCAACTTTCAGCTCTTATAGGCGCACAGTGGGGCCACTTGCAGCAAAGGCAGCCCCCTGTCATTCTCCTTTGGGAAGGAAATGGATCAGCCGACAGTTTGTCAAGTACACTGTCAGGGTCTCCTTCGCAATCAAACAGCCAGATTTCCTAAACAACGGCATTACACTAATGGATATCTCTGGAATACATGCAGTGCTTTACAAACCCAAACCTTTACATCAGTCTTAAGATGGCTTAAAATGTGACAGCAGCAGCAGCAACAGAAAAAAAAGTTCATGCTTGTGTCTTTGTAGAAGTACAGAAATGTATCTTGTAGGCAGAATAGGACAGTTTGATCAGTAAAAGTAGAATCCCAAAAGATAAATTACATTTATATGGTGATCTGTCTCCTTTGCCTCTTCAAAGAAGTCTCTGTTTCACTTTATTGTGTGACTTTATAGGAGGTTTCTGCCCTGTATTCTGATCAGAATAAAGATTCCCCCAGGACGTTGCAGTGCCAGAGCCTAGGATGCCAGAGGCTGAGGCCCGGGGGTTAGCTATACTGGGCTGCTCAACTGACAGCGCCTCATCGCCAAAAGTGGACTCAGACTGAGACAAAAGATTCACGCCCATCCTCTTCCCTAAGGATCACTTCCCGAAAGTCTTCCTGATCAGTCACAGAGAAAACTAAGTCATTTAGTACCCTTGGTTTTGGTTTTATGTGTTCTGATTGTTCATAAATTATTGTTTACATTTGTATATTTTACAGCAAATGGTCACATATACTGGAGCAATACTAGAGCAACCCCCTCTTCTTTCCATCAATAACAAGAAGAAAACAGCCAAATGTTGAGTCAAATCGTGAACCAAAAAGCTGTTCTACCTCTTGTCCTGGCACATCAAACCCACTGTCTTCTGGGACATAAACCCTTCATCTATCTTTCTACCAGATCTTTTTTTCTGTCAGAAGACATGTTGCTACATGTACTCGCCCTGCGCGCCTTCTTTACGAAAGGATACAAGTCGTGTTTGGCTGCTGAGGGGGGGCAACCCTGTATAAGTCCAAATCCTAAACATATGTTCCCCCCTCAGTGGATGAGATCTGAGATACTGATAATTGCTTTCATGGCTTTTCTGGGGTGAGCTCTTATGAGGGAACCCCTCCCCAATTAAACTGGGGCCCCATGTGTCTTTCCAATCAATAAAGTGGGAACCAGATCGAATAGCTCGGCCAACAAACAACACTATGTAAGCCACACAAATTAAAACCTACTGTACCTTCAAGAGGGAAAAAACATACAATGGCTGGCCTGTATTAATGTAGTTTTTATAAAAATAAGTATATAATCCATATACTTATGAAAGCATGAAATATGTTCCAAGGGGCTTGAATTGGTGACTTTCCTACAGTAATCCAGCATATCTGCTCTGAAATAAATCAATCCTTTGTCACATAAATCATACAGCATATTAAACAATGTGTGCTGAGAAGGAATTAAGCCCATGATTAATTTTTCTGTGGACATTTTTGTCAAAACGCTTACTTCATCCTACACTTTGCTCATTACTCAAACACATCTGGCTGACAGGTGTCCCGTCTGTTAAACGTTGAGTAATTTCATTCCAGCAAAGAGAAGCAAATGTAGAGGAATGGTGGAGAATGTACTCTATCTTCTATCTGTGATGACATCAGGGCTCTGAGAGCTTGTTAGAGATGGAGAGTTAGAGCGGCGTTGCTCAGTTTCTACAGACAGTAATCCAGCCCACCGCTGTCAATGCCCTTTCAAAGCACTGATTACTCCATTTCCAAGGGCCTAATCTCTGTAAACAATCTCTGTTTTCATTATCTTTTAAACTGATTAGGCCTATGAATATAACTTTCCAGCGCTGGACTCAGACAGAAAAAAAGCCTTGCCATATTGATGCCAGCTGTAGCTGCATGACCTTACAAGAGAAATAAAGCTGTGATACAAACACAGATAGAGGAGTGGACTGGGGAAGAACATATGCGACTAAGACGTGCTTGAGAAGTATGACAGACGGATAAAAAAAGATTTCCTCAGGGAAAATCCTTAACCTGCTTGTGGTTTTGCACAATTTGCAGCTGGGTATTATGGTCAAAACCTGGGAATAAACAAAGTCTTAACCATTTTTTATCAGACTAGATTGACAGTTTCAACACAAGAGGGTTTTGTAGTTGCTCTTACTACTATGTATTATATTTAATCACAAAGTTTTTGGACATGCAACATTTTAAAATTAAATCTTGATTGATTTCCTTATTATCTCAATCTTTCTTTCTATCTAGTCTACTCTATGTCCTTCGTGCCACTGGAAATTAAACCTAGCTTTCTATCCCATCCCTTTTCTCTCCCCTCTTTCTGGATAAAGTTAGGTAACATTTGCCAGTACATGTCTCCATCTGTTAACAAACACTTCCAATATGTTGAGAACAACATCTTGGCCCTCAGTCTCCTCCATCAGGATGTGATGAACGCAGTGCACCTGTCTCAGCCTCCAGCCTTGTTTCTGGCAGCGGAGAGACTGTCTCAACCGAACAACTATTCACCCCCGTAACATCAAAGACGGAAAAGTTAAAGATTTCAGATGAAAACAGTGAGTTTCTGGACTTTCTTCTCTATTGTAGCCTCCCAATACAAACCATCAATAATGAACCTGCTGCCCCCATTAGTTCATTTGGCGTTTCCTCATTTGCCAAAATAACTTTAAGTCAATTAAAACGTCTCTGGTGGAGGAACAGTTTAATGTCAAAGACATGCCTTCTGCTAATCCTATTTGGTAAACAAACTTTAAGCATTCACATGCAGGGGCCCACAATCACCCCAAACTGTAAATCACTCTAGACAGTAAATTACCTCCCCTTATATACCAGATCTGACTGTTCACTTAAGTCAACAACAGCACGGAGAATAACAGCAAAACTACGTCAGAAGTTGCAGCAGCTTTGATTACAGAAACTGAGAAAGAACTCATCCAATCACGCCAGGAGAGTCAGCAAGTTGGACTCTGATTTTGTATCGTGACACAAGGGAATTTTTAAGAGTGAAAGCAAAAAAAAGAACAATCTGCGTCACCGTGCTCTGAACTCCCCTCTTTAATTAACTAATGCATCTCCATTTGTCATAGCGTGACATTGCATGATTCCTAAGCAATCTGAGATGTTGGCTGGGCTATGAAAGGGGAAAACATCAGCACCCTCTACTGACGAGCCGGCCAGCTTCAGGGCCCCAGCGGACTTTGATTTCACTGCCTTTTGTTTACGTGAAGGTTGCCTGTCTAATTACCATCTTATGATAATGCTGCCAGTGAGCTGCCTGCTAATGAGGACCACGTCCATCCTCTTCTCTGAGCTTCAAAAACAATATTGCATAGTTTAAGCCATTGTGACTGTTATTAACCCCTAAGCATTATAAAAATGACAATAAAGTCAACAAAAAGTGTTGAAACCACACAGGGCTACACATTTACACATCCTAAATGAGAGTATAAATATAGTCTATGCACATTTCTTTCACTGTTTCAAGCAACCCCAATTTGGTTCCTATTCTTAGGGACTGTGCAACATTTATTACAGGGTTGGAAAGGGTCAGAAAAGAGGGCGAATTTTTTGTTTTTGCTAAGGGGAGGCTTGTTCAAAATGATTAATATTTTATTTTGTTCTTCCCTTGTGAGATTTATTGCAACAAAAAAATAAAAGTGTCTATGTGAAAATGATTGCTCCATTAGCATGGTTATCTTAAATTCATGATACACCTTTAGTAATCAGTGATCAAAATAACTGTACCCTTTTGTACAGTAAAAAGGGTGTGTCAAATATTAAATGTACAATCATGGGGGCGGCCATTCTTTTTTTATAAAGAGAAACATTCAGCCCATCTCCATAGTCGTATAATTTCTCAACAGTCCATTAACTACTCTGAACTTGATAGATGAGTTAAATCAAATTAAATAAAAGACTTTAACAAATGACTTTCCTCCAGCTACGCAAATACCAAAGACCATGCTGGCTAAAATAAAAGTGCACAGCATTTTATATCACCTCATAAGATTAGTGAGAAAGCAAATATAAACTCTGATTCCAGGAACGGTTATCATAATAAATCCTTCCCTCCCACATCTGCTTGGACAAGAGGGGACAATAAGTCAACGTAGCAGGTAGACATTTTTGGGATATATTTGTCTTTTCTGTGAAAGGGAATGACTAAATATAAAGTGTGGGGTAAAGGTTTGCGTCAGCATCGAGATATTCTGAGATACAGGACGCCTGGCCTTTTTCATCTCTGTGTAACTGAACCTGCATCAGTATGTCACTGTCTCCTCAGCTAAACAAATTAGTATGTTTGATTGATCAAAGTTTATATGTGAGGGGCTATTTGATTTCAAACAGTGAAGGGGGGAAGGAGGGAGGAAGAGAGGGGGGTAATGTAAATGTAAAGACACAGATTGAGAGGGTAAGGGAGGGTGAAAGAAAGAGAGAGAAGGAGAAAAAGAGACTGAGCAGCTGGATTGCCATGTAAATAGCTGTGCAGATAGGTAGGTTTGGGCTCCGTGCCAAAGGCTCTACAAAGGACTCCTAACATCTGTTTGAGGGTAGATTCCTGCTCTGTGTTGTTGTAAGAATAATAGTCTCGCTCTGAGGGCCTGTTCCCTCATCAGACAGGATCATGATCACGCATATACACTCACTAACATCAGACCGCAGCCCTGTAGAGCTGAGTAACACAAGTCGAGCTGTTATTGATGTTATTACACCGCACCTCAGTCATCAGTGTGGATGGACAGGTGGAACATCGCTCAGATAGTGAGGGCTCTTTTCAGCTTGTCAATCATGAAGCATGAGCTGACTATTAGACTCATTAGGCAGTACAATCCTAAATAGGTAAATCCATTGGTGAATCAGTGGCTGTGGTAATGACCAGAAGAATCATCGAGTTAAAAGAAATCTACTTACTGTATATCATGGACAAGTAAGACATCTACACCATAGAATACAACATTTATTGTTCCAGTTTATATTTAAATCAGCCGACTAATGAAAACAGCGAAACCACAAGTTTGGATTATGGATAATTAACTGCTAAACCAAAATGTTGGTGACAAACTTAAAATATTCCTACAAAGGTTTTCTCATTGAGTAAAAAAATTTAAAAATAAAAAATAGTGGGACATCTCTGTTGGTGTGCCATGACAAGGATCTTTTTTCCCTTTCCCAAGAACATATGCAAGCAATTTGTACAACAAATGTTGGTTTTAGACTGTGTTCCTTGCATACTTGTGGCTTCTCAAAACCCGGAGGGCTCAATTCGTTAGTGCTTAAAAGCAAAGCAAACTAATTAATTAACACTATCCTTACATGGGGTGGCCAAGGAAAGCAGGCGCTGAAATGTTACACCATTACCTAAATTCGCATGCATCTGTCTAAGTGTCGTGTGTGTCCCCCCCCCCCGGCGTACCCTCCCACCCCTGCCCCTGCACACACAGCGCCCTTGAACAAGGCCGAAGGACCACCTGCGTGAAAGAGGAGACCCTCTCTGTTATGTCTCTGCTAGGGAATGAAATAACACGGAATCCAGCTCTGCAAATAACTCACAGTGAAGATCATTTTCCACATGCTGCTTGACAAAAGGTAAAATAAGAACAGATGATGTCCTCTTTCCTCTCTCTCACTGGGAGTTTGTAGCTCTGCTCTGCAGCTACACTCAACAGTCCTTACACTTGGTTGTGCTGCTTTGCTAGCCAGGAAACACAGGGGTCTGACCCCTTTAGTCGCCTTGTTAACCAAGTGGTATGAGATACAAGGGCTCATACCTAATAGCCGCTGACATTGAGTCAGACATTTTTTTCAAGCCCTCACTAGGTTGAGGTTAAGAGGGGTTCGAGGAACCTGATCCCAGATCGGGTGATTATGTGTGAGCCATCAGAAGCAGCAGGAGGCCTTCTTCTAAACTAGGCATCCATCACAGTAGAGGGAGGCTGCAACTGGCTCCTCTGTAACCAGAATGAGAGGAAGGGGGCCTCTGTTTCAGGACTTTCACATTCTTCACATGCAGAGGATGACATTTTTTGAGCATCTTGTTGAGGAATCTGCCCAAATAATATGCAGCATCACAGAAGGTATTGCTTGACATTTTGGGAACTACGTTTATTCTCTTTCTTGTCGAGAGTTAGATAAGAAGATCAATACCACTCTCGTGTTTGTCTGTTAAATATGAAGCTACCGCCAACAGCTGGTTAGCTTAGCTTAGCGCAAAGACTGGAAACCGAGGGAAACAGATGGCCCGCAAGCAAAAAATACATCTACCAGCACTTAAGTGCCCATATTATGAAAAAATCACTTTTTCTGCTATTTGGGTAGGAGAAAGAGCTATCTAGCTGATGTGATCTTACATAGCTACTGCGCATGTGCAACTCCCAACAAAGATAGTATAGAAGTGAGATGTCTCACTCTGTAGCTAAAACAAAGACCCAAACACACAGGGGAAAAAGTATCTGCAGCAATGTGCAGTACAACAAAAATATTGTGTTTTTTGAAAATTAAACCATGTAAACCTATTCTGCTACAACCTCAAAATAACATTATGAACCTGAAAATGAGCATAATATGGGCACTTTAACACATACAAAAAAAAATTAAAGTGTTGGTTTTTCTAGCAGCACTTCTCAAGAGTTATGTCATTCTAATCATTGAGCTTTGAGATGTTGGTAGGAAGATTTTGTTACGTTCTGACTGAACTAGGCTAGCTGTTTCCCCTTGTTTCCAGTCTTTATGCTAAGCTAAGCTAACCAGTTGCTGGCTGTAGCTTCATATTTACCATACAGCCATGAGAGTGCTATCGTGTTCTCATCTAACTCTCACCAAAATATTTCTTGAACTTCAACCATGACTCTACATCTCTAGCATGCTCCATAATAGAATCAAAAACACCTCAGTCAGTACAACATACCTACCTTTGCTCACCCATCTGAAGAGGACACAGATGAAGTTTGTCTCATCCAAATAAACAGGTGAGGTACTTATTAGCCCCCAATTCCTGCTGCAAGTTAACTTCATTTTTTAATCTTGACTCTCTGGCTGTGACTCATGGGAGAGCAACTTCAAAGCTGCAGCCATGCACTCGAGGTCATTATCTTCATTTCTATATCCTCTGCAGGTTCTCAGCATATGGGAACATTTTAACTCTGGATTTTTTTTTTTTTGTGTGTCTGCAGCCATAAATCTGCCATGTCAACTATAAAATATAGCTGACCAGCAACAGATGTAGCTCTAATAGCTACCAAAAAAGAAATGAAATCAAAATTTACCACCTTTAGATTTTATTCTAACACTTTATAGCCTGTAAGATTGATTTCAGTTTTGTACACAAGAGATGGACAGTAAGCGAAAGTCAGAACATGCTCACGAGAAGGGAAGAAACGGGGGTTAGTTGTTTCCTTTCAATTTTCTATTACTCTGTTTCAGTTGTTCAGTCCTTTTCTTTCTTTCTTTCTTTCTTTCTTTCTTTCTTTCTTTCTTTCTTTCTTTCTTTCTTTCTTTCTTTCTTTCTTTCTTTCTTTCTCTCCTTTCTTTAATCCCTCTCCTTCCACCCTTTAGCTGAGACGAATCCTCTTTTTATCCTCTTCTGCAGCGAGAGCCCTGGTGTCTGTTCGCACAAAGCCTGACCATCCCTGACTCCTCGTCAACCCCTTGCCCAATTCATCAAGCAGAGGCCCATGGGCATTCATCACCCCCTCCACCTTTCATATCCCGCACCAGCTGAAAGCCACTGTCCCTCCTCTGACTTCAATGCAGCCATGACACACCCGCAAGATTTATAGTGGCATAATTAGTAGCAGTGAAAAAGGCCTGCATGCTTTGCAGGGTCAATCATATTGTATCCCACTCAGAGGAGCTCTCAAAGCCAGTCACATTGCCTCCAAATAAATTGCAACACTACCACAAAAGTTGATTAATTAGCCAAAAACAAGAAGCTGGGAAATTTATCAAAGCCTTACGGTGACATCAAAACAATCATAAATACTTTGGTTAATTTTAGCGTCCTATTTGTCACCATTCATGGAAGCGTCATAACTCCCATTTCTGTACAGGGAAGCTGCTGCTGCTTGTGATGAGCAGCTCTAAGGAGAGAACTCCCCCTCAAGACGGGGGTTTCCGAAAACAGCTTGAAGGAGGTCTAAAATAACATGCCTAATAGTTAAACGGTGTTATTGATGTAATCATGCCCTCTCCTCCCACCTGCTGTCACTGATTTCTCAAGAACAGTGAACTAATTAAAACACTTCTGGAGTTTGTTTTCATTTCGATCCTCACACAGAAATAAAGTCTTCACTAAACAGCTGCGGTTTATGTATTTTTTCTGAGAAGCCACAAGTTGGGACCCGTTGCCCCACTGTGCACAGAAGAGATGCAAAATCCCCATTCAATCATAAATTACACCTATTCTTCATAATTCCTGTTGTGGCTTTCTCTGTGTTCTCTTTCATGTGTATGGTGGCAAAGCTCACTGTTCACCTGAAATATCAAACTGTTCATCTGACATCAGAGGAGGAGCTTTGGCTTCAGCTGACATGAGATGTGAAGTAACTAAGAACATTTACTCAATCAATGTACTTGCTTTGATTGTACTTTACTTGAGTATTCAAATGTAATGCCACTTTATATTTTTGACTGCAATAAGTGCTTTACAGATAATGATCTTACATCCATAACATGTGATCATCTCACTTTTTTTTTAAATAAAAGTTCAAATTAGCAGCACCTCAACAGAAATATGCTGCTTTCAGTACACATGAATGCCACTTCTTTTGCATAATGAGTACTTTAGTAAAATGTGGATTTTTAACAATGCATGTATGTATTGCTACTATTACTAAATTAAAGGATCTGACTACTTCTTCCACCAGGACATCTGTTGTGAATTATGACAGTAAATATATACCTTAGTATATATACCTTTATATCTTTTTTTTCACAGTGTGTGGTGGTTTCTCTTCTGTTTAATGTAGTTACATAATTACTAAGCAACAGAAGTATTGTGGAGAGGTAGCAGCTTATTTGAAACTTTGCACTAAAGTCAGTTGGGGAAATGAACATTTTGAAAGATTAATGTTGGAGAAGTTTTAAAAGAAATTCTAAATCTAACAGAACCTCTGATGACTCCAGAGGTTCATACAATCTCTGCAGCAGTAACATTTGATACTACAGTCATCAGGATTTGTATGTTTTCCCTTTTTTCCTTCCTTGTCAGTAGTAAAAGTGGTTAAGCTGCTGGTTTGCTGGAGCACATTGCAAACGTTGTGCAGAGAGGCGAGGAAGCACCTGCTTCCAACAATGAGGTGGAGAAAATGCTTTCATGAAAACGTCCAGTAGTTGGCACTGACACTTGTGCGGGAGGTTGGATTGCTCTGATATTGTGCACAAGTTATTTAGATAAGATTTTGTGGGGAAACGTTTGCCTGATGCTTTGCGGTTTTCCTTTCTTTTCCTTTTTTGTTTCAAGGAGAGGCTATGGTGTGACCAAATAACAGCCAGTAAATTGTGGATTGCCTTTGTGGTGGAGTGGTTGTTACAGTTTATGATAAATGTAGCTTTTGGGCTTTGTGCCAGCTGTCATTTGTGTTTGAACAATGATGATCTTTGCTTTTGCATCTGCGTCGCATTTTGACGCACCACAAACTGTTGCCGGAGTTCCCTGCGCCAGGATGGGCGATGTGGTTTTATCAGACAGGTTCGGACCACAATCAGGAGCACAGGATCTATGAGAAGATACTTCTGGACTTGGATTTGCTTGGTATGAAGATAGATACAGCTTTCTAAGAAGGCAGTGACAAAAAAAACCTGTAGTCAGCGGCATCATCAGTGGTAAAAGTTGGGCTGAAAGTGCACGTTCAGTGAGGAAACTGATGCGCGTAAGAAGGGATGCCAGCCAGGCGTGGCTTGTGTTTGAATATCCAATGTGAGAATACGTGGGGAGTATGTATATAATAGAGTCTTTCCATCTGATAAACAGAGATATCAAACTGATGATTATAGCAAAGGACGATCAATAACCTGAAAGGACGCTGCTGATTTTGGAGGAGCACGGCGCGCTGGGTACGCTTTGGACTTGTGTAAACTTTTCTCCCTCTTTGAGTCACCGAACATTTTAAATGCCTTCGCTTAATTTGACAGCTGTGCACACAATGGCAGAGGTCGGGAGTTTTCTGGGGACACTCGACTTGGATTTACAAAGCTTTCCTGCACTCGGGAATATGCCCTTACCGGAGTCTCCAGTGGGCTTGAATGAGCGCCTTGGGCAGATTGAAGGGAGACTGCAGCGGGGGTCGCCGACGGATTTCGGGCACCTCAAAGGGATCCTGAGGCGGCGGCAGCTCTACTGCAGGACCGGCTTTCAGCTGGAGATAATCCCCAATGGGACAGTGCATGGGACAAGACAGGATCACAGCAGATTTGGTGAGACTCTTTCTTTAGTTTGTTAACGTGTTACTAAATCTAAGAAATTCGAAATATTGAAGATGATGTCATATAGTGTGTCTGTCTCAACTGACACAAATGTAACTTCCGTTTATTATAGTACCAATTAACCATCAACTGCTCATACAATCACGGTTAGAGAGGTATAAATTAAAAGGGATGAACTATGGCCTCCGGTAATCATAAGGAAAGCAATTATCAATAGTATAACATTTAATTACATTTTTGCCATGCAATATATCTTGTACTACCACTTAAGATAATTTTCACCGCTGTCACTCCAAAACTGGATGAAGTGCGTTTAATTAAGGAGGCTTTTTTCCTGACGCACATCCCCAGTGAATACTCATTCGTGCGTCACTGTCACCTGGCGCGCAGGAAAGCAGAGCCACACACCTTTTTTTCTTGCAATCCCCGCTGCGCGTGGGGGCAGGTGTCTCTCCACAGCCGCAAACAAGCAGCGCGTGCACGTCTCGCGGTCACAGCAACAACTTGCGCGCCCGCAGCTCTGAAGATTTGGTACCATTGATGTAAATGGAGCGAGGTGCGGCTCGCGGGACAACGATAAACAAATGAGGTCAGAGGGCAGATACGCACATGTCTCGCGCCTTATATCCATGCAGTCATCTCACAGGTGCAGGCCGGCTCGCTCGCTGCGGAAAGAGCGGAATAACCCTAAATTAAAGCATGACCACTGCGGAATTCAGGGAAGGTTTAATGTTCAGACTTAAGCCAAAACAAGCCGGTTTACAGGGATGGGTGGTCCGCGTGTTTGTTTCTGGCTTCACTTAGATATAAAATGCAAGGTCTTTGC
Source organism: Percina caprodes (assembly GCA_013375575.1). Taxonomy (NCBI): domain Eukaryota; kingdom Metazoa; phylum Chordata; class Actinopteri; order Perciformes; family Percidae; genus Percina; species Percina caprodes. The sequence continues at coordinate 1,098,911 of JABXJD010000172.1, read as the reverse complement.
AGAACTGCAAGGAAGACATGGCTTTGATTAGAGGGATATGAAACACACTCCTAGCCCCACAAAGAAATTAGAGGGATCTTCTCTGTCATCCTCTGGCAGCAGATGAGGTCGGGGAGATGGGGACCAGGTGGCTGTAAGCTGGCCTCTGCCAGTCAGCACGGCCAGCTGGATCCTCTCTCTGCATCACAACAACTTTTCGTTGTACCGGTTGTTCCCGTGCCTTTGAAGTCACACTTTACTGTAACTGCCAGTGAGTCAGCAGCAGGCCACTACACAACTTACCCACATCTCAGCTTCATAAAAGTGACTTCTCAGTCTGTATTAGTAGCCAGTGGGAATTCCCAAAGACAGGATGCACACATTTATAGACACCACACCCGTTTATGATTTAATGAGTGATGTGTGCACTTCAGACTTTAAAAAGCAAGATAAAAAAAAAAATCAAACAAATCTTTATCTGGTGCATCCAGGCCATACATGTGTTTTTTCTGCTGTAATCAAAGACAAAATGAGTTATGTAGTCGTCTTAAAACATCATTTTTTAAATAGTAGACTGGAGATGCAAGCAGTTTTTCTCTTTGAAGATTTGGAATAATAGTGACTAAAAAGCCACATTACAGGAGGAGCAAAGCAAAAATAAAGCACCCTAAATCAGTTGATTGGTGCATATTTTGACTGGTCTGCTGTCCCACAAATGGAGGCCACTTGCTGGGGAGGGGGTGGTTTGCTGGTGGGCTCCCCTGACTGTTTTTTTGTGCACTGTGTGTGTATTGTTTGACCTCAGGTATCCTGGAGTTCATCAGTCTGGCAGTGGGTCTGGTCAGCATCAGAGGGGTGGACGCTGGACTCTACCTTGGCATGAATGAGAAAGGAGAGCTCTATGGGTCGGTGAGTCGAAAAACCTCTTCCTTTCATTTACAAGCCGGCCCTCGGCATGCAGCCCAGGGTCTCATTCACAACAAGTCTGGCACTCGACACACTTGTTTTACAGAATGCATTATTTTCCAGCCACTCTCAGAAAATGAACCTTTTTTGGTTTTCCTTCATATATATTTTTTACAATACACGCCAGTACTGAGCTATCAAAAACACGTTTTCAGGAGCAATGCAAGAGCCCGTTTGTTATCAATGTTCCTGGATGTGGCAGATGGGAAAACCACAGTGAGACAAAACAAGTATGCTTCTTTTACAGAATCTCACACTCTGTATCACACGCTTCACTCTTCTGCAGTATGGGGACAAGATTTGAGGAATAGCAGAATTTGCAGCTTTAGAGTGCAAACCAACCTCTTCATTTAGTCTCGAGATAAGCAGAAATATTTACATATTTTTCCCAAAGTGGAGACAGAAATGTTTAGAGTTGCTTTGGATGTGTGGTGTGTTTGAATTTGGTGGAGATCACCTCTCTGTACACAGCTGGACTGAAGTTCGGCCTGCGGTGTTAAATATATTGTGCTTTTCCACAGCAAATGTAGTATATAGAGAACATTTAGGTTGCTTTTTTTCATCCTGGCTGTCTTTGTCTGATATTTGGTTGGTATCTGGAGACATAGAGAGAGGAAATGGAAGAGATAAAGACAATCAAGAGGAAGTATATGAGGGTTACCTGTATCAGGTGTCCCAGGGCATTACCTGAGGGCCTCTCAGGGCTCAGACTCCCCCTGGCTCTGAACATTTCAAACAGAGGCTACTTCTTAAGCACCGCCATTATGTTGAAAGTGCAGATATTGTTACTGTGTGCTATCAGAGTCTGGCATCCTGAAGCTTTGACCCTGGGGGAGGGGGGTGGGTAAGGGTAGGAGGCAGTGATTTGTGGGGGTGAGGGTAATTGCACACCTGACTGAGTCACCTGACTGACAGAGGGAGCGATGTAGACACATCTGTCTGGAGCTGAGAGGCCAGGAGGTGGAGGGGGGAGGGGAACAGGTAAAAGGGTGCTTCCGTCCCACAACTGCCAGACCTTGACAAGCTTTTGATCCGATGAGGTTTGTGTGTGTGTGTGTGTGTGTGTGTGTGTGTGTGTGTGTGTGTGTGTGTGTGTGTGTATTAGGATGGAGCTGGCCCAGTCATGTGCCCTCAGGGCTGTGTTTACAGACAACAGCTCCACCACATAGCCGCAGCCAAGCAGAGCCTGACAGCCAATCAACAAAATTGCTGCTGGAATAAACCGAGACTCTTACACAAACACTTGCTACAACTGAAGAGACTGACTGATCACGAACATTTATCTTGCCGTGTAGAGAAGCCACCTCCTAATAGCCAAAAACAAAGTCAGAGTGTCTAGGAGGAAGAGTGGGAGATATAGTGACACCCTTGAATAGGGTTCACTTTTGGCCTCCAGTGATACCCCTGACTCCACTGAGTTTCGACCCTCTTGCTGCATGACTGACTGGTCTTGGCAGCAGAGTAGCTCTAGCCGTGATGTCTCTTATTGTTCCCACACACTCACTCAGCCAGCACACTCTCACCTGCTGAACCCGCAGCCATCGCTCATGCTGCGCTGTCAGTAAAGACCGAGGCTTTGAGAGAGGCTGTGTGTGTGTGTGTGTGTGTGTGTGTGTGTAACAAAGCAAGAGAGCGAGGGAAGATTTTACGTCTGCTTGCTGTTCTTGTTGCATCACGGGAGGGAAACAATTCTCCATTCACAACTAGAGGTTAACAGGTCTTAGGAATGAGTGTGGTGCGTAAAGTGGAAAGCACCTCGTAATGACTTCCCCACTTTTGTCATTATGAGTGCCTGCCTTAATGAGATCCTACTAGTCCACTCACTCAGCTTTCACATGCAGACCAGAATAGGTAATGAAATACATAAACTAGCACATCAGAAATTGGCATGCAAAGTGGCATCACCCATCATAATCTCAGCTGCTTTTAATCATGTTTCTGTTGCAAATGTCGTGTGTGCAGGACTTAAGCATATGACTGATGTGTTGTTTTCTCTCCGGCAGAAGAAGCTGACAGCAGAATGTGTGTTCAGGGAGCAGTTTGAGGAGAACTGGTACAACACCTACGCTTCAACTCTGTACAAGCACACAGACACGGGACGCTTCTACTATGTTGCCTTAAACAAAGACGGCTCGCCCAGGGAGGGCAACAGGACTAAAAAACACCAGAAACTCACCCACTTCTTACCCAGGCCGGTGGAGATTGAAAAGATCCCTCAGGCGTACAGGGACTTATTCCAGTACAGGTGACCAGTGCTTACACTTGGAGAACTGGTCACATTCGGAGGAATAGACATAAAACAAGAGAGAGGGGGTGTTGTGGATATTTTGGACCTGGTACAGAACTGTTTACCCTCAGCTCCCCCTGAGGTCACTGTGTTTGTGCCTTGGCCCACTACCAAGCACTGACATAAACATTGTGCATGTTCCTGGATGTCGGCGGGAAAGTTATCTTGTAAAACCACTGCGTGGACATGGACGGAGAAGGCATGACTGCCCAGCTGTGGGGAGATCAAATCAGGTGCTATGTTTTCTCAATAACCACTTTTTAAGAGATAAATGCGTAGATACTGAAATGAATCGTTGAGAGAACACCAGACAAGACTTTCAGGAGATCAAAATGATGGGAAGCACTGCAGATGTCACATTGTGCATTTGTCATGCACTATATACAATTAAATGTAAGAAAGGGAACATTCCACATACACAGAGATCGGAGAAGAGGAAACTATGTGTTGTTTTTGTGAAGTTTTAAGTCATCTTCAAAATCAAAGATGAAAGAGGGGAATACAATCTCTAAGATGAATGTGTGATAGATGAAAGAGCACTTACTGCACATCCTCGGTCCCAGCTGTAGGCTCACTTACTCTCCCATTTAATCATTTGATTCTAATGATCTCATTCATCACATTTAAATAAAATATCAAGCGGCGTCTTGTAGGAATTGTATGCAAAACAAGTGATTAAGCTCGGGACAAAAGCACTTCTCTGACTGTGGTTGTAAAGAATTGTGATTGGCTTTTCTTTTCTTTTTTTTTTAAAGGATGGTGACTTGTAATGTTGAAAGTGTCAGGAACATTACTAAAAATGCAAGCAGCTGTGGTGTACATATGGGTGACCCTATTTATGAGATGTACAATATATTTATTTTCTACATATAAAGTATAAATATAAATATATATATTTATTTATTGCAAAGACTTTATTTTGTAATGAACTTGAAGTTATCTGGACTATAGATTCTACTGAAATTACACAAACTCAAAACAACTGCAATGAACATGACAATAAAATTGTCCTGCTATCGAGAAGTCATTGTGAGAGACTATTTTTGCTTTGATAAAAATCTGATGTACCAATTAAAACCAGATGTAGAATCTATGTGAACGTTGCCTTTCTTTCCTGCTATTTTTTAGATTTTTTTTAGATGGTTGTCAGTCGGACTTTGGTCCAGACTTGAATATCTCAACAACTGTTGGATGGGTTACCATAAAAGCTAGTAGACATTCACGGTCCCCAGAGGTTGTTTTTTATTGACTCTCTTATGGCGTTTTTCCATTAATGGTACCTGCTTAACTTGATTTGATAGCGGCGCCCCGTCCTCCTTTATGGGGATTAGTACGGTCTCGTGCGTGACGCGAGCGTGGCTGGTCGACATAGCGGGGAACTGTCGTGACCTAACGCAACACACACACATAAAACATCGAAAGTGTGTTGTTTTTGATTCTTGGCATGGGCCAGAAGACAAATTAAGTTTCAAAAGAAGCTGGAGGATGCAAAAAAAAAAACGGGTTTGTTCAGGACACCCCGTCTGTCGCTAGCAATGATGATGCAGTGATTAGTGACGATTCTCTCCGACCAATCAGTAGGCTGCAGGTTTTCATGTCACCTTTTGGTATCGCCTCAGTGCACTTGGAACCTCGACGGAGGTGATACTAATAAAAGTACCAGGTAGCAGGTACCAGGGACTTTTTTTTGTAATGGAAAACTGAAAAACACGAGTACCATTTAGTGAAAAAACGCCATTATTAGCTTTCCCCCAGCGCCACCATGAGGTTATCATTTGTGGTTTATACCTGATAATGACCAGACCCATTTTAGCAACACTAAAAAGGAGCTTTCCTTTGTCTGGACACAAACAATTTAGGCTTTGCTGATGTAAGATAACTTGATGGAAGACCATTATTATACCGCAAACTCATTATTAAAATACTTTAAATGTTTTTAAAAGCAATGACTGCATGGCATTTTGTCCTGCTGTCCAAAAGATGGAGGTTAAAACATACCGCAGATTTTTCTCCCAGAGGAGAACATGATACAATCCCATGCCAATTTGCCCTCATAAACCCTTTACCAAGTAATGTGCACAGGCCCTCTCTGTCTCCATAAGGTCTTAGTCAGCCTACATCCACCGTACAAAATCGGATTCCTTATGCAATTGGATCCCGGCTCCTAATTGGCTTTACACATCAGCATGGATTTAAAGCAGTGATTGGTTGTTCATTGCAGGGGCCTCACAGACCCCACTATGGTGTAGTCTGCAGCTTTTCAATGGACAGAAACAGCTGCCTGCTGCAGAGAACCAGCAGCGATGTGCCGCAAACCTGGACTGGTGGTAATCTAGGGCTGAGAGGGGATGGGATCAACATTTCAACATCTGCAATAGTTGTAATGTTTCTCCACTGGCAGATATTTGTAAGCTGTGAGAGCAAGCTCCCCTGGGGGGGGAAGGGAATGGAAAAGTCAAAGACATGCAGGGGAAAACCCTGGCAGACTGAGAAATGAAAACAATACCGGGAGAGGGAAAAATAGATGAAAGATTGAAGGGAGAAGAGTGTGGGACCAAAGGCACTAAGTGCTGTGGGTGTGAAATACAGGGACAGCGCATCTGCATGTGTCAGCTTTCTGCTTTCCAACTGTTAAATAAATAGTGCTACATTTTGGGAAATATGCATAGCTTTTGTGCTGAAAATTAGATGAGCAGATCAATACCATTCTCTTATCTGCACCATTAATATGAAGCTGGAGCCATAAGTTAGCTTAACATAAAGGCTGGAAGCAAGGGTAACAGCTCACCTGGCTCAGGTAAATAAATCTACACAAGGTTATATAGTATATTTTTTTATTACTGTGCAAATTTCCTGCTAAAAGACATCTTTTGAATTTTGTGTCTATTCTGGTTGTTGGGTGGTTTAAGACACTGACCATTTACTACAACATCCCCGATTAAAGTCTGGCTCGGGACCTTTGCTGCATATAATTTCACAGATCTCTCCACTGATTTATCATCATATGTCAATTGTCTAATAAAGACATAAAATGCCCCCAAAAATACTGCACAGTATTTTGTTATGAGATATTATTGGTATAAAAATTGGTTTAAGCCTCAAAAATCCACCATCGGTCAGGCTTCCAATATGTTATCATACAGGTGCATAAACAAAGTGTTTAGCAAACCATAATCACCAAATCTCCTACCAACATTCCCCTTTATAAATTCAGTCCAAGGATTACAAGAATACAGTATTATTTGTCAATGCTTCAGTCCTTAAAAACAAATTATTCAAACACAGGAGTTGCTCATCCTTTTGGTCACTTTATTAAATGTTATATTAAATACTTATCAAGATAATAGCAGATCAGATTCATGGCAAATCATGTTGGTGTATTTGCTATCATAAGAACATTCTTAGAGGAGGGCAAAAAAAGTTTCTCTACATTTATGAAATACACCTTGTGCAAACACAGGAGTCAACTAGAGACATCTCTTTGTGAGAAATGAACATATTCCTCTTGATTAACAGCTACACCAGTTTAAGCATTTAGAAGCAAAAATGTGCCAAAGTAGAATACAGGTATAGTCTGGGGGCCTGCCTGGTGAGACTAGTGTCCAGAAGGCATTTCTCACAAAGCAGAGGACACAAATCAGCCTGATATATAATACGATTGCCTTCTTTACTCTTTCTACTAAATCCACCACGAGACACATACTTCAAACTTTGACAGGCAAGTAAAGAAAAATGTTTTGGGCCCTATGATATCTGGCTGAACTGCTTGTGCTTTGTGAGACCCAGTTACCCAAACTTGGGATCAACACAAGTGGAACATAAACAATGAACAGGACGCACGGTGCTATGCTAGACAACACGTGACAATGAGGATGATGTTACAAAAAGTTCATAGGAATCGGCAGGCAGTTTTGAACAACACAAGCATTCCATTACCATGTTTAGCGACAACTAATGAAAAACACTTAAAAGCATAATAGAAAAGATTCTCGACAAATCTCAGAACTTTACAGAGCTTTTTTTCTTTTTCTTTTTTAGGAAATGAATATAAGGCTATATTTTTTTTATTGTTTCCGTTGACTTATCAATTTCTTCTATCTCCCAAAAAGAGCAGGACTTAGCAGCTCCATTAGCTGCCTGCTTTGCTAGATATTGGTAAAGGAATCTACCGGGGCTAATAATCAAGTAGAACTTTACATAATAGAGTCCTGTCACCACGACACTGGTCCCACTCAGGTTTAGTTATGCATTTCAAATAGTATAAAAAAAAAAAAACTTAGTTTAAATAATAAGGAAACCATCTTTCAAGAGAAAAACAATGCAATGCTTAAAAGCATTGGGGGTAAAATTAGTTTCTTTAAATACATGAAAAATGAAGATATAGAACTTGAATAACATTAAGGCGGTATATACATTTTTTTCTGTTGAAATTCCTAATAGACTCCTTTCACACAGTCCTTTATACATTATATTCCACCTTCTCTTAGTGAACTACACAATGCAGAACTGAGTCTATCCCACTTGAGGCCCCAGTGGACAACAGCCTAGTCTCAAAACTACTCCACCCTCTGCTTGGTGCACCAGATTGCTTTGAGCTCCGAGTGGTGGTGTCACAGTGTGTTTGTTACAGAGAACTTGGCCTCACTTGGGCTGGCCCACTGGGAGCTGGCTGGCTGAGTGGGGGGTGAGGAAGAGTCCCTCTGACCTACAGGCCCTTGGAGGGCCCAGGATTCTTGCCCATGCCTTGATGGGAGTTTAGGCCGTGGAGCTGCTGGTAAAGCCCCAGCAGGTCCATCTGGCTGAGCCCTGCACCTCCCATCATACCGTTCTGCATGGCCAGCTGGTTCAGGTAGCTGGCCTGGTTAGCCATGGCCATCTGCTGCTCCTGCACCTTCCTGTTGGTGATCAGCTTCTGGACGTACATCATCAGCTGGGCAGACACAAACAGAAGGACCGGTAAAATAACTCCAAAATTAAATAAGTACCAGCTGAACAACCAAAACCTCACACGTGAACACAAATACAATTGTTGCCCTTTCTTGGTCTAACAGACTGCATTGTTTTCATTATTATTTAGGTTATACAACTTAAGAGTTCTTGAACGATGAATGAACAAATACTCCTACCATTTACTTTTCATAATAAAAATAGCCTAATTTGCTAGTAAAAAGGGGACAGCGGATATAGTCTTTTAGTCTCCAGCTACTGTGGCTCGTACACAGAGCAGTTCTTACCGTCTGCTGCCTGGTGAGAACGTCCCGGTACGCAATTTCCCTCCGCTTCACCTCCAGCTCCACAGTGGCCTGCCGTCCCAGAGCCATGGCCTGGACCTGATTCTCTGTGAGTGCTGGGTTCTCCTTCCACTGTGGGGAGAGAGAAAAGCTCGCACATGTTAACATCAACCTCCATCACAACTATAATCACTCCACTTGCATCTTGTTGCAGGCCAGTCACAGAAATGTGACTTCATTAAAAGCACTCCTTTGGACAAATGGAGATTAATCCCTAAGAGAAGTTTATCTTCATTGACATGAGGCTGATTAAAAAACACTTACCAATCTGGCGATAGTATCTTCCAGTGACTCGCGTGTTAGAGTCTTCAACGCATTTGTTGCTTCAATGACTTTATGTCGTCCCTGGTTTATAAGGTCCTAAACACAAACAAAGACAGGTAAGCTTTTCTCATTATTACCAAAAACAATGGATACATAACTGAGTATTCATTGGCAGATATTTACTAGGGGTTGATCGATTATCGGCTGCAATATTCATAATTTTTATAATTACTGGAATCAGTTTTTTTAAACAAAACTAATCAAAAACGGTAGACTCACTCAATCTCCCGTCCACGGCACTGATAGGCTATTACTCGCAATGTATAACTAATCAACATTAATTATATTATTACTTGATTTGAAGTGGTTTTATTTATTGTTATTTAAATGTAATAATTGTTGGCTTTGTCTTCTGTCAGTGTTGTTCTACACTATTAATGTTGCATGTTACCTGTGCCATAAGATGAAAGTACAGTGAAAATTTAATGAAAGTAAAAATGTTCATGACTTATATTATTTTTAGGGGTGCATTGGTAAAGGGTTGCTTATATTTGTATATTGATTTGAAGGTTAGAAATGGCAGGACTCATTGGTATATTGAATAACTGTCAATACTTTGTATGTTTCAACTTTTTTACATTTCATGAGTCAAATAAATAAAGCTATAATTTAAAAACAAGATTTTAAGCTCAAAAATCTTTACAATTTCACAAGAGGATGCACGTAAGAGTCTATCTACTTTCAAGGATACCGCTGCAACAACATAATTTCTATAATGCCATGATTACAAGAATTGACGCCAGGATACATTTTGAACTCATTTGACATCCCCAAGTTGCCTCTCGGACGTTTTGTCCTCTCCCTCATTCAGATGCGCCACCATAAATAGCTGCTGCCCCAGACATGGAGTATTACAGACTGCTGGGTGGAGGAGCGGGGCAGTCAGGACGCCGGCTACTAGACTGTTGTCACAATTAGCAGTGGGGTCTGAGGAATGTGGGGCGCCATGCCGTGGGGGTAGGAGAGGGAGGCAGCAGAGGGGCATGTGGAGCTCATTACTTACCTCCAGCTGCTGGTTGGTCATGGAGGCCAAAGCAGCCATGTTAAAGGAAAAGTAGTTGGAGGAGCCCATATCCATCTGGGGGTATGCAGACTGGAAGTTGGTCCTCATCGACACACCCTGAGAGATGAAAGAGAGACGGAGGGGGAATCCAAGAGAAGAGCAGGATTAGTTACACAGGTGTCAAGAGGGCCACCAAGGGCATGATGGGAGAGACTTTATGCTATCACTGTGGTTGACCAGAGACAACAATTCACTTTGCTCGCCTTTTCTCCACAGTGTCTGGTCCAACTTCATGTTCAGTCAGTAATGTTGATAACACTTTAACCACTTCACACCCATAAGATGTTTCACTCTGCCAGAGTAAAAAGGTTCTTGAAATCGGCATGCGTGTGTGAGAAGCGACCTGAAGTAAACAGTCTTGTCCCAGTAAAGGCCAGCAGGATGCCGATGTTTGTGTGTAATTGAGCCTCTGCTGCAGATGGTTTTTCTGTGCCCTGTAATCTGGCCATCCGGTATGTAGGGGTGTGTGTTTATTGGGGGCCAGTGGGGGATTTTTGGACCTGGTCAAAGAGACAGGTGTGCAGCAGGGGTGTGACGAGACACACAGCTCACGAGACGCTAGATTGGGTTCACGAGAAAGACTTTAACGCTATTTTAAAGTTAAACTTAAATGATGAAAATTGTCTGGAAAAATAGTCACAAAATGAAAAATGAGCAGGTTTTCCCGCAAACTTAACAGGCTTCATTCCTGCATAACTAACCTCGCCAGGCCTAATAACTGTGGTGTCCCTCTCTCCTCCCAACACCTGTCCCTACGACCTATTAATCAAACATGTATTAATTTCTTACACAGCATGCGCACCGACCGACAGAGACAAAGACAGCGACAGAGCGACCGAGCGACCGCTCCTGGACTTGATTCTCAGATGCTCTGCAGACTTCTTATATATCTTCAGACAGACATAGAATCTAGACTTGACTTTATATCCAAAACCAAAAATTGATGACATGAGCTCCTCTAAGGTCTGCACCAAGCTAAAGTCATCCCAGTGAGGCTGAGAGCTCCTGGGATCCGTTTAGTTTTGGGCACCTGATCATGTTCTCACAGTTTTTCCCATTTCCTGAGTTGCAAATCTGATATTCATACACATAGTTTTTCCTGGCCATCGCTGGCCAACCCTTAAGTTGTGAAGACATTAGCAGAGTCCAGGTTACGTTCCAGTTGTTTCTCCTACAAAGCTCTCAGTATACAATGTGATACTGAACAGCCTTTCGTGGATGAAAGTGATTACTTGTATATCTTTAGTGGCTGACAGATTGCAGTGATGTGAATGCAATTGAAATCCTCACATTCAACCTCAGCGCCACTGTTTTTCGCTGTGACTGGGAACCCTCTGTTCTCTTGAAAAGCAGAGGAGCTCTGAGGGAAAAGCCGCTTAAGGCACACAGAGGGCAGAGGAGGGAGTGTGTTGGAAAAATAATCATTAGGCTGAATTAGAATCTAGGATTACGCAGGGGGGAGGGAGGGGGAGAGAGAGAGCAAGAGAGAAGACCTGCTCCCCCACCAATGCACTTCTCCAAATAAACCCCACTAATTTCCCATTGATTTGTCCCACAAGAAAGAAGAGGGAAGAGGGGACAATGGGGGAGATGCAAAAGAAAGAGAGAGAAAAGTGTGTAGCACAGACAGAATGAGTCCCTAACCCTCTGTGGACCTAACTATGTACAGTAGTACTGACAGTGTTTGGACAGCCTCTCATTGATTTGTATAGCAGATCACTAGCTTAACGGTGGGCCCAAATGACTATCACAGTAGTAGGGGGTAGGCCCTGTCATCTGCTTAATCTAAGTGATGAAAGGATTGTACAGATCCAACATTAGGTCACACATCTTGACAAACTACAGTGGGCCTTGCTTAGCTCTCCTTGCACTTTGAGGTCAATGATTTAGAGAATAATGGACACACAAGGGCTATATGCTGCATGTGTGTGTGCCTTTGATTTTGGAACTGGTGGATATTTTGGTTCCTTGTCTGTGTGGGTTTTTATCCTTGCCTACCTTTTTCTCTGCTTCATACTCGGCCCAGGCAGCCTTGCGATCCTCCTCGCTGAGGGCTTCCTCCTCCTTGTGGTCCAACAAGGAGTCATGCTCGTGGTAACACACAATCTGGTCCTTATTGTTCTGCAGCAACTCCGCCAGGAAGGGATCCTATAGGGGGAAAGGCGACAAAGAGATAGAAAGGGTCACATGGGCTTGAAGGCATCATAGGAGCAGAGGGAGATGGCTCTGGAAAAGCTGAAGAAGGCCACAGTGGCTAGATAAGAGGTTGCTGTATATTTAAGACCGCAAACACAGCAATTGAAGGTCAGAACCACAATTTTTCAAGTAAAACAATAGTCAGGTGCCTATATGAACATTGAAACAGGTTTTGCTTGCGGTCATCATTCCTCCTATTCATACTGGCCATTAAAAGATCCCGTACTAATGTGCTGAAAATGTAATGCCTTTTTCACACCACTGACCAAGGTTATCTGACATGTGTTCAACTCTTCTTTTGGCAATTTAAACCAAGCTAGTCAACAAGGGTGGGTCCCTAGTCATAACAATTCAGATACGACAGATACAGATAGAACCCTTGACTTTATGTGTCATTGTACAGTAGAGAGAGCGAAATAAAGATTGTTTTCTGAATGTTTCACAGTGAAATCTTTTGGAAACATATTCTCTTTGCGTCTAGTGTGAGAAAGCAGTGGTGCTGTGGACGAGAGAATTACAACAAAACTTTTTAAATTTTATTCATACGTTTACTCTTCAACACTGAGTTCATATTGGAAAAATAAGGCACCAGTTAGCATGTGTACATCTGCTTTGTTACTGTGGAAAACTATACAAATAGGCCAACAAGACCGGAATACACAAACCCAATCTCATTTCTAATGCTTGGATTAAAAAAAAAAAAAAAAAAATACTTGGACTTACCTTAAAAAGGATTAAAAGACATTTAAAAAAAATTAAAGTAAAACAAAACAAAACAAACAAACAAAAACAAATAAATAAAAGGTTGTTTCAGGGTGTTTCTGGTTTCCATGACTACACTGTTATTGAAAACAATACCTGAGTAAAATTAGGAGAGCTGGGCCAGGCTCTGCTCACACAAACATTGTTTAAATTACTTTCTCTGTAGTACGTTTGCTTTTCTTTGTCTTGACTTAGCTTTACATTAAGCTGGAACTTTGCAATCTGGAAAAAATGTCATACAAAAAGTTGCATCATTAACCTCCACACAGGTCAATTTTACAGAGGGGCGATGCTTTCCTCTCCTGCCTTTCTCCGTCTTGCTTTGAACTGTGACAATGAGTATGAAGTTGCAAACAAAATTAATCATAGATGTCACTGGTATTAGGGAAGGAAAAAGAAAGCCCAATTCTGAAATTAAGCAGTGATTGGAGACCTGTATTGGATACACAGAAAATAAACACCAGACCAGACGGAGTGAAACTAGATCCCTAAGAAGGGGGAGAAGCAAGCTGCATCAACACTTTACAATAACCTATTTTCTGGCCTCACAACCCGAGCGAGTGACAGATAAGGTGGCCGAAAAAGATAGGAGCAGACAAGGCCACAAAGCTTCACATCCTTATACTCATCAACCTCCAACACTTGGGCCCTGAACCCATTGACACATGTTTGTTTGCCAGCCATCACACTTAATCAAGACATAACCAGGCCACCCCTGAACAACCAGACATTTTGGAGCAGTGGCACAGCCAGCGGTTTTGCTCTATAATTAGGACACAAAAGCACAGAAGAACCTGTTGGTCTGACTCTGATATAGGGCATTCATAGTCTTTTTTTCCGTTAAAGGTGAGCACAAAGGTTATTTTTTGGTTAATGCTGTAGCAACAGTATAGTACAATTAAGTTTAGTAGAGTTAACTACTAAAGTTTAAACTATGTATGAATAGAAAGCAGTAATCTGTTGAACCTGTATGTTCTGACATTTTATTCAAATGCTTGAAAGAGGAGCACTTTTGTCAACCAGGTAACGGGTCAGTGGAGCAGCAGGTCAAATGACAGCATTGATGCTCCCACTGGAGCCTAGTGCATTCAGTGATACCCAAGTAATCCCCACCAGCAGTGGCTCTGGGGTGGTCCGGTCCATCTCAGTGTGTGTGTGTGTGTGTGTGTGTGTGTGTGTGTGTGTGTGTGTGTGTGTGAGCCAGCACTAATGATGGGCGACTGTCACCCTTATGGATCTGCATGGTAAAGCCTATCATTTTACTGCAGGGTATAAGAGAATGTCAGAGACGCTGGATTGGGCAGATGCTCAGACGGAAAAAGAAGTATATTACCCTGCTCAACTCAACACTTTTATTTTGTGAAATTTGGGAAGGAGTTTTGGCATTTGGCATCACAGAGTGCGTGTTGGTGGTGGAGGTGGCCATCCACATCTGAGAATAAGCTCAAGAACTTTAGTTTAGACCAAAGAATCTCAACAGATTCAGTCTCAATGAGGGCCTGATAATCAGCTGTTCTGACTATAAACAGCACATGTGCAAAAGAATTATTTTTATCCAACAAATGTGCTCCTATTATAAAATAAGTTCTAAACTAGAAGTCCTAGATTCAGCTGAGTGCTAAACAAGCAAAGAAACTTTAAGAAATTTAAGAATTAGGATACTAATTACACAAAGCATCTAACACGCATGACATTTACCACTGTTTGAAACCCTTTCCATTGAGAGAACAATTTATGCCCTCCTTAAGCACAATTATTGTCCATGTATATATGAAAATGACTAAACTGCCAGCAGTCCATAAGTGATGTAGCCTAAAGCAGTTTTCAAACTTATCAGTTCTTACATCTGAAAGATGAAAACTTGGGAGTCAATGTAAGTGGGCCACATGTTGACTTTACAACTTGGCACAGGCACCAACGGGTAATTCAGCAATAGATTTTGGTGATGCTTAACTGTAAAAGGTCTGATGCAATTGAACACCCCCCTGCATTAATAGCTCTGGGTTCTATACAAGCAGGATTTTTGGCCATGTTATCAGATATGTACTATGTTAACCCAATTTCCTGCATCTAAACAGGCGCTTATTGTGTGTAGAGACTTTAAACATCGTCATGCTTTTATATAATTTTTTATTTCATGTTAGTGCACCAACAATAAACCTCTACTTAACAGAGAAAAACACTACACAGGTTAAATGTCCTGCACAGTTAAATGTGCAGGAGAATGAAAAGATTCAAGTTCTCCGGAAGTTTTTGAATGTATTGAAAGTAGCGGTCTCTGCCAGAAACTACTTTTGATGCACAGGTGCAAGCAACAGAGGGGGCCAAGACAGGATCACAACTGAAGGAATGTGAGTGGCTGAGATATTTGTAATACCTAAACATTGCCAATCAAAACTCTCTCTCCCCAAGCTGCACACAAATGACACACAAAACCCTACAGGCCTGCTCTAAACAGTTTCTCAGCAGAAATGCACTTAACTATGGGGGCTGTGCTTGACATCAGGAGGCCACCACGTTGTCTTTACACCCTCCAGGGCCTGCACGCAAGTCAGAGGGTTTATTTAGCTGTCAGTCAATTATCAAAGTAACAAAATCATGCAAGTCACAAAGGGCTAAACAAAGACAATAAACATAGCACATTCCTATAAAAACAAGCCTCAGCTAGCAGCCGTGTGTGTGTGTGTGTGTGTGTGTGTGTGTGTGTGTGTGTGTGTGTGTGTGTGGGTGTATTTCTACAAGAGCTCGCTACAAGGACCAGCCAGCTGGAGCTGGACAGCCAGGTCAGGTGGAATTTACAAGGACTCTATTAGAGTATAATGGCGGAACTGTACTGGAAGAAAGAAAAGTCAAAAAATGGAAATCAGTTTCTGAATAAATCTTATGTGAGAAGCAGGCTGTGCTCTTGTTGAAGTAGTTGATCACAAAGTGTGGGCGTGGAGAGGTGTTGCTCAGTTCAAATTCGAGACAGAGGGCTGTTCCCCACAGGCCACTTACGGACCTGGCTGTTAGTTGCCAGGCACAGCCGTTTCTCATGGGATATTTTACAAACTAAGGGCAGGGGTTATGCTAGAAAAGAAGTGGTTCATAAGAGGAGTTATCCAACCATGTCCAAAATAAAGTGTTTATAGCTGTTCCGAACAGCCACAGTGGGAGGCAGGGTGAAAAGCTTGCCGTCATAGAGAGGGGTATATGGGGGTAGTTTCAGACAGTCTCGTCTGGAGGTATTCATAGTGTTGCAAGCGTAGATGTGAAAAGTGACAGAAATAGTAGCTCCTTTCTCACCTCTGCACAGCTGGCCAATTATGGCACAAAGTGGGTGTGAATGTCTGATTTTAGAGAAGTTACAGAAATGACTCGGACACAGACCCCCAATTTCAATGCTGAAAGGTGCAGGGGAAGGGGGTTTCAGAAGCTCTTCGATCATCCGAAACACAAAAGAGGTATACTGCTGCCTTAAGACCTTCTGGTTGAATTTAGGACATTTTTGTATGGCTTCAGTACAACAACACTGTTTATAAACAGGCACTGTCAGTGTTTTGTGCATTTTTATTTCCATTTTAATATCTGGTCACGTGTTTCACTTTTTCCTGCTCACTGACAATTAAAGCCAAAAAATCAGTAGCAAACTATAAAAACAACCGTCTCTTTACATGATGAAGTTCAACAACCATACAGAGATTCATCATATTAGTGGCAGAGATACCAATATCGCCACAGACCTATTCTCAACAAACCAGAAAGCAGCAAACTAGGGCCATTGCTCTTGCTTCTTCCTCACCTACAAAAACACAGCCTCTTGCTGTTACTATCATTAGCGTTCTCTCCACCTGCAAAGCAACAAGCTCAGGCATGTTTTCCAAAAGCTGGCAAAAAAGCATTCTGGGAAGTATGAAAAAACACTTACACAAGTAGATATAGACTGGGCAAGCTAAAGGTGGGTGCACTGAACATCACCGACTGGTGATATATTGTTTAAAGTATTTAAGGGGGGTATTTTCCTTTAAGGCCAAAGTGACATCCTACCCCTAATGAGATAGCCTGATGTGGCTTATTGCTCCAGTCTGTTTCTGTCTATACTGTGGTTCAGGTGCAGCCTCCCCTCAGTCATTGTACCTGACAGAGCCTAATGACCACTGCAGCCATCACCTGCTGAGAGCACATACAGTGAGGTACACCCACAGCGTGCCGGCTTAACCGACAAAACAGCACTTGCAGAGAACGCTGGAAAGTTGTATAAAGACTGTCCAAAAACATATAGTTCTCATTTCTTTATAGTCCTCACAAGTGGTTGCATTAGATAGAAGAGGCAAGTGTGATGAACAGGATAAAGGTGAGGGTGTCTCAGGATGGGTGGGGAGTCAAAATCTCATGCCAGGGCTGTGCGGACCTTCTTTGTCATTACGAGGAAGTTCTATTGCTTCTTTTGTCTCCAATTAGTTTCTCTGAAGAGTGCGGAGACATCTTTAAGAGAGGGGTTTAAATAATGACCCCTCATCATGATGGGTAGGCCAGAGGGAGAAAAAGAAAAACAACTTCACTAAACTTGCTTTGAAGATTTGGAGGCATAGTGTCAAGTAAGTGCAACAGATGGTCGCAAAGAAGGCAGGGAAAAGACGGAGTGGTGTAATGTTGGACGGACGAGGAAGAGAGTGAGGACATCAGCGAGTACAGGCGGTGGGGGTGGAGATAATGATAGGATAGGTAAGGTAAGGGTGGTGCAGAAATAACCATGGCAAGTAGCATGAAGGGGGACTGAACAGGAGGAGGAAGGTGGGAGTGATAGCAGAGACCCCACTACAAAGCAAAAGGTGAGACCAAAAATAAGCCCAACTCAGCTTCTTAAGCACAAATATCTAACACTGCCTTTGAGGCCTGTGTGACCCTAATTTTAAAGCAATATGCCCTCTCTGGTTGAGAAAACAGCACTTCCCAGTGTGAAGAGTTTAAAAGAAGTAAAAAAAACTCCCTCTGTTGTAGAGTCAAATCATTCTCTCCTTCTGTGCAATGGTTGTTGGCTGAAAGTGATGGAGGGTGTCTGACTCATCTTCACATCATTCCAGATGGCAAATTCCTTCCGTATACTGCAGTCTTGCTGCCACATCATAGTTAACCCCCTGGCCAAAACAGGTCAGCTTGTTAAAGAGCTTGTCAGCCTCTCCGTCTTTAATACTGTGTCACATAAATGTCACTGGGCTCATTAAAGATCATACACATCTAACAGGCCGCGGCTCAATGAACACATCTTTCCTCTTCTTTTCCTCTTCTTCAAATCTCCAACTGTGCTTTGCTGCACTGTAACTGGGCTACTCCTGGATTAGAGGGATATGAAAGGTGAGAGCAATGATATCCTTTATCCATTCGGTTTAAAGATTTCTACAGTTACCCAGGTTGAACCAAAAAAAACACAGACTGCAAATAAGGTAAAGAGTGGGAAAGCACATAATTCAAAGATCAATAAAGAAGTAAAGGACACCAAGGAATTAATGTAAAAAAGAAAAAAGAGCAATGAAGGTTTATAGCAGGGCAGAAGCAGTGTTGCAATGAAAAGACTATTTAGTAAATAGCAGTAAACACACATCTGTGCAGCTATGCGAGGTTGGATGGCCAATGTAAGGGCTGTGTGTTCTTATTAAACCCCAGGGGGCTCAAATAGTGACACAGCACCTGCATTAAGAGGAGAAAAGTCGAGCGCAGGATTATGAAAGGAAACAAGAAGAAATAGAAAGATCCCAGAAAGGCCAAGCAGGATACAAGCTGGCATTGGGTCTAAAAATTTAATCATTGAAGTGCTAAAAAAAAAAAAAAAAAAGAACATACTACTTGGTGCAAGTCTGGTCAAACAAGTTTGGTATTAAAACTGGCATTCTGTGCCATGTTTGTTGAATAAAAATACTTTTTTACTACTGTTAATAGGTTTCAGCCTGCTTTTCTGCACTTGAAATCTAAAGTCCATGAAAAAAAACAATACATATGTACATGTCTACCTTAGGAAGCAAGGGCGTGGCTTTCTTGCTCTTCTTCTCTGAGGGCCCATCCAGCAAGTCCGGGTCAAATGTGTAAAGCTCGGCCAGCTCGTTAGTTGTAAAGTGCCTCTCAATCTGCTGCTGGTCCACCACGCGGAATGACAGAGACTGTTTGGTTACCTGCCGGTCATAAATCTTCTCCTCCATTGTACCCTGAAGAAAAAAAATGTGAAGACATTGTGTGGCGACCATGAAAGTATAGATATATCTAGACAATAGTTTATAGTATAGTAGCTTTACTCTCAGATAAGGCTGCAACAAACGATTATTTTCATTATCGATTTATTTGACAATTATTTTCTCGATTAGTTGTTTGGTCTATAAAATGTCAGAAAATGGTGAAAAATGTGGATGAGTGTTTTTCAAAGCCCAAGATGACGTCCTTGTTTTGTCCACAACTCAAAGATATTCACTTTACTCACACAAGGCTTATATAATGTGGACTGCCCTACAGTTTTGTTGTCATTACTTAGAATTCCTCATGGGGGCGACAGAAACTACGCACTATAGCTTTAAGAAGCTGGAATCAGGTCAATCAAGATCCATAAAAAAAGACTAAAACAGACCGTATTATCAAAATAGTTGGCGATTAAAGGCGGACTATGCAGTTTTTTTTAGCTTAATTTACCTTAACTGAACAGCTTCGGAGTCACTAGAATGGTTATATGATTTATTTCAAATTGAAGGGTGGTTGTCTTGCCCCCCCCCCCAAGCGCCTGTGAGTGGAAAAACTAGCCTTGCAACTTTTGGCTGGCAATTCGCTGGCCTCAGCATCACAAAAATAGCGTTGTATTAGATCTTGCAATATGATAAATTGCTTTACGGTACTGCACACATTTGCCCATTCAGAAAACGGCTAACAAGGTAGCGATGGAGTTTTTCACACAATCGTCATTACTGAGCCAGCAAAAAAGAAGCACAAAGCTAGGAAAGCATTGTTGGAGGAACAGAGAAATAGGAAGCGGCAGACTGACCGAGCGAGGAGTCAGACACAAGTAACCGTAGGAGCTGCCAAATATCTATTCCGAAGCTGTAGAGGGAGCTCTATGGAGAAACCTGCGAGCAAAAAGCGAGAAAACAGCGAAGAAATGGCCAAAACTGCATAGCGCCCCTTTAATTTAATAGTTGACAACTAATTGATTAATTATTGCCGCTTTACTTACAGAAAGTACCAAAACAGTTTAATAAGCTCACCTGGGCCAGGAACCTGTAGACATAAACGGTCCTCAACTGACCAAAACGGTAGACCCTGAAGATACTCTGGACGTCGTAGGAGGGGTTCCATGAGGCATCAAAGATGATGACCCTGTTTGCTGCCACCAGGTTGATGCCAAGAGAGCCAGCTCGCGTTGAAATGAGGAATAAACGACCTCTGGGAAAGAAAGACAATTTAAGCACTATTGACATTTTAAATGTTTGGAAATGTGGTGTTATTATGTGTTGTAAAATAAAAGTATATTACCTTGGATTACTGATGTCATTAAACTCTTCAGCCCACTTCTTCCTGGTGGTGGCGTTGGTGGAGCCATCCAGGCGATAGTAGTCAATGTTCCTGAACCACTTGCCTTCACCTTCAGACATGTTACAGTTGAGAAATGTGCTATGACTATACAACATCTACATCTATGCTCCACAAAACCTTCAAAAGCACATGTGTCAAATAGGCCTCTTCCTTTTCAAAAAGACTATGTTTGGGTATTAGCAGACAGCAGATAGACGGCTTTGTTTAGGCTTAAAGATGGTAAACCCCCTACCAGCCTTCATAACGAACATTTCAGTATGTTTCCAATTACGGCACTGTGATCTTTTCATTACAAATTACAAACCCTTGAGCAAACATTTTTTTGTGGAATAAAAAGTCAAGGTCTAATAATTTTCAAAATGAAAGCAAAAACAGCTGCTGAAGTTTAATTAGGAACATGACCTTACACCAGCGGCGGTGTGCGTGTGTCTGTGTGTGTTTAAGGGTAATAAGCACAACAGCGTGTACAAAAATACATGTTGCATGTGGGCTGTCTAAGTGTGAAACCTGGATCTCCATATGAAAATACTTCAGCCTTCTCCAAAGTTAATGTTAGCATTTTTTATATCTTACACAAAGTTCAAAGACTACAGTGTAAAACCACAAAAATAAACCTTGAGACAGACAACTGGGCTCATTAAACTCCATAGGTCAGTAGCTGGGTAATATTAAACATTGCTCTGTGATTTTAGCACATCGTGAAACCAAAAGCTGCCTTTTAAATCATAACATTAAGAGGGATGCTGATCAGACAACTGTAATATCATTCAGTGAAGTAAAAGTTAACACTAGGAATATTAATGATAAATCTAACAAAATATACATTACAGCTTCAAGATTATTTTTATGCAACTCTGACTTGTAATATGGAGAATGGTGCCCGTCATTCCCACTCCGCGCCCCTGTTCTCGCACTATGTAACTTTGGCGAGAGGGTACAATCTTCGGGAAGAAGTGCTATAACGCACTATGGTACTACCACTGATTTGAGTAAAACTGCAGGGTTTTTGCTGCCATTATACAGCTCAGGCGCAGGACCCTAGCTGTTTTGTAGCAAAACACATGACAGCACCTAAACACATGACATATAAACAATGTGGAGAGCATCTGGATGAGCCAACACATGTGCAGCGTGATGGTGAACATACACAACATCACAGCCAGCACGCTATGCATGTTGCGCAAACAGTGGCAGCCCCCAGTGAGTGTGCAGTAGAGAGAGAGAAAGAAGAGAGAGGGCAGTGTGTGTTGGTACTATTGGCGTTTTTCCACTGATGGTATCAGCTCGACTCGACTCGACTCAACGCACTCTGCGTCCGTTTTCCATTGCAGATTGAGTAACGCCTCAGCGTGGCTGGTCACCATAGCTACGCAGCCGGTAACTGCCATGAGGTAATTTTCAACGCGACTCACAACAGCACGTTGGAGGTGTTTGTTTTGATTCTCGGCCACAAGAAAATTTGTTTCAAAAGAAGCTGAAGGAAGCAACAACAATCACTGCTGGAAAAAAACAGGAGTTTGGGAATTCCGATGGCGTTCAGACGTCAACGTGACCATTGTTCACCAACACAAAAGGGTAAGTTAAGTTTGGTAACGTTAGCTAACATTTGCATGTGTTCAGGGTCACAGTCAGTATTTACTTTACGCTATATAAAGTACATGAACTTTAGCAACCATGATTACACACCAAAATATGTCTGCTGTGTACTGTGTGTTTCAGATCCTTCACCCTTTGCAAAATCGCCGCCGCAGATGTCTGTTCGGGCGTTCGATGTCCGACGGCTGAAATCTCTGGTTCTGACCTGCTTTGTAAAATGTTTATGATGGGACAGCAGAGCCGGGGGGACACTGTCACAGGGTGCAGAGGAAGAAGACCGGGATGTACGGGAGGGTTTGATGTGCTACTTGAATAGCTAAATAAAGTATTTTCTTTGATATATTGTCTTGTTTTTTTTAAAAGTAACAGTGTGCAATATTGGAAACGACATGCAAAATAATAGCCCTTAATATTGAATAGTGAGAATAGAAAAGTGAGAATAGTGCAGAGCGTAGATAATCGGTGTCTGGCTAGATTTCTTTTATTTTTTTAAATGGCACAGTTGTTCCAGACACACTCCGCACTCTTGTTTGCTAAAAACGCAGTCATAAGCGACGGTCCTCCGACCAACCAGTAGTCTGCAGGTTTTCACGTCACCTTTTGGTATCGCCTCAGCTAGCTTGGAACCTCGACTGAGGTAGTACTAAAAAAAGTACCTGGTAGCAGGTCCCAGGGACTTTTTTTCGTAATGGAAAACCAAAAAAGGCGAGTAGAGTCGAGTTGAGTAGATACCACGCAGTGGAAAAACGCCATATGAAGTTAGCAGTAGTGTTAAATCTGTGAATGTAGCAGTGCAGTCTGTACAGTTTCTGTCAGTGAATAAATGCTTCAACTCCTCAAAAGATAAGATCCAAGCCCCCGTATTTTGCTTGCTACCTGCTGGTTAAAGTAAAGGGGGTTAGCCATGCAGCTAGCAACAACTTCTGCACAGGATCACTAACAGCTGAACTTCAAGGTGGACCAGCTATTCTCATTTTAGTGATAAGCTGCTCCTCCAAGTTTTGATTTAGTGATCTCTCCCTCGCAACACAACCAACAATCACTAAGCTTTATGCAAATAATTGTGCAATGATGTCAACAATATTGAAATGAGTGAATTGCATAATTTGCTCCTAACCACTCTTAAAACTAAAATAAAAAAATAAACACTAGGTGGCACTATTACCTATGAAGGAGATTGAGTTACAGGTGTGTTTGGTGACAAAATTTTACACATTTCCTGGATTAAATGACAACTTTGTGAATTAAAGGCCCTGTCAGACTACAATAAAAAAATAAAAAGTACCTTTGTATGGAGAGACTTTATCTTCATCTTTAGCTCTGCAAGCGAGTTCCAGGAAATCCTCGATCAGGTCCAGAGAGATAAGAGACTGACTGAACACCAACCTGAGGACGGATGAGGATGGAAGATACACCTGTGTCACTTTACCACAGCTACAAGTTATTCTTTAATTAACCCACTTTAACTAAAACCCAACTGCATAAAAGAAAGAGCCAAAAATATATATTAAATGCACATAGTCAACAGACACACTTACACTTTTTCATCTACTTCCTCTGCCATGCGCAGGATCTCAAAAAGGAGCAACATCTTTCCAGAGTGCTCCAGGATCTCAGCGTCAGCATCAGTGACAAAGTCCCTGTGCCAGTCAGGGTTGGGACTCCCTGGTGCTGAGCTAGTGGGCCGAGCTGTTTGTGATACACAAAGTTAAAGATTAGTCTTCATGCAGTCAGTATAGTCTTGCAACAAAAAGCAATAACAAAAATATTACGCTTGCAAAAGAGTTTCACTGTTACATGTCCCTCTGTTACGCTACAGCTGCAGTATGTGCAGATGTTGGTTGCAAAAGCAAGATTGTTTTAGTTAAATTTCCTGTGACATTATAGATAGACATAACACAATGTCTATAATATTCAAGTCTCAAAGAGCTAGACTTATCTCCACAAGGATGTGTCAGTGCAGGAGTGTGGTCTGACTACAACGCTTATCAATCTGGCATAAAGGGAAAAAAACCCTGCTCTGTCTTGTTTGTATTTCTTCAAACTAATGACATCCGTCTTGGGCAGCGCTAAGCCCCGGATGAAACGACGATACCCTTCCAAAATAGATAGCGGAAGAGGAGGAGAATGCCTAAAATCTGGCACATCAGGCTTTATTCCAGCACTGTACATCCGGCAAGTAACTAATAACATAGTGACCTCTAAAGCATCGCAAAGCCAAAATATGAATGTGGATAAGGTTAGTCTAAAAGTGATAGTGAGATGCTTGCTACAGTTGCACTTTGAATGATGACAGAGCAAAACATTTTTATTTGTGATTTACAGCTTTGTTTAACACCCTTTCCTCTCTTCACTCTCTAGCTTGCTTGACCACATATCGTGCTTGCGGGCAGTTATTGCTCCTCTGTCTAAAACTGCCATTTCAACTAGTTGACAGTTTGTGACATAGAAAAAAGGAAAATGGATAATTTTATTTTTATAGTTTGTAGCAGACTTTACAAGCTGACTTTGCTGATTGACGATTGTAATTTTAAACTGAAAATGTATTAAAAAAATGGTTCATTCAATTGTTCCACTAAAAAAATAATTTGAGAAAGTTGTTGCAAGCATCCTTCTGCTATCTAGTGACTCTTATAATGCCATCGTAGTCACTGAAATTGAATCGAATCGTGACGCCCCTATAGTTGAGACCTAAGGTTTATGTGTTGTGTATTAGAGTCATCATTCTGAGCAGAGGAAAATCACCCCAGATGTTCCTGGACCTCTATTCCTCAACCGACTACCCATAACGCTCCCATATGTATGAGGAACTTACCTTCTTCGACAGGCTCTGGTCTAACTCGACCTTCTCCATTTCTGCCCCGAGAGCTGGTGTTCCACTCCTTAATGACCTCCACGTCATCACTGTCCGAGTCATCAGATCGTTTCTTTTTTCCCTTCCCTTGCTTCTTTTTCCTATTATTAGGAAGAAGGAATGGTGGAAGAGACGGGGTCAGTGAGAGTAACAGATGCAAGAGAGAAGGGCAGGTAAATGAGGTCATTTCTATGTGAATATACAACAAGGAATAATAGAAGTGAAATCTTGTTTTACTTTTTTGTCCTCTCATCATCAGAGGTCATACTCATGGAGGATTCTTCTGTTTCTGAAGCGATGAACTCATCCATACTGTCCTCGTCAAAGAAACCCTGCAAGAGAGCACACCAGCATAAGTTTGTGCAACGATATAGGTCAACCAAACAGAGCTGGATCGTGGGTAGCAGAAATGATGTATAGGGGAAACATTATGCCGCAGTGGCAATATACATGTTGTTCTCCCTCAGTGCCTGACTTGTCAGCACTAGACTTCTATCGTATTCCCGTAGTGTGCGCGCTTATGCATCTCCAGTTTTTAAATCAGTGTTTAGTGTGGTTAAGTCTCGTATTCCTCAGCCCTACCCTGTTTTCTTTACTGATGTAGTCCAGCTGAAGGCACCAGGGATGGGTCCAGATTCTGCTGAGCATCTGGAAATCCTGGAAGAGTTTGGTCCCTGCGCGGCCGCGGCTCCCCTCCAAAGCATTCCCCACACCTGCATACAAGGGAAAGAGTGTGAGGAGGAAGATGGATGTTTGTTTGCATTATGAACTTGAGAGCGTGCCCTCAATCTCTTCAGACATACAGACTTGTGTGGAAAATCTAGTGCAACATTGATGCCTGACCCTAACCAACTGACTATGGACAAACCAGAGTAAAGTCAGTAGTAACACAAAACAAAATCATACCAAGCACCGTGTATCAGCCATTCTTATAACAGCAATATCCACAACTACAAGTTATCAAGTCTCATCTGGTCAATCAGCGGATTTGGGAACTTAAATGAGTGGCAGCTGCTGAAATGTTAATGTTGTAACTGCTGTTTGTTGGCCTGCATTAAACCAGGGGGGTCAGAAGTTACAGTACATTTTACCATAACTTTTGACCCCCCACACATACACCCATCACTCCTCTTCTTACATACCAGCTCTGGCCCCTCCTCCACTTAAACTTCTTTCCCTTTTCTTTATGCCCCCACATTCCCCGCTTTTACCCCCCACCCTCTGTTCCCGCTCTCCCAGAGCTCTTCATTAGGGAGACGTGGGAAACTAGGCTTAAACTCTGCCTGCGGCACTCTGCCAGCTGCCCCACACACACACAGAGAGAGAGAGAGAGAGAGAGAGAGAGAGAGAGAGAGAGAGAGAGAGAGAGAGAGAGAGAGAGAGAGAGAGAGAGAGAGAGAGAGAGAGAGAGAGAGAGAGAGAGAGAGAGAGAGAGAGAGAGAGAGAGAGAGAGTCCACTAAACGACCTAACAATGCAGCACGAAAACGTACATTTTTTTAAACCCTTGACAGAAAGTACTTTTAAGAGAAACAAGACTCCTGCAGAAGGATTTAGCCTAGTCCTAGACTATGCACATTTTCCAGTGGAATTCTCAATTGAATTTCATTCTAGTCTAAGACAAGTCTAAATCCCTGTCTGGGCAATCAGACCTGACACTGTAGAAGCCCTGCTAGCAACCCCTAGAGGCTCTGCTGCACCTACCACCAGTAATTTGAAGTGGCACTGCCATTCTCAACACCCTGTGCTCCTGTTAGTTAACTCACCTGTGAAGTGCTCCAGGTAGTATCTGTATAGTTTACACTGGATAGGGGTCACTCTGATCGACAACACATACTCATGTTTAGGAGGCAGGAACTTGGTGAGTGCCGTGTAATCTTTCCTCTGTGGGAAACAGAAATAAATGCTTCTTTTTAGATGGCAAAGGGAAGGAGGTCAAAGAGAACAAGTCAACTGTTGTAGCACTTTTTTTTTTACCTGGACACAGCCAGCCAGCATCTCATAGAGGATGTGAGCCCTTTTCTTCATAATCCGGACATCTTGTAGTGTGGAGTCGGCACACTGACCATTCTGAATGGGGTTAATGAAGCGGTTCCTGAACTCCTTAACTGACCCCAGCAGGTTCTCTTTGATAAAGTTCACCATGCAGTGGTCTGGTAAGAACACAAAGATCACAAGTTTTAGATACATTCACACAAAATCTTGGATTGTCGTCCTCTATATAACCAGGCAGTCTCACATTCAACAAGGTTGTTTTGTAGAGGTGTTCCAGTCAGCACAACCCTCCTCCTCGTCCTGATAGAATTCATTGCTTTGGACACAGCAGATGCCTCATTCTTTAGGATGTGTCCTTCATCACAGATCACCAAGTCTGGACCTGGTGAAAGAAAAAAACAAAACATATTGGAAGTAGGGTTGGATAGCAACAAAAAAAATTTCGATACCAATAACTGGACTTAGATAACAGTTCCTAAACGATAATTTTTTCGATACCAACTTTATAAAATTACAACATTACGGCACAAATCTTTTTGTTTTTCCTGGTCACGCAAGCAGGCCACAGCTGTTTACAACGTGTAGCTTGTTCAGCGGCCGTAGCAGACAATCGTGAGTTATTTTAACCAAGAGAGATGGCAGTAAATTGGGAAGAGAGGAAGGTGAGTTTGCAGTGCGTGTAGCGATTGTTGCTGTAATTCTAAGCCAATACAGTGTGTTTCGTTGGGTGGAGAAGGTAGTGTTTTATTTTTAACAGTTCCTACCGTAGCCAATTCTAAGCCAAGGAAGTGTGCCTTTCCATCAAATGGAGTGAACAGCGAGGTTGTTGTGTTTTTAGTGGTTCCTACTGTAATTCTAAGCCAAAAAAGTGTTTCTGTCAGTTGGATACAGAGCTCTGCGTGAGCACGAGCTTTTATGATTGTCAACATAGCCAACATCTAACATTAGCTACTCCGCGGTGCTGTGAAGTAATTTCCAATGCGAGACAAGCATCTAGCAACATTGTTGTGGACACTAGCAGTAAGTATTACATATTGCACCTTTAAGGGTGCACAATATGAGCAAAATATCTAAAATATCTAATTGGATGTTATTTACATTTGTTTTCTATGCATACTCATTAAAAAGCACTCATACATAAGTGAGACGTTTTAAATGTATGTATACTTTAACATGTAGTTTAAACACAAATGCAATATATAAAACTGTACCTGGATCTACCAGTGTCTTCTGAAAGGTCTCTTTGAGCTTCTTGCTCTTGATGTTCCTGCCCTGCGTCAGGTTGCGGTACATTTCGTAACCGATGATGATTACTCCACCCGTATCCTGCCATCGCTGGAGGGCGTATGCCCTATCCTGTGGCCTCTTAACTGTGGCCAGCTCAGATACCTGGTAAACCCAAGACAGATATTGATAAAAATAAATAAAATAAAAACATAAATCGGGGTGTGATAAATGCACAGCAAAAAAACCAAAAGGCACAGCTGTTAGAAACCACTTAGAAAAGTTACAAATACCCCTGTCAAGCCGATGGCTCAACCAGGTTTGAACTAGGGTTAACTTGCACTTCCAAAAAATGGGTCAGACACGGGTCGATATCAACGTAAATTTCAAACAACCTGGGTCGCTAACAACTTGGAAAGGGACAAACTATGGGACTGTTTGGACATGGGAGGGGGTCACAGTAGTTACAGGTCGCCACTAGGCCTGCACGATATTGGAAAAATCTTACATTGTGATATTTTTCCCCCTGTGATATATATTGTGATATAAAAAAAAAGAAAAAGTAATTTTTAAAAGATGACATAAATAGCTCTATTTGGAAATAAATAATTCTCGACTACTGCGGTGATTTTGTAGGGAAGTGCATCTACGTAGAAGAAAAAAATGAAAAAGGATCTTTTCTAATGTGAACAATTCTTTGTTGACCTTTAATGCTTTACAAACAGCAAGCTCGTTATTTTTTATAAATTGATCGGACCTGCACGTCACGAGCACTAGCAACAAACTCTGTGTATCCAAGAACAATTAAATCAAAGTAAATGATGTTAGATCAGACACAGACTTCTGTAGTAGATTAGTGCTATGTTTCCAGCGTTGCAGCTCCGAACCATAACGTTAGTTGGGACAGATGGACTCCTTGTGTCTTTTGGCTAACTATATTAGCTTTAGTCTGGCTGGTAGAAGCTTTCTGCGGGGAAATGGCTGGGAGACGTTATGATTATGTTGCATTAATCAGGTGATTTAGTTCATATTTCCAGCGAACATAAAACACTGACTGCTGTAGCTTCACTGACTACCCATCAAAAACTACGCGCATCACTGTGTCAGCAGCAGCTGCTGCATACGGTACTTTTCTACACACGGTACTTTTCTACACACAGAGAGCCTCACTTCCCATAACAATAAACCCCGTCGGACTAACGTCACATACACACGTTGCCCACATGGCTACCTGTCTTAAAGGGGAAGGGTCGGCCGGTAATAATCATGTAAAAAGAGAATGGTGGAAGTTTACTTTTCTATCAAGCAGCAAAGACGTTTTAGCGTCAACATCGCAATGTCCTGCAATGTGACTATCGCGCATGCGCACATTGCGATGTCAATGCTAAAACACAATATCGTTCAGACCTAGTCGCCGCACACTTTAAGGAAAAAAAATACATACAACATAGATTTTTGTCTCTCTGTGCTTAAGGCTGAGTTTTCAAAGGCAGCTTCAGCAACAGAAGAGTGGAGCGGTTCAATTAATTCCCTATGAAAACAGCCGTATGAGCGAAGTCCGCTGACAGTTCAAAAGTGCCCGGATGCTCTGCCCGTTCTCCAAAGTTGTTCCATGTCAACTTTTGCAGAGCTGCCTGTAAAAACCCAGCGTTATATTATATTATATATATATAAGTTTTATTTCATTCTGTCATTGAGAGAGAGCGTGTGCGCACGACACACACACACGCACGCAGCCTGCAGTTCAGCGAGACTGCAGGCTCGTGCCAATCTCCCTGTCTTTAGTTGTCTTTTTTGAAATGAGTCAAGAAGCTGACACCAAAGACTAGCTTTACTTTTAATGATATCAAACTAAATGTTCTTCCCTCATCTTAAAATGGTCAATCAATACTAGAGTAGTCTATATCCTTGTTTACTTATGCACCTGCAATGAATGAAATGCAGAGGAAGAGAAAAGAGCATCTGCCTCCATTAGTTATGATGGTGTACAGGTGGACTGGAGTATGCAACGACCTTAGATATTCACTGAATATGATCGGGCCATTATCAACACGTAAGGTAGTTGGAATGCATCGCTTCCAGGTTGTGATCCAGATTGTATTTGAATTGTTAAGATCAGGGATCCATCCTTGGTGACTGGCTCGGTTTGAATCGCCAAAAGGAGTTGAATATTGGTCAGATAGCCCTGGTCTGACCCTGGTCATTTGTGTGAAAGAGGTGAAAAGAAACTTCCCTACCTCTAAACTCTCGTCATCCTTCATTCCTGCTTGCCATTTCTCAAACTCGTTGAGCCAATTAAGGACAGTGTTCAGTGGACAAACCACAAGTGCTGTGGAGAAATTGAGCTTCTCACAAAGTAGCAAAGTGTGAAGTAATGTCACCACCTACAGGGCAAAAACAGAACAGTTAAACATGGCTAACAGTATTACAACACACAGGTCTGCAGACACTGATTAAATCAGAGTTTAACAGGCTTAAGATAGCAGTTTTCATATTAAATTCTCAGTTCTTTAACGCACTATCAGAGGTTTGTAATACCTAAAATATGTTCAAAGTGGATTAGATTGCCACAGTTTGTCCAATAATGGCATGTATGATATTTGATGTTTACTTATACATAGTGTATTACCCACAGTAGATGGCAGTTAGCCAGTCCCCAATTTGGAGAAGCAGGCAGGAGTAGGCTACTGAAATGGAAGCTAAGCAATGTGCTGCAGAGGATGGGGAAGCAGCTAAACTTTTTTTAGCCACGTACAAAAAGGACCACCTAAAAGAATTATCAACTTAAGTGTAAGCTATGTTTAGAATATGTTCACCCCTTCACCTAGGCGTCAGACAGCCCTTTTAAAACAGGGAACTGAAGCGGTTAAATCCATCTATGCTCTATTCAAAGCCACCAAACTCCTTTGGACAAAAACAGTAACTTTTGCCTCGCTGAACACAAGAGTTGTTGATCTACTGCTGCCTTGATCAGTTTGTTACTGAATTTTTTTTTTTTTAAGGGTTAGTTCAGATTCACCAAAGTCACACAATTGACTCTGTCACTGCCTCCGTGCTCAGCAGCACATTGCTTAGCATTCACTCCTGACTGGGGGCATGCAGACCGCCATCTACTGTAGGTAATAAACTGACAATGGATAAAAACCTCATACGACCCCACTTACAAAAATTGTAAGATTTACGTTTTCCTTTTTTTGTATTGCACAGATTTAGTGTAATTGTCACGCCAGACAGGCACGCTGCTCTCTTTTGCATACCTGCAGAGTTTTCCCCAGACCCATACAGTGGGCGAGGATGCAGCCGGAGCCAGGAGACTTCTCAACCTTCTTCACAGATTCACAGCAACAGTCCCACATGAACTGCACCCCTGAAACAATTAACAAAAACAGAGGGGCCGACATCAGCTCATAGCATCTCAGTGTTTTTTATGTTGGCTAATTTTGCAGTTCAACCATGTTGATCGTTTTGTGATCAACTTCACTTTGTCCTTACCGTCAACCTGGTGAGGTTTGAGTTTTGTGACAAGGTTCCTGTGCACCTGCACCAGCGGCTCCTTGGTCTCTTCATCCTCATCTAGCACCAGCTTGGTGGTGATGGGACAGTTCATCTGGGAAGACTCCTCCACTACAATCGTCTGAAGAAAGATCAGAGATAGAGGAGTCACACAAAATATGTCAGTTTGATTTAAAAAAAAAAAAAAAAAAAAAATACTTTTCAAAAACTGTCTGATAGTTTTCCATATCCTGGGAATACACAATATCATATAACTATAACTAATATTCTGCAAGTGTGTCAATTTCATCCCATCTACTATCTATACAAGTGCAAGCTATACTGTATTAGTTAAACTCTCCTAATGAACATGAAAGCAGGCTTAGTTTTAAATTAATAACATTTCAATGTAATCGTTCCAAGGACAACTACAGCCTAACGCAGGTATGTTAAGTGAGCGTATTTGGTGCAAGCAAGCTAGTACTATAATAGCACTACTAGTACCACTAATATACACAAAAATAAACAGCAAACAGGACACAGTATTTCGATGAAATTCTACTTCAAATGCATGGTTTCAAACAAACATTTATTGTGGTAAGGAACATGTAGATATCATTATTACTGCAATTTCAACAAAATAAAACAATACCATCTACCACTGTTAAACCCACGTTTAATGTCGTTTAGCTCGTCTGTCACTTACTGTAGTTGGACTGGCTGCCAGCTGAATATCTGACTTTTTACCTGTCTGGTCTGACTAAAACATTTGGATTTAAAATAAAGAAACCCTAATGAGACTAATAGCGTTTTTCAATTACATGCTACCTGCTCGACTCTAGAAGACTCTCCTGAAGAAACCCGCCGTGTTTAAATTTTCTTTTCTTTTTTACACTGCCTCCAGCTTCTTTTGAAACATTTGCCACATAGCGAGAATCAAAAACAATACACCTTCAATGTTCTATATATGTGTGTGTGTGTGTGTGTTGTGTTGTGTTGGGTCACGGCAGTTTCCCGCAGAAGTAACCGGCCAGGCTCGCGGTACTAAATCTGCAATGGAAAAAGCAGGAGGGGGCACCATGGCCGAGTTGAGCCTAGCCAAGTATAGCTGGTACTAGCATCGGGTAAGCGCTTGAATGGCTGGACTTATATTTTACTAAATCAATCCAAATTTTATGCGCTTTATAAACAAATAAAATGGTACAGATTAATCATGTTGTTTACAGCAATACCAAGCTTTTCTAGGGCTGCCATGCAGACAGTGGTATCTAATCAGACTTTTGCCACTCCTTCCGTTTCTCCCACTTTGATTAGCACATTTTGGAGTTTAATTAATTTAAGCAAAGTGGACTCCAACTGTTTGATTTGACAGAGTGAGCAGTGAGCAGCGAGCTGAACTGTTATCACTCTGCCTAACTCAGTGATTATGTGTCATCCACTTATTTGCTTTGATAGCATACAGCACTGCTCAGCCATTCCTTACCTTCTCTGGGGAAAATCCTCAAATTTGTATCCCAGCATTGAATGAGGTCTTGAACATTTTAACTTGCACACAGTATTATCAGGAGACTAACCAACCCTGGTGTTGGGAATGTAACAGCTCAAGGCTTTAGATTAACAGCAGAACTTTCCATTTTTACCTCACGAAGTTTCTGCCTGAGTGCCTCTCTCTCAGCTATACGTTTCCTCCTCTCCTCTTCTTCTTTTAAAGCATCTCTCGTCTCTGTCCGCAGCTTGTCATCCTTCAGAATTTTGCGGATCTTTTTGCGTTGTTTGCGTTCTTCTCCATCTGGGTCATCTTCATCTTCTCCACTCTGTGAAAATAAACATTGAGTTTAGCCCTCTCATCTTTAGCCCTTAGGAAATAAATTCATTGCCTATGATCAGTAGCCGAGCAACCCTATGATTAATTTGTGCCCTCAACAATCCTCACAACACGCTCCAGGGGTAACTTCAAATAACTTTTTTATATTTCATGCATGACTTGACTAGTAAACGTTGTGTGGGTCCATCTCCTCCACCTGGCAAAACCTGCCATAGAAAAATAAGCAGTTCAAGACCATGACCAAGTGCTCTGCAGTTTAAACACCTTCTCATTGCTGGAAGAGGAATCCTGAACTTTGATCCTGCGCCGCTTCTTCTTCTGCTTGTAACTTCTCGGTTTCTCCTGGTCCTTCTTCTTTGCAGATCTTCAGATACAAAACAGGATCCCGTCAAAGCAAGAGTAGTAGGAGATCAATCCAGTTACATTGGCTAAGATACAGTACTATTGATTGATTGGTTTAAGTTCTCTCTTTTCACCTGGTCTTTCGGCGCTTTCCCTCGTTCTCTGATTCACTAAGCTCCTCGCTTATCCCCGACTCTTCACTGGACTCGGACTTCTCAAAGTCTGAGTCTGAAGAGTCATCGCTGCCCACTGAGACAGACAAACAAAAGACAAAAGCAACAAAAGTTACTTGCCGGCATTAGAATTCTGTTTAGAATATTTGCACTCATATTGTTAGACATCACACACAAATGAAAACATTGTAAACTAACCTTTCTTCTTGTTCTTCTTCTCTTTACTGGCAGCTTGCTCCTCTCCTGATTCACCCTCACTCAGCGAGAGTTTATGACGAAGCAATTTGTGGCGTCTGCCACGTTTCTTCACTTCAACATCAGAGCTAGAGTCTTCTGAATCATTGTCTTCAAAGAGAGAAACAACTAGTTTGAGATGATACACAATAAAAAGAGGCTTATTTGAAAAGTGACTAGGTATATGTATGCTACCTTGTTGCTCTTCTTCTTCTTCTTCATCTTCATCCTCCTCTTTTTTAACTTTCTTGGAGGACTTTTCGTCCTTATCTGCTCCTTCATTATCAGAGGAGCTCTCTGCTCCAGAAGAGTAGTTGGATTTTATTTGGGCTAGAAGCATTTTCTTTGCAATCCTTCAGAAAAACAATAAATAAAGACACACCAACAGAATGACAAAATGCAAAATAAAAATGAGCTTCTTCATCTTCAGTCATATTGCAAATAGTCAGTTATAAGCAAATAATTGATTATTCTTGATGAAAACATAATAGAAAATGATTTATTTAATAACAAGGAAAAGTGCTTTATTACTACACAGCCATTTAAAACTCGAATATTACAGGAATGTAATATCAATTTCTCGTTGGATCTTGTAAATGGATTACGAATGAAAACACAGGCATGTCTATAGAAATACCATGACACTATGGCATTGCTATCAGCAAAAAAGATTCACAGAGATAAACCAGAGAGAAAAGCTTCCCAGAGGACAGGCTCTGAAGTATTTAAATGACAGCACAACAGTCTTCAGTAAGGACCCGGCTGTGAACCTTTGCACTGGGCTTGGTGAGTCGAATATTGCAGTATGCCATCAGAGGTAAGCTAATATATATTAAGTTAAACAGCTCAAATCCTTACATTTACTCTAAAAACAGTATATATATATATATATATATATATATATATATATATATTTTTTTTTTTTTTCTTTAATACTGTAGACATAACTCTTAAATGTTGACTTTATCTTTTGTTGTTTTGTACCTGTTTTCAGGATCATCGTCGTCGTCATCTTCACAAACTTGAGAGACTTTTTCTTTATCGCCCTCTTCATCTCCTACACAACCAAATAGCACACACTGTTAAGAGCACATAAGTCATTGAAGGAATAATTTGACATTTTGCAAAATATGTGAATTTGCAGAGTTGCCTGGCAAGACTCTGGAAAGTAACTTTTTTTTCCTCAACTTCAGCAAAAGAGTTAACATGGTCATTACGGGGATGGGAATCACCAGAGGTCTCACAATACATTATAATCACTATACAATATTATTGCAATTTTAAACATATTGCAATATATTGCAATTTATTACCTTTTTCCAACTTACATTTTTTCCCCCAATTTCAAATTATGTCCCCAAAAAGGAACTTTGTCAACATCTGTTTTATCTAAAAAGATAAATTTCTCTGTTTGTTATTCTCACTTCAATTTTATTGCTGCAAAATGGGATTGTCAAGCGGACAAACACATGACCAACACATTTATAATAAAAGAACAATACTTGGCATCTGTGTATCGATTCAATATTTCCACAAAACATTTTGCAATACTATATCAATATTTTCCCCCACCCCTAGTTCATTAGTGAAATTTAGAGGTGCTGATAGGCATATTTTGTTATCTTTGGACAAAGCCAGGCTAGCTTTATGCTAAGCTAAGTGCCTGCTGGCTTCAGCTACATATTCTTTTTTATTTTATATAAACACGAGTGGTATCAATCTTCCTATATAACTCTCAGCAAGAAAGCAATTAAACTTAGCTCCCAAAATGTTGAGCCTTTTCTTAACTCAACTCATGGACACTGATCTGAGCACCAATGAACACCCTTCTCTTCTAGACCAAATTACCTGAGGATTGATGGAATGGTCCACTTCCGCCGACCACATTATCATCCACAATGGGTTTGATCTTTTGTTCGTCGCTGTCCTCTCCAGAGTCACCTTCAGCCAGCTGCTCCTCCTCATCCTCACTGGAGGATGACTGTAGCTTGGAGGCAGCTTTGGGGCTCCTTCCCTTGCGCTTATTTTCATAAGACCTTCTCCCCCTGGTTGCTTTTCTTTCAGGTGAGTTTCTGTCTTCCTCTTTTGATTCATCTTGTTTCTTCACACGGCTAGATCTCCTCTTCGCTGTGGCCGCTTTACTCTTTGTCTCCTTCTCCTGGTCAGAGTCAGAGTTAGTAGAGTCTGAGCCATTCTGTTTCTTCTTCTTCTTCTTGGATGTCTTTTTACTTCTGTTGTCCAAGTCTGAATCAGAGCTTTCAGATTTCCTTTTGCGTTTGGACACTTTGTCTGTATCTTTTGAGGATGTGTTGTTTAGTTTGAATAAACACTTTTTAGCACTTGCGGTCCCCTGTTCCTCATCTGTGCTGTGGCCTGCTGCAGCTTTCTCCAGCAGTATGTTAGGAACTTCGTCTGAGTCAGAATCCACAGTCTTTTTCTCTGAATCCTTGGCCTTCTCCCCATCCTCTTTTTTGGCATAACTGGATTTCTTGGAAGATTTGGCCTTGACCTTATCTTCCTCAGACTCAGAGGATTCTTCCTTGCCCTTTTTCTCAGCCTGCTTTCTCAAGGGAGTGGTCTTCAGTCTACTAGAACGACGGCTTGGTGGTGGGCTGTCTGTCCCATCTACTGCATCAGAAGCATCGTCTTTCCCCTTCTCACATTTTTCTTCACAATTTTTTTGCCTCTCTCCATCTTTTTCTTTGTTTTTGGATCTGGAGGACTTGGACCCACGCGTCGTCACGACTGGTACAGGAGTCAGTTTGACTATGAGGTTCTTCACCTTGGGCCGGGTGGGTTGAGAGGCTGTTGAGTTTCCATTTAACTTTGTATCAGCACCTGTAACCAAATTGGTGTCAGTCTGTGAAAGCATGGTGGAACCCGCAAGACTCTCCACCA
The DNA here is from genome assembly GCA_013375575.1 of Percina caprodes. NCBI lineage: Eukaryota > Metazoa > Chordata > Actinopteri > Perciformes > Percidae > Percina > Percina caprodes. The sequence continues at coordinate 1,061,864 of JABXJD010000172.1, read as the reverse complement.
TCTGAAAAAGTTCTTCCGGAACCGAAGGAGGCACAGACATAATGTCTTGATCTAGGGACATTTCACCAGCTGACGCAAGCCCATCATCACATTCTTCCGTTTTGATTGTCGTTTTGGTTGAATCAGTTTTTGTTTGGTTGTCTTTCATTTCAGTAGCAACTGACACTTGATCATTGTTCACCTCCTGCTCATTAAGCTGCTCCTTGTCCGACTCGTCTGCTGCGCCGGCCTCCTCCTCCTCCGCGCCGGCCTCCTCCTCCTCCTCCGCGCCGGCCTCCTCCTCCTCCGCCGGCCTCCTCCTCCTCCTCGGCCTCCTCCTCCTCCTCCGCGCCGGCCTCCACCTCCTCCGCGTCAGCCTCCTCCTCCTCCACGTCAGCCTCCTCCTCCTCCACGTCAGCCTCCTCCTCCTCCACGTCAGCCTCCTCCTCCTCTACGTCAGCCTCCTCTGTTATATCAGCATCCTGTTCTGCATCAATATCCACTCCTGCGTCGGCGTCCGCCACATTATCCATGTGGTCGTTTTCATCAGGGGTTACAATGTGTATGCTCTTTCTCACAATATGTTGCCCTTCGTTGCCATTCTGCAACTCCATATCTTTAAATTCAGGTCCCAAAGCCTCCTCCAAAGCACTGTGGGCTTTTTTCAAATCAGCAAGCACAGCCTTGAAGGCTTTTAAATGCCGGTACCTGATAGATTTATCTTCCTGCTTCTCGGCTGCCTGCTGGATGAACTGGATGAATGTATTGTTCAGACCGGTTGTTGTTTCAACAAGCTTTTTTGCTTTCTTTATAAGTTCCTTGGGTACCTGCAGTTTTTTGTAAGAGAATGTCATGGTCCCTGAGCTTTCGGTATGTTCTTTCCCATTAACAACTGCTTTGTGCTCTCTGACCGTTTTGCTCTTGTGTCTCTTGCTTTCACGTTCCTCATTTTTTTCCGGTTTTGGTTGCTTGAGTTCTTGTTTTTCCATGACGCGGTGGCATTTGGAGATCAGATCCTGGAGGGGCTCTGACCTGCAGACATAGCAGTGCCACTTTGAGTTTTCATCAGTGATGACTGACAGCTCCTTTCTGCCCAGGTTGCGCAGGATGCACTTCTTGCAGAAGGCGTTGTTGCAGTAGTCGCAGCAGATGAGCTTGCCCCCTTCAGCACACCACCTGGGGAGGAAAGGTTCAACTGGGAATTAGGGCATAAAGCAAACTAGTTTCTCTCTCATACTGATGTTTCCAAAATGATTGGCACTTGGATAAAGGCTTGGCGCGGTCATCAGTGTTACACGCTGGTCAGGCATACATTTCTTGCGAGGCTGGGCAATAGGGAGAAAATCAAATATCACAATATTTTTGACTAAATACCTCGATATCGATATTCTAGGGTTGACAATTGGTGCTTTAACAAAATATCTTCACACTTAGATTTTAGATAATCATCAGTAACGTGGACACAATGTCTAAGTGGGAAAAAGGCAAAGAGAACAGTCAGAAAAGTACATCACTTTCCTGTAATGCAGCCTTTAAAACCAGTAAACGACAACACTTATGTCATATCACGATATTACCATATCCAAAACCTAAGAAGATATCTAGTCTCATATCACAATCAGCAGCCCAGTGAAAGTTTCTGCTCCATTCCGTAAAGCAGCTGCGTTGCAGCACAGAGTAGCAGGAGTCAGATGGTTACTTTATGGTTAACATGGGCACCGAGGGGGAAGCGGCCAGCACAACACCGGTGTATTTCCTGACTATGTCATTCTTAAGGACTGAGCCTTCAGTATCTCAATATATCTAATATCTTAAAAATCTATCAAAAAACAACTTGAAAGAAATAAAGAAGTGGGCCAGAAATAAAAATAATTTTCCAATATTTAATTTATATGTTGTTCTCAAAAAGGAATTCAGATACGTGAACTATGTAATAAACTTTGAGCACAAAAAACAGGCTTTTGTTTGAATTCCATGTAGGGATTTTACGAGACCCGGTGAGTGCAACATTCAGAAAACTTGACAGTACTGCCTTTTCTACAGTATCGTAAGTATACGCCACAAGTTTTCTAGTCTACCTATAAAAGCTGAAGAAGAATGCCCCACCAGCACAGGAAAATCATCTCCATGAAAGCAGTCAGACTCTGGCTTTACCGTATTTATTTACTTTAGCGCATGAATGTTCGGGAATTGATTTTGCCTTAAAAAATGTCAGCAGCAACTAGGTCAAAGTAGAAATAATTTGAATTTTGAGCAAAGCGCTTGGCACAAATCCGAGCAGTGCGCGAGCCAGCATAGGGCTGCGCTTAGTTGGGCCCGCTCCGAACGCTTGTACCGCGAATCATGTGTAAGCGGCTTAAGGGCGAGCTTGAGCTCTCTCACACACACGCAGAGCTACGGTGCAGATGGAACGAAACTCAGTCGACTCAGCAGCTTGATAAAGTCACAGTGAGGCATGGCAAAACCAGTTAAGCGGTTGCAAGTGTCTTCATATCTTACTTCTATTGTGCATAGGAATGTTAATGAGTGTTAAACCATTAACCAACAATGAGAATATGGCCGAAAAATCTGTTAAAAACAATATTATTGAAAAAAAAGATTTAATTAAAAGTTATCAAAATACATTTGTGCATGATAAAAGAAAAATAGGCTTAACAATCTTATTTCTTAACTTCTTGCTAACTTGACTTTTGTCGGACGCCCAAGCAGTTCCAGGAAAGTAGCTGCATGTGTCCATGACAATGCACAGAACATCGACCAGGACAAGTCTTTAGCAGTCCACAAAACGTGGAAAGTATGTTTGACCCCCAATTTCCACCGGTTGCAGAAAAGCTGTGGATCGGCTCCGCTGTGTGTCAGCTCCATGCACTGCCATCCGTCAATACTCAACAGGTCCGGATTTGTTGTTGGCCATGATTGACAGCTAAAGTCACGAGGACCCGTGAGATATCGTGAATTTATGTAGAATAAAACCACAAAACCAACAACAGTTTGTTTCCATCCAGAGGAGTAGAGGGTAAACAACTCTGTGCTGTGTTTTCAAGGTGTAGTGCAGTGAAATATGATCCGCCGTAACCACAGTCTATTTTACATACAAAATTAACCAGATGTTTTATTTGTTCTGTATTTTGTTTGTATTTGATGGGATGGAGTTGGGACGCAGTCGTTCTACAGTCAGTGAAAATACACACATTGACTTTAATGGAAACCTAATGCCTCAGCCGCCGTTCATGAGCAGATCCGCAGCCGTTCCACACCTGGTGGAAACTGGGGGTGAGTCTGCCAGACGGGTGAACTGGGACTCCATTGCCTGCTTGTTGTTTAATGGTTAATGATCAGTTAACAAGGGTCGGCTATCAGTCAGAATAATACTGTAAATTAGCATTCCTTATTGTACATCTTCCCTTCAGTTTGACAAATAAATGTTTTGTTATTCTTGTGTAAAATGCTTTACCTGCACTGCTCATCCATCCCATCAGAGTCTCTGTTGATGTCATCACTTGTATAATACTTGTAGCATGACTTGAGGAACAGGAAATAATGTGATTAAACATCAATAATATAAAGACTAAAATATATCAGTATTGAACTTCCATATAACATCTATGAAAAAATGTGAAATGTATATTTGAACTCTCCTACCTTGCAGATAAGTACTTTGAGCGCAGGATGTTCGTACACAGAGTTCCGCTGAAACTGGTTTACTTGTTTTCCACAGGCAGTGCAGCTTACTTTCTTCTGCAGGGTATCATCTGTGATAAAGAGAAAAGAAATCATTAATTGTCATTTTCATTTATTCACTTTTCTCTCTCATTAAATGATACTTTCAGGGTATCAAAAACATATAATATACACTTTTGGGCTCTGAAAAAGGAGTGAAAAATATCCATTATCTGTAGCTGCAGTAATACTGTAAAAACTAATCAAACCAAACAGCTCAGCAAAAGTTGCCGCTGGCTCGGTTACTTGCAACCGCCTGCCTTGCTAAAAAGGCAAAAAAAAAAGGCAAAAAAAAAAAAAAAAGCTAAAGATGAAAAAGAGGCAACTAAAAGGGGCTGCCGATACAGAAGACAAACTAGAGTAAACATTGGCATAGCTTTTCAGCAAAGCTGAGGGAACTGCAATGGAAAGTGAAGCCTTGGTTGAAGTCTTTCTGTTAGACAGGTACGTTATGGTTTTGTTTTGAGAGTCTAAAGAGGGTCGTATAATCTGTCCCCAAAAACACATTTTTATTGGCAACGGGTGATATGTTGTTTTCCGGAGATTTCTAGCCAACATTAGCCATTTATGTTGCGTTAGTCATATTAGCCGATTCCTAAAGTTAGCTTCTCTGTTGTTCTACGCTACTAGTAAGCAACACTAGCTAAAGTATGCTTACATATTATTATCTAACAAAACGCTAATTTGTGTAACGTTATATGGTCTGAACATGTCATTTACATATTGGCTTTTCACAAATGTGGTGATGCAGGGTCATTTTTCTTTTTGTAATTATTATTTTGTAGTTCTGACAAAGAACACTTGACGTTGACACCATGGAAACACAGATCAATGAGACCCTGCACTGTCTGACCGGTCCGTAACATTAGGCCTATAGCTTGATGCATAAGTGAATTGTTCTCTTTGATGGGCAATACATACACAATGAGTAATCAATGATATTGGTACTAAATAGTTGCACCATGAGAAATGGTAACGGTACTGTTGTTCATTGTGGGCGTCTATCTATATTCTCTCTCAACGACAATCACTGCCAGAGTAGTTTACCACAGCTGATACTGCCACATGCAGAGCCAGACCTGTCTGCTAACACTGGAGCCCTTTCCAAACTTTTGATTACTATATTTGTTATTGTTTATATGAAAAATAGACAAGGGTATTTCATACAGTTAATTCTTCCTGGGAATAAAAAAGGGAAACTATCAAAATTATGTAGTTGTATGTAAAATGAAGGAGTTTTGATCAGCAAAAATGCAGTCCTTTCTCCACCCTGTTCTGAAACAGAAGCAGAGCGGCACCTCGCTTTGAGGTGATGCTTATGCACGTCTGTGTGTAGGGGGAGGGGTTATACTGAGCCCAGAGGAGATGCTACTTTCAAATCTCTCTAGTTTCTCAACCTAACCAACTCGGCCTTTAACACACCCAAAATACCAAAATATACATTTAAGTTACCTGTATGTTTCTGTTTAAAATCCACTCTGAGCTTCATGGCCCCTTTATTTTCATTCCCAGATGGCCTCATCACTAAAGTGCCTAATCAGAGGGGGGAAAAGCAGAAAAGTCCCAAATTGCATCCTATTCAGAAACAACGACATCTTAATCAAGACCAACAAGTAAAAAGTTCACACCTTTAGATCCACTGCATGTGTTATTGTCTGAAGGGTTGTCAGAAGTTGCACCTTCATTTTCACTCTCGACTGAGTCATCCGATTCATTCAGTTCAGTGTGCTTAGCTACAGTGGTGGGCTTCCTAAAATGAGTTAGCACATAGCTATAATATTTCAAGCTGTATCTATGAGAACTCTTTTAAAAACATGGAACTGCAAACAAAACAATAACAGCCACATAAAAAAAAAAAATTGCTCCTCACCTCTTGTTGCGAGAAGAGGAAGACTTCATAGTTTCTGTTGAGCTACCAGGCTAACAAGAATACAACATTTGAATAGCTTGACAATTGAAGAATTTCAGTATCATAGGTCAAAACACATGTTTGACATGCTGCATACTTACCTCCTCTGCTTTTTCTGACATTTGGTCTAGGTGTGATTCAGAAGAAGCCAGACTCATTTTACCTGGAGAGACATATGAATATTTGTTTGCCTATGAACATACTGGTAAATTAAGATTCTGTACAATGTTATATCTGAATTAGGGCTAGGTGGAATATTGATATTTTTTTTTTTTTTTAAAGGTATATGAATATATTTTCAAACAAGATATGGAATAAGACAACACAGTTTATATTGATATTGCTTCCGTAAAGCCATGCCTGTATTTGCATCTCTCCTCTCACACTCCCAACGCAACCCCGGCCCCACTCACTCGCTATCCTGCACAGGGCTTCTGCAGGGTTCAGCAAGTCAAATTGAAGACTATTACAACATTAAAATACAACGAAATGCAGAGTCACAAAAGTACTTGCAGTGAATAAATGTAGTCAAATCTATGATAATCTATACATATACAGCAAATATATTTGAACTATCAAAAGAAAGAACCATAACACCATGGAATTAAAAAAAAAAAAAAAAAGTATTTCAATGTGCATTAAATGGACGTAGAAAAATTAAGACATGTTGAAAATTATTTCAGACCTATGTTAGAAAAATGTAACCGTTAACCGTAACTGAATATCTCTTTCTTTGTATCACTTATAATAGCCATCCTTGTCTAAAGCACCCAAGGTCACATAGTTCACAGATGAACTGGGCTAGACTTCTTCCCTTTTACTCCCCAGTTTCCCACACTGGGTCGAGTTTTGTTTTTGTCTTTTAGATAGCGCGGCTGTTCGAGGCATAAACGTTTGTTTTTTGTGTGTGTGTGTGTTCAGTGTATAAGTGGAAACTGAAGAAGTTGTTTTTTAGTCCATCTCTGTCCTCATTTAAGTGTATGTGATTGACTCTTGCGTAAGTAAACAAAGTTAAAGTGACACCAGTGACTCTTGGTCGTCTTTTGGTAGAACTGCTGGTAATACTCTGTTGTGGCCGAGGAAAAAAAACACAGAAGAACAGTACCAGTAGTTACTGTTACAACCAAAATTAAGGTTGGCTAGTTCTATGAGTGAGACGAATATTCAATCAATTATTTTTTTGATTAATTTATTAGTTGTTTGGTCTATAAAATGTCAGAATTGGTAAAAAAAAAAAAAAATCAATCAGTGATATTCAAAGCCCAAGTGACATCCTCTAAATTCTTGTTTTGTCCACAACTCAAAGATATTCAGAGAAATTTCCGAGAGGGGAAGTCTCCTGGTGAGTTGCTATCATTTAGCAATGCAGCAGTACAACAATACAATAGCATACAATGACTTTTATTTTTACTGTCAGTGAATTTTTGAAACCTTTCTGCTGGTAATGCTCTGTTGTGGCGGACGCAGAGGCAAAAAACACAGAAAAACAGTACCAGTAGTTACTGTTACAACCAAAATTAAGGTTGGCTAGTTGCTCTGAGAAGAGCGAGTGAGACGAATACTCAATTATTTTTTTGATTCATTTATTAGTTGTTTGGTCTATAAAATGTCAGAAAATGGTTAAACAATGCCAGTGATTTTCAAAGCCCAAGATGACATTCTCTAAAGATATTCAGTTTATTGTCACAGAGGAGTGAAGAAACTACAAAATATTGACATTTAAGAATCTGGAATCAGAGAATATCATAAAAATGGCAAACTGATTAATAAATAGTTGACAACTAATCGATTAGTCTTTGCAGCTCTTTTATACACAGAGACGTACAAAACGCAGGTGACCTACCAATGTGAATTCAACCCACACTGGACCTGTTCACTATTATTTAGCCTTCACTCTGAGTAGAGAATATAGTCTGTTGTGTAGTTTATACACTTCACTGATAAACTAGAGAATTGTACAGTGACAATCAAGTTCATAATCAAAGAAAGTTTTTGTATCATACACTTCAGTCCATCATACAATCACTCGCACTCTCCTACTTTTAATCAGTTATTGTTGTTGAAATCAACTGAAGGAGCTTTCTCACAGAAGGCATTTTTATTTAATATAGGCTGTTTATAGGCTGTTGCAGCTGTATATTTTTCAAACATGGAAGGAAACCCTGACTTTACATTTTATTATTTTTTATTACTGCAAATAAGTGCTTGTGACGTGTGGCTTTGACAACTGAACATTAAAGGCCGCGTTGCAGGTTAACCACCAATGTTGATTATTGGGTACAAAAAGCATTCAAGACTTCTTGTCTCCAAAATGTGTTAAATGCCAGTTTTTTTTTGTCGTCATTTTTGGTATTTGCGGGGTTTTTAACTCAATTTGGTGATGACATCACGTTGGGGAGTGTAGCCTCAGCCCAGTACTAGAACTATGGCGACTGACTTGGATGAGGAAGAGGTGGAAAGGCCAGCAGCCGTATAATTTAAAACCTGCCAGAGGTGAGAGAGCAAATTAGAAATTTGCGAGAAGGGAAGTCTCCTGGTGAGTTGCTATCATTTAAATGCAGCAGTGCCAGTGCAGCAGTGCACACAATTACTTTACTTTTACTGTCAGTGAATAGCACCGAGTGAACATCAGCATTTTCTTTAGATCTAGTGACAGTGATCATGTCGTTAGTTCCGAGCCGAACAACATCCCCGTCTAAGCTGTGTTTCACTTTCCCTCCAATATCATTATAAACATAATAAAGTCACCTGGGCCCGGCAGAGATCATAATATTGATTAATATTAAAAGACCAAAAGCCAGATTAGGCAAGACCAGTAGCAAAGACAAGGCGGGCTGCTCTGTTTTCTCCCCAACGTGACGTCATGCAATGCATTGTGGGGGAAAGGAGAATCATTGCAAACTGCTGTTAAATAGTGCCTACTTTTTGTATTATATTCCGTTTTGTGATATCCAACACCATCAAATACAATGGATAACAGTTAAAATCTATTTTTACCAACAAGCAAATTACACAAATTCATTAGAAAATTAGTGCTAGATAAGACTTTTTAGACACCAAACAACAAGTGCAACCTGCACAATTGGATTATTTACATTTAGCATACATTTTAGCATTATTTAAGCAGTTGCACATTTTGGTTTTCCCATTCTGTATATATATTCAAATATTTGTTCCTTTATTTTATTCCTATTATTATTATTTCATGTATATTGTATGTATGTATATTTCCTAGTATCTCATTTATATTTATATTCTGTGTTGCTGTAACACCGTACTTTCCCATTTATCTATCTATCTACCTACCCAGAAAAAGTAAACAGCAGCCGTAAATGAAATTATTACAAAACATCCACCAATTTCATCTTCTCACTAATATTTTCAAATTTCCATAGGCTTAACTATTTTTTATATTGTCCTTATACAAGACAAGTGCAATGATAAAACATATGTGAACATTTGTAATCTATCTATGTGTGTGTGTGTGTGTTTGTGTTCAAGAAAGATAAGAAACTACAATTACTATTAACGTTACACATTTGGGTTTTCTCCATGCAAGGTTGCAGACGGTGTTTGGCTGTTGGGGGGGGGGCAACAACTTCACTGACTACAGTAAATAAGTAATATTATATAATATCGGTGTGAGGTTTAACCTAATTGAGCATTTCTGTGATTATCACATTCATAAATCTGGGCGCTACCTACATTATTTTACGTGTGTTTTCTTTAACTGTCTATGGTATTTTGAGACAGAGGCGCCGCTATTTATTGTGTCGTTTGCGTCATCATAATGTGCTGATTAGAGCGCCACGAGCTGTGTTGAGCTATCTTAGCTCAGTACTTTCAGCAGCAACCAGGCCTAAAATGTATCCAAAATACTGTCAGAAAAAGGAGCCCACTCGCGTACCAAGCAGCGTGCGCTCATGCATTGTTAGGTTTGTGATGCTTCTATCTCAACGCAACCGTTCTATGTTTTGACAACACAGGAACTACTTACTATCTGGGACGCCAATTTAGGCTCGCTAACAACAGCAGGTTTAGCGGTCACCGTTAATGCAGAACTACTTCTTTTTACTGCCCCAAGTTGCCCTGGCACGTTGCAATCTCGGCAGTGCATAAAAGGTCCAATGCATGGGCATGCACCGACAAATGCACGCGCAGGAGGCCTTCCCTCCTTCTGACGACACCATGGCACGAACCAGGGCGCTAACCCTAGTAGCATCCAAAAGTAGCACTGTAACGTTAGCTAACTAAAATACAAACCAAGTAAAATAATATTACACTTTTAAAAACAAGCACTTTTAAATTTTGAATTAAGTTGACAAATATTCTGTATAACGCATATGCACATCTGAATCTGCGTGTGTACACATTTCAACAATGCCGGCTGCGCAGCTGATAGCTATAACTCAGCTAGCCTAGCTTGCTAACTAACGTTAGCAATAAGCAGTTATGGCCCGGCTCGTCGTTACAGTAATCATTGCAGAATTTACTTGTCTTAATAAACAAGCTAATCAGTGTTCCTACCTGCTTTTCATTGTTGTCATTTCTTGAAAGACAGAGACGTTTAGTTTTTGTTACAGGTTACCCTGTTCAATCCAATTTGCAGATTTTCGATGGCGGGGAAACAAGTCTAGCCTCAGAATACAGAAACAACTCCGGTCAGGGGAGACAAAGCAAGGGGACCATCTTGCCGGATGGCTGTGGACGCAGCAAAATGGCGCATCTAGCCTAAATCCTGTGAGCTTTCCCATTGGCTGTCGGTCTCAGGCGCTCTCCCGCTCTGAGTGGCCCAGGCTCAGCGGAGCTGATTGATTCGTTTAGCCGAGGAGGGAATGGTTTTCTCTCTAGGAAGTGAAATGTTGTGTTGTGTTATGTTGTGTTATGTTATGTTGCGTTGCGTTTTGTTGCGTTTTGTTGCGTTGCGTTGCGGTGCGTTGCGGTGCGTTGCGTTGCGTTGTTCTTACTTTGAATTATGTGAACACTTCTTCCGCCACTGATTATTTATGTTTTGTCAGCATTGAGACATCCATAGTTCTCTAAATACATCCATGTGTATTTCTAATTCATTTGTTAATTCAGAAAGGCCCGTGGTGGAAGTGTTCAAATAATTTTAAATACAAACACAACATTGCAAAGAAAGAAAAAAGAATTAATGAATTTAAGAATCAGATTTAGCACCAAAGTAAGTTTTCACTTGCAAAGAATTGGTGCCTTGGTGTGTTTGTGCATACAATAAACATATTAAACAAGAAATAAACAATAAAGCAAAGTAGAACATAAATAGGCCTATAGAATAGAAATATTACAATATAAAATATCTAAGACACAATAACAACTGTTTTAGACAGGAATAGAAGACTGTTCTGTTTTGTGCAGTGTGTGCAAAAATATTGCTGATGTGCAAAAAGTTCACAGTATATAATATGCAATGGGCAGGGATACCGATGTGCGTTGTCATGTGTGGTTAAGAGTCTGTGTCATTGAGGGTCCCGAGCCTTATTTATGGGGCTCACTGCAGTTGGAAAGACAGTGTTTTTGTGATATGAGGTTATGGTCCCTCTTGCCAGAGGGGAAAAGTTATTTCAGAAAGTGTGTCCAGGGTGGGAGGGGGCGGCCACAATCTTTCCTACCAGCCTTCAAGGTCCTGGAGGGCCGGCAGATTGCAGCCAATCACCTTGTCAGCTAAGCGAATGAAATGCTGCAGTCTGCCCTTGTCCTTGTCAGTGGCAGCAGCATACTAGACGGTGATAGAGGAGGTGAGAATGGACTCGATAATGGCAGTATAGAAGTGCACCATCACGGTCTTTGGTTGGTTGACCTTCTGCAGCTGCGGCAGGAAGAACACCTGAGGAACCGCTGTTGTGCCTTTGATAAGAGAGCTGATGTTCAGCTCCCACTTGAGGTGCTGGGAGATGATGGAGCCCAGAAAGTGCAAGGACTCCACGGCATTGACTTGTGTAAACAGCAGTGGTGGAAAGTAGGGAGACCAGGGACAGTTGTAACAGGGGACGGTTGTAACACCTTGAATTCCTCCAATCAGAAACAACCTAGAGTGATGACGCTCACTGTGCTCATGCTCAGCTCGTTTCCCTCCATTCTCCCAAAAATGGTGCTACATTTGAAACTTCCTGAAGGAGTTATCAACAAAAGGTTGTTTTTGAGGTAAAAAAAATTACTTTTCTTCGTGACTTACTTTTTTGGATGCTGTTATAAGATCAAATGTCTATGAATTCAAACAAGTATTATTAGAATCACTGTTTTGTAAGCTAAAAATAGAAATGGCTAACAAGTGTCAAACTAGCATTGAAACTAGCTGACATGAGATGAAAACATGGCTGGTGATACTGGGACAGTTGTAACGGTGCGTCCCATTATCACCAGCCATTTTATGACATGTCTTTGGTGTGGGAGATCTGGGTTCAATTCCCACTGTGATACATCAACCACTGTGTTCCAGAGCATATAAAAGCATCAGCTTAATTACATGCAATGTAATTATTATTTATATTATTATTTAAAGATAGTCAGAAGAAACATGTGATTGCTTACAGCATACCAAATATCAGAAAGAGGAAGACAGACAGGGGAGTCCCATTTCCTGTGCTGGAAAGGGCTTCTGATGAAATCAGACAGGGAAAGTCAGTCAGGGGAGTGGCCAAATCATATGGCATTTGCCATGTGACCCTGCACCGATTCCACAAGAAGAGAAGCCAGGGATCAAAGACACTTCCCAGAGTTGGATACTGCACTCCAAAAAATGTTTTCTCAATACAGCAAGAGCTCCTCTTAAGAGACTACCTGATGCAGGCAGCTGATTTGTATTATGGACTCTTTATACTCCGCTGTCACACAGTTCATTATAATTGACTGACTCTTTTTTTTTGTTTGTCATGTAGTATGAAAAGGTAATCATTTCTTAAAAACATGAAATAAAAAGTCACAATAACAGGACTGATACATGATATTTTCCATGTTGAGTATATGATTGATTCCTTATGTATATTTTAGACATGTGTTACAACTGTCCCTGTACACTGGGACGGTTGTAACAGTGGAGAGACTGTATTAAAATCCATTTTGCAACATGTACACATTTCATAAAACCAATTAAATAAATGGTTTCAGCAGTTGATAGATTGAGGTTTATAATGTAACAAATTGGTTATTCCAGTGTTAATTTTTTTTGAGGTATTGCTAAAAATTGCAAAAAGTGTTACTGGTCTCCCCTAAGTAAGTTTACTCAAATACTGTATTGAAGTACAATTTTGAGGTAGTATACTTTCACTTTACTTGAGTATTTATGTTTTCAGTTACTTTATACCCCACTACATTTTAGAGTGCCTTGAGCAGTTTTTTTTATTTTAATGGATGAGTTTAGAGGGGAAATGTCTCTTTTAGTGGAACTGCTAACAGCTCATGGTAGACATGACAAGTGGCCTCAACCTAACAGCTTTTTTGTAAGGAGTCAAAAGCCAAAAAGTTTGTGAACAACCAGTTTTATTTTATTTTTGTATTTCATTAGTTTATACATTTTTATGAATATTTGTATTCTAAAGTTTACCATTACAACTTTCTAATTGCACAACAAAGAACATAATTATTTGGAGCATATGTCAACTGAATTGTGGATGTTGTGAATAAGTTACAAATATCACCTAAAGATGGAGCTCTTCTTCAAAGGTTGTCAGTGTATGCAGAGATGTGGAGATGTGAATGTGTTAGTATTCAAAGATATATGAACTCAAGTTCAGCTAAAACGTCCAGTCACTGTCCTACTCTGCAATCTTATCTTATTAACAATTAGTGTTCAAACTGAGCTTCTGACTTGTCTAATTGCCAGTTTTATCTGACAGTTTCACTAAATATGTTGCAATTTCAAGTAAGTACTCTTCAACTGGTCTGTCTTTGAAAGTGTTGGTATGATGCTGGCAGCCATCACCTGTAATATTATTAAATAATTTATGTAATATTATCTTGATAAAGTAATCGTCTTTTTTGTTATGTTACTGTTTCATTTGTTTTATTTCATTAACACAATTCTTTTGTATTTTAAGAATGGCAGGCGTAACTTAAACTTGGGGTCTTGTCACCGAGAGTAAAGAGGAAACGTCAGCCACATTTTCCTCTTCCTGATGTGTGAGATAATGCTAAAAGCTTGACTCAAACTATTTTCCTTGTGCCTACTCACCACAGATATTTTGACATGTTGGAAGATGGACAGGTTTTTCTAAAAATATTAATGAGAATGGCTGCCTGCAAGCTCACTGTCACACGATCTAATATCTCAAAATATTGACTTTGTATCTAAACATATCAACTTAGTATCTCAGAACATTGACTAAAAATTATAACCTTATGACAAATGTTAAAATATTGACTTAATATCTCAAAATGTTGACATAGAATCTCAATATGGTGACTTAGTATCTTAAAATATTGGCTTGGTATGTAAATATAGACTAAGAATCTAAGAAGCTGAATCCATAAGAAGCTAAAATGATAGTATTTGGTCAGATTTGGTTAGATGCTCTGTGCCATTTTCTTACACATTAGGATAACTTTCATAGGATGTTAACACAAGTTGATGACCAGCAAATGGCGAGATCTTTGCTGATAAAGGATTAGCAGGTAATTGCTTAGTCATAACTCCATGCACCTAGTGGAAATTTAAAAAACGGATACACATCAAACCTTATTTGGTGTCTTCCTTCTCTGACGTGTTTGTATACTGTGGTCTCAGTGTTATAGTGTCAGCATGATGAAAGTATATATAAGTAGCAACAGTAGTGTATGTAGGTTATTCTGCTCAACCTCACTGCTCACTGGCAGTCTCTTTTAACAACATGAAGATCTTTAAAATTCTTACACTGACGATGATGTTTGTGATGGTCGATGCAGCATCCCTAGATAGAAGAGAAGAAATGCTACTAGATGCTATTTGTGAAAGTTCCTTATGCCTGGAGAAACTGGTCAAGGAATCGGTAAGAAACCCACAAAAAAACATGTGGTTTGTTTGTTTTATGATATACTGATTTATATTTCTTATCTTGTCAGAAAATTAAGAAAACAGTGAGAAAGACATCAGATGTCGGCCCAAACTGTGTGGTATGTTGGACATCTTTTCTGATTATTGTTATTGTACATGATATAGATGTATAACTTGTGAAATCCTCAAAATGATATTAAGCCTGTTTCTCTAAACTGATTAAGTCATAACTTTAGCTGTTAAATAACATTAACAATTGTGCCTTTCTCTACACAGAAAGGGTTCTTCTGTTTGGCTCAGAAGTCACTGGAGGATGCCGATATGTCATCAGTCAATGAACCAGTTCCAAAAATCAGTAATCATTCAATCAAACTCATTCGTGAGTTGACTCAATTAAACAACATGGTAAAAAGGAATTCAGTGTTTTTGAACATGCTTACTAGTGCTAAACTAAACCAAATATTAATAAATTAAACTTCAAATTGCTTACATTGACTCTAAAAGGCATCCGTTCCAACAATGATTATGCTCTTTAATGTAAAACATTCTATCACTTTGTGTGTTCGGATACTTGTGTGCTTAAAACTAAAATTGTCATCATGATTTTGTTTCAGACTGGTAATACCAATTGTATCCTGCCCACAACCAACAGATATTCCCTAATAAGGTTTCTCCAAGTAATCAGGGAATGTGTAATGCAGTGCAAGAACCAACAAGTCCAATGCAATTTGGAGTGATCATATGTATTATTTAACACATGTAATATACATAACTTATTTCTATTTATTGCAAATGTAATATTTATTTTCCTACATACCTTATTTTTGTAGTGTTTGTATTTATACATTAATAAATTATAATGGCCCATTGGTTTGTCGTTTGAGTCCATATTGTTCACAGCATGCCTGCTTATGTTTTAGGTATCAGCAATCTATTCTCATCATTAAAGTCAAACGGTCTACTCAACCAGTAGCAGCTGTTTCGCACTGAACAATTTTTTTAGACACCAATTACTTACTGTTCCTAACAGTAGGAAGTGCAATTAAAAGTATATTGTTATGGCTCTTATTTGCCATCATAACCTTTTTTTATTTATTTGAATCCAAAAAAAATCCATCCATCTTCATCTGCTTATTCGGTACCGGGTCAAAGGGGCAGCTGCTCCAGCAGGGAACCCCAAACTTCCCTTTCCCGAGCCACATCAAGAAAGATCAACAATAATGTGAGATGAAATGTGTAAAATAATTTAATAAATAGAATATCCAGGGGGTTG
Source organism: Percina caprodes (assembly GCA_013375575.1). Lineage (NCBI taxonomy): Eukaryota > Metazoa > Chordata > Actinopteri > Perciformes > Percidae > Percina > Percina caprodes. The sequence goes on along the minus strand of JABXJD010000172.1, from coordinate 1,045,994 downwards.
GTGGATGTAAACATTTGACATAAATTATACAAAATAAAACTCCACTACAGTTTGCCTCCACTACAGGATATAAAATGAAATTGTCACAAAAACATACTACTGCATTAAACTAAGGCATACAGTATATATAGTGTAAGTTGATGTAACATTTGACAATAAATAAAAAAAGACTTGCTTAGAATAGCGAATGGCACTAACATAAGAACTGGCTGACATGCATGTCCCTATGCTTCATAAGGGAGAAAAAGTATAAAATGCACTTTTCAGTTACATACCCCCCTCTACTTGTTCCCTCCACGTTAGTGTTTTCATCTTTTTTCCTCTCCATGTTAATGATTTCTTTTAATTAATAACACTAAGGTTACAACTTGTGCTCAGAGTATAATGATTTCCTGTAATTTAAGTGAAAATACACTCAATTAGAAATAAATTATAATGTATTTATATCAGCATGGGCTGTTTAATATGAAAGCAGGAAATCAGTAATACAGACGTTACAACTTAACTAAAGTGTGTTCAATACACACAACACATTTCAGAGGATATGAATGCAGTTTATAGGTACACAATTCTATTTTCAACACTGTGAAATAGGATGTTGAAAACCAATGAATTTGCAAGTGAAATATGTTTATGGTTGATTTATCCTTAATGCTAGAGGTGCTAAGGTGAAAGAGTTTTATTTGAAGCTGCTGCCACCGAAATGCATTCCAAAGTGACATTAAAATGTTGGACATCCACAAAGATGTCTTACACTACAAATAAGTCCCCTTGGCCAAGAGGTCTTAATCCTATCATAGGTGCAGCTCATTCACATTTCAAACCATACCAGCTATACAGTGTGTTCAGTTAATCTTTTAAATAATGTCGAACAATAAATTCTTCAGACTCGACTAATGAATTTGTTTCCTCAAATAACATGAAAGTTTCAGTAAAACCAAGCTGTCCTGTGCGCTGTCTTCACTGCAGAAGGGATTCGATCACAGCATCTGGCTTTGCAGCTCTTTTCCTGTGGGGAGATTAAGTCTTATCAACTTCAGAGAACTTTTAGCGCTCTCATTTCTCAGAATAACAGTATATCATGATAACAGTAAATACCATTATGTTCACGTTTTATATCGACATTCTAAAAATAGACTAATTGTACAAAGCGGCCAACATCCACAGCCAATAACTTTTCTCTTTACTCATAGGAGCAGGATCTGAAATTAACATTCTTTTGTCTGCCACTCAAATTGTATCGGTCACTTTTGAAATGTACGCCCAGTTAATGTTCAAAGCATAGTAAATTCACAGTGTTTTAACACAGAGGCTTTTGGGAATCCTTTTTTCCCCAAAGGTGGGCTGTACACATGGACGCTCATTCATGAATGCATTAATTTATGTAGTGTCACTAAAGCGCAGATAAAAAACTGTGTGAAACCACAAGCTGAAATGGCAAAAGGGCAAAACTTTTACAAACAAGTTGCAAATTACCACAGAATCAGGGTTATCAGATCAAGATCTGATGTGAGAAAGGCAGAGTGAAAATGCAAACCAAGAAGCATTAGAGATGGATTAGAATTGATGTTGAAAAGGTATAACTGCAGCAGTGTATCCAAGACCCATATACAATCAATCCTCTCAATAGTATCTAGTACAGTATTTGACACACTGCTGATTTTGCAGATTACAAAGCATGTAGAGGTTTGTAATTTTTATCATAGGTACATTTCAACTGTGAGAGACCAAATCTAAAACAAAAATCCAGAAAATCAGATTGTATGATTTTTCAATAATTAATTTGCATTTTATTGCATGACATAAGTATTTGATACATCAGAAAAGCACAACTTAATATTTGGTACAGAAACCTATATTTTGCAATTACAGAAATCATACGTTTCCTGTAGTTCTTGACCAGGTTTGCACACACTGCAGCATGGATTTTGACCCACTCCTCCATACAGACCTCCAGATCCTTCAGGTTTCGGGGCTGTCGCTGGGCAATACGGACTTTCAGCTCCCTCTAAAGATTTTCTATTGGGTTCAGGTCTTGAGACTGGCTAGGCCACTCCAGGACCTTGATATGCTTCTTTCGGAGCCACTCCTTAGTTGCCCTGGCTGTGTGTTTCAGGTCGTTGTCATGCTGGAAGACGCAGCCACAACCAATCTTCAATGCTATTACCGAGGGAAAAAGGCTGTTGACCAAGATCTCGAAATACATGGCCCCATCCATCTTCCACCAATACGGTGCAGTCGACTTGTCCCCTTTGCAAAAAAGCATCCCCGAAGAATGATGTTTTGTCTCATCAGACCACATTCTGATGAGACATCTCCCATTCCTCCTCTTGATCATCCAGATGGTCATTGGCAAACTTCAGACGGGTCTGGACATGCGCTGGCTTGAGCAGGGGGACCTTGTGTGTGCTGCAGGATTTTAATCCATGACGGCGTAGCGTGTTACTAATGGTTTTCTTTAAGACTGTGGTCCCAGCTCTCTTCAGGTCATTGACCAGGTCCTGCCGTGTAGTTCTGGGCCCTCACCTCATTCATGCCCACAAGGTGAGATCTTTCATGGAGCCCCAGACCAAGAGAGATTGAGCGTCATCTTGAACGTCTTCCATTTTCAAATAATTGCGCCAACAGTTGTTGCCTTCTCACCAAGCTGCTTGCCTATTGTCCTGTAGCCCATCCCAGCCTTGTGCAAGTCTACAATTTTATCCCTGATGTCCTTACACAGCTCTCTGACCATTGTGGAGAGGTTTGAGGTCTTTTATACAGGTAACAAGTTCAAAACAGGTGCAGTCAATACAGGTAATGAGTGGAGAACAGGAGGGCTTCTTAAAGAAAAACTAACAGGTCTGTGAGAGCCGGAATTTTTATTGGTTGGTAGTATGTATGTCATGCAATAAATGCAAAATTAATTATTTAAAAATCATACAATGTGATTTTCTCGATTTTTGTTTTAGATTCCGTCTCTCACCATTGAAGTGTACCTATGATAAGAATTACATACCTCTACATGCTTTGTAAGTAGGACAACCTGCAAAATCGGCAGTGTAGTAAATACTTGTCCTCCCCACTGTAACTAACTGCCGGTGAACAGTCAGTGGAACGGGACATTCACAAGATGCCTACTAAACTGTTATTGTTGCAACTTAACTGCTAAGCTGCATAAGTTGTTCTTGCATTCTTCAGGTTTCAGGTGCATTACTACTACCCTGTGGTCTGGGCTGACCTCAATCTAGCATGTAGCCAGAGAAAACCAAGATAGAGTCAAACAGATATGTAATCTAAGCAACGGGGATGCATAAATGCATCCAAGTGTACATTTGAGTGCAAATCTCCATAAGAGATCTTTGAAATGACAAATGTAAAGGCCAAAGACTGATCAAAATAACCATAATGCTCAACAGGATGTGAAGCTTCAGGCTGTCTGTGGTCTGCATAGGAACTAGATTACCTTCTCCCAGTCTTGGGTCGGCCACTCTTGCCACTTTTTGATGTTCTGGGTCTTTCTAGTTTCATCAGTGACTGCCGCATGCTCTCCTCTGTGTAGGCCAGATACACATGGGACAAATCCACCTCAAATGGCTACAGCAGGCAGGGACAGAAGACATAAGAACTAAGTTAACAATATATTGTCAAGGTGGGAAAATTCAATTCAAACTTTGCTGCTCTTATTTTCTTCATTGTATGTGCCTTCTTATTTTTACTTTTTATATTGTTTACTTAAATGTTATGTTTGTCTGTGTAAAATATGTCTTGTCTCCACCGTTTGTCTGTGTAAAATATGTATACCGTGGGATAGAGGGAAACGCAATTTTGATTTCTTTGTATGTCTTGACATGTGAAGAAATTGACAATAAAGCTGACTTTGAAAAAAAATATGAACATTATTCATTACACAAACTATTACATGAATATAAAAAATAAAAACTCACATCTTTTTCTTTTTTGTCTGGAGCAGGGGTCTGTTTTCTCATATTGTTGCCAGTGTATGCCACACATTTCTGAAAGTGATAAGATACAGTAGAAAGACACACATTACTAAGAAGAATTCCTTAACTCAGAGTTTGCACTTTGATATTGGTGTAAATCAAACTGAAAACCACAGTGTGTGCTTGAGATAAGCAAAGTGAGCTCACCAGCTGCCATTCTCCAATGTCTTCATTCCAGTGCACGTAATTCTCTATCATCTCCTACACAGGAAACATGAGACGCCAATTTCACGCCCAAGGTAAGAAATTTAAAGTTGCGCTTTGCGTAATTTGCATCGCACGGCACAAATTCAAGTCTTTGCTTGGACTTTGTTAGAGCAGCAAAGAATAATCAATTAAAAGTGAACTATTACATTAATCGGCAACTATTTTTAAAATGTATTAATTGGTTTGGGACATTTTAGTAATTTCTTTAATTAAAAAAGAGTTAATATTCTCAGTTTCCAGCTTTTTAAATGTGAATATTTTCTAGTTTCTTCACTCCACTTTGACAGTAAAATAAATAGGTTTAAGTTGTGGACAAAACAAGACTTGAGGATGTTGTATTGGGCTTTGGATAACACTGATCAACATTTTCTGACATTTTATAGCCCAAACAACTAATTGATGAATCGAGAAAATAATTGATAGATTAATCGTCAATGAAGATAATCGTTAGTTGCAGCCCTAGACTGTATGTAATGATGCTGTGCAAAACGTTTGCATTGAGTTTGTTGTGTAGAGCTGTTTTTATAGTTTGTTTGTGTGCATTTATTTACATTTTAGACCCCCAAAATCTAAACATGTTCTTAGCTGAAGCATATTCTGTGTCACTGTTTGCCTTCTCTGACTCTGGAGGGAAGTCTACTTGTGTTTGTACAATGTGTGCAGCCTGCTACATGTTCATGATTCAGTAGGTCTCTGAGGTTGTGAGCTTTGTACATGCCAGGTCCATATGTTATATATTATAGTGATTGTCAATGAATTTACTGTATTGGCTGACTTTCTGCTTGTGTCATTTATTATACACAGAGTAGATAAAACAGCTATATGGCTAAAAAGTCAAACACAACCTAAATAAAGTGAAAGTCTGTCAGTGACCAAGGCAGATTTTTATTTTATGCCTCTTCTTTGTGTGTACTGATGTGAAGGAACAATACAAGTGATGATATTAAGCAAAGACAAAATACTGAAAACCAGTGCTACAGATGAAAGTACACAAACATACACACCTGGTATTCCTGGGGAATAAAGTTGTCTATGATGAGCATCTGGAGACGCAGCTCTCGACTCAGCTGGCGGATGTTCTCCAGGAGGCCCTCAATCTCTCTGTGATGTTCTTGCTGCAGATCTGCCATCTAACAGAAAAAAAAACACAACAACCACTGTGGATCAATTTGTTTCTTTCCCCTGGCTAATTAAAAATAACTTCAACCATGATTCATAACTTAGCAGTTTAAACTTGATTGAAAAAGTATATTATACAATTTTCTATAGGAATTCGGGTGTCATTATGATGGGGCAAATGATCCTACGTGCTGTATGATTGTCTCTACACACCACATCAGCCTGCGGCCCTGACAGGGCATGTATGATCTCTGTGTTACTCTTTAATGTTTTTCTTACTTCTGATTTGGCAGCCATCAGCATGGTCCATACTTTCTTCAGCTTCTTGGTCTTTCCTTGAGCCTCCTCCTGCAGACTAGTGTACTTCTCTTCTATGTCCAGACGTTCTTGCTGTTTTAAGAAGGAGAGGCAGAGGGATCAGTGATTATGCAGAATCAATAAAGCAGTCTGTGGTCATGCCAGTGAAGAATATAAATAGATGATGGCAAAAGTCAAAATAATGTCTTAAAACTGTCATTTGTGTATGTAAGGTGTTTTCAAGTCCTGACATTTGCATCACTTCAAACTGCAAGGACAGAACTCCCCTTGGTATTTCTCTGAATAGTGCTTGTACACAAAGCAAGTGAAAGAGTGAGTATTTTCCAACCACAATGTTACAGCCATTGCAAATCAAATCAAGCCGACGTCACGATTGACATATTTAGAGTATGTGGTATCTGATGTTATATCTTGACACCCACTGTGTCCCATGGAAGAGTTGCAGACAGCTGATGTCATATGTGTCTTATGTACTGTAATTGGGTTGTTATCATATGTTTACTTAGGAGATCTTAGCAAAATTAACTCTAGGATGAAAGGTAGATGGTTACAGCTTGACAGTGGTGGGAGTTATCAATTTGATGCAACTAATGCACACATTCATGTAATAATTTCAGTTCATACTGACAACAGCATGAATTACTAACTACTCATCATCAGCTGATTTACTAGTAAAGTTTTTTATTCTTTAGATCGCACATCAAAATAAATTGTTCATAGTAATTTGTTACATAGTAAGAAATCAATCATAACAGAGTAAGATAACGTCTAATATGTAACAACAACGTAGGAGTAACAAAACAAACATAAAAGTTGAAAGAAAATTAGTTTGTTCAAGTGCTTTGCCTACATAAAATAAAAAATCTGATTGAAAAAGAAGTCACAGCAGTGCAATCATGATTAAGAAAAAGATACTGTTTGACAGCGTTGTTAGGTGAAAGGTAGAAAAAATGTGACGGGAGATAATCAAAACCTTTAGGTCTACTGAAATTAAGACTAAACTGAGACATGGACGTAAGAGGTGTTTGGTAGTTGGGATTGGTTTTTGGTCATCTACACTTACCTCTTTCTCTTCCAGTTCCCTCCGCAGTCGCTCTGCTCTCCTGCGACGTTCTTCCAGTTCATTGTTGGACTCCTGCAAAAGCTTCTCCTGCTCCTCAGCCTTGGCCAAGAGATCCACCCCACCCACGATCACCTTCTTCTCTAAGGCTGACAATTTATCCAGCAAAATGTGATGCTCCTGCCTAAGGGGTTAGAGATGGAGCAGACTTAAAATCAGAGTTTACCACATCCACTAACAATTGAACTAATGGATACCAGTTTTATGAATACGGCATTTAAAAAGTTCATTAAAAATTCAAATATTTCTCTTTTCATGGACTTACTGAGCTTTAAGTAGGTCCTTCTCCCTCTTCTCCAGCTCTGCCCTTGCCTTGTTCCTCTCCTCCTCCTCCATGTCCAGCTTGGCCTCCAATGCCTTTCTTTCCTCTTCAATCTTTGCCTGCATCTCCACCATCTTGTCCGGAGAAACCTTCTTCCTCCCTTAAGAGTGACCCACAGGGAACCATGGTGTTTTTAATTGACAGGTTGTTTTATATGCATGTCCCTATTATATATGCCAAGTTACTTGTCAGTGTATAGGTTACAATTTAGGTTACAATTTTAATGCAGCACATTCTATACTGTGGTTTTTAATCAGCATTAGTAATATTAATATGTGCTGTTTTAGATCAGAAATTTGCACTACAAATTTATTTAAAGCCCAGTTCAGACCAAAGATTTGCGACAAGATGAGTTGAAACTCGCAACTACTTGCAACACACCGGTCTGCAATGTTCTAAAACCTGCCAGTTTACACCAACAAATCAAGATGGTGTATCATCTCCACAGCAACAATTCTTTGTACTTCCCTTTAAACTTCTAACTTCCAGGCTTTTTTTTTATTGGTGGATATTTATAGCGTCTTAAAATATGAATTTAGATAGTTGCATTTCTAGTAGTGATAAAACGACAAAAACATTGCTTTATTTCTCCAATTAACTACTTTGTTCTGACGCTACACCCTCTTTTTAGTCATTCTGTAGCTCGCTTGACCACATAACATGCTGGCGGGTTGTCATTCAGCCTCCGTATAAAACTCCATTTCAACCAGCTGTTTGTAACAGGTTATGTTTTTGGCTCTTCTTGCCTTTATTTATAGGACGGATTAAGTCAGGAAAGTGGGAGAGAGAGAGGGGATGACCTGCAGCAAAAAGTCACAGGTCAGAACCAAACCTGCAGCCACTATGATAAGGAATGAGCCTCAGTTTATGGGTCTGCTGAGTCCCAGGCGATGCCATCAGCTGTCTTGAGTAGAGCAGGGATGGTCCAGTTCAGACCGCTGAATCCTTTCCCTGCAATATTCTAACACATGGTTGCATCGTTGCAAATCTTTGGTCTGAACTGGGCTTAAGGAACCTTAATCCTAAAATTATTGAATGCCATTTTATTTAATATAAAATAAATGAGAGCCCGACTGAAAGGATTTTTAAGGGCGATACCAATACAAATATTTGGTTATTTAAAAAATCCAATATTCTGATACATCAGCCGCTATATATTTAAATAAAAAATGTTTTTTTTATTTATTTCATGGACTTTTTTTTACTTTTAGGAGACTTCTCATGTCACATTTATTTATTTCCCTATCTATTTATTCCTACTTGTTAAATTCAAATGAGGGGTGTGGTTATCTCTCAGATTCAGACCAGACCAAAGCAATTTGCTAGGTAAGGCCTGCCGTGCTCCCTCTTCCTACCTCCCTCCGACTCTACGTCTCTCCACACTGCCGAGAGAAAACTTTGCCAGGAAGTGAGCAGATACCAGCATAGATAAACTTTCAGTTCACAATTGTACAGCACCATGGTCTGATCCCAAATAATGTTTTGTTGCTGCCATTAAATTTGCTAATCCAATTAAGATTGCATCACCCGCTGTCCTTCTTGCGAATCAGTCTCAGCTGTGGGGACTGCACTAGCTAGTTAGCCAGGAAATCAGACAAATCTGCCACGCTCATGTTTCATTTCCTCTGGCAGATAGTAATATGATGGCAATGCCAGGCTACTAGCTAGTTGCTTTAAGTCTAAAATAATATCCCCGGGAATAAATAAATGTACATATGAAATAAAAGTCCCTGAAATAAATAAAAGTAAAACCTATTTAATAAACTATATTGCCTTGTTTATTTATAAACATTTAAATATTCATTGCCTCATTTGTATGTATTTATTAATTTATTAAATATGGAATAAAACATCTTTCCATATAAGAGTGAGTGCCAGTGAGATACGTTTTGATTTGTTAATGCAAAGTATTAAATTATTGTTGGTGTAAGTAGAATTTGAAAATAAGGGAACATTTATTACGTGCAAGAATGTCGTAATGACATGGTAACTATATGAATGGAGAGCATGAGCCACTTGGGTGGAAGTCATATATGGACAGACAGAAAAATGTTAACACAAATTATACATAAACAGGTTATCAAATTAGTCTGAATTAACAAAATAGCTACTGAAACACACAGCTGCCATCTGGATAATTTGTGCAAGTAGAGTCACCATTGCTTCAGGACAGTAGGACTACGTAGATTCTTACACCAACCTCTTTCTTCTTGAATTAAGAGGTGTTAGCAAGTCAGACAGGCGGCATTTGTACCAAGAGGAGGAGAGAGAGAGAGAGAAGATGAGCCACATATTACAGAGTGATCTCGAAAGTCTAATGACTTTACAGAGTGAAAAACCACATATAGAAGAGTGGGAGAAGTCAAACAAGAAAAAGCAAAGTTCTAGTAATAACAAAATGTAGGCGACGTGACGGTGGATAGACATAAAGCAAAAAAAAGTCACTACAGATAATGAAACATGATGGGGGTGAATTACGCCTTTGAGGGACAGGAGTTACAAATTATACATGAAGCCTGGCAGAGGTCAGGTGTTAGCTATCTGGATCAGAAGTATATTTTCAGAATAAAGCCTGGCATCCTTCAAAACAGTGTCCACTAAGGTCACGCACGGAAAAAAGTAGGAGAAATTAAACTTTAGATTGTGCCCTTTTAAAATTCATGGATCTGTCCCAAGACATCCTTATCAACACACCAGGAACCTTTGCAATCAATTGCATGTAAAAGAATATGTGGGACATGGTCAGTAGCAGTGGGGGGGATCTGGGCTGTAAACCAACAGGAGTAGCACAGACATAGGGTAATTATAAAGCCCCTTTCACACATGCACTGTAATCCATAAATGCTCTGGGAAAATTTGCTCTGGCAATTTGCCTATTCCTGAAGCAATAATACAATGCAGACTAGAGAGAGTTCACATGACTCCTTTTACTGGCAGCACAAGTTCATTTTGTTGTAAATTTTCTGTTTTATTAATAAATTGGAATTTCAATTTGCATTTGGATCTGTATTATAACATATAGTGGCAAATTGAACGTGTGATGAATACAAAAGATGTTAAGAAATCCTTTAAAAGGGGAGACCTGGTGGTCTAATGCTTAAGGCGTATGTCCCCAGTTTATGTCGGACCGGGGACCTTTGTTGCATGTCACTCCTCAACTCTCTCTTTCCTCATTTACTAGTGCAGTGCCTGTTCAAAAAATGTCTGTTTGGAACTGGCTGATTGCTTGGCCTCTTGTATTGCTGCTTGTAGCTTTCTCCAGAACCATTGTACCCCGAAATAACTTACAGAAGGCCTTACTTACTGTGTACTTGTACTTCAGAAGAAAACATTTACCTTACAGAGAATGTTGCCGATTCAGATTCTACTCACAAAATACCACCATTAAAATATGATGCAATAAACTATCCAGCATTACAGTATATTAAGAGTTAAAAAGCCCCACCTTGAATTACATTGCACTGAATGATAATGCCTCTCTTCTAACTTTAAGTAAACATTTGAAAGCAGAACTTGCATTGTACGGTCACAGGGGGTTTCATATGGCTTAAGTCAAACCGTCTCCTCCTGAATGTGTGTGTTTTTTTTGTAAAACTCAACCTGTAACATGTTGCAGGTTCAATCATTTGCGGTTTGGCTGTGGCTCATGTAGAGAGTCAACGTGTCCGCTTTTTTCGTGTAGCAGTCACACATCATTGTAGTTTAAGGCAATGTGGCTTGGGCGGTAGAAGCAGGGGACCTGGCTGAGCAGAGCGCAGAACAGTCGGAGAAATGTGAGCAACAAAACAACGTGCTGGAGTGTCCCAACCTGTAAACACATGTTGCAGGGAGGCCCCCCTATTTCATCACTTGCATGTAGGGTAGACAGCAATAGGTTTTTGGCAAGACACCTGTAGCCTTGTAGGAATTCAGCAACTCCCCGCTGCTGTACTGGGCATGTGTGGACAACAATCGATCGATAGATTAGGCCTGCACGATATTGGAAAAATCTAACATTGTGATATTTTTTTCCTCTGCAACATAGATTGCGATATGAAAAAAGAAAAAGTAATTTTTAAAAGATGACATACATAGCTCTGTTTGGAAACAATAAATCATTCTCAACTACTGCGGTCCTGCTGATTTTGTGGGGGAGTGCATTTACATAGACTTACATTGATTAGATTTACCTATTTACACACGGAGAGCCTCACTCCTATAACAATAAACCTCGTCGGACTAACGTCACACACGTTGCCCACATGGCTACCTGTCTTAAAGGGGAAGGGTCGGCCGATAATAATCATGTAAAAGGAGAACGGTGAAAGTTTACTTTTCTATCAAGCAGCAAAAAAGGATTAGCCTCAACATTGCAACGTCCATCGGAATAAATATATATATATATATATATATATATATATATATATTCCTTTAGAAACAAAATACAGACCACACCTATATCTGACTTAGCAACAAAAGCTAATCACTTTTCTCTTGTCCAATATATTCAAACTCCCTTCAGATAATACTTTTGTTGAGAATAGATACTTTTAACAGAGGTAAAAAAGAACTGTGGGTTAAAATGTTCATGCAGTCCTGCATCCATCTACAAACAGCTTTGCAATTTCACACTATGATATGAAAAGGATAAAAAAAAAAACATATGAAGCCAACCACTAAAGAGGAAATAATATGAATGACTCAAGCGGTATATGAGACAAGTCATCAGGAAAAACCCCTAGGAAAACCACCTACATATTGAATGCAAATAAAAAAAAATTAAAACAAGACCACACATCAGTCACTACTATTTTCACCTTTCACTAATGCCAACTGTTTGTTTTTTAAAAAAATATGAACAGAAACATGTTAAAGATACAAACAGCATGCAAGCAAATCAGGAATCAAAGAGAAAAAAACTTAAATATTTTCCAGTTTTTAAGTAAAGCAGTGCAGCTGCTGACAAGACTGCACATCCTCTGTCAAATTTCATTAATGACTAAATTGACACAAAGCATTTTTCAAGGGGAGCTACTGTGTGTTTTAACAACTATTAGGGATGCTTAAGAGGGGGCAAGCCTCCAAAAACACCACATGCCTGTGGTCAGCAATCAAGTCATGGAGATGTGGGAAATTATACTCGAGGTATTGTGATTATTCTAAGAAATTATACTCAGGTATTGTGTACATATTTAGATACTGTGAATAAACTAATGCATAAGTAAATGGAAGGAAGTCCTGGTCAGGATGCTGAGAGGAGAGAGGGGCTTGAGTGAAACTTGTCCTTTTGGTGTGTAAATAAGGACAACACTCCTGTGTCGGGTGTAGAGCAATAAACCACATATGGCAGGAAACCAACAGGAGATCAAAGGCCAGGAGATTACATTGATTGCATTAACAGTTGTATATGACATCCCCCTACAAGACAGGTATTCAAAACACACACACACACACACACAGACATATCCTGTCAGCTGAGACAACATGGCGCGCTCACCCGGCCAATAGAAAACATTGTTGACATGACGGTATGAACTGACCAGTGACGCTTTAACCAATAGGGCTCCCTTAAGGAGGACCCTTTAAAAACACTAGCGCATCCCTGTTTAAGCGCCTTTGATTTGGAAAACCTCTGAGCTAGTCACGTTTTCTATCAGGACCGTGCACGTATAACTGCACGGAATGCATTGCTCTGTTTTTTATTAATAAATCAATTTGGTATACTTAATCGAAGCTAGAGTGATTCCTTAGCCCAACGTTTGGACCCTCCAAGTTGGAATTCGCAACAGAGATAAACAGCCAATCAGCCACAAAATTGGCTTCCTAATCATTTAGACAGCCTGTATGGTATGATAACTACTACAATCTTAACTCTTGATGTATTTCTTTTTTGTAACCTGATATTCTCTGGCAGTAATTCCACCATGTTTTGAAAACTATCTGGATTATTCACGCAGCATGGAATTATTTTAAGTATCAAGGAGCTCAGTGTAAACACCAAAAACACTTCTTTACATTAATATTCAAAACCAGAATTTGTACGGAATACATGTGTGAAAAGGGCTCAAGTTTGTAGGCAGGTGGGTTGGTAGAGCAGAATGCTGCTCCAACTCACTATTCTGAGGTTTATCCTCTGTCTCTGTAGGTGGTGGCACTGAGAAGGAGCAAGCAAATTCTGAGTTATTGCTGCTGCTACCACTGTCTGGAAAAGAAGCAGAGGAAGCAACCCTCCCACCAATGCCCACAGTGGGAAACAAGTCAAGGTAGAGAGCAGTGAGTTTGTAGAGCTTAAAGCAAAATCTAGGTTCTTTATGTAGATCCAACCAATCAGGCAGCACACATGTAAATTGCAGATACAGCACAGCCCCATACTCACAAAAGATGAATTTATTGATTTAGTTATTATTAATTCCGAGTAACCTAAACTAGACAGTATTGCAATAAAAAATAATGATAACTTTAACGGTGTATAGACATAACCATAGAAACAAAATGTTTATTTTGTTGGAAATACTAATATAAAATCATCATGGAACATGGCCTCACAGTGACAGCATTGCAACATATTGTGGTGACCTAATTATGTTCTTTTCATCTATATTTAACACCTTCCATCTAATCAGAAAAGAGTAAAATGTGACAATTCAAGGGAAAGTCCTAAATGAGAAAGGTGTTATGTTTATGAAAGCCTGGTAATGAAAACTAGTGACTTAAAAGCAAATTCAGCTCAATTATTATCTGAGGAACTGAATGCTGACATATTACAATTATCATGCTGACAAGAGATTAAACTGATGTATAGCTAACCATTTACAAAAAGCACTCCCTTTGCGAAGATTGCATCATCAGATGTTCAGTTATTTGCACTCATGCACCCTTGCATCTACAGTATGTGTGAGTTAATAACAAATTCTTACCTTTTCTTTTTCTGCGGCCTTCTCCTGCCACACCTCCTTCATCATCACCTTCATCCATCTCTTCTGATCCACTTCCCTCTGATCCCGATATCTCTTCACCTAGAATCACACAAAAACACAGATAAAAAAAAAAAAAAAGACAAGTCAGTCTTGAGAAAATACTTGTAATACAAACAGCCTGATTACTTTTTACTGTGTGGCTTATTACCTTCCACCAGTTTCTTCTTTAGCTCCTCAATCTCCTTCTGAAACTGGCGCAACAGGGCATCCTTTGGATCCTCGTTGATCCTGGCTTTGTTCTTGATGTTTTTAGCCCTATTAGCGTAGCGCAGGGTACTGATGGTCTCATCATAGTTATAGTCTGCAGGGCCTATATTTGCACACTGGTGGGGAGAAGTATGCCATTTAAAAAGTGAGGCTAAAACTGTTATGTCAAAGTTAAGTATATAAAAATGCTTAGAATTTATAAATGCTTCAGAAATGCACATTTATAGCTCTCTGAAAATAAGCAGTTGTTGTTTTGACCCCTAATGTTTAAAAAGAGTTTGTTGCATTAATGCTTCTAGTACAATTTTCAACATTCACTCTACCATCATGGTCTTGGAGTTTCCTCCTAGTGAATCCTGCAACAGACGGGTTAGTTTAGAGTTCCTGTAGGGCACGTGTGTACTCTTGCCGTCCACCAGAGCAGAGATGACGTTACCCAGTGTGGAGAGAGAGAGATTGATCTTTGTCGCTTCCTTTAAACGCTGACCTGTGGCTCCAGTCTTGCCCTGTCTTTCTGAGCCCTGTAGGGGTGCACATTAATTGGTGGTGGTCAGATACATTGCGAGAATTATATCCTAGTTACATCTGTATCATCTCATTTTCTTGAAAGTAGTTTATTTTTGCTGAGAAATTTCTGGCCGCGGATACATACTGCAAGATCAACCAAATGAAGCTTTCCCATGCGCACATGCTGGTTTCCATCAACACCCTTCTCGCTGCATTCGATGGTGATGGTGAAGATAGCATGAGAACGGGAGCTGTGTTCATTCATGTTTGTGGCACCGACAGAACCTAAACGCAGTGAAATATAATTTGATCAGACAACATTTTAAATAAAGAAACAATTACAGATATTTTATTTTATGTATATTCAATTAGCTAAATCCACACGTTGTATATAATGCAAGACTGAAACATTGCTTAAGCCCTCTTTAAAGTTCCTTTAAATTTCCAATTCTTGCAAGCAAGGTCCTTCTTATGTGGTTTCATTACATATTGCGCAGATAAACATTTCAGTGAAAAATAAAGATCAATGTTTGATTTTGCGGGTAACTTTTTCTTTCTTCATGCTGTCAATGTTTCTGCTCACGGTTTTTGTGGCCCATGGTCATTATCCTGTCCATGTCGTCAGCATTGTTCACAACGTAACCAGAGAGGTCTTTGATATACACGCCAACATCTGGTCTTTCTTTTACCTGCAAAGAAAAAATTGAACTCCATCAACTGCTGTCAGCATCAAACAGTCAATACAAGCAAATCTATTCAGTCATCTTCTACAAATTTTCCTGTTCGGTAAAATGACTGTACTGCCCTTTATGAAAAGTCCTTCAAGACAGTTTTGATTTGAATCACTGAACTCTATGTTTTAGTGTTGGTTTTAAATATCCTTTTACCTCTAGCCTCTGCATCTGGTCCTTGCCCAACAGGTCTCGCACTTCCTCATTGTAAATCTCCAGGTATGAAACACGAACCAAAAACCTGTGAAAGTTAAATGTGTATTAAAATGCGGAAATGTACAGCTGCAAATGGCAACACGCCTTGTACAACTTTCACTCACACGTTGCTTGACAAAAACTGTGTTTACATGTAGCCTTTTTATTCTGCTAATAAAAATGCCTTACATAAGCAATCTAATCAGAAAAAATATCTAAAATAAATTCAATTCCCTTTTTTAGAGGATGGGCTAAACTTTTTTTTCTTTAAATGCTTTGCCAAAACACATTGTATTCTCTGAATATGCAGGAGCTCCCTTACTTGAGTAAAATTAGAAATGCACAACCCTCACCACCAATATTTGTTATATTTCAAGTTTCAAATAGGTGTTTTTACTTGCAGGGCAATAAACAAAAAAACCTGCCTTGTTTTTCAGTAAGACTCATTACAGTTTTGTCTAGATAAAACTATTGCTTCAGTACAAAACTGATGCAGTTTACCAGTTAAAAATCCCTGTCCACAGATTACTTTATTTTAAATGATTGCTTGTGGTGAGGAGTGTGCATATTAGAAAACTAAAACAAGACACCAAAGTTTTCACTTAATTTGATGCTGATGTACAATGAGAATTGTCTGCTGGACTAATTGTGTGTAGACCAAATGTGTTTTTTTGCTAATTTTACTGAATGTCTGCCAAATGATTGCTTTCTTACCTTGTGTCACCCTCTGCCTTGGCAATGTGACCAAAAACATGAGCAAAGGAGTTTGGGATTATCCCTCGGAGTTCTGGCACTGCTCTCACACCCTCCATTGTGAATGTTTTTCCTGTGCCAGTTTGCCCATAAGCAAAGATTGTGCCTGAAATAAACAGCAGAGCATAAAATCACAGCTGGAGTGCCAGTGAATAATATGAAAATAAAATAATAGTAGTTATTATATTAGGGCTATACAGTTAAAAAACAAATTTGAGGATTAGACTTATTAGAGGCTACAAAGTGCATGTTTAAAATGCCTCTAAAAGTTAATACAGTCATTACAATGATTGATGATGCACATTTTACAGTAATGGTTTATAAATAAAAAATACAATTTTACCATTGTATCCCTCTAATACGGAGTCAATGATGGGGCGGGCAGTGAGATTGTAGACATCCAGCTGTTTGCTGTCTGGTCCAAACACGGTGTCAAATGTGAAAGTCTTAGGAGGCTCATGGGGCGTCTCCAGTTTGTTAACCGTTATGGTCCCACGATTCTCGTCCACAATTACAGCCTGTTTATGGCTCATCATCTTCTCTTTCTGGTTGAAGGGGCGACATCTAACCACCACCTTGACATTATCATTGACCTCCTGCTTGTCAGGTTTCTCAAGCTTATTGCTCTGAAAACGTAATGAGAGAGATATTCCACAAGATGTAACGTTAAGATATTATGTAACGTTAGTGACAGTTAACAAGTAAACCTAAAATTGCAGTTAACCAACATGGACATATGATAAGTTGTCAAACACCAAGTTGTCAGTGTGCAGTATAACTTTACACTGACTAGCTACATCTATATACTACATAAATAAAATGAGCGTGCAGCTAGCTTAGCTAAGACTAACTTGTTCAAAATGAAACTAGCTAGGTATCTGCTTTGCATTTGCTGGGTTGCTAACGTTAGGTAGACAATAAGGACAAACGATACTAGCTAATGTTGAATATATGGTTTGTTGGGTTGCTAATACATCTATGGTTGCTAAGCAGGCTAATGTTGGAGATTACGTTAGCTAACTTGTATGATAAATGGACAATAGAAATTTTGGGAACAAATACTTCATGTCAAATACCTCACACTGTTAACACTTCGTGCTAATTGATTTGTGGTAATGGGAAAACCCAACGTCGAAAACAGTGTACCATTTCCTTGTTTCCAAGCTAGCTATAGCTACTAGCTACACGAACGACAACTGGTAAGCTAACGATGCTAACCGGTTAGCATCACATCAGGGAGGTCGGAGGAAGGGAGGAACCCCTTTGCAAGCAAAACAAATAGCTACAATCAGGCGTGTCGACTTACCGGCATAGTGAGAATACAGAAAGGCGATTATAGCATCTAAAATTGACAATTCAATGTTTGTAAGGCGTTGTTCATTTGACTATAGCTAGGTAATTCAAAGAATTGAAATGCCAGCGTAATGCCCATATCATCAAGGGCTCTCGCATCCGATAGCTTGTTGTCAGATCTGTCAGACTGCGCATGCGTAGTATGTGTTGGTGGAAGGAGGTGGTCTTCTTTAATTGTCTATGGGTCTTCTTCAGTTTGGTTACAATATACCGTACTGTAGCTACTAAATGGCATCTTTGTGATCATATTATTTAACATATCGCGCACATACATAGGCAAAGGTGACAAATGAATGTTTATTGTAGGTGATGCAGTGCGTGTAATAAAAGTACAAGACTCTAAACATTAGTTGTTGCTGGGCCCCATTAACCCCCATTCCACCCAGTCTATGTGCATTGTGTATGGCATTCCTATGCTAGAATACTGCCTGACCCTAAGTGTACTGTGTGTTAATTTGATTGTACACACATTAATTTGGCACATACCCTATGTGCACAATACTGAATTATTGAAGGTCTTGAAACTAGATTTTGATTAGCGCTAGGCCGATAAATAGCAGACAATAAAATCGGGCAGGCCAATATTAGCATGTTGCAGATACTGTATATTGGTATTAAAGGCTTTATGTCAGCAGATAAATATCATCAAATTGTAGTAAAGACATTCCAAAGAAATACATTTATTATTTATTTTGCATTTAATCTAGAATTTTGACATTATGATGCTATTGTTAGTTAAAAAATATACTTTAAATCTGAAGTAAGACACCAAACTACAAACGTTCTGGAAGGATAGTTTATTACCACATAAGCAGTACATATATTTTACCTCATCTTTTCACTAAATATATTAAATATAGTTTGTTTCTTTGTGGGTTATGACAAAGGCACTCACCAATGTGTGTAACATGGGTATCAAACGAGGAACAGTCATTAGGTGGAATTTTGTGCAAATCTTATAATAGTACATGTGGACAAACATGCACATACGTTGAAGAACACACAACATGTCTCTGGAAAATTTAACCACACTCTCATATGCACTCAGGATCAAAATAAACAGCTTCTTCAAATGATTGTCAATGGCAGTATTAACCTTGAACCTCACCACCACAGCAGGTCAGTCAAGTCATTTGGCAGCTGAACACATGGAATATAGAAATATACACTATTACAGGAGTACTACACAGTCAGCTGAGCCTCTCGAGGGCTTGAAGAACGATGCTGTGAAATAAGCCTGTCTGGCCATTGCTCTCCTGAGTAATTAGAACCCGTCCATCAGGTCGAGGTCTGTGGACGAGGACCAACTCTCCTTGAAGCAGACTAAGCTCGGAGTCTGTCTGGGCTAAATGTGTTGTCGTCACTCTGTGTCTGGAAAACAAAAACAAAAGGTGCCATATGTTTTTGTCCAGTCTGTCAAATCAAGCAGCCCTACTGATAATCAATGTGCTTTTTATTTTCAAGGACAAACAGACAAATCCAACGTACCTGCTGGGGCTAAACTGAGCTGAAACAGCTGATAGCGACGGCTGTGACAACATTGTTTTTTGCGGGTTAGAATTTAGATCTGAGGTGGCAGTTTCAAGGCCTTTTCTGAGAATAGGAGCTTTTCCTTCTTTGAGAATGATCCCTGGTCCGTCTCTTCCCAGCGTGAGCGATGGGGCCCACACTTCTAAGGCAGGGGGTCCAGGGCGGGAGCTGGAGGGAACATGATTTCCTGACGACCAGGAGGAGGTCCGAGGTCTTGGAGGAGGGGAGTCTTCACCTGTTAAGAACCTCACTGACTTTGCCCGCTATGGGAGCAAAATATTTTCCGTAAGGCACATGCAGAACAGTGATCATAAAAATAGTGTAAAAACAATGCACATAGAGTACTTAACTTCAGAAAAATGCATGCTAATGCCTCTAGCAAGAAATCATCTGTATGACATTACCTTCTCTGTATTATTCTTGTGTGAGTCAGGTCTGACTAGAATAGAGTGAGGCCCATTGGGAGGCTGTCTGTCTTGCTGAAATCTTGCCTCGTTTGAAGCGGTGAAGTCCCTGTCCATAAAAACTGCAGCAGCAGAGGGCGCTGCTGGCTCAGTCATCCAGCCCCGTGGTCTGCCAGAGTTGGACAGGATACTGCTGTACTTCTTTCTCTGCAGGGCAGGTGAATAGCCGGACGTCTGAACTTGTGAAAAGTGCTGTGAGTTGGACAGGGCGTTCAGATTGGACGCATGGGAGAAATGGTTTGAGGCTGAAAAACATTTAATAGGCATTTATTGACAACCATGACAAACTCTCTAATTTAAATTAAGCAAGAAGGTAGATGTGGTTGTTTAGCACTCACCTCTATGAGGGTTAAAGATGCGCCTTACAGTATCCCAACCTTGGGAACCCCCATAAAGGGACGGTTTCCCAGCGCCAGTGGATGACATTGCATGCTGTGCTCCATTTGGCACAGATGGGACCTGTCCTGTTGAGTATATTGCTCCATCAGAGTTTACCCTATCAAGAGCAAGAACCACAGCAGGATTCTTGGCAGCTGTGGGTTTTTTTCCAGCCACTGTGTTGTACTGTGAGGACGCATTAGCTGCTTTGCTCTCCAGAAGTCTGGCCGAGGTTCTGCAGTGAGGCAATGAGACACTTAGTATATACTGAATATCACTGTTAAGTTTCTACGAACCACACACCAGCTTCAGTGTTTTATTTCTGCTTTGTGATTCATTTAAATGTGTTCATCATGACATGTTGCCCTGCCCACACTAAATTGCTGTCCAAATGCAAATGTCATTTAGTTCCCACTTTCTGTAGTCAGGGATCACAGCCTCTCACCTAAGCACAGGCGTGATGTAGTTGCTGGGCAGAATGCCCACTTTGCCTGTTCTGAGCGATAACCCACGCAGCCAGCCTTCTTTGAACTTTCCGTATACTCCAACCATCTCTCCTTTCCTCAGCTCCAGCTCCTCAGGCCGTCGTGGTTTGTAGGAGTACAGGACGGCACACCTGAGGAGTCACACAGGGGGTTTGTATATGTTACTACCAAAGTTTGTACAATAGGCTATATATTATTTCCATATTATGCTGCCTTTTTATGGGTATTTGAGTGCTTCTTGTGTCTTTTTCTATTCATATCTTGCACCTTCAATCTGACATTATCATATCATCAATATAATGTTGAAAACAGTGACTTACACACTGATGGAGAGCTGCTGCGTAGAGGAGTTTTTGCTGTCTGCAGAGGCAGAGGACATTTGGGGGTTTACCAGAGCCATAGCAATGTTGGGTGGAGTCTCACTGGTCATCTTTTTCTCACTCTGTAATAGATGGAAATCATTATATGGAATGCAAATGGTAATGCACTTATTATTTAATTACCATTATTTAATAATTTCTTGTATTTCTGTTTGCAAACACTCTTGCCTCAAATTTCCCCTTTAATGGACGAACAGAAAAAAAGTATTTTAAATTAAATAATTGGCACAGCCATGCTTTGAATGCTAATGCCAGCATGATAACATGCTTTTAATGCTAGCATGTGGTTTAGCAGGTTTCCCATGATCACGGTCTTACTTTTACTTTGGATTAACGTGTAAGACATTAATGCATGTACCAACATTAAATGTCAATCCCTCTAATAGATTCGGGTGGCAGTAGCTCAGTCCGTAGCGAGTTGGGTTGGGAACCGGAGGGTTGTCGGAGCAAGTCCCCGTATGGACCAAAGTACGGAGTGTGGATCCATAGCTGGAGAGATGCCACTTCACCTCCTGGGTACTTCCAGGTGCCCTTGAACAAGGCACCGTTCAGCTCAGGGCGCTGGTCCAGCTGGCAGCCCACTCACTCTGACATTTGTGCATGTACAGGTCCTGAGCATGTGTGTGTATTTCAGACCTGTGTGTAGTGATTACTAACAAACAGAGTGTAAATTGTAATTTCCCCACTGGAGATCAATAAGCAGTATAAATTAATATACATTAAATAAATTAGTTGTGATGTGTGCCTAAGATGTTTTACTAAAGCCCAAACTGTCAAACTGCTTGGGGCGGGCGGATCAGTCAGGGGATCAGCAAAGTCAATAGCATTCAGTATCTCATAATTGTTTAGATATTTCAGTCTGGACAAAGTGGTGTACTGACCAGAGATGTCTGTACTGAGAAGACAGGAACTTAGGAACTCAGAATGCTGAAGCCTCATACTAACTTCAGATACATTTTGGAATATATTTCTGTAAGGAATCAGGATTGTCGATTTTGTTCTATAATCCAAATTTTAATGGCCAGTATGAAAGGGAGTCATATGTGTTTCCACTCTACCAACTGAGCTATTAAGACAAAGAGTAAAACATAATTTCATTTTCATTATTTAATATCTTCCTTCTCATAATGTTGAACATCTCTCCAATAGGTGTCCAATTGGGTTGACATATGGTGACAGCCTACGCATATGATTAGATTGCGTCCTTTTCTTACTCATAAACAATTCAGCAACCCCTTGGGGTCTCAGGGTTTTCCTTTAATTTGTCAACCTTCTGTATATTAGATATTAGTATATTAGATATAGTTGGATCAGATTTTTAAATTCAAATTCATCAATACAGAAATAATGATGTATACATTTTACATTTTCTAAAATACAGTAAAAGTAATTTATCTTCATAGATCCAAACTGCTCTTTTCAAAGCTGAAAAACTCTGACAGGTTTGAAGTCAGCGGTCTGTGAGTCAGGTTAGTGACGAGCAGGGAGTGACACACTGAGGTGTGTCTCAAAACCGTTAACACCACAGTATGAAACTTAATCCCTAATTACTTTATTGTCAAACTGCAATGGGCCTTTTAGTGAGATCTTCATTATTTATTATTAACACACCCCACACACATCATGTTTTCTTATATTGTTACAAAGAAAGGCATAGATAACTTTACCCCTGCCTCTTATCTCGACAGTGATGTCTATAGAGTGTTGCTGCTATTTATAGCACTACCACTCAACCTATGCTTAAAGCATTAATGGTGGCCAGTATGCCCGTGATTCACTCTATACAGCATGTGCCTGGATCCCTGCAGCTCTGCCACCATTAAGCTGCAATGCATTCACACTGTATTTCAAATAAGCACAAAAGCAGTCCTAATTAACAGGCAACCATTGTTATAAGCATAGCCTCACTTGTCAAAGGCAGTGCTATGAGGCGGAAGTAAAGCCAGATAAAGTTATGATATAATGTCCTGAAGACATACCAGCTTTCCATCAAACAGGAGAGTGGATGGATGAGCTTTACTGCCATCTAAAGTTGTTTTGTCTATGTGCCCTTTGTGACTTTCATATGACATATAAACTAAAAGCAACTTCCTGTCCTTGCTGTGATTTCTCTGTGTCACGCTTTTTTGAGGGGAATGCGTGAAGGCCGAAGCAGCAGGATGGACATACAGAAAGGAGCAGACTACACTATGTGCAGTTAAGCACTATCTTTTACCAGCAAAGCACTGTCATCTTCTTACATTGTTGCGTATTGAAACAAGAAAAAAGCCCAATAACTATTTTGTTTATGCATTCATTATTTACTTCTTTTCATAACTCTGTGTCCTTTTTCTATTCTTGGTTTGTGTTTTATCAGATACTGCTTCAGTTATGCTGCAGTCACGCAATGGACAGGTGCAGTGACCCAGCAGTGGCGGTGGCTATATTTACATGAAGAGACTAATTCCGCTTTTGGTCATGCAGTGAATAAAGTCTTATTTTGGGAAAATGGTTGACATGCTCTTGCAGCCAGAATCACTGCTGCCATACAATATCATATTTCATTTCATTTCCACTGCTGTGTAACTAGTGTTACTTAAAGGGGTGGTATTAGAAGACTTTTCTCAGATTCCTACCTCCCCTGCAAAATGAATGAATTTTAACAATGTGCTAATAAACTAAATTAACAAAACGTAATTAATGTCCACCTTTCGGTGTCGCCCTGTCAGCAAGAACGGTCAACCAGCAACCTTCCTCTCATTCGATAGAATGACAATGAAAATGAGAGGATTTCATAGTTATGCTCATAGTTATGCTAGATATGTTATTTGTATTTATTCCTATTATTGTTTATTTTAATAATATCTCCATAGATTTAGGTCATGCCAACTGATCGGCTCATGCACTGAAAGACACAGTGCATCAGCCGATGCCATGGTCCATAGTTATCATTTTAAGAACCTAATTCCCCCAGCATGTAACTACAACTAATGTCCAAACCTATAGTCTCAACTCTATATACAGAAATATACAAAGGTCTAGTTTTTAATGTTGCCTCAAATTTCACTGTTAACTACAAATAAGCTTTTTGTAACAACAACATCAAGTGTTTTAATGTACCAAATATAATGTGGAATTGAACTTTTCTATGTTGCAATATGTTTTTGCTTTTGGCTTGTATCCATTCTTAATATTTCTCTTACATAACCATGCCAATATTCAAACTAAAACACATTGTAACCTCCACAGTCAGTGGGAAGAAGCATCTCTCTGTTAACCAGTGTACCCATAGATGACAGTTGAAGGGATGCAGCACTAAGAATAGCATGTGCTGGCTTGGTCAGTAGAGAACTCAGACCCGGCTTTAGGGACAGAGCCCTCCGCTCCTTTAAAAAGGGTGCGGTGGCTTGTCTGCTATTACTGGCCCACTGATATGAGAGTGAGTGTTACCTGCTTAGTGAAGAGGAAGGAGTTGAAGGCAGGGGAGAGAGGGGTCTGTTATGTAACTACACCAGTGACTCATCATCAGCATGAGAGAGATAAGCAGACACACTGAGGGACTCTCCAAGCCTCCCACTCTCTTCATCTATCTCTCATTTTTCCTCCTCCTAGTTTCTACATCTTATGTTTTGCCTTTTTGCAGTTTGTTTCTCTTCCCAGCTCTATGCCATCTCTTTTTTTCAGGATTTCCTCTCCCATTTTCCTCATCCTGTCTTATCTCTTCCCTTTTCCTGCTTTTTATCTTGTTCTCAAGTCTCCTCCAACTCCCTTCACTCCCGGTTTTTCTCCGACCTGCATGAGGTTTAGCATTTATATGCTCTGACATGTATAATTGCAGGATAGAGCTGTGAAATTCAAACTGGATAGAAGGACATCATTATCTCAGGGGGCAGGGCACTTGTCAGCAGGTTACATATTACATGCAGTAAATACCTTGCAGTGGCTTATGTTGGCGCTGCACTCAAACTGTAGCTGGCTAAGGCTTTATGCAATATTCACAGTATTGTATTACATTGTTTCTAAGGTAATTAGATAAGGTATTTAATGTAATTTGTATTTAAGGTATTTAATGGCAATGTGTCCGACTGCACACATAAAAAAGTTAATATGAAATACATCCATGAAAACTTGCTGCAATGCAATATAGACTGTATAAAATATGCATGATCATATCATGTTGGACGCACAAAAAGAGTGGGTTAGTAATTCATCCTGATACGTTGAGAACTAAATATTCCTTTATTATATTCAGAGGTTTTTCATCTATGACAAAGGCAGCCCTGAAAGAGCCTCAAGAAACATTGAAATAACTGAAAAAAATGTTTCAGATTCAATAGCTTTAAGACTTTGTCACACACACACTCTAATATAGACGAATAATATAGACGACATGATAGCAATAAAGGCTCCTTTTTTCACTAGCATTGTGTTTCCTATTCCTAGTTAATAGAATTAGTTTTTAGACATAATTAGACAATTACACAACTTCCCTCAAGTAATATATTTCCCTGAGCTGAAGAAAGACAAAGGACACACACCCTGTTCGACTTCTATTTCTCTATGAGGTGAAACCCTGGCTTATATCCCAGGACTCTTGATTAAAGACCTTTCAAAGTTTCTGTCCTCTCACCTCCAGTCCTCACTCCTTTCATATCTAGCCCTTTTCCACATCTGTGTTGTCTTAATGGGAGAGACTTAATCATGTAGCAGCTAACATAAGGGCGATGCCTCTCTCTCATTCATTCCTGAAGGTTAGTGTCATGGTACCCTGAGGACAACTTGATCCCTTAGTGCTTCAAATAAAGAAATCTATTTCCTCACAGAAAACCCTCATGCCTTTTGCCAATCACATGCTTTTGGTTAAAACAAATCACTGCAAACAAAACAAAGCCAAAAACCGTTGAGCTCAAAGATGATGAGAAAGAGACATCTGATAAACTAAGAAGCTTCTCACATCCCTATAGTATGCATAAAGGCAGATATGTTGGCATATGACTCACCTGTAACAGGTGTCTGTGTGTAGTGTCAGAGTGGCGTCTAATTCGCTGAGAGTTCACTCTAGATGGATGAGAGTGGCCCCGGGCAGCAAGAGACACAGAGAGGTGCTGTTGCCGACCCTGACGGTCGAAGCTTTTGAAGTTGCTGATATTGGTTGTCTCTCCTTTGGTAGTCGGATAAAAGTTGTTGCTGCTGGCTGCAGGCTGTTTCCGCTGGTTGGAGAGGGGCAAAGCATTGATTATGGGTGCCTTTGCTGGGACTTGAAGGACTCGGTAATGGGTGGTCCTATTGGATACGTCAGTGGTCTTGTCTTTGCCCCCACTCCCAGTCCAATGTTGAAATTCTGCTGAGTCACTCCTCCTCCGATTCTTTCCCTCTAGCAGTTTAGCAGCCGCTGGGTTTGGCTAAAAGAGAGGAACACATTAAGAGAAACCACAGTGAAAATCCTAACACAGAGAATAGTCAATCCTCATTCAACTCTCTCCTACCTGCTACTCATGCTGTGAACCTCTGCTCCTGCTGATCAGTAAAACGGCTGTCTAAATACACCCACTTATCACTACTCAACTCACCCCTACAACTTGTTGGACAGGCAGGCAGGCAGGAGAATAAGTGCCAGCCAATAATCTAGGAAGGGTTGACTGGTGCTGAGAGAGATGCTGCACAGACAGGCAGACAGACAGACAGACAGACATGGCAAGGTTAATACTTTCACTCCCCACAGTGATGTGCTGTTATGCCACCCAAGCAGTGAAAGCATTACTGTGTTCTCACGCCTGGCTGCACGACACGAGAAGAGGAAGACTCAGAGAGAGGATAGAGGGGAGAGGGGAGGAAAAAAGAGGAGGATGAAAGAATAGAGTGCAGAAGTAGAAAAAGATGAAAAGTACTGATGCTGGGCTTTAGGAGAAGAAAGGGGTGGACAGGAGACCAAAGGAGGGAGAGAGGACTAATAGGAGTGGAAGAGAAACAAAATATTAGAAAAAACTAAAGCAAAAACAGATGACAAGTGAGGGAAGTAAACAAGAACTGAATGAGGCACCAAATTAACCCCACTGTTGGAAAAAATACAATTTCCCCCGGCACAGATGAAGTTAATTCCTGAAGGCAGAAAGTAGAGAGGAAAACAAATGACAGTCAGGTAGCTAAGCAAGCGCTGCCAACCTGAGTAAGCCACATAGTCATACACTAATGAGCAGCTGCAGACACAGCACGGCTTCACAGATTAGCTCTCTGCCTCAGCACTTTGCAGCGCAGGAGTGACATTTATGTATGAATCAAAGATTTGAATGAAAGTCAAGGTAGCACCCTGGCAGTGACCTGGAATTAATGACATCCAGCAATGACATCTATAGTTTGATTCATTACAAGAGCTACACCATCAGACCAAAGTGCCAAACAGCAGGTGTCAACCTTGATCATGCTGAAAAGGCCACAACACACATTCAAAAAAAGAAACTGAGTACTAAGAAGAACTCACCTCTGTAAACTGCAGAGGGAAAATTCCAACTTTCTCACCAAGCTTTGCTTCAATCCAGTGTTCATCCACTCGTCGGATGACAGTCAGGATGTCTCCCTGTAAACCAGAAATAACTGACTTAGAAAAAGTGTTAAAAAATGCGAGAGGTAGAGAAACCGCTGGAAGAAAAAAAAACAGGATGCCAGGTGCTTATAACAGACTGTGCTCGCCCTGGAGACTGAGCACTCAGCTCACAAACTCTCCAAGCTCTACATTTCTCGAGCAGCATGTGACATCAACTGTCTTTGTGTCTGCCGGCCCAGTCCTTTCTGTGGCCAGCCTTGCTCTCAAAACCATTTGACCATCTGCATTAAAACTGGGAAAAAAAGCAAGTGCTTTAATGGAGAGGACACTGAGGCCCTTATATAACTGCCTCAGAATTCTTTCAGAGTTAGTAACAACCACTGCAGCAGAGGTCTGAGCCTCCAGCTCCACAAGTCTCTCAAAGCAGTGAAAAGAACAAAAAGCATTGATATTAACCAGGGAAATTAAGCTAATTTTAGAATCCATGAAAGTTTAAAAAGTAAATAGTTTAGAGCTGCAAAGATAAGTCATTTTAAAGCTGAAATGGCAAAACCTTTCTGGCTCCAGTTTCACACATGTGAATAGTTTCTGATTTTCTTACACTGTACATTGAATATTTCCAGGTCTTGGACCAGTGAAAACATCACCTTTGCTTCAAACAAATAACCGAGAAAATAATTGGCAGAATATAAAAATTTTTGTATTTTTTCTCCATACATGACAGAAATGATCTATTACTTGACATTTTAGCCCGAGTGTATAATTAGCACCAGCTAAAGGTTTAGCAGAGGTAGTTACCCAGACCCTTATGCATCTCATCTTAAGGGGATACTTTCCCTTGATCTTAAAAATATATTTTGCTGACTTAAATCCACCTATGTGTTATCTTTCTTTATGATTAACATTTCTACTTTATTTATTTTAACAAAAAAAGATGACACATTAACTACAATATGCAAGAAGCTCTGTGTTATTTTTATGTGGACAGTGTGTTTGAATGCCAGACATCCAGCAGATCTGGACAGACCTCCTCTACTCTGCTAGGTAGCGGGTTCCATGCGCTGGCGCCACAGAGGGAAGCTAAACATTGTTCATGTAAACACACTGCCCACACTGCCATGACATATTGCAGAATTTATAACAGCAAAATACCTCTTTAAGATCAATTTAGTTAGTAGATCATGGCCTTAACAACAGCACCCCTCATTACAAACAGTATAATTAAGATGAAATAGCACCTTTGCTCTTCTTCCCTGAAGGTTAATGCATTATTATTCCCTGAAGGTTAAAGTAAACATTATTTTGTGTGCGTTAATTAAAAGCAGAAAACCCTGCGAGTATTTTCAGCAATCAAGCATTCACGTACACCACTGAACCCCATTAAGGTAAGAACATTTTCCTGCTGTGTAAGTCAGTAGTTTGAGAGTCAGACCTTGAGGAAGCTGAGACAATATTTACTGTCTTCCAGATTCCTCTCTTCGGGGTTAAAGTCATGCAGCGCCCTGCAGAGAGCCAGAGGTTGGGACTGCTGGAGGGGCTGTGGCATCTGGCTAAAGGCCTGCAGCGTACTGGCAGTGACGGATACACTGCTACTGTCACCGGTGTTTCCGTGGTGGCAGCTCTCATCCACTTTGTGTTTTGGGGTGATCCCGTTAGCAGGCGTGAAGACCGGCTCTTCTGACAAATCATTTCGTTGGTTTCGCATGAAAGCTCTGAGAGCGAGCTGAAGAACAGACAAAAACATCATATATCAGCTACTGGATGTTCAAATGAAATGGTGAATTTATTTAACATGATGATATACATTTATGAAGATGGTGAAATCAATAAAGATGTTGGGGGTGTAAAGGCCCTCTAGGCTGCACTCTCTTGAAGATGAAAAATATTGTGACTGAGTTGCAAATCACATACTTTGTCTTCTTGCTTTTAATATGTAGTTATACTGCAGCTGCCCTTACAAAGTAAGTATTGTTGCATGTAGCATGCATATAATTGGGACATACAACTTCTTCAAAACATCGCGCCTTGAACTTTGGCCCTCTTGCACATATATGTTGCCAAAGGATTGTGGGTCAGAATGGCTAGGAAAGAATGCTGGCTTGCATACTGCAAAATCCGACCGGATGCAGTAGGGCATCCAGGTATTTTTGGCATACTGCATTTGACATACTATTCAATGGGATATACTAAATATTTTTGTGGCAAACTAAATAGTATGGTAGTATGAGTATTGAAACACAGGTTATGTCTTGCCAATACTGCATTTTCAGGAGGTGAAACGTGATGCTATTTATTTTGTCCATTACTTTAACTGTGTCTTTGCTGCGGTCAATGTCTAAAATGACAGACAAAAGGCTAAAATATCTCTGTAAAATGCTGCGTTCCAGACACACATTACAGGCTCTAAGCTGGTGTGTCTCATACACAACACATGCTGGTTTTAGTTTTCAGGACATTTATTAACAAGAGTGCAGGCTGACAAACCTCTGCATGTCCGTAACAGATTTTGTGCTGAACAGACATACAAACCCCAATTGCAATAAAGTTGGGAAAATTGTGTAAAATGTAAATAAAAACAGAATAAAATGATTTGCAAATCATTTTCAACCTACTGTATATTCAATTGAATACACTACAAAGACAACATATTTAATGTTTAAACTGATAAACTTTATTGTTTTTTGCAAATATTTAGTTATTTGAATTTGATGCCTGCAACACATTCCAAAAAAGCTGGGACAGGGGCAACAAAAGACTAGGAAAGCATGCACAATAAACACTTTGTTTGGAACATTCCACATGTGAACAGGTTAATTGGAAACAGGTGAGTGTCAGGGTTAGTATAAAAGGAGTTTGCCCAAACATCCAAAGATAGAGCAAGGTTCGCCACTTTGTGAACAACTGCGTGAGCAAAGATTACACAGTTTAAGAACGTTTCTCAACATACAATTGCAAGGAATTTAGGGATTTCATCATCTACAGTCCATTATATGATCAAAAGATCCAGCACTTTTTGAGAAATCTCTCCACGTAAGCGGAAAGACCGTAAACTAACACTGAATGCCTGTGACCTTCAATCCCTCAGATGACACGGCATTAAAAACCTACATCATCATTATTAAGGATATTACCACATGGGCTCAGGAACACGGAAAACTATTGCCAGTTAACACAATTCGTCGCTACATCTACAAGTGCAAGTAAAAACGCAACCATGCAAAGCAAAAGCCATGTATCAACAACACCCAGAAACACCACCGGCTTCCCTGGGCCCGAGCTCATCTGAGATGGATTGACGCAAAGCGGATAAGTGTGCTGTGGTCCGACATTTTAAATTGTTTTTGGAAATCAAGGATGCTATGTTCTCTGGGCCAAAGAGGAAAAGGCCCATTCTGATTGTAATCAGCGCAAAGTTTAGATTTTACAGTTACACCCTGAGACACTAAATTATTTCCTGCAAATGTAATAGAAATGTAAAGAACATTTAATAACTTGTATGACTTTTCACAAAATTAATTGTATTTCTTTTGCTCCCTAGATTTCTTCAGTCTTACATGTTAACTTACGATGCAGAAGTTTTTTCAAAGAATTATGCATACTGCTTAATATAAAATTGGTTTTAAAGAATTGAATGTGCAAATTATAACAGATTTCTTTTAAAACACCTACATCCATATATTTTTCCTTCTTAGTGTTAGGTCAAGCTTACTTTTTATTAGGTTCCTCCTCGTAAATGTATCTAAAGACCACATGTTGTTGTTGCTTTCGAGTTAAGTACACTGAAATGAACTGTTGTTATACCTGGCCTTAATGAAAGCATGATGGTGGAGGACATTAAAGTATACTACATTGTTTTGCACTGGAGGTTTCTGAAGTACGCGTTTAAACTGCAGAATGATCACAAACTCACCCTCATGAACTTGGCTACACTTTATAAACTGTGGCTGAACTCAAGCTATGGATTACAAGTAAACTCTTTAAAGCTCTGAGCAGTTTATGCACAGGACTATAGATGAGATGGTTTCTCTGTTTCCCTCATCACCTCAGAGAATAAAACATCAGCATCAAATGAAAACTGCGTAATGATTTACTGACTTTGTAGTACTATTATGATCCTCCGATCTCGATTGGGTTAAAATTAAATGACAGTGAAGGATGTTTTGCACAGACCTTCTTTATACAGATAAATGAGTTTTAAAAATGCACCAAAAGTCTTATTTTATCATTATCCATACTTAGTTATAGTATAGAACATAGTTTTCTGACAATATTATACACCTGTAAAATACCTATTACTAAACAATAATAAGTTTAAGTTATCAAATCATTACTCCAATGACAAATCAATTGAAATCTTTTAATCAGTGAGCTATCTGCTACAATCTGTGAGTCCCTTATGTTATAGATGTTACAATTTGGTTTCTCTTGGTCAGTTCTTTTAGTCCTGTCCTCCTTTAGTTAACTTTTCATCCTTAAAATTTGAATTTTTGTATGTAACACTCATTTCTTCCATTACATTTGCTATATTTGGAAAACCCCTACTGCATGACCTTCCAACAGCTATTGCCCTGTATAGTAGGCATTTAAAGTTATAATAGAGCTCTTCTCATTTGCGTTGTGTCTGAGGACAAGGAAAAGACTATTGAGGTTCCTGTATTCTTAAATGTGCCTGAAGAGTGATGATTAGACACTATTCATACAGGTTTGATTTGATCTCATCACTTTAGGTCCGGAAGAAGATCATCTTACACTTTCTCAGAGGAACCATTTTGGTAGGTCAGATTTCCAAGTTCCAAGTTCCAAGTTCCTTGCATTTATGCACCATAATCTCATACAGTGAACAATGTTGTTTAAGTTTGGTGAACACACAGCAGTAAGTAATTCAATAGGTCAGAGATGAGACACACAGTCTTATTCCACAAAATGCAAATTAATAAATCAATAAGACATCATAGGGCTGGGCGAAAAGACAATAAATACCATGAGGAAATGTTTCTCAACCTTCAGAGGTTTCACCACAATGTCTATTAAGAGCTCACCCTTGAACATGTGTGGGATCACTAGGACATTGTGGGCAATGTTGCAAATCAATGAGCAGCATTGCTTAATGGCGATTTTTTTAAATAAAATAAAATTCTTTGATTTGTCTGGTATTTAATTTAATGGATTAGCCAAAAAAACACATATTTATATCTAATGATGTCATCTGTTAAAGTTTTCTCAATTGATTTTCTAGAAATGTCTCACTATAACAATATACGGTATAACAATATTGTGATGGAAGATTATTGTACATATGTACGAAATGTCTCACTATAACAATATACAGTATATCAATATTGTGATGGAAGATTAATGTACATATGTACACTGTGTGATACCATAAAGAGGCCATGTTTAAAATCCAAAGTAAGGAAGAACAAATGCATTGAAAATCTAAAATATATATTGGGCTTTGAAAAATGGTCAGCATTGATGTAGGCCTACTTTTGAAAAATAACTGTTTTAATCCTTGTTTTAAATAGGCTTAACCAAGTCACAAAGACTAGCATTTTTGGTAATCACAGAGGCAGCAACTTATTCTTTATTGTCGCTTGCTAAAATTGTCACCCAAAGTACAGACAAAGTTGTTCTAGGTTATATTTCTTATAGATATGCAGAGGATTAGGCCGGGCTCGTGCACTGACCTCATTGTGCCCTTGCTTCTCTCTGTGTTGACTCTCCTCCTGCTGCTGTTGCTGCTGACCCTCCCTAACTCTCAAGCCTCCCCTGACCAAGGGCACTGCGTAACGGTCTGTCTGTCTGTCCCTGCTGGGCCCCTGTGAGCCCCGCAGCCCCTCCAGGAGCTGCACTAGCAGGACGTTAGCAGGAAGCTCCTCCACCGTCCTGGCTGGAACAGGAGCGCGACACTCTGGGCAGAGCAGCTGGGAGTGTGCTGTCTCCTGCATCTGCAGGCAGGACATACAAAAAGTGTGCTGGCAGGGCAGGATCTTGGCTGACACATCCAGTGGCTCAAAACACAGAGGGCATTCCAACAAGGCACTTAGAGCCAGCTCCTCCATTTTAAACGAGCCACCTCTCTTTGGGACTAGGGCTCCTGCTGCATCTGACACACTGCAATCCACTATACTGAGAGAGAAAAGAATGAGAAGCTAGTTGATGTCAGAAGGTATTGTCAGCAATTTTACAATGAATGAGTTACAACATTAGTGAACAAAGTCGTCCTCAACTGTATAACAGTCAATCATATTGTCAAATAGGCTACTACCATGAAAAAGTGCTTTGATAAGGTGAAATTACTAAGATAAGACGCTTGCTCACAGGTGTTAGCACACCTGGCAGCACAGGTAAGACAGCAACAGGAACTATCCGCAGAAGACAACGTATTCCCATATTTGCCTCAATAACACAGAGTACAGAAACATTAAGTACTTACACATGTGTCTGCTGACTGCCACAGTAATATGCCACAATCCGGTTAGCAAATGCGTAACTTTTTCACCGCTGTCGCCATGACGCAGTGCGCTGTGGCGCTGAAGACGCCACCGTACGACGCAGGAGAGGAGCGTGAGCTATAGCCTACGTTAGCTTACATTCACCGACAAAATTTATGACGACACGAATTCCACTTGGGAAAATTAGACTTCAGAGAAGCTGTTAACGAGGTCTTAACCGCCACCGACGGCTTCATCAGGAACTGTATCACATTTCATGTCCGACTCAGTTAACCCTTCACAGCTGATCAGCTGTGAAGCTCGATCAGCTCTTAAATTTACAATATCGTGAACTTAAATGACAGGATAATTTGGCAGTGTAATAATAATAATATATATATATATATATATATATATATATATATATATATATATATATATATATATATATATATATATATATATATATATATATGCATCAAAGTAACATAATTATGAAAATGTTATATATGTCAAAACAGTTTAGGTATTGCTAAACTAGCGTTGAAATCGGGATTAATTAAAAAAGTTATACACAAAGTAGGCTAAATAACTAAATTATTCAGTCTTATAATGGTTTAGGGATATGTATATCTCTTTATTTCTATAATTGTTCTGTGAGTAGGCTACCACTTTTATTGATTAAAAAAAGCAGAGGTGAAAAAGCAAAGCAGTGTTTACAGCACTGCGATGTGGCATGGTCTCCCTCTGCTGGTGCATTCACTGACCAGCTCTGCTCAGTTCTGAGCAAAAGAAAATCCAAACCTAAAGCATTGGGGCATTGCGGTCATTACATATATTATTCTTTGCTAGACATGCACTGCTGTCATAGGTCTTGCTGAAGATGATAATTATGGTGCACTGGTTTTAGCCATTTTTTTTTTAAATCATTGTTTGGATTTTATTTATACAGTTCCATATCCCACATTCCCTTTCTGGCATCCCAAGACTAAATAATTCATCCATATTGGCTATGTACCGAAAGTTCAGGACATCTGTTTGAATTTTTTAAACAAGCATGAATCATTCATCTCTTTCTTCACGTCAGCACAACTCGGGGAATTCTAAATATGTGCATACAGCTTTTACAGAGAGAGTGAGAGAGAGAGAGAGAGAGAGAGAGAGAGAGAGAGAGAGAGAGAGAGAGAGAGAGAGAGACAGAGCGAGAGATTAGCCATGACTTATTTACATGTTCATATCAATGTTGATACAGACCTTTCCTCTTAAGCCTCTCCTAGTTGAATAGCTCTGGCAGAGAAAAGGGGAGCCTAAACACGCCTTCATTTTAGTTCATGTCTGGGAAATGTTTTTTTCCGGATTGGAAGTTATATTATTGATGACTGTAGTGCTTCCATCTGTGAGTGATGGATCTTCTGTCATCCAATCAAAGATGCAGAGGAGGGATATACAGAGTAAGTCAGTGCATAAGTGCTTAACAGCTTCCCACAGCCCCAACGGTCAGTCTGGCCTCCACTGAGGAGCCTCCGATGTTGAGGGATGATGATCTATGTTTGATGGTTCTGATAT
Organism: Percina caprodes; assembly: GCA_013375575.1. Classification (NCBI taxonomy): domain Eukaryota; kingdom Metazoa; phylum Chordata; class Actinopteri; order Perciformes; family Percidae; genus Percina; species Percina caprodes. The sequence continues at coordinate 1,010,466 of JABXJD010000172.1, read as the reverse complement.
ACAGTCTTTCTGATGAAAAGGGAAGGGTCTCCCCAGGGATTGCTCTGAGCTTGTCACAAACTGCTGTATAAGGAGGACTGCCTTCTTCTCCAGCTTTCATGTTTTATTGAAATAATCTGAGAGTGCTGCTAACTCATTGAATGTGATCTGTCTCATCATTGCTTTTCTCCCTTTTTCAGGTCCTTTCCCCCCTATGTATGGGGCTGTGTTTGATCATTTGACTATATGTGTAGATTTGCTTTAAAGTGTACAAGGATGTGATTCCGCAGTTTAATGTGAACAAGGTGTCAGTCAAAATACATAATCCTTGTGCAGCAGTTTGATGAGGATTAACCACAAATTGAACAGCACTTTAGGTGCATCAAAGCCATAAAATTAACTTGTCTCTTTCAGAGGGAACTAATCCTTCACCCAAAACTTAGACATTGTTATAGTTGCAGCTGTTCCCAGGTACTGATTAGGTGACTCATTATTGTTGTTTCTCTCTCTTTGCTAAAAGATCTATTGAGCGTCGATTAAAGGCAATTTTCTCTCACAAAGTAGACAGCTAAGGTGGGGCCTCCTTGTGTGTTTTTGTGTTTGGAGGAATCTCCAGTCAAACTGGTTTAACAGGAACATCTGCAGTTTACTGGATAACCGTGTGTGTGAATATACAGACGCCTGACCTTTTACCATTTAAATGTCCACTCCCGTTGTCTGACAGACAAAGTCCAGTTGACAAAAGAGTGGTATGTTAATGATCTGCAGTGTGTTGTCACTCAAGGTCAACTGACTCAGTCGTGACTGGCTGAAAACCTTTTAAATGTAATTTAGGACAAAAATGTATGCAGAGCAGCAGGTAGCCTCCACCAGATGCTGTCATTAACATCCATCCATAAAGCAACTTTGCGATTCTTCCACCTACAGTTTGTTCTGCCTGAGCCTCCTCTGCCAGCACATTGAAACCTATAAATATTTCATGTTTGATAAATAAATGAAACAACCTCTTTTCTTACTTCTGGGTAGCACACTAAGTTGCTCCCCCACCTACGTATGGAGGAGCTTATTATCACAGTTCTGACATCGTTTTTAGTCATTTTCTGAATGAGGTTTGGCTCAGGAACATTTTCCTTCATTTTTCAAATATGCACCAGACGCATCCATTCTGTTGGTAACAACACAAATGCTTTTTTTTTTTTTCAATAGTAGGTGTTCTAGGTGTTCTATGTTCTATGTCTATATGGAGAAACATTTTAAGATTTCCTAAAACATTTCATGAATTAAATATTTTGTAACCATAACATTGTCTCAGTGGAGTGTTTCTTTAGGGAAATAAATATGCTATTCTTTCATTTCTCTGCAGCCTACAAAAGAAACTGCATACATTCTCCTTTTCCAGAAGACACCAGAGTGACATCTCAGCCCATCATGTCATTGTGACCTCCTTTGACCACACTCTCAGCCTGTTGTGTCCCTCCATACATTACTCCCAAAGGATCTGCGTATACTATCTACAGCTGTCTCACTTGTCAGACTGCAGGCAATGCACATCAGCAGCACTTATGTGTTGTGTGTAAAAGTAACTCAACTAAAAACACGACCTGAGGGAAGCAGTGTTGAGGTGCGGGCCCTCAGCTTTGAGCTGAAACACCTGAGCCAGTGTCAAGTTAAGCTTTTCTGTTGCAGGAATAATAGTGCCGAAGTCTTTTGGTGTGCAAATACTCTAGCAGCTGTTTGAGTTGGAGATGTGCATGAGGGTAACTAAAAATAGGAATGCACACCTCTGAGCCAGCTGCCTCTTCACAGCCTTTGGGACTGCCTTTACGTCTCCCCTCTCTCTTCTTTAAGGCCTCTTGCTCGCCTCCCTCTTGCAGAAGGGCTGTAACCCCTCTCTCTCTCTTTTCTACTTTGTTAGTCCCTGAATCAGGCCTTGTGTGTCCGGACAGGTCCTGTGCTGGCATGAAAGACCTGAAACAGGACACTGCTTCCCCTCACTATGGTCCATTATCCAACCTGATGGGAAACTAGAACACTGTGGCACAGTCCTAAAAATGTGAAGTCGCTCTCCACTGAGTCTTGAATCCAATTATTTGAGAAGCACACATAAGTTTATATTTATTCCAAATAAAGAAGATATTTTGGTAAAAAATAATATTAATATAAAAATGTGTTTTTGAAAATGATCCAAGAAAAATGGAGTTGGAGCCATATGTTTGTACTCTTTTCCTGCTTTATAACAGGAAGGCCTAATCTCAACAGACATCTGATATCTGACAATGGTCATTTTGGCATTGCCTATGTATATTGTTTTGGCAGTGTAACAGTGTAAAAGAAAAAAAAAGACTATTGTTGCCTGTGTAGCCAAAGATTGAGCTAGATCCTCTGTTGTTCAAAAACTGCTCACCATTGCCGCATTAAATTGGTGACATGTCCATTCCAACCATATTGATTTATGTTCAAAACAAACCTTTAAAACTTAAAGTGCTTGCTTTTTGCAATATGCATGACAAATACAGTGTGGTTCATATTAGAGAAATATTGTGGTCATGGCAAATTAAGTATGGTTGTGGTATGGTGAAGGTTAGCAACTACAACACTTGGTTAAGATGAAGGAAATATTATCTTTCTGATTAAACTTGTTTCCTCATCCTTCCTTTTGCCTCGCTAAAAGGCACACTACTTACTGCATTGGTACTGAATGTTGGCAGTGGATGTACATTTTGAGGTGCAGAATTGTCCAATTTGGACGTAATTTGCTGTAGTATATTTTCATAGGCACCAAATGTGTATTAACGTTTGCTAAAACCTACAATACCTAGCTGTTTAAGAAATTAAACTTTAAAAAGAATTAAAACTATACATGTGTAACTCATTTTACAAGATTCATGTGAATTCAAAGATGAAGAAGCATTGAAGACAAAAGATTTGGCTCTTTTCCATCGAGGACAAAAATCAAGCATGCCTGTACGCATGTATGCTGCATGGCCTATGAATAAGAAAATAGCCTCTTTTTATAGTCCCTCCAGACTCTGTGAACAGGCAAATTCTCTTTCACAAAGTAAACACAGTAACATGATTATTATGGCTTGCTTTATGTGTGCGGCTGATGAAAGTAATTCACATCTGAAACGACTGGCCAAGTTTATTTCACTCATCTCCTGTGGAACAAACCCCCTCAGTCACCCTTTGATGTGCGCCTATGTGTGTCTAATTCCCATTCAGTAGGCAGATACATGTGTCACACTGTTTGCTTGGTATCAATTTTGGAGAAAGACTGGAAGCATTAAAAATAAGTTATGCAACCCTTCCTTTCTCTTTCTGCCTCATCGTTATTCAAGCATGTCCATTACAAGAACACAGCTGTGATACAGCACTCCAACTAAATTATTGCTCACTACATTACCTGTTAGGCCAACCTACATTGGGTGATTGGAAAAATTATGCAAGAAAAGATAAATATATACAGTATGTGAAAATATAAATTGAAAATATTAAAATACAAGTAAAACTCTTTTGTCAGTCAAGCATCACTATCCTGTGACATTCTTCAACATAGTGGATACAGTCATGATGAAAAGTGTGTCAGAAGTGATTAAGGTGAATGCTATCTAGAGGCCAGATCACAACTCTTATTAAACTGTGGATACAATCTGTAGGCGCACAAAACTGAGAAATGTCACCAGTCCCTTGGAGGGTTTTGAATATGCTCCAGGCTCACACTCTCACACACACACACACACACACACACACACACACACACACACACACACACACACACACACACACACACACATTTTGTCATACTCACTTTCCATGATGATTTGAGTGTTTTAGCAAAAGTTCTGCAAAGTAAATCAGTATATCCAGCACGAGACTGAAACTGAAAGTAAGATACTGTGGAATAAGGTGTTCTTCGTCCTGTATGTAGGTCTCGTCTCTATTTCTTCGAGGATCTCTGATCCTGCTTGGCCAGGTCTGTAGTCTCCTTTATCTAAAGTTAATCACTCAGCAGACCTGTCCCTGGCTCATGGCTGGCACCCAAACTGTGGGTTCATCACAAACACACACACACACACACACACACACACACACACACACACACACACACACACACACACACTCATGTAGGGCAGCTCATTCACCCAGCGCATGCACCCCATCTTTAACACACTCGACCTTCCTCCTCTCTCACCTTGACTTCACTTTCTTGAGCCCGACCACTTGTAACTTTAAAAACGACTGTCTGAGGCATTAAAACAAATGATAGATGCTGTACTGCAGTTTTAATCACTGTTACTTTTGAGGCTTTGGTTCAGCTTTGTAAGACGCTTGTAGGTTCAACCCACACAAGTAAGCTCTTTGATTGGGCGATACACTGTGACAGACCTTGTCTTCGTGAGGGTGACTAATTACTAGTGCCCTAATTTGGAAATCAGTCATTCTTTGGCGTAGAAGTGGGCCGTGATGTAATACCACAATGAAAATCAAACCCAATCACCCAGGCTTTCAGGGTCTGCAGGATTATTTTTGAGTTTGTTACCATGGCAATCAAATCCATCCCATCGTGGCGTTTCTAGCATGTAGTGAAGGATTACATGGTGATGTCAGACATCTGTGTCAAATCCTTCTCCAGCTCATTTCAGCCATTTGTCATGTTCTCAAATGACAGATGACAGCCTGACACTGGCAGAGAAAGTGAATGCAGTGCAGCTCTGTGATGAGTTTCAAACTCTTGTTTATATCCCACTTCCTTTTTCAGTGTCTTGGCTTCTCAGCTTCGTATCCGTCTCTCCCCCTGAGGTAATATGGCCTTTGAGGTAAATATCATTTGTTTTGTGGCTTTCCTATGATGGCTGAATAATGGCTTGAAGCATGTGGCTAAATGAGAGTCTGAGGCCGGGGATGGGAGTAATCTCGCCATTTTTTCTAAGCGGTGACAAAGGCCAATAGAGATTAATGAGAGTGCATGGGTCTTAACACTTTCATTGCTACAAGAGAAACAGCATCTACTCGTCTTTGTGTTGCTTACACTTTTACACTCACAAACAGCCATTTACTTGCGCTACATTGTAGTAATATATTAGCATCAACACTACACAAGTCAAAATGACCAGAATACAGACAATACTGTAGCCAGTTTTCAGAAATACTTTTAGGTCAGGAATCTAAGTCCCCCATCACAATCTTACCATCCCATACAGTCAGTAACCTTTTATTTTAAATATTGTATAATATGTTTTACCCATGCTCGTGGCATAGCTCTGAGGATGGCAATGATGGTCCGTTGGTCCACCACTTTGGTTTAGACTGAAACATCTGGATCAAAATTTTTGACGTTGTTGGTCTGCAAAGGATGTATCTTACTGACTTTTGCTGTTCTACCACCAGCAAGACAAAGCTTTTACTAATCCTGAGAAATATCTGGATGGATTTTCACAATTTTGTACAGAGAGTCGTGGTTCCTAGATGATGTGTCCTGACTTTGGCAATCCTCTGACCTCTCCTTTACTGCCAACAGCAGGTTGATATTTAAGGCTACATTGTGAAATGTCTCCACAAATGTTGGATGGATTGCTTTGAAATATTGTACAAACATTCTCCAAACGTTCCCCTCATGATGAACTGCATAAACTTTGGCGATGCCAAATTATTTATTTATTTTGTCCCACCGTCAGTGCAAAAGTTAAATGTTTCCAATACTTTGGACCAAACTATTCCCATTAACCTCAGCTGTAATTTATTCAGAAAATGTTACTCATGATGCTAGCAAACTAAAGTAAGATGGTTAAGATGGTACATGTCATCATCATACTGGGGACAATGGTACTGCTTAGAGCGCTACTGTGCAGAAGTACAGCTTTAAACCTTTTAAGAGTCTATGTTAAATAATATTTATTATTTCCACAGTCTCTATTTTAGTTTACACACCATATCTCTATCTATCTATTTGGCCATGTTTATTTTTGTTTTTATTTCTGTCATAATCTGAATCGGGAACTAATGCTTTATTTTAACTCACCAAAGCAACCACTCTAATGTTCATGTGCAGCATTGTTTCCCTGAATTTCACGTTGACATGCATAACATGTTTTTAGTAATCTGTGCAGATATGTTTAGTGCACTGTTGACATTACAGAGCAATGGTAACAGGTCAGCTGATGTGGATGCAACATGCCCACCATCTGTGTGCTGCATTTAATCTCTGGGAGGATTAATCTGGTACTCCATGGGTAATATGAGGGGTTTCTAACAAGCATAATGCACTCAGCTTTGTAAAAAAAATTCCACCCTTAAAAATGCATGCAGCATTCCTGCACTGGAAAGTGACAATAAGATAATTACTTCTCCAGAAAGAAAAAAATTCTGTTTAATAATACGTATATGTATGTATCTGGCATTAATATGCAGCTTCCATACTTTAAAACCACAGATTACCACTGAAAATAGATTGGATTGCATTCAAAGATTTGTGTCAGAAACAGAGAATCTTCCTAATTGTGTGCCACCTCCCTCCCAGACTGATTTGCTCCAGTATAAATCAGTTTTATGCTCAGATTTGTTTTATTAAACCTGAAGCCTCTCTATTGCCTTGGAGTCGAACTAAATGCTCAAATTTATTGCTAAGAGTATTTGGTTATACAGTAATAGTTCTGTAATGCATTCAAAGCAGGGTTTCTCCCTAGGCACTCGTTAAAAGGCATGAAATAAATTAACAGCTCGCTATCTCGCTGATATGCTAAAAAGGGTTACACATACAAGGAAAAGTGCTCTGAGACTATTTGAGAATGTTTTTTAAAGCAACGACACCTCAAGGTATGGTCCGGGCATGCAATTCTAATTACACAGCGCTAGGAAAATGTTGAGAGGAATTAAGATAATGTTCCCCAACTGATTTTTTAATAGGCTGACACATTTGCTGAGACCAGCAATTTTGACAGTACAAAATCTGGCTGACAGAAACAGAATAACGAAATATTCCTTTTCTCTACTGTACAACAAACTCCATAAAGGTATAAAGGTTCTTGTCATAATTCCAGCCTCCCTACAGACATAAGAAAGAGTGTAAGTCCTTATCCATTGTCCCATAAAATCATAACTGTTTACTTGTCCTGCTGTATTCATTGTCTGATGTCAAAGCTCACCAACAATCTGTGATTATTTTCCAGATTTACAATACAATGTCCTACAGTATTTTATCCTTTGCAATATACTCTCTACTCTGCCTTTGATTTATAATAGCTGCTGCCCTGCTCGGCAACACACACCGCTGAGAGCTCCTTTACATTACGCTGTGGTGTAGCAATGCTGATCAGTAGCCCTTGGAGGTGATTTATGAGCAATGGGATTTTGGGTCAGAACATCTTAACTCAGCCTGTATATTCTCCAGAGCAGTCCTTGAGAAAGGGATAAGGTAATGAGGGGGAAAATGACGAGTGGAAGACACTATGGATGTAAATCAGCTTCCTACAGCTGCCAAGAGGAAATGTTTAAAAAAAAAAAAATTAAGTACACACGCACAAATTCTGTGGAGCTTCAAGTTCACTTGACTAACCTCTTAACGAGGCAGTGAAGAGGCCTGTCTATTGCACCCCCATTTTTCTCCCTTTCTTCACCAACAATGGACTCTTTTTTCCCAGGGGGAGCCCAGGTGAGCATGGTAAGGTGCCCAGCTCACACTCTCCCTCACTTGTTGCTCAGGACCTTTGCCTAATTAGGAGCTTTGCATCCAGATCCAGAACCTTTATTTTGTGCACAAATCTAGATGGATTCCAGAGGATCCAAGAATGTGTAGAACTGCACAGATACTAATTGTACTGTCCTGCTGACGGTTGTCTAAAGAAATTAATGATTGTGTGTTTGTTGCTATACCTTAGTGCTGGCGCCAGAGCAATGAGCTGATAGTTGAGATAGGGAGATCCTACCTTCTTGAATTCAATTTTATTATACTGTGAGGTGTTTCTAATTGTGTTTACCCTTGCTGAATGTGTGGCTCAGATATATTGCATTGCTTGTATTAGATTCAGCTTGTTATAAACTGCCAACTGAGTGGACAGTATATTGTCATTTTTTTTTCACACATCTATGCTTTTTTACGGTCTATAAAATTGCAAACAAGCACAATATTACGGGCACCTGTGTAGCTCATCTGGTAGAGCGCATGACCATACATAGAGGTTTACTCCTCAAAACAGTGGCCACTGGTTTGACTCCGACCTGCGGCCCTTACCTACATGTCATTTATGTCTTCAGTCCTATAAAAATAAAGGCCTAAAATGTCCCAAAAAAAAAAAAACTTGTTGTATTGTGTCTGAAAAATTCATGGACCACCAGAAATTACAGAGTGGTTTCACCCAAAACATTTCTCCCTTATCTGTGGTGTTATCTAGCCATGCAGATGCTTTGGTTTTACTTTCCCAGGTACTTTCCCTTTGAGATTTTGGCACCCACCTCTATAAAATGGAGGTAAATGGAGTTCAAGCAATCAATAACTCACGTTTCTTTTCAGAACTCAGTCTCTTGTTATCCTGAATAATCCAAAAACAGTTTTTGAAGGAACCATTTCTTTCAGTGGAAAGTAGTTCTTTAGAAACTTGTTTAGAGTCTGTCAATTTTCCAGAGTAACTAGGACATTGTTTTTGGGAAAGGTTTCTGTTATATTTTTAAACATAATTTTCTGTTACTGTTTTAAGCATCACAAACAAAAACTTTATTCACCTTTGTTGTGGCAGAAGACAACTTAGAGACGGATATCTCAAAGCCACGATAGGATAAAACAAAAACTCATGCATGACTTACAGTAATACCACCAGAAGTAAGTGAAAATGTATGTTTTTTGGTGATTTGGGAAAACTGTCCAATTAAGTTTAGCTATTTTTTCTTTGCACAGACTCCTGTGAGTTTGAATTAGAGAACAGCATGGTCAAATTAAATGTGTAAAATCGAAATTTGATGATTTGATAATCGTGGCTAAGGCATTAAAACAGTAAAATGGGGGATAAAATTCAAGGGGATGGGGGGCCCACAAACTTAATGTGCATGTTTTATAGGTCCTTAGACTGTGTTATGTCCACATGTATGTATTACATCAGGGAAGTCCCACCATGCAGTTTTCTGCAAAGGGTGATGGTGATGACATTCACTGAGATTTTGTCATTTATTCCCCTGGACTTATTTATAATATGTTTCACTGGTATTTCCACGTATTAGACTTGGCAGAATCAGGGCAGAGTAAGACCCCAAATGTGCTCTAGGGCTGTAAATTGACTCCTATTTCTCATACTACGTCCCTTCAGGCTCCACATGAATAAGCACAGTGTGTAGGTTTAGTATAAGCAAAGCTCTGAGCACAATGGCTTAAAAGGGAGTGACTGAGCCTGCTGACAGTTATAAAGGTTCATGCAATATGTTTTAACAAATAAATAAATGATGTGACACTAATGGGAAAACTGGGCCCCAGGGTTTTAACACAAATATGTTTTGGTGTAACTAAGCCATTTTTCCATTAAAAAAATAATAATTTATGCAAGTATCATCTGGGTAGACCAATTTCAGCTTTTCAGTTTTCAGATTTTTTTGAGCCAAAAGCATTTGCACATCATCAGTATCTGACCTTTTACATAAATAGAATATCATAGTCATGGGAATACCTTTTTTTGCCATCATGATAAACAAATATACAAATAACAAAGATTTAGAGTAGTTAACGTCAGGAGAAAGATCTTAAGTCTTCCAATTAGTCCAACACATTTCTATTCACATCCTGAGATGTCAGTCATCTAAAATCAGATGAGTGAGCAGAAAAACATGTTGGTCTTAGATATTTATGGAGACATGCTGCAGGCAACAAGACCTCTCCCAATAAGAGAAGAATCAGATAAATTGCATGTTTTATCTTTCTAATCCGAATGTCAAGCTTAGCAGAAATGATTATGCTGCTGCCTTGATGTATAGCTCCAGACATCATCCACTTTGCTACAATAACAATCTCACCTTTATTTACATATACATTTATAACATTACAACAAGTAAATTCCAGTCTCTCTCCAAACCTCGTAGTATAATCCTCATATTCATTGTATGAAAAATCAAATCCGGTTTGCTTGGCTTTATATCGTGCCTCTATTATTCCATGTGTGAACAACACATTTCAATTTTCTGTGGGTGCCTAATATCTGATAAGCAGGGTAATTCTCCCTCTCTCAGGCTTTGTGGTAATTTTCTAATACAAGGGCAGTAATCATGCTGTCAGTCTCATGCTAAAGAAAGCTTTTGTGGGAAATGTAACGCCTGCAGGCAATCCTTCCAGATAATTGAGGGCAGTTAGCGGTAGCAGTGATGCTTTTTGATTGAAGAGTTAATGTTACTTTGCATCATAGAGAAGGATGTTAGTTATCGACCGTCTATAAAGACTGTAAGACCGGGGCCAGGATCTTAGTCTATTGATCTGCAAGGAAAGCAGCGTGGCAACGGCTGCGTTCAGGTGGTTCTGTGGGATAGGCCAGCAAGGTCACCTAGGCCAGGCCAGGCAACGCTGTGACGTTGTGCATATTTGATATGCAAGAACAGATTCATTGATTTTTTTATTTGGGTATTAGAATTCAGATTGTGCTAAGTGTCAGGCAAAACGCCATCCAAAGCGGATCTGTTTTTCAAAGACGGGAAAAGGGGCATTGGATTTCAAACTGAGAGATTTAATGCTGAGTTACTATTGAATGGAAGCTAAAAGGAAGAGATATGGGTCTGAGTGCAGAATGGAGGAGATGCCACTGTATCTCTGACAAATTCATTATGTTACTATCCCCTTCCAGGTTTTTGCTATTTTATTCTTGGCTGGAGTATTAAGATTCCTTTTTTATGAGTTTCTGGAAGTCCATTCACATCCTGACCCATATCTCTTCTTAGTTAAATAGCAGCTAAATAGAGATTTAAAAGCAGAGATTTTTTTTACTTTCTTTTTTGTAACATATGGTTGTAGGCTGTTGTATTTTTCTGACCAGGATTATTGGTTTCAGTTTGTATTTGTGCCTAAACTGACAAAGGTAGAAGGGCTTTGGGGGTATGTGTCTTATAATTTTGTTATTGTCATACGCATTTTTGCACATGGAGTAAATGTAACAAAGCGTTCAAAGAAAGAACTTGTTGTAGGACACCCACTGTCCCAAGAGAGAAGCAGTTCTTCTTCATCTATCATCACACAGGCTGTTTTGGGGGTTGCAGTGATATGGTCCCTAAGCCTTGCTCCTCGTGGATGCAATGTGGCAGTACTGAAAAATTCTGTTTGCTAAAAATAGTGCTCTCTATAAATGGTGCTTGTGATGAACAGCTATGGATCTCTTCCCATTTCCTTGAGATCATCCCAAGAGATTGAGGCACACACTGAAATGTCAACAAGGAGGGCTCTATTTCAAGTCTTCAAGAAGCCAGTTTTGTAAGGGGTTGGTTAGCTTGTGTTGGTGAATGCAACACAAATGAATACACTTTTGTTTTCTGCCCTGCACTTAAATCTTAAACCTAATTATTGCACTTACATGCAAAATCATGTCACCTTTAACAAGAGAAACATGGGAACATACTGCTGTCAGTATAGGATTTCTTTTTACCTGGGTCTTGATCTAATAATTATAGCATTTTTTATCTCAGTTGTAGAGATTCAAAAGACGTGCCTCAAGCAAAGCACTGGGTTAGTTTCCACAGCAGGTGTTTAGCCAGACATGCAAATGTTTTGCAGGTTATGTTTTAGCAGATGATTAAACACAATTATATTTAATCTAAGGCTTTGGAAATGCTAAAAAAGATTCCAACACTATAACTATAGCCCTTTGCACAGCACACTACTTCAGCATGTAGCCTAGGTAAACCAAAGCTAAAGCTAAAGCTTGTTAGGCAGCAGTGCCAGGCTTAAAATGATCATATTTTGAGGAAAAATATCGTACATGAGTCATAACCACGAGAATTCTCAACTTGAACATGCATTGTGTGAGAAAGCTCAAGCTCCACCACCGAGTTGCTGTCTGTAAATTGTAAAATGGACAAATAATCATACATTATGGCACTTTTGGCATTATTAATTGTAAATCGTACAGAGGGCTTAATTTGTAAAAATTTATGATTTTATCCTACATATGCCAACGCTGTTGTCAGGCCTTTTCGTTACGGCTGTTGAGCTGTGATTGGTCAATCCCTGTTCGGGGTTCTAAAATCTGAATTTCTGTGTTAATATTAATTAACTGAAAATCACAAGAAGGTCCATCAAGAATCAATACAATTCCCACCCATTTATTAGTTTTTTTTTGCACATTTACAATCAAGGATTAGTCAAATATCCATTGACATTACTCTATCTCCTACATAACATCATTTATCCAACACGTAATGACAACATTGGACAAAAAGATTTACAATGGCAAACAGATCTAGGCAGTGCTTTCCTCATTTAAGTTAGCCCCAGTCACAACACACCATTTTTATCCATCACACAAAACAATTAATTTAAAGTTTGTTTGATATTGCATAATGATGCCAAGGGTGAAATGACATGCAGTGCTGATATCAAAGCCTTCTTTAAGTATATGTGTTATCAGTGGAGTAGGCTATAGTGATATTCCATTGCTAACTCTCAGCACCATATGGGTACATCCATTTTTTAAAAACTACGCTATTGTGGGCAATTGCTCATAAAGTATGTGATAGGTTGATGATTTAAAATGATGTTGCCCCTGAGGTTGCTTTGTTGCTTCAACTAGTGATATAGTAGTAGTTAGTACACTGCCTGCTATCTGAAGTGAGAACAGGGTCAGTGATGTAGGCCCCAACAGGAGTAACCTGATTTACACATGTGCATATCATCCACAACACTGTGCATACTTTACAAATTAATGACTCAAATTGCCTTGTACTTTGTGTGCTCAGCTAGTCATGCTGAAGGGAAAGTGGCCATAGTTTTTTTCTAATACAGTATGTGCCTTAGAGGGTGCAGTCTATTGCTTATGCAGTTAATACTCTCCATTGATGGAACAATGATACTTCCATCTCTTTCTTCTTCTTCTTCACGCTCATATTTAGAGACGGTACTTTCTCAGTAGCTCTGATTGCCACATGTACTTCCTCTCCGGAAAGCGATCGGGAATTCTGATGCGCCTGAACTCCTGGATGCATTTCTCCAGCTCCTGCTCTGGAGTCAACTTCTCCTTGTTGGCCTTCCTTTTTGCGGCCTCTCGTTCTCGGACCCCGAAGGTTCTCACTCGCAGCATGTCAGTCTTGCGGCGCATCTCTGCCTGTTGCAGCATGTGAACTGGTCCTTTGGGCATGGGACGGTCCAGCGTCTGGACATTGGCGCGCCGGCTCACGGGACCACAGATCACGGTTCCTTGAGGGGAACTGGCCTCCGACTGGGTCTCAGAACAGGAAGTAGAGAGCTCATTGAAAGAGGTGCCGCTCTCTCCTTCACGCTCACTTTTGTGGCTCTTGCAGCAGCAGTCACAGTGAGAGGACATCCACCTTGAGGACCCACCTGGAAAACACACACACACACGCATATACACACACACACACAAACAAATTTGTCACTTGTTTTGACCACATGCAGTACATTTTCCGTTGCGACTAGACCATCTCTCATGCAAAACCACACTGTAAACGAAAGTCCCAGCTGTCTGTATCGTGACAGATTCCAGCTGTAATCAAAAGGAACAGTTGCACTGATCAAACAAATGCTGACAAATGCCTACACACCACTTTCAATGTTGTACAAATATCTTTAAACGAATACCAAATGAGTGTGTGTGGGTATTTGTGGGCTACAGATGTAAGAACATGCAAGTTATTAGCTTTGACATTTAATTGCTGAATTTCAAAGAGGTTGTGGGCTGTGCGTATTGCTTTTTTCCGATAAGAAGAGGCACCAGAGCTTGGCATGGTTCAGTACAACTCCCTAAAAGACCTTTCCCATTTCCCAAGGCAAAGCTTGTCTGGCTGACTTGCATTAAGAAGATTATATGGTGTATTATATTTGCCTTTTCAGATCACCCGATAAGTTGCTTTCTACCTCTAGGCAACAAGGTACAAAAGACAGATAAACACAACGTATAATTCATCTTAGGTGGTAAAAGAACTGGGTCAGTGAATAGATGTACCTGCAGGTGTCCTGACCACCTGACATGAAGTCCGGACAGGCAGTGAACCAAATAGAAACAAAAGATTTTAATAGTCTTCATTCTTCCTCTTATTCTTGTACACTTCTTGTATCGTCTCACATCCTCCTACACTGCTAATTATGAACCAGAAATGCAGTGCTGTACTGCCCGCTGGCTTGTGAAGTAATCAAGTAAAGACACTGTACACTGTAGCTGTCTTTCATTTCCAAAAATACCCCTGAACTATGGTCTCTTTGAGATGTACTAACAGGTAGAAATGTGCAGTGTTGAAAGCTGCTGGTTCTCTATGTAATATAAACAACAGTGTATGAGGAATACACTCATGCAAACAGACTAAAAACCTCTTAATGTTTTTTTCCAATATGATGATACAGACTCAATAGCAATGATATCTCAGAGGGAGCAATGATTTGTCCATTACCTCCTTCCAGTGCATGCACCAATTTATACTGAATAGAGTTCAAGAAGAATTTGAACCTCTCTGTGCACACTGTAATAATGACCTTATCTCTAGTGAGATGATTGCATTGAGCTGATAGTGAGAGAGTCACTAACAGCTTTTTAATGGCTAATCCATGAGTAAAGGGGCCAATCAGTGCAGCAATTTCCCCCCGCAGAAAATGAATCTAGCTGAATCCAGCACATGAGCAGCACCAGGCAAATGGATGCAGGCGCTTTAGTGAGGAGGATCAGAAGGAAGAAGGCTGAGCATTGTTTCTAAATGGATGGATGGTTGCTGTGGTCCAGAGGGGCAACCCGTTCAGGAAACTTGCCAACCGCCAATAATAGCTTTATAACATTTTCAGCCCATGCAGGAGAATGAATTATATTAAAGCCACCGACAGGCTCAATACACCTGGGCTTGCATTGTGTTTTATACAGTAATTTGTCTAAATGAAGCGTTGACATGGACAACCCTATAATGCAAAAACATCTGCATGTGTCCGAACACAACCACAAACTGAGTGTTTGGGATAAAGGGGTCAAGCTTTGATGCCCCTTCAGAGACAAGACCCCAAGACAGGAAACAACAAGAGCCTTGTCACGAAACAGTCATTCTTGGCTACATTTAAACAAGTTGCTGTGTGATACACTTTGGTATCTTTTCAGGGAAGCTATTGATTGCATTTTGTTTTTCTCCTATCAATATAGCCTGTCTAAGAGATCATATTCCAAACACATTAAAAGACAGGGCCTGGTCCTCAGACCAGACTCCAGCTGCGTCTGCACTTCTCATAAATGAGACAGAGAGAGAGTCAAGTTCGGCATAGAGGCATGCAGGCGTGTCACAAAGTGTATCCTCAGATTCCTTTCCATCTCAAATGAAAGCTGGGATGTTTGTCCTCGTGCCTGAAAAAGGTCAGAATTTTATGGAAATTCAACTGATTAAATATTGGATTAAAATTACACAATTTTACCCATTAAGTGGTTTTAAATGGCAGAAAAGTAGGACATGGTGGGGGTGGAAGGAAGAGGGCTCTGACAAACTATAATTCAAATGTCAGTGGCTTTCTTGCCAGACAGTGTGTTTGTTTTCATCTGTGCCTCTAAACTGACTCATCAAGGGTGTGTGATGATGATTATTTCTTTAACAGCAGAGCAGCTTTGTGCTTTGGTCATGTAATCTGAGAGGCATACAATAAATAAAGAGGGACAAGAAATACTCATCACTCAAGTTCATGTTGTTATAACAAATAATCAGGAGGCCATATCGCAATTTATTTCAGATTTGTACTTGAGTGACCCAAAGCTGTCTGCTTTTTAAATGTAGTTATGATGCAGTGATGTGAACCTTGCCCTCAATCTAAATAAATCTAAATAAGTTTTAATAATAATAAGTTTAAATACTTTTTTGAAATCAGGCCAAAAAGACTCTTAACTTTTGAATTTCTTTAATTAACATATTAACTTTCTTTTCACAACCACATCAAACTCCTGTGAAGCTGAGTGGTGTGAATCATCTCACATGCTTTAGTTGCTGCTTGGTTATAGTATAACATTCTCTGGCCAAGACTTTGGGCGTGAACAAACAAAATAGGGAGAAAAAAGAAAGTCTTGATTAGTTTAGTGAAAAAAGCTATAAGCGGTAATATTCTCTGGCAGGTTAAATATGCATATTCATGCAGCCAGTCAGGGAGTTAAGCTCATATGAGCAAAGACGCTCTGATCTTAGACACACTCTTATATTCTCCAGCTCCCATATCCAGTCACACACAAATATTTTTTACTCTGCCACTGCCTCAGGAAGAGTGTAGTTTATATGCTTGTTAGCTCACAAATTAGGCCAGCATGTCCTTGCAGCTGAAAAAAGGCTTGTCTTGCAAAGGCAGTGACACTAGGGTGAGGGAAATCTATTTCACAGAGATAGTCCTTTTTGCTGCAAAAGTATCACTTCAGCAGTTTGTGTCCAGCCTAACTGATGGCTAGAGCCATCCTCTATAATAATGTCAGTAATATATGCATATAATTGAATTTGTCAATATTAATTACCTCCATCCAGCCTGCTCTACTTCGCTAAAACAACCCTCATCAGCAGCAGTGATGAGAAAGAGCTGGAGAAGAATAGTCGGGGTAATACAACAAGCTTTACATGATAATTCAAGGACACTCACACTCTCTCATAGACCCATTACTGCCCTGGCCCAAATTATCTGTTTTCCATGGGGAGAGTGACAGGTTTATTGGCTGATTGTTAATGACAAGGGGGAGCTGTCCACTCCCAGAGTCAGAGGGTGGCTGCCTCGCTGAGTGTCTCCCTGACAGCGAGATGATCAAGCAACTCAGACAGCTTCAAAGGTCTATATCAGCCTCTCCCCTGTGGGGCTGTGTCCTGACCCAGAGCCACACCCCCACTGCACAAGCACGGAAGCATGATGAGGCGGGGAGAAAGCGAGGAAGGTGTCCTAAGCATCAAGCTCTTGTCATCACCTAAATAAAGCCTCAAGAGGCTGGTGGAAAGACGAGGGGCGATTATGGTCCTCCATCCTGTCAAGTAGGTGATATTCAAGGAGTCACGTCTAAGGTCAAGCGTCAGTTCCTTTTTTATTTCCTCTATCACTGAATTAAAATTAATCAATTATCTGGAGAGAGAAAAAGACCCACATATCTACAGTTGACCCCCAAACATGCTTTCATTTGCTCTTTAAACCCACTAAAACAATAACTAACTTACTAAGCTTACCTCCTGCATACCGACACATGGGATCCCCTTCAGAAAACTCTCAGCTCTGCCCACAATGTGAGCTTCATCATCCAAGTAGCCGTTAGTGTTTCTGAAGGGATCATTAAGGTGTTGGATGTCAGATAGTAAGAGTTGTTATACCTGTTCTCCAACAGCTATGGAGCACAGAAGTAACCAGGGACTTATATTAGACAATATTGAAATGATGTCCAAAAATTATTATTAGTTCAGTATTATTATTATCAGTTCAGTTCTAGGTTTCAAAAGGAACATACTGGAGGTTTTAAGTTTTTTTATGTTCACCTTTAATGCAGTCATTGCTTTCACTCTTTTTGACATGAAAACTGCAAATTACTTAATCTATCAAAGTCCATATTCAGTCTTTTTAATTGTCAAAATTGTATAAACATCACTTGTTAATGAAGTTACCAGCAGAGATTTTTTGAAAACACTTGTTGGTGCATTCAAGGGCACTCCCAACATCTGTGATTTGTGATACAGCAGTCATTACAGTAGTCAATACAGGAGATGATCAATCAGCATCCAAACAACAGTGTGAGAGGGTTAATTTGTGCTTAAAACTTTGACAAACATGGAGAGATATTTCCTTCTTTATAGATTGAATTATTACTTTATGTTATCACTATTATTATTACTTCAACTTCAACAGATGGCCTATTTTATGCATGTCTGCAAGTTTATTTAAATGCTATAGTGAGATAACATATAAATTAATATAAACGCATGTACTAGGATTTAGAAAACATACGACAGTGCTGTGAAGAAAACTGTTTGAAATCAACGACCTAATACATGAAAAACCACCAGCACAGTCCTTCCAAATTCAGTGCATGTGGCTTTTTTTTCCTTTTGCATCTGCAGCTTTTCAATACGCTCAGGTTTGCTCCCAAGGTGAGCCAGACTGTCTACATTGAACTGATGAAGTGCACAAGGTGCTGCAATGATTGTGAGAAATAATGGCGGAAGCACACACCCGCGCCTTATTTCTGACCATCTTTCTGCCCAGGTACTCTTTAAGACGTATATGAGTTATTCATGTTAGCACCATCCATCTCTTATAGGCACTGGCAATCCATCCAGAGTCCAAACAGGCTCTCTGGGAGCTTGGGGACTGCCCAATCTTTGCCTCCATTAAACCCAAGCAATTGATTACTCCCTGCCCCCCATCCAACTCTCTTCTTGCCGCCATTGTTCAGGAGCCATTATGGCCACACCATCATCTCATACCCAGCCCAAATGAAGACTGCACAGTTATATTAGCAGAGCACACCTGGCAAGTATAATCATTCTCCATCTTGACTGTACGTGTTTCCCATTTTGACAAGGCACTTCTGCACAGCCATTTCAGATGGGGACAGATGAAACTGTCTCTAATGTTACCGGTCCTACTGTTTAATGATGATTTGCTCTGCCTGTGTGTTGTGGAAGCAGTAATGTCAAAGCAGGTTGTGATGTTATTGTATCCATGATAATGGCTAATTCTCATCTATTAATTGATTCATATTTTGAATTATAATAAAAATAAAACTTAAATTTCAAATTGCCTATAAAATAGGTTAGAAATTATCTTTCTAAAATTGCATCTCCATCCTGCATGACTGAAGATGCTGAAAATACTTTGGGATTATTAATCACTACAGCAATAATGCTGTCACTGTTAATCGAAAAAACTAAATGTCCCTACATGTCTGCTTGACACATATACTCTACATCAGAGAGGAAACAGAGGCCAGAGTGGAAGAATTGAACATCGACTGACTTCTCTGCTGGGCATCCTGCTATCTTGTATCTGTTGGACGTTGAGCTGGGCTCCGTGCCTGCGTTGGTTTCCAGCATGATGTCACAAGCTGTGACTTTGCTGGATCCTGAAGTGCCAGTGCCATTCAACTGGGGAACTCTTTGTCTATGTGCTGATCTGACAGCCACATTCTACTTTATGATGAATCATCCACAAGTTAAAGGAGCTGATTACATTTCACTGGAATTCTGCTTTGTAAGATTTCATTTGACAAATAAAAATGGTTTGTTTGATTGATTGATTGATTGATTGATTGATTGATTGATTTATTGATTGAAAAATAACCTGACAGAATCACCTGTCACTAGGATAAGTTAAAATTTTGGTTTACTAAATAATAATTTTTTATACATTTATTTTTCTCATAATTTTGACTTAAATGTCAGAATTTTGACTTGTATCTCATAGTTTTTATATCATAAATCATAGAATTGTACCTATTAATTTGGACTTTTTATATCATAATTGTGATTTACCTTGTTTTTCAATGACTGTTTCTGTGCTTCCATACATACAGTATGTATACCCTACTGAATGCAATACAATGCAAGATGCTGCAACCAGTTGTTCTGTGTACCATTTAGTGGTGGTTATCTTTTTTAATATATGCTCTGGCTCAGTTGTTTATTCAAAGGGTGAACGCGTCATACCTGATGGACTATAACATCACTGTGACCATCAGGAGCAAAAACTCTTGCTCATGATGAACCTTCGGACCACTGCGGACTCCTGGGGAGAGTGCCCTTTTCCCAAAATAATCATCTGTTTTAGTCTGTGGGGAAGCCAGCAGCATATATCCCTCTGAGCTGGAGTGCATGACAATAATTGAGAGTACAATGTCTTAACTTTATAAGGGAATGAGTCCCCTGACTCTTAATAGAGATAATTCTATGCAGTAAAATCAGGAATATCTACTGTTGGCGAGCTTTTAACAAGAAGAGTAACATGGATGATGCTCAGGAACTGACAGGCTGGGAGAACGTTTCTCAATTTATTAACTGCGCCAGATTGCTCTGTTTACACTCTGAACAAAAACCCAGCATCTCCATTTCATTCCATATGAGCCTATGACTGGATGGGGGGTAAAAGGAAAATAGTAAAATGTTTTGAAAACAACAAACAACAATAAAGCACATCTGTTTTGTGCCCACCCCAAAAGTGCACTTGTCTACATGCATTCTTAGTTTAGGACTACCTGCCCTAGGCCAGTCAGTGTCCCACATTCAGAATCAGGTTACCGTTAGTTAGAAAGTAGATGCGGGCCGCTGTGCTGCTGTGAAGCAATGGCTCTCACGCATGTCTGCCTCTGATGTGTCCATCAATCATCCTGACTAGGCCTCTGTCTCCCAACAACTGCTGTATATATATGTGTGTGTGTGTGTGTGTGTGTGTGTGTGCGCGTGTGCGTGTTTTCCTTTACCCTCACCTGTTTTCTCTCTTTTAATAAAAACATCTCCCCCTCTTCTTCTGCGTCTTCTTCTCTGCTCCTTCAGAGCCTGTCTACACTTACTTTAATCTATTTTTGCTCCTCGCTTCCTCTCTCTTCTTTCTGCCTCAGTTCTTTCTCCCCATGGCCAGGTCTCATGCAACTTTTACTCCCTCATCCCTTTAGCTTGGCCACTCTGCTCTCCATCTGCTCGCTTCCCTCTTTCAGCTTGCTTTCTTAAATTCCCTCTCTTTCTTTTTGCGCTTTCTGCATCATCTTTCCTTCCATGCTGTATTTATTGGAGTTTCTCCCCTGTATCTAACCTTCTTCTCATCCTCCTCCCACTGTTCTGTGTCTTCATCCTAGCCTAGGGTAGTGTCTGTTACTGGGGAAGAGGGTGAACGCCAACACCATATGCTGTGCTCCAGAAAGTTGAATGACTAAGGGAAATCCTACCTGGCTAGATGCTCATCCCTCTTTTATAATTAGTCTATTAACAACACTATTGGTAAATTATTAGCAAACCATATGTCATGTCTTCCTCAGCCCACCCTCCTGCACCTCCAACTTTGACCTACCAAATGGTTTTCTTCAGCTCTTTGAAAGGAAGCCATTCAGAATAATAAACAAAGTGCTTTTTTAACTCACCATATGGTCCAACTCATCCCTTTGCAGAGAGTGGATTGAACCATATTTGCAGTTAATTAAGGCATTTGCTGATAAACAAACGTCTTCAAGTGAAAAGTGAAGCTGATTCAAGATATAAATCAGCAGCATTCATGTACATTTTGTGCTGCCCACTGGTGCTTTATTATTCTAAACCCATCAAATCCAGACCCATGTTTGAGCATGACGCACATGTATTTGAAGTGTAGCAGCATTATGACTCAAATCCCATAAGGCCTGTGGGCATGTTTGCCTCTTATCTAGGTCCCAACACAGATGTTTAAGTCAACCACTGCACAGGATGCAAAGATGCAAAGAAGAACCCCAGTGTACTGTAACCCCACCATGCCTCCAGGTAGTGTGAGCTAACACACACCAGTTTCTGCACATCACAAATTGCATGGGATTTCTTATGGAACGTTGTGTGTGTAAACTTTTTTAAACTTTTAATGAGGAAAAATGCCCTTTTTGATGAACATCAGGCAATACCATACTGATGTAGTCTGTGGCCTGGATGTGGTGGGGGAGGGAGGGGCACTTGGGTTTTGTTACGAATGTTTGTATTTAACTTGGCTGTTTGCATTCTAACTATTACTGTAGGTAGAAGCCACCATCTTATTTCATCTTCTTATCACCTCTTAAAGAATAGAGTAGGAATAAATCTTCACTCACGGTAGAAGATGTACTGTGAGTAATTGGACCAGACCCTGTCATCCGCGTAATGACCGATGGAGGACGCAGTCAGGGACGAATTGCAGGCCACAATGTGAAAGCCGCTCTCTGACAGCATGTCAAATGCTCTCTCCAGGTGCCTGAACTTGAGGTAAAACCTGGAGGTGTAACGGTCCGGTGGTCTGTCCGAGTCCCTGTTCTCATTCAGGGCGTCTCCAAATACCTCTTTCGCCAAGCCAATTCTACTGCTGATGAAGATCCTCGGTAACTTTTTGGCCTTGACATCAATTTGACTTTCTCTTCCTCCGTCAGCGCAAGCGCTTTTGAAAGCGACCGTTATGTAGCCATACCTCCTGTCCAATGAGTAAGGGGGGTAAAACCTCCGGTCGCTGCCCTGCGACTCATCGTCGAAATCACTGTAGCACAAGTCGTCTGGAAACAGTTTAGAATCATCGGAAGATAAAAGTTTGGCCAAATCTGGCAACTGGAAGTATTCCGCCTCTCTTTTCAACCTTCCTCTCTCGGGGAAGTGATCAGGGAGGACAACTTGCTTATCTCTAAGATAATCCAATACATATCGAAACAAAAAGCCATCTCTGTCAATAAAATAACGTCCTCTGAGGTCCCGGGACAAGTCATTTGAGGACCCCTTCTTGTTAGAGAACAGATTCCCAAGTAAGGAATTTGGAAAGCTTGTCAAGGTGGCATGGCGAGTGTAATACACCTGTCCACCTACGTTTAGCTCAATAACATCCGATGGAGGGGTTTGCCCCGTTGCAGGTTGTGTTTTGCAGTTTTCGCTCAGTGCCATTTTTTTCAGCTCTTGCACGAAATCTGAGCTTCGATCACGGAGCGCAAACGTCCCAGAAGTTCAGGGTGTGGGATGCAGCTGCATGGTGTTAATGCCCTCAGATCCAAAGCTAGTGTTAAGTCAAGCTGCAGTCCTTGCATCTAGTGTCTTGGACAAACAATCCCAATGTGGGCCTACAGTATGCCATTTAACTCCATGCGTAAATGTGCCTGCCCACAGCGCATGCTTTTTGAACAGAATCGATTATCCTGTGTAAGTGAGCGCATCATGTAACACATCCACTGCGATGGGTCATTACTGTGACTTCAAAGAAATACAATCCTCACTCCACTCTCAATTCCCCACCATCAAAAAAAGTCAAACAAACCTTTTTTTTGTTTAAGTTTTCTTTGGAAAGGTCTTGCGTCTGGCTTCTGGTTCAGTCACATCAGTCCAGGAGCAATTGAATAATGTGCGTGCATCCCATCATTCAACTGCTAAGCGTCGCTCTTGACAACTGGGATGCTGAAACATTGTCCGAGTTTGCTCACAGAAAGGAGGATGGAAGTGGGACTCCTGTGCGCACCCATCTCTCCAAACTGCTGAGTGCGGAAACGTTTGGTCCGGCAGAAGCTTAAAGATAATGTTGCTCCAAGCTTTTCAATTGCACAGAGAGAGAGAGAGAGAGAGAGAGAGAGAGAGAGATCGTTAGAGAGAGAGAGAGAGAGAGATATTGTCTCAAATCATGAAGTAATGTATTACATCATCTTAAAGGAAAATGACATTTGCAGACGATTGACACAAAGCGGACTGATGTTGGTTCATCTGTACAGTTTTTCATGAAAATCTAACCACGGGCGGTGTGCAGCTGGCGGAGAGGATTCAAGTCTAATGTAGGTTTAACATCCAACGTTGCGGATTTTAATCCTTTCTTCTGAGTCTTCACAGAGGCTTTTGCATTTAAATTCAACGCTTTTAGCTGACGCGCCTATCCCGAGAGACGGGTGAGGGGTTAGGTCCCATGCAGTGTCTTGCTCAGAGACTCATCGGCAGTGACAGCTACACGTGAATAGAGCTGGTGGTCTACAAGATACTACTACTTTTCAACTCTTTTTCTATCCAACTATCCATAATCGTTCAAACATTAGACAAAATAAACATAACAAATCTATCTATCTATCTATCTACTTACCTATCTACCTATCTATCTATCTATCTATAAATCTATACATCTAAATGACAGTTGCACTCTTCTGTATCTATGATTGAACCTTCATGCAGCTTTGTCACTTTTACAGCCAGAACACTGACTGAATTTGACAATTGAATTCCTCATGATTTGATTATTTCAGGACCACGGACAAATCTATGCCAGCACAAAATCTCAGCTGTTTGATTATCCTTCTACTCTCTAAACAGATACAAAAGTGAAACAATGCATATGTATTAATTTTACACAATTATGTGGTTTGATGCTAAATGAACATAATGCGTAATAATAATAATAACGTAAGTCATTTTCTTTCTGGATGGTAGCAAGAGGACAGGGGTTTGAGACTTGTGTATTATTGCTCAGGGACTGCTCAGTATATTTCTCATAGAGCCATCAGTATACTCCACAGTGACATCAAGTACTGTAGGGCGGAAAATCCAGTTTGGAAGAAGTGAGATGCCAGGCTAAATTTAAAGCTTGACAATGCTTGTCATCATCTTTGCACACTAGTATATGTAGGTCACAAGCTAGTGTTGTTTAAGGTATAGCAAGGATGTTTACCTGAAATATATGCTCTAGTCTAAAATGTGTGATCACCACCTGAGTCTGTGAGACTTATGGACCTGTTTGTTTTATATATAGAGTAGCCCGTAAGGTCCCTTATGTCCAGTGTAGCTCTGACACTGATCTGTAGTTTAGACTTTGTTGTATCTCATGTTTGATTTTCAGCTTTTTTTTTTGTTTTTGAGAGTGTTTTGAAGCCATATTGTAATAATTCCGAGACTTTTGTTGCTTCAGTGCTGAGAGAAGGCGTTGATGATGGGGTGCACCCTTGACTCGTGGTTCTGAGGAGGCTGCGGTCACGCTTTACCCTGTCAATTCAGAGTATATTGTGCTGGAGAGGGGGTTGCTAAGCAGCCACAGGGGACTGAGTGGGATTCAAACAGTGGGGATTTAGAGCTATAGTGAGCATACCACTGATCTCTTTTTCCATGATGTGAGGTGTAGCTACTGACATTATACTTAATGATTATTACTTAATATTGTAATATGTTGTGGATGATGTGACCTTAACAGTAAAGTGTGGTTAGGAAGAACTATTTAATATCATTAAATGGTGATAATAGATTTCTATTAGTCTATATTTATTTTCTTTATTTGTTTAATAGATTCATATATATAGTATACAGTATATCTGAGTATATCTCTGGACGGTGTTGGACTTGTATAACAGAAGACTTGGAGTTCATTCCCTGTCCCCTGCTTGGGGATGGCTCTTTTCCCATGTGTGCTATAAACCCTGTTTCCTATTCATCTCACTCATCCTCCCATTGCAGCAAATTTTCCAGCCTCCTGTGTTCACTTTATTTCTTGTTCATGCATTACTCCCAGGTTAGATTCTATCTTTTGGAAAGGGTTGAATTTCATGCAACTTCAACATGAATAATGTAAGACAATATGAGCCCTAGCTGAGCAAGAAGTAAAATAAATCAGAATGTTTAATGTTGTAACATTAAACTGGCAATTATGGAATTCACAAGCACTTGCAAATAATCTGCAGTGTGGCCTGGGCTAAAATACTAATACATTAATATAATATATCTGTTGATAAAGAAATGGTTTGAAAATATTTTCTAAATTGCCACAAATTATTAAGTTCATTGATACATTTACACTTCTGGTGTCCAAACACTGTTCCAGTGGTGTGCGGTTTTGCAAACAAGACAGTGTCTGTCTTAGAAAATCTGACAACGCACTGTTGTGCAGCCTTGAAAGCACCAACTAATACAGGCCCAAACCTTTCTGCAGGGTTATTATCCCATGCATGCAATAATAGCCTGTCTAACCGGTTTCCTTTTTCCCAGGCCCTTTTCAAACACTCCATTATATTTCCAGATAAAAGAGGCATAATTGTGAACGGGGAAGTCTTGAGAAACAAAACATATTTTGTTTTGTTACTATTTTGTCATAATTAAAGTAACAAGTTTAAAAATACTCTAACCTTTGTTCTGTTTGAACAAAGTCATTATTTGTGTCATGTTATCTTTGAAAATGCACATGGATTGCTGTCCTTTCCAACAATGTCCTTAATAAACACAAATATCCAGAAATCCAGGAAAAACTCTATTATATCCAGAACTCTGCTGCTTGTCTGCTCACCCATTCATGCTCCTGTGACCACATCACCCCTATCCTCCAGAACTTCCACTGGCTCCGGATACAATTTAAAGACCCCATTCTCACTGACCTGCTGCAATGCAACAATGCATGTTATTTGCACCAAAACACCAACCACCATTATATTGCATCCTGACAAACACATGCAGGCCGGTGTAGCACAAAGTGAGATGCTTCAGTTTACTGTTGGATAAACAGTTCTATAAAATGTTCTTGAATGCACATTTAGACCCAACAATCAATTGCATGCAGATTTGAACAATAATCCTGTGATTTGAAATAATCTATTCTAATAATATTATAGTGATGTGGTGTTTGTTGTAGGATACACAGCAGTGCACTCAGACCTCATACTTTTCTCTCCTGGTATCTTTATTTGGGGATCTTTAGTATAAAAACTCTTTTTGACATAGCAGTTCTGTAGCTATTTTCTACTTCTTTAGTTTTTTTTTTTACAGGTAGAAATAAAAACCAACCTCAGTTCATCATCAGATCATCATCACTGCGTTGTTGATGACTACAATGTCCATTCATAATTTCTTTCACTGTCCTCTGCCTCAGATGTCTGTCCGCCTGTTTGTCTCTTTGTCAAAGGCTCCAATAACAGCTGCAACAGTGGAGCCCCCATGGTGGGCAGCTGTGTGAACAATCATGTAAGAGGATGCCGTTTAAATGATTTGTTCACTGCTAATGCCCACTTTGCCTGGTTTGCCTCTGCACTTCATACTCTGTTGTTTGTGTCCTATTGGCACCTCTCTCTAAGAAAGTGTTATGAAATTGCACTGGAATCCAGCACAAAAACTACTAATGACAAAGGAATAACAGTGATTACTTTGTGATCTTAACTTAACCTTGATGAGTGGACTAAGAAACTGATGAAATAGCTTCATTGTGTTGGAATATATAACAAAATAAAAACTGTTAAAGAACTGTTTATAACAATTCAGTAGAGGGCAGCAATACGCAATTGCAGCGTCTAGTCTACCAACCAAAAAGAAAAGAAGAAAAAAAGATTGAACTCCATGCTGCTCCAGCACATAACAAGCTGCAGTTACGCCTCATGCCCACCAGGTGTTGTAAACAGGTCTGACATGGGGCTGGCTTGCTCAGTTCTCCATTTTGTATGTTTTTTCCTGGAGGTTAGTTAGCGCCTACTTTCCATAATGGCTAGCTGCGACTCTCCACAGCTCAAACCAGTTTAACGCAGTTTACATGCCAATTTTCAGCTAGATTGCACTGGAAGATTGAAAACTGATCAAACACACTCAGCTTGTCGTGTTTGTGTCGTTCTATCAAGCCATGTAGTTTGGATACGACGTGTGAGGAGCAACGTTAACAAACGTTGAATCAGTGATGCTGTTGTGAACTGTCTGCCACTTTCAACCAAAACAATGTTGACAGAAGACCTGTGGACACATGCCAACAATCAGTCATTTCAAGGGTAAATATGAGCTTTTATTATTTACAGATTAGAGTAGATATGTATGTTGGATGAATACAAATGTAGTAATGTATCAAATGTAACGCTAAATATGCAATTATAAGGACTGTGTTAGCTAGCTAACAGGCTAACGTAACTGTCAACGACATTCAGGCTTGCAGTCACTTTAACTATTAGCCACATTAGCATGCAGCTGCAGCATGCATAACAGTTAGCAATAAGCTAGCATTAGCATATCTTAGTTTTGGTTGAACTTTACGGCGCTCCCAGTGTGCTCAGTGGTCGAACCAACGCTATGTGTGTTTACTTTAAATTGTATACAAGGTAAACACTGCTGGTTATGTGCTCATGTTACCATTTTGCTAAAGACAATAGCTAAACATATTTTGCTTCGTTAACGTTAGCGATCAAGGGCGCACAGGGGCGCATGCTTGACAACTTTCCCCAGTCTTATACCGTATTTACCTAACGTACGTCACTTGCTCTCTGCATGTGCACCACCTGAACCAGTTGTAAAGTACATTATTGTAGCAGTACAGTACGCATGTGATAATCCACTTTTACTGTATTTTAATGTGTTTGCTTTGCACTCTACTTATACCTGGCTGTTTATGCTTTCTGTCTCCCCACCAAAAGATGGAGAAAGGTGGAGTGAAGAAGATATCATATAGAAGAGATGACCATTTAAGTACATTGGTCTACTCTGAAAGCCTTGAGGAGGGAGGTCTGTTGAAAGTGGCTCCTCACAGTGCCATGTCCATCACCTCAGCCACCTCAGTCATTCTTTCATCCAGCCCGTTGATGAAGCCAGGACAGGTACCTAACGGCCTCAGCAAAAGCCCCCTTCCAGAAGAGCTCACATCCATCACTGCCGCTGTAGGCCTCCTGCCTGAAGACCCAGAGCCCAGGGGCCTGACCAAAGATCAGAAGCTTCAGCAGCAACAGTTACTCCTGACACAGACTTCCACTACTTTTGGGTGTCAAACCTTGAAGGAACATATACCCCCATTGGAGGCCAGTATAGCAGACAGTACCCAATCCTGCATGGATTCACTTATTGGCGGATCAGATCCCAATTTATTCCACATGAAAACAGAGGATTTCTCCATGGATAAAGGAGACCAGGATCCCACTGACCTTGATCAAGCCTTTGATCACATTGGAAAAGATGTGGACGTGAACCAGAAATTTTTCAGTGACAACACTATGGACCTGCTCCAAGACTTCGAGCTTGCTGGGTCCCCATCAGATTTTTATGTAGGGGATGAGGCCTTTCTGTCCACTCTGGCAGATGATTCTCTGCTGGGAGATGTTACCTCAGAGAGGGACATAAAGCCTACCGTGGTTGAGAGCATTAACGGCAGTGGGACAGTCTCTCTTGCTCTAAATGGCAGCTATATGACTAGTCCAGATCAGTCCAGTGCTAGCATATCCACAACTGGCTCCTCAACCTCTACAACCACTTTGTCTGCGTTGGTGAAGAAAGGAAAAGATGCTGGCTTCATTGAGCTCTGCACCCAAGGTGTGATCAAACAGGAGAAGACATCTGCAGGCCAGAGTTATTGCCAAATGAGCGGCATGTCCTCCACAGACATGCCCAGCTCTAACCCCATCTCCATCTGTGGGGTTAGTACTTCAGGAGGACAGAGTTACCACTTTGGAGTCAAGACAAGTAGCAATGAAGCTCAGCAGCAGAAGGATCTGAAGCTAGTGTCCAGCCTGTATCTCCCAGTGACAACCATTGGTGGGGCCTGGAACAGAATCCAGAGTGTGGGGGACAACTCTGCAATGGTCAGGGCCAGTGAGACTTTCTCAAGCTCTCCCTCTTACCCTACTTGCTTTGCCAGGTAAGAAATCTAGGCATTCTGTGGTCCGACCCTTAGTTTTGGTCATACTCACTTGAGTTAATATATTTATGTGCTCATCCCAGTTATGTCCTATTATATCCCCCTGCCTCACCAGCTATCTAATGTTCTTTGCTTAAAGACCAGAGGTGTTAGTCCTGATCTTTGCAACATAGCTGTGGTATCTATAATATATTGGTCTTGAGCCTCATGCCCACAAGTGCTCAAATTAGGGCTGAGCAATATATCAATGTTATATCGATATTGCGATATGAGACTAGATATCGCCTTAGATTTTGGATATATGGTAATATCGTAGTAGTAATAATATATTGTAAAAGTGTGTCTTACACAGTATTACAGTAAAGTGATGTCATTTTCTGAACTTACCAGACTGTTCTAGCTGTACTATTGTTTACCTTTACTCCACTAAGTCATTAAATCATTTCTGGAGAATACTTATCATAAATCTCATTGTGTGAATAACATTTTGTTAAAGTACCAATAGTCAATCATACAATATCGTCGCAATATCAACATTGAGGTATTTGGTCAAGAATATTGTGATATTTAATAATTATCAGTAATGCCATTTTGGGTGACAGATTTGGTGTTACTGAATCATTTTTCAAAATAAACAGATGCTGGTTATTGCTGCTCAGTGGTTATATAATGGTTCTCATTTTGTTGCAAACTACATACTATGGGTTTTTTGACTGTTGGTCAGACAGCAAAAGCAATTTAAAGATGGGATACCCTAATCAAGCTTGTTGTAAGGCTTTCGTCCTGGGTCCAAATAAGAGTCCTTTAATGTTGAATATCTGTATATTCTGATATTTTCTGATGTTATCCCCCACCCCATAATACAGCTGCTGAGTGCAATTAATTTTGCCTGAAGAAGGTGTAATTAGTTAAGCCAGTCCAATTAAGTTGACATGTGATAGACAGATGAATAGCGCTATGTTAAGAAAAGATAACTGCACCACAGCTTTCCTTGAATCATTTCTTTATGTATGTTGTATTGTGTATTTATTTTTTTTTTCTTTGTATTGTGTTTTTTTTTTTATTGTCTTGTGTAGTGCCTGTGGATAGAGGAGTGTCGGTGTGCTGCTGTACTGCCAGCAAGTTTGGACAGCCTTTCTTTATCCTCAACACGATACTGACAGTTAAATGCAGTTTTTGAGCCACCTGCCTTTAGTGGTATAGCCTAGTTTACGTGAGAAATGTCAGTGTGAAATATCAACCCAAAGAGATTTATGCCTCACTGATGCTTGCTGACTGGGAGGATATCTTTTAATTAGAAGCTGGCTACTGATTTATGTTTATGCCACTTTCTGGTTCACTTGTTATAACCTTGTGTGGTTGGAAATGGTTTTACTGTTATGATTGAGTTGTCTTTGACGGCTCATGTAACCTGAGCGCAGTAAGGAAAGAATCAGAAGAGATGGGGCTTCATATAGGTACTCTATACCAATCTATTTTAAAAGTGCCTCTGTCAGCCTTTCATTTAAAGACATTGCTTGGGCTTAAGTAACTTGTGATCATCATTATTGTTGACCTTCCATTGACAAGAGTATTAATCATTGCTGCAAATGATTGTTACAGTCATTAAATGCCAGAAATACCAGATCTATAAAGTTAAGTGTTATTTTTAGGATTCTGCATTTTTCTCATGGTCAGACTGGATTGGGTTTGGAACGGAGTACAGGAAATGGTAGACGTGTAAGGTTTATAGAAAATGAGACAAATATTATTACCTAACTGTTGTGCACATAACTTAGGTAATTGTCAGTGTGAAGATCCAGTTGATGGATGAGGAGGTAGACATTTTACACGTTTTGATAAGCGTAAGAGCGTAGAGCTGGGCGATAGGTAGAAGATCAAATATCACAATATTTTTTACCAAATACATCAATGTCGATGTTGCGGCAATATTGTTAGGTTGACTATTGGTGCTTTCACAAAATATTATCATGTGTGCAATAAACATTACACTTCATTATTTATATATATATATATATATATATATATATATATATATATATATATATTAGAATTAAAATACCAAACAGATTTTTTTTTTTTTTTTGAGCATCACCACAAGCCTGTAAACAAGGAGGCTTCAGTGAAGAGAAGGGAGTGCATTGTAGAGCTTGGGACCGCTTTAAAACCTATTTTATACCGTCTGTTTAAAACTCTCCGGAAAAAGTAGTAGCGTTTGATGCAGTTGGCTTGTAAAATTAAATTAGAGTCAAAGTCATTAAAAAAATTAACAAACAAAAAATCAAAGTTATTTAAAAATTAAATCGTGAATAGATCATAGCTCGATTTAAAATCCAGCCATCGTTCTTAGCCAAAAATGCCTGAGTTAACCCCTAAGGCTCATGGACTCTACAGGATGTAGCTGCAGCAATAAGCACTTCTATCTTAGATAGACATTTCATCTTTTTTCTCTCGGACTGGACAAGCCTGTGCATGAGTGTGCATTAATGGTATGTACCAATTGCAATGTGTAATAGAGAGTTTTCCTTCTAACCCAGATAGTGTTTATTATTATATTTTACTCTCTTTTACTTTTCAGTTCAACAGCCTATTTGCCCTACTCAGCCTGTCACAGACATATACACTCAATAGGGGTTCATGTGGTTGTTTTGGGCAGATCTCTTCGATCCTCCAGTTGCATTATGCTAAAAATAACCCTAACATGTGCACTGGCTTTACTTGAAGCAGATCTGTTTCCACGGAGCAGCACAGACATTGTTCACAGACAGTTCATTCAACAATAGGGATGAATGAATTGTGGCCTTTACAGAGTTGTCAGGGCTGTACAGTAAATAGGAAATTCTATAATAGAGAAAAGTGAAAAAGCTGCATGTTCTACTGATTTACTCGTGATTTTTGCTTAATCTTAATTTCTGCTGGGAGTTGCCATTAGGATCAACGAAGAGTATAAAGACATAGTATTTTGACTCCACACGGCTCCACAAAGTGTCTTTTGTTATTACTCTGCAGCCCTGTAGAGTTTTATGGGTTCAGCTGTTAATGTGGCTTTGGCGACTGAATAGAAATTTTTCACCAACAGTGGTAGGGCAGAGTCACACGTCTTAAAGGCTTTTTTGTTTGTGTCTCTTCTACATTCAAGTCTGTATGATGCACTTCATGGGAGTGATGAGCTCAAAGATTAGCATGCAGAAGTGCGTCATGCCAGCAAGGACACAGATGTGGTTGTGGTGTTTTTGTTGTTTGTGGAAATTATGCTTGTTAACTCTTCACAACTGTCTGACAGTCATCCTAATGCCTGGTGACCAGAACAGATGGGGAGAGGCACAAGATACACCTCATCTTCATTTCACATGGGCCTTTAATTGCTTTGTGTGCGTGTGCATAGGATTAAGTCTGTGAGTGTGAGCCCAGATCATTTTGTTAGGGTGTGGGGCTGTATTGTGGCTTATCTGTGTGTGTGAGCTTAGCATTTCTGTGTGTGTGTCTCTCTCTAGTGATTAGGAGTTTGTTTTTGTGCATTGCCTGTTCACCTCAACCTGTGTGACCTTTAGCGGCTTCAAATTAGCTGAGGGCTGGCATGGCTCTGTGGTTAGCATCAGGTCCCCATCTCCTCCAGCTTCTCACGCAATGGTGCTGCTGCTTCCTGCCGAAGCAAGGACCTTGCATGCCACCGCAACATTACCACATCCACCAATTCACTAGTGGTTTAATCCTCCATACCTTGGCTGTTCATATTATGCATTACAATTAGAGATGTTCCAATACCATTTTTTTTTTTCTTTCTGATACCAATTCAAATAACTATATTTATGTATCAGCCAATATGAGTACCAATTTCTATGAAGAAAAGAAAAAAAAAATCTGAGCATTTTTGATAGTGTTACCAGTAACGTAACAACTCCAATCACAGCTTTACAGTCTGACTTACAAACATCACGTTCTTCTCACACCATAAAGAATGCTTCACCTTGA
This sequence comes from Percina caprodes, assembly GCA_013375575.1. Taxonomy (NCBI): domain Eukaryota; kingdom Metazoa; phylum Chordata; class Actinopteri; order Perciformes; family Percidae; genus Percina; species Percina caprodes. The sequence continues at coordinate 977,129 of JABXJD010000172.1, read as the reverse complement.
GTAATGCTGTGCTGTGTTCCTATTTTGGGAAATACACACCCTCATAATATGATAACTGGTTTTGGTTTGGCATGATCAAATTATCATTGTGTTGCCCTCAAAGAAAACTACCTGCATTGAAGGGAGAGAAAAATACAGAAACATAATTCCCCTAACAGATAATCACGCTCAGAAACTAGGATTCTGTTTTGTGGTTTTACCGTAGCATTTCCTTCGCCACCTGAGATAATTCTTGTGGCCAAAAATAAATTCTTTTTAACATAGATGAACATGTCACAGTACAAGTGTTTACTGATTGGCTGCAGGTACTGCATTCTCTGGCTGCAATTCGGTGCCAAAAGTTAAACCCTAACTTTTAGTTTGGCACTTAATCAAAGGCCTGCAGCATGCTGAACTCGGAGCAGCCATCATAGCTTTCAGACATTGCATGGCAGCTTGCCACAGGCTGCATTTCTCCACTGCTTGGTGTTTTTGGCGTTAGCCATATATCCCGCTCGTGACTTTAGCCTGTTCCCCATTTTGATCCTCAGGGCTCTTTTGACAAAATAAACGTTTTGGACCATACAATCTATAAAAGCTTTCCGTATAATCAAGCAGCAAGCACAGGTGCTTTGACCATCTTTGGATTAGCTGGTGTCAGGCACTGCCAAGATGGCAACAGCTAGAGACACTTTGAGCTTCATTTTGGCTCTCTAGCTATGGGTGACGTCACCAAGACTACCTTCATTATTTTATACAGTCTAAATTTATAATGCACACTGATGTTGCTGAAGTTCTTGGAGGCTGTTGACTCGCAATGGAGTAACATTGTTTGCAGGAGTAATAAAACTGGCTCACTGAAAAGAGCCGTTCTCACATCTCACATTTAGACAAAGCAGTGTTGTGTAGCTTCGACATCTAGTGTCCTCCTTATGTGCATGTTTGAGTAATGTATGGTTGCGTTTCACACAAATTAAAGGCCTTTCATTCAAGCTTTCACTGAAGTCATTCATAGAGATGGATTCGTAACTTTATTTCAGTTTTTTTATGCCTCTGCATTGACGACAAGCCAATGTTCTCAGGAACAGGAGGGGAGACATTTGGTCGGATACTGAATTGATTACCCTAAACTTGGATGCCCACCTTGAATCTGTGATGATTGTATAGATCTTCTCTGCTGCCTGGTTGAAACATCCACGTTTCGCCAAAAAATACACAAAGCGACAAAGTCCTCACTTCACACAGTATATTAAATGAGTCTGGTCAGACATGCATTAGGGCTATCAATAAATATTCTAAATTTGAATTTATATTCAAATTGTAAAAATAAACATCTACTTTTTTAATATATTAAATATTTAAATTGTTTTCAAGTATCTAGTTTTATCTTTATAAATGCAAGGAGTTGCTGCTTTTCTTTGTCTTAGGTCATACTAAACCAACTAGACAGTTGGTGGGTCAAAATAAGCAATTTCAAGATGTCACATGGGGCTTTCAAAATTTGTGATGGGCATTCTTCACTGTTTTCTGACATTTTAAGGACCAATCAATTTCACTCATTTAGAAAATAATAGGCAGATTAATTAATAATGAAAATGTTAGATGCAGCACTTACAGCACTGTTAATAATGCATATCCGGGCTGAACGAAGCAGTGCCTGGGGAAGTTGAAGAGCACATTCAGCAGTGTCTTTGTTAAGGTGGTGAAACTCCCGAGAATTTCACATGTAGGAATATTGAGTCAACTTTGGAAAATGACTCACTGCTGAATAAAGTTTGAGAAAAGAAGAAAAACACTTGAAATGGACTTGTGTTAAAGCTGTTTTCTGACTTCTTTGTCACAGCAAACGCTCCTACTATCTCCAAATGTTGATTTCCTCACATCTTGCGTAACATTAACAGCTAACATACTTAAGGTGCAAAACTACATAAGTATCTATGTAAACATACTATTTGGCAATAGTCTTTGCAATCTCCTACTGAACTTTGAAATGTAGGCATAAATCCTTCCCTCTGGGCTGTGTTTGTCAGCTGTGCTGCCTGCAGGACTTTGTAACAACCTGTTGAATGTGTGTCAGATGTATCAACTGTGGTTTGGTGCCTGGTTTGATACGTAAGGTGTGTGTGTGTGTGTGTGTGGATATAGAGAGAGAGAGATAGATAGATAGATAGATAGATAGATATACACACACACACTACCGTTCAAAAGTTTGGGGTCACCCAAACAATTTTGTGTTTTCCTGAAAAGTCACACTTATTCACCACCATACATTGTGAAATGAATAGAAAATAGAGTCAAGACATTGACAAGGTTAGAAATAATGATTTGTATTTGAAATAAGATTTTTTTTTTTACATCAAACTTTGCTTTCGTCAAAAGAAACAGCATTACAGACCTTTGGTATTCTAGCTGTTAATTTGTTGAGGTAATCTGGAGAAATTGCACCCCACGCTTCCAGAAGCAGCTCCCACAAGTTGGATTGGTTGGATGGGCACTTCTTGCGTACCATACGGTCAAGCTGCTCCCACAACAGCTCAATGGGGTTCAGATCTGGTGACTGCGCTGGCCACTCCATTACCGATAGAATACCAGCTGCCTGCTTCTGCTCTAAATAGTTCTTGCACAATTTGGAGGTGTGTTTAGGGTCATTGTCCTGTTGTAGGATGAAATTGGCTCCAATCAAGCGCTGTCCACTGGGTATGGCATGGCGTTGCAAAATGGAGTGATAGCCTTCCTTATTCAGAATCCCTTTTACCATGTACAAATCTCCCACCTTACCAGCACCAAAGCAACCCCAGACCATCATATTACCTCCACCATGCTTAACAGATGGCATCAGGCATTCTTCCAGCATCTTTTCATTTGTTCTGCGTCTCACAAACTTTCTTCTTTGTGATCCAAACACCTCAAACTTGGATTCATCCGTCCACAACACTTTTTTCCAGTCTTCCTCTGTCCAATGTCTGTGTTCTTTTGCCCATCTTAATCTTTTTCTTTTATTGGCCAGTCTCAGATATGGCTTTTTCTTTGCCACTCTGCCTTGAAGCCCAGAATCCCGCAGCCGCCTCTTCACTGTACATGTTGACACTGGTGTTTTGCGGGTACTATTTAATGAAGATGCCAGTTGGGGACCTGTGAGGCGTCTGTTTCTCAAACTAGAGACTCTAATGTACTTATCTTCTTGCTCAGTTGTGCAACGCGGCCTCCCACTTCTTTTTCTACTCTGGTTAGAGCCTGTTTGGGAGTAGTACACACCGTTTTAGGAAATCTTCAATTTCTTAGCAATGTCTCGCATGGAATAGCCTTCATTTCTAAGGACAAGAATAGACTGTCGAGTTTCAGATGAAAGTTCTCTTTTTCTGGCCATTTTGAGCGTTTAATTGACCCCACAAATGTGATGCTCCAGAAACTCAATCTGCTCAAAGGAAGGTCAGTTTTGTAGCTTCTGTAACGACCTAAACTGTTTTCAGATGTGTAAACATGATTGCACAAGGGTTTTCTAATCATCAATTAGCCTTCTGAGCCAATGAGCAAACACATTGTACCATTAGAACACTGGAGTGATAGTTGCTGGAAATGGGCCTCTATACACCTATGTACATATTGCACCAAAAACCAGACATTTGCAGCTAGAATAGTCATTTACCACATTAGCAATGTATAGAGTGTATTTCTTCAAAGTTAAGACTAGTTTAAAGTTATCTTCATTGAAAGTACAGTGCTTTTCCTTCGAAAATAAGGACATTTCAATGTGACCCCAAACTGTGTGTGTGTGTGTGTGTGTGTGTGTGTGTGTGTGTGTGTGTGTGTGTGTGTGTGTGTGTGTGTATTATATAAATAAAAGGGCGGACACCTCTACAGCAGAAGCTTTGAGCTGCTGTGAATCACCTTTTATATTTTGTGTCTGTCTGTCTGTCTGACATGCATGTCTGTTAGCTTTCTGTATTATGCATGAGTGTGTAGATGTGGGTGTGTCATGAGCACTGTGGCAAGCAGGCGGACCACAGCGGGCTGCCTTGAACCTCTCACTCTCCTGACCTACTTTCCCTCCCGCCTGCCCACAGCTGGCGCCGAGTTAACGCACCAGATCAAATGCCAACCATTCCAATCCTTTTTCAGTTATTACCGCATTCGCCTGTAACCAGGTTTCTGTATTTAGTTTTTTTGTGTTTTGACACTAAATAGGCTCATAGAAATTCCCCATATTGAGGTTAAGAGGATGTAGCTAAGTCTGTGAGTTGTTTGTGCCCTTTGTCTTACTTTTGTGTACAGTCGAGTCAGCAAAGCCAAACTTTGGGAGTGGGTTCCTCCCCATCCAGCTGTATACAGCCAACCGTAATATGCTTATGCACACAGTAGCAGCAGCAAACCTCCTATTCATTTTACAGGCTAGGAAGCCACCTCCCAACTACACATAGTCACTAATGGTTCCTATTATGGAAACTAATATGAAAACTCAAATCGTTAGTCTTTTCCTCTAAAGTTTGAAACTGCAGTAGCTGCATTTGGCTACAAAATGTTGTTAAAGCGGGTTTGTCAATACAGCATGGATGAGGATACAATGGCTCTGACTAACAGTAACACTGACGGATCATCCAAAGTGTCACATGGAAAAGTATCTCGCTAATAAACAAAGGCCATACCACTTCATGTCAATGTAAAACAGCTCCAAAGGGTACTAAATTTCCAGTTTATTAATTTTCTGTGGCAACATGGCTTATGTTTAGTGAATATGTTGCACTAATGTCATGTAAAAAAACAAACCGTCTGTTTTTATTTGAGGGCGCAGGAGGCAGATATTTTACAGAAGTCCAGCCTAGTTTTTGGCCAAACAGACCCAGTCTTTCTACTCCCTCATAGAACTGCGTTGTTGTTCTGCATGCAAGAATGATTCAGAGCGTGCAGACCAGTTCCCCTTTCTATTTTAGTGGCCCTTACCTCAGGGAAGGAGCACTTCCTTTGCTCTCCTCACGCTCACAGTTTTGATGAAAATTAGATGTTTGTGCAATGTTTATCCATATCAGTAGCAGTGGCAATCTTTACAGTAACAGATACATCAGGTTTTAAGCATGCAGCCACCCAGCCAGATTCTTATTATGCTATTTCCAGTTTTATTTAGGAGCTTGACCTCACCACATGTGAGGCAACCAGACACAATCAAAATGATTGTTCATAGTTTTCTCTGAAAAAAAACTTTTAAAAGTAGCTGGGCCTGAAGTAGGTCATGTAGGATCAAATAGACTAATATGTAGAATACAGTAAATGCTGTGGCTGGGTTAACTCAGTTGGTAGAGCAGATGCACATATAGAGGGTTACTCCTTGACGCAGCGGCCGCAGGTTCAACTCCAACCTGCGGCCCTTTGCTGCATGTCATTCCACCTCTCTCTCTGCTTTTATGTTTTTGCCTGTGAAAATGAAGGCTTAAAAATGCCCCAAAAAATAATCTTAAAAAAAAAGCACAAGCACAAAATTATCTACCTCACCTAAAAAGAAATAGCTGGGCATTGCAATAATATAGCTCTTACAGGTTCTTGTCTGAATTGAGAAATAGGCAAGGGTATATAGAGCTACACGTGACACTCACGGCTAAAAGGGGATTATGAATTGTTAAGCAGGGCACTGGGCCACTGGCATTATCGTAAGTGCTAGAAGTGGCTTGCCTCATTAAAACCCAGGCTGATTGATCACACTCCTACAGACGTAAGCACTTAACTTTCTCAGCACTGCTCTCGTTGAAGTCAAGGCCCATCTCTGGGCGTCTCTGCCTTTCGTGCTCTGACCGATAGTTAACTCTGAGGGAATGCGAGAACTTCCTGTCAATGGCAAGCACTCAATTCAACAGATGGTTTCAGAAAGAGGAAATTCGGTCTCCCCACACTGCGTTGCAGCTTTCATTGCTTTGTGTCTGACAATCCCCATCACAGTTTTGTAACTTGTTTTATGGCTAAGTGTAATGTCATCAACGGATTTTAAATTAGGCTTGGTGAAAACACTGAAATGCAGTGACATCACTTCAGGCTTACTCTGGTGTTGTAAACATATAGTGGCATGTGTGCCAGCCATATAAATCTGTGTGTGAAAAGATGGCATGCTAGTTACCTTATCACAACAGCACAGCTTTTTTATGGATCGTATATATCGTATGACCATTGGCCCAGGCTTTGTTTTCCGGAGGACTATGGTATTCAGATGTGCTGGTTTTGAGCAAAAATTGTTATCTTAACGTGAAAATATTATCACATTAGGGGTAGACGGGAGACTAGAAACTGGGGTATGCGGTCCATCGATCAGTCTACAGACTTTTACTGGCGGGTGAGTGAGGTTTAGTAAACTTTAACTTAAGTTTACTGATGTCTCTCTATCTGTCAGCCTGGCAGGGTGAGCCAGCAGCTGTGCAGTCTGCTGACAGAGAGCAGAGAAGTTGGATAATCACATCAAATAAATACCTATAATGAGGACATAAATTATTATAATTTAAAAGGCCTGGCAATTATAAGTTATCAAGGCTGTTACTTACAGTTTTCAGGTGATTTGCTTAAAGTGTTGTATATTTGTGATTTTCCAGTTTCCTTTGGCATATCTGGTACCAGTTTAGTACCGGTTGTTGATTCCCATCCCTAGTTAGCTTTTTGTCTGCCATGTGGCATTGGGTGGTAGCGTACAGTGGGTTTTTCCAGAGCTTTTTTGCAGAAAACATCTGCTGCTGCAAATGATGCTTATGGGATTGGTGGGACTGAACCAAATTATAAAGTTATGGGCTCTAAAACCAAAACAATGCACTTTCCACTGACTGCAATACCCAGGGCATGATGGGTACGTCCGGCTCTCATCTGATCTAACAGTTGATTCGTTCATCAACTCAACATGACGTTTTTTTTTTTTTTTAATTGAGTGATTTTAATTGCTAACACACAGTCAACCTAGGTATAACCCTGATTGAGCCATTGTTGTGAAATGGGTATTAGTGGTGTTAGTAGTGCCTATAAAAGCTCACTAATTATTGTGTTGACTACAAGTCGTTAGAGGTAGACTAAATAGAATGTGTTTTCAGTGGTGCTCAAAAAGCTCTCAACCCTGTCACGGCTAGACAGCCTCCTGAGGTCTCTCTGATAGTTTTTTTTTTTTTTTTTTTATCTGGCTGCTTTATGCTATGGACTTTATGCTTTGATGTTTCACTCAGTTTTCCCACCCTGCTATGTCCACTGACTGCTGGGGCCTGGCCTACTTTTGTGCTAATGCCCTGATATTGCATAACTAAGAAGTGATGTTAGTGTGCAGTGACAGTTCAGACCAGCACTTATCAAATAAAACATTTTGCTGTCATTGAGGTGGCATACTTTTGGACACATGGACACATGGACACACGGACACACGGACAGAATTGTTGCACGTCTCAGGCTTGATATCCTCAGTGTGGCCGTTGTTGTTGCTGTGGCCACTGGGTTAGAAAGGGGGTGTGGACCTCTGGCGCAAGGATGTGCAAAGCCTGACGTCCTCTAGTGGTAGTTTTGAGAAAGGGCATGTCTAACCACTGGTGACTTGGAAACTTTGTGGTTCAGTCAAAGGAAGAAGGGCTGTTTTATGACAACCATTGGGTTTAGGATGTGACCACACATAGTGCGATAATTTAGGCTTTAAAGGCCCAAATGGGGCCAATCGGATTTACTTTTCTTTACTCACGATGCTGGGAATGATTTCAAAGTTACAAATTGAGTCTGATGGAACTATGTGATGTATATCTGTGTAGATTTGACTGAAATGTCTGTGCGGGTATTTAGTGATACTAAAGATTATTTTAATGCACCATTTTTACAGACCGTATAAGTCAATGTTATAGTCAGTGTTTTATCTTTGTGGGTAAAAGGTATGTTGTACCCCAAAAAAAAAAACACTTACAAAGCCAATTTTACATTTCTCTGCTCTGTCTGCCCCCTCCCTCCAGTCCTAACTCCAGACAGGAAGTGGTCCCAGCTATATCCTCAACACAGGGAAAGAGTGGGACTCATAAGATCTGCCTGGTGTGCTCTGACGAGGCTTCAGGCTGCCACTACGGCGTTCTCACCTGTGGCAGCTGCAAGGTCTTCTTCAAGAGAGCAGTGGAAGGTACAAAGCCATAAGACATCATTATTGCCTCACTGATTTATTCATGGCTAGTAATGAACTCATTCATCACTAACCTGTGTCAAATAAGGTTGCTCAAATGCTGGAGTCATTCTGATTTTAAGTTGGAGGCATGATCATACCAAAGTAAAGGACTGTGGTACAGCTAATTAGTCTTTCCCTTTGGAGTATTTGCCTCCACAGTGAAGGTAAATAACAGATTAATCTTCCTCTTCTGTGTGCCTCAGGGCAGCATAATTACCTGTGTGCTGGGAGAAACGACTGCATAATAGACAAGATCAGGAGGAAGAACTGCCCAGCCTGCCGCTTTCGCAAGTGTCTAATGGCAGGCATGAACCTGGAAGGTACATATCTACAACACTGAAACTGTGCCAAACTGTGTAGCCTTGAGTTGGTTCAATTGTTTCTGTATCCTCTTCACCTTTTCTCTTTATTTTACACTTCTCTGCATGTTTATTCCTTGTTTTCTCCTCTGCAGCACGCAAAACCAAGAAGTTAAATCGTTTAAAGGGCACCCAGCAGAGCAACCCGCCTGAGCTGACTCCATCCCCGCCAGTTGAGGCTCGCCCTCTTTTACCAAAGTGCATGCCTCAACTTGTTCCCACAATGTTGTCCCTGCTAAAGGCCATCGAGCCAGACACCATCTGCGCCGGCTACGACAACACCCTGCCTGACACCTCCACCCGCCTCATGACCACGCTCAACAGGCTGGGCGGCCGGCAGGTCATCTCTGCTGTCAAGTGGGCCAAGGCTCTGCCAGGTTAGTAGTTTTCTCTGCACGTAAGAGTGTAAACTTGTCCATTGCAGAGTGTGTAGACTGGTTATTATTATTATTATTATTATTATTATTATTTATTATTTAATTTATTATTTAATCATTTAATTATAATTAATTCCCTTATATTTGTGAGTTTGCAAAGAGAAGGATGTGACACATTAAGTGTTGATTAATTTAGTTAATGTGCGGCTGCAACAAGTTTAAAATTATATATAAAAAAAAATTGTAACATTGCCAAATTATGGCATCTACATGCATGTTGAAAGAAAGTCAAACCTGCCCAGAGGCAAGTCTGTGATGTGTGCTGTCCTCATTTATTGTGACGCCATACAACCAAAATGCATGAATGTTTTAAAAGTTTCATGTTAAAGCGGAAGATGTTGTGATGTATTGGTGCGGTGCAAAATGGGTGTCTTCTGCATGTCGAGTTGTGTAAAGAAACCCACTGGCCGTACATCTGGATTTGCTTCATCTGAGGCTAACTAACACACAGGCACATTTGGTAAACAAAGTGAAGTTGGATTAGGGTGGACAAATAATCTTTTTAAATGTTGTTGTCTCTACCAGTTTCTGTTCTGCAAAATGTATGTGATATTGTCTTTTTTTTCTTCTTTTTTTTTTTTCTTCTATTTTCCCAAAGTCACTTCCTTAACCTGCTAAAGATGACTTGTTTAGTAGGGGTGAGAATCTCTGGGCAACTCACGATTCGATTCTAAACCGATTATCAATACAACAATTTTTTAAATGTACATTTGTGTGTGTGTGTGTGTGTGTGTGTGTGTGTGTGTGTGTGTGTGTGTGTGTGTGTGTGTGTGTGTGTGTGTGTGTGTGTGTGTGTGTGTGTGTGTGTGTGTGTGTGTGTGTGTGTGTGTGTGTGTGTGTGTGTGTGTGTGTGTGTACACCTTTTTTTCTTTTTTCCTTTTGACCATTTTTGTCTTTTTCTGTCCATTATCCCATTCTCTTTCAGTCACTGTTTCATGATTTGTGATGTCTGTAGACAGTAACTTTTTAAACACCGATTATTAAGGCAAGGCAGCTTTATTTGTATAGCACATTTCAATTCAAAGTGCTTTCTGATAAAACACCAGTTATAAAAACAGTTAAAACACAAGAATAAAAGTTACAGTGCAGTATTTAAACAGTAAAGAAATGAACATCATTTCAACATGTCTTCAGCATTGATTTAAAAGAACTGTAGCAGCAGACCTGCAGGTTTCTGGGAGTTTGTTCCAGATATGAGGAGCATAGAAACTGAACTGTTTAGTTCTGACTCTAGAACAGACAGTAGACCTGCCCCAGATGACCTTAGACATAGTGTACTTCAGAAATGTATAAACCGTTTAGTGATTTATAAACTACTTTGAAATCAATTCTTTAGCCAGTGTAGGGACTTCAGAACTGGAGTGATATGATCCAGTTTCTTGGTCTTAGTCAGCGTTCTGAATCAGCTGCAGCTGTCACTGTGTTACAGTAGTCAAGTCTACTGAAGATGAAGGCATGGACTAGAATCCTGTTGCATAAGTCCAGGCTGACTTTGTAATTGTCTTAATGTGGCTGTTAAAATTCAGGTCAGAGTCCATGACTACACCAAGATTTCTGGCTTTGTCTGTTGTTTTTAACATCAGACTTTTAATCGTTAACTTATCAGAATAGAGCACTGAATTGTTCTAGAGAGAATCGCGATGCATCTCAGAAACTATTTTTTTCCTCATCAAAATGTTTTACTGCGTTTGTATTTAGTTACTCTTTATTGTTACTAGGGGTGTGCAAAAAAAATCAATTCACATTATTGAATTGAAAAAATTTTCATTTTGTAGTGGCATGTATACGATCACATGGGAAAACTAACTACATTTACATACTGTGAATCGTTTTTTAAAATTGAGAATTGTTTTTTTAATCAAATCAATTTTGAATCGAATCTTGAGCCTAAAAATCAATATCTAATCGAATTGTGCTATTTTCTGAATCGTGCCCCCCTAATTGTCACCTTCTCACACCCTGTGACCGTATTGGGAGACAGTTGAAGTATTTCCATGTCCTTCCCATCAGGGTTCAGGAACCTGCACCTGGATGACCAGATGACTCTGCTGCAGTGCTCCTGGCTCTTCCTCATGTCTTTCGGCCTGGGCTGGAGATCTTACCAGCAGTGCAACGGCAATATGCTCTGCTTCGCGCCAGACCTCGTCATCAACGAGTGTGTATCAATCCATTTTCAGTCTATGTATAAGTCTAACCTTTGTTGTTTAATTGAATGCAAAAAGTAATACCACCATAATGTGTTTTAAGTCCTCCAGATTAAATATGTCAGTGTTGCCAGTACTTAGAATTTTATCAAATTTGTAATAGTGAAAGTTAGACTATAAAATACCACGGCCTTGCAAATGGGAGTCTTTCTTTGCACTTCACATAAATTGAGCACTAATGTGATATTTTCCAGCCTATGATTTTTTTTTTTTTTTTTCCATCAGTCAGCCAACGGATACATCGTTTGTTTATGTATATCAGTTCAGCTCTGTGCTCTGTGTGTCTTATCTCCTGAGAATCAAACTGTGTCTGTCAGCTGTCATCAGTTTCATCCCTCTTATAGACTTGATGACTCGGTTTGTAAATAGCTCTGTGTGTAGCGAGCAGTCGGCTCAGCTACCGTGCTTAGGGCTGTAATAGGCCTTTTGATTTCATAATAACAAGCTGAAACTTGACAGGATCATAATTATCTGTTGATGTTATGTTCTTTTTTTTTGTCAGTCAGCCCCCAACAAAATTCAACTACAGCCGTTTTTTTGTCTTGGATTATTGCAACCTTGAAACATTCCCTTAGTTTGGTAAAGGCCTGTTGCCAATTTCAGTTCAAATGATGGTGTCATGAGTAATGTCCAATAATCTGTCCCTAGTGTCTTGTGGTGTACATTTCTAATGCATTTGATGTTCAATGTGACTCAAGGCCTGAAAAAGCCACCCCTAAGCATAAATTCCATTAAAGTTTGTCCCGCACCTTTACCTGAGATGAAACTTACTCATTTGAAATGTGCATCCTCAGCCTTCTGGAAGAATGATTTAAAATAGGATCCACTACCTTGAACAGAGATATTACATGGAGCTGCTTCATCTTCCTGATTGAGACGACACAAGCAGCCCTTATGAATCTAACTGTGACTTGGAAGAGCCATGCTATTTAACCCTTTCTGTTTAATTCCACCAGGGATCGGATGAAGCTGCCCTACATGGCCGACCAGTGCGAGCAGATGCTAAAGATTTCCAGCGAGTTTGTCCGGCTGCAGGTTTCCAACGACGAGTATTTGTGCATGAAGGTCTTGCTGCTGCTCAGCACAGGTCAGAAGTTTTACTTAAGAGCAGCTGAATCTTCTTCCACCATCACGCGTTGAACGTTGTTCTGTGGGAATGCAATCGTTACAAAGGCTATTACTCCAATCCAATACTGTCTACAGCGGCTGGAAGATAATATCGATGTATGCACAGGACAAAACATCACAGCACTTTATTAACTCATTAACTCACATGCATCTATTGTAAATAAGTGAATCTTCATAGGGCTACCTGGTTTAGTAAAGAATAATACACACCTGATTCCACAAGTACACAACTCCACTTCATGTTATCTCTAAGGTAATCTAGTGCAGGAGAATTAAAGATGTAAACAAAGATTCTTATCTGATTTAAATGGATTTAAAACATATTTAAAACTATAATTGCAGGCAGCTTTAACACTGTTAGCACGGTGCTCCTCGGGGTGGGCGGCTTTTGTCCTGAACCTGCACATGTTCTGTGCTGCTTAATATTACTGGAGTGCAACCTGAAAATGCCTTTAATGTATATTAATCAGCTGCCGTTTTTTGCCCTTCACTGCCTGGACGTGATCATTATCCTTATCTCTATCCCAGATGTTGACCTTTACTTTCCCCTCTCTTGCAGTGCCAAAGGACGGCCTGAAGAGCCAGGCAGTGTTTGACGATATTCGGATGTCGTACATTAAGGAGCTGGGGAAAGCCATTGTGAAGCGCGAGGAGAACTCCAGCCAGAACTGGCAGCGTTTCTATCAGCTCACCAAGCTGCTTGACTCCATGCATGAGGTACAGAGATCCAGCACGCAAAGACAAAGATGCAGTTCTGTTATTACACCTGTCTTCTGCAGCTTTCCTCATCCTTAAACAGTGACTCATCTGGGATTGAGCTGATTCATTTGTTAGTTTAAAACATGTACATGGTTCAAAGAGAAGAGGTACCCTTTTTTAGGATTGTAACCACTCTGCCTTGTTTTTATTTTGTGAAACCGGCCTTTGTTACTAATACAGAATGTTGTGAATAAATGTTTCTCTCTGGTATCCTTTGCATATACGACTGATTTAGGCTCTAAATGATGGTTGTACCATCTCACTAGCATTGCATCAGATATATTGTATGCCAAGATCAATTCTTTTTCTCATGCAGCCAAATGCTGATTGTGTGTTTTTAGTGTTAATTATCCACTAATGCATTCTCCTCTTGTGTCTGCAGATGGTCGGTGGACTGCTCAGCTTCTGCTTCTACACCTTTGTGAATAAGTCCCTGAGTGTGGAGTTCCCGGAGATGCTTGCAGAGATCATCAGCAACCAGTTGCCAAAATTCAAGGCTGGAAGCGTCAAACCTCTCCTCTTCCACCAGAGATGACTGTGCCCCGTAAGAGACACAATGCCTTAAAATCCCACCACATCACCTCACCGATTTCCCCCATTCCTCCGATCCCCCTGAAGAGCGACAATGAAAGGACCGAGGATCCGAGGCGAGGAGTGAATGATGTTTGTGGGAGCGAGTATGCAACCTTGTGTAGTGGCTAACGTGTCTGGAGGGAGAGAGCAGAGGCGTTTGTTGAGAAACCAGACAGCAAGCACAGAGGTTTGTTTTTAAGTAGGAAATGTTTGTAAGATAAAAGATAATCAAAGAGATATAGGCTAACATCCATGTTGTCTCAGGTTTCTTACCTTCAAAACCAGAACGATATCTAAGATAGATAAAACAAATATCTATACAGGTTCTGATAGTATTTTCTAAATTTCAAAATTGTAACAGTTTATACAGTTTTCCAGGTCGCTTAATTAATAACATGCTCTTAAGTAGGCTTTTAGTATGTTTACCGTATGTTCCTTTATTAGTTTTTATAGTACGTTGTAACAAAATCTTATCAGTCATATGGAAAGGAACTTCTGTTTTGCAGTCATATAAAAAGCATATTTTCTTTTTGCTTTGATTGATAGCTTGGACGTAAGAAACAATTCTGTTGGATTGTTAATCGATGGCATTGTTAAAAGGATGATTTCTCCCACATGCTGACCTCTTCCAGGTTTACACACATCTATTATAAAAGGGAAAAAATATGTGCCTTTTTTGCTTCAAATATCATCAAAGCCATTTCTTTCTTCCTGTTCAAGCCATGCTCTCTTTCACCCATCATGGTATATACCTTTATCGTATGTTGATTGTACATTTTACTTTACATGCAGTTGCAAGTTTTCCTCTTATTTTCTTTTTTTTCAATGGCTGTGTAATCTTAAAAAGTGATAGTTTGGCCCTTCTTCCATTTGTAGAAATTATACTCTCTGAACTTTTAGGGCAGATTATTCAAAGCCTGCTTCTTTTCACGTCACATCCCTCACACACAACTCCTTAAGTGTGATTCGAGCACTTTGTACTCTGCTAAAGGCTTTAAAAGACTGTGAAGAATGACTGTTATGCTGTACCAGTCTTTAATACATGACTTTAGATGGAAGTCATAAAACGTTTTCTATAGGAAATAGCCGGCTTCATTGACGTTAATTTTATCCACCACTCCTGCCCCAACAGTCTAATAATGGAATGTGTTAAATACCTGCGTCTGCCAATCAGAGAAGAGAGGACATGTTTTATTGTGTTTGCAAGATTATTTTACAATCAGGATTTTTAATCAGCATAAACTAATTTCTGTGGTTCTAACATAGCTCAAACTGTTTGGAAAATAACCATCCTTCAATTTTTAACTTCTTTTTACAGTCTGTTTTGTAAAACGGACAAACATGCAGTCATGATTCTGCCACTGTTGATCTTCTTCGATACTTTAGATCCACGCTTGCAATAAGCATCTGACTTTGGGTATTTAATTATTGAAAGCTTTTGCATTGTTGCTGTGCTGTATATGTTAAAGGAATAGTTTAACATTCTGGGAAATGCGTTTATTTGCTTGTGAGATGAGAAGATTGATACCATTCCCATGTATGGTGAATACGTAGCTGGAGGCAGCAGCCAGTTAGCTTAGCACAAAGACTGAAAATGAGGAACCAGCAAGCCTGGCTCTGTCTAATGGTAACAAAATCTGCCTACCAGCACCTCAACAGCGCAATAATACCCAGGTTATATCTCATTTGTTTTATCCATACAAAAACCAAAGAGTAAAAACAACAACAGTTTTCTGAGGGGTTATGTGATTATGTGCTGGAATATATTTCTTGTAACTTTCCTGTAGTCTCCGCTGGTTGCCTGGCAACAGGTCAAGAAATAATCAGACACTTAACACCCAGTAAAACGCTTAATTTTGTTTTTTTGTATTCCTCCGTTTTTGTGTTGATTTAAAAAAAAAAAAAAAAAAAAATATATAGTGTGTATTGCTGAGCTGTAAAGGAGCTAATAAACAGATTACCTTTAGACAGAGCCAGACTGTGTTTCTCCTTCCCAACCCGTTTCCTGTCTTTATGTTAAGCTAAGCTAACTGGCTCCTGGCTGTAGCTTTATAGTTGCCATACACAGATAAGTGGTATCAGTTTTCTTGAAAAGAAAGTGAATAGGTGCATTTCCCAAAATGTGGAACTTTTTCTTTAAAATGAACAGTATATGTGATGGACAGCTTGTGTATACAGCTTTTTGGATCAGGCGTTGGCAGATTCATTACCCTATAAACCTCTCACCGCTGCTGATGACCTTTGACCCTTCCGGTTTTGCCTTCTGCTCCTTTAACGCCCTGTCGGCACCTTCTCTTAATGTCTGTGTGTCTTTAGTACATTGACGTGCTTCTGTGTCTGTCTGTCAGGTAGTCAAGCCCATATGTTTAAAAGCACTTAGCATCAGTCACCTCATGGAGTCATGTTGCAGTGAAAGTGTAGCGTCACTGACTGGGGAGGCAGGCAAAATGGATCCTTTTATTCTCTGGGAACTATTTCAGTGCCAAACTCCGGTTTTGTCTGTTTTCAGTGATGCTGAAAGTTGGGTCAGTGTTTCTATCAGATGAAGAAACCTAGTCCCAGTATTGAAGCTTATAAATATATCCTCAAATAGATTCTGTCCACTGGATTGAGGTCATTGTTAATGAGTGATAATAAGTGAGCTGTATTTTAACACAAGGCACTCACAGATGTGTTGTGTAATCACACAAAATAATGTAGGTCTGTCAGTATCCCTTTGTGTTCAGTACAGTGGGGGCACCCAAGGTAAAAATTTGTATTAATGTGCATAAAAAAGCCAAGAAAAGATCTCCAAAAGGCATCAAATGACAGATTAGACGTTCGTATAATATGTCACAAAAAGTTATTTTATTTCCATCATTTACACTTTCAAAATAACAGAAAACAAAAAAATGGCGTCTGCAAATGTTTGGGCACCCTGCAGTTTATAACATGCACTGCCCCCTTTGGAAAGCTGAGACCTGACAGTGTCATGGATTGTTCTCAATCATCGTCTGGAAAGACCAGGTGATGTCAATCTTAAAGTTTTAAATGCCCAGACTCATCTGATCTTGCCCCAACAATCAGCACCATGGGTTCTTCTAACAGTTGTCTAGAAAACTGAAACTGAAAATAGTTGACGCTCACAAAGCAGGTGAAGGCTATAAGAAGATAGCAAAGCGTTTTCAGATGCCAGTATCCTCTGTTCGGAATGTAATTAAGAAATGGCAGTCATCAGGAACAGTGGAAGTTAAAGCAAGACCTGGAAGACCAAGAAAAATATAAGACAGAACAGCTCGCAGGAGTGTGAGAAAAGCAAGTCCAAACCCACGTTTGACTGCACGATCCATCCAGAAAGACCTGCAGACACTGGAGTTGTGGTACACCATCCCACTATAAAGAGATACTTGTACAAACATGGTCTTCATGGAAGAGTCATCAGAAGAAAACCTCTTCTACATCCTCACCATAAAAATCAGCATTTGAAGTTTGCAAATGAACATATAGACAAGCCTGATGCATTGTGGAAACAAGTTCTGTGGACCGATGAGGTTAAAGTAGAACTTTTTGGCCAGGATGAGCAAAGGTACGTTTGGAGAAGAAAGGGCACAGAATTTAATGAAAAGAACCTCTGTCCAACTGTTAAGCATGGGGGCGGGGGTCAATCACGCTTTGGGGTTGTATTGCAGCCAGTGGCACAGTGAACATTTCACGAGTAGAAGGAAAAATGGATTTAGCAAATGTTGGAAGCTAACTTGATGCGATCTGTGAAAAAGCTGAAGTTAAAGAGAGGATGGCTTCTACAAATGGATAATGATCCTAAACACACCTCAAAATCCACGGTGGATTACATCAAGAGGTGTAAACTGAAGGTTTTGCCATGGCCTTCACAATCTTCTGACCTCAACATAATTGAAAATCTATGGATAGACCTTTAAAAGAGCAGTGCGTGACAGACAGCCCAGAAATCTCAAAGAACTGGAAAACTTTTGTAAGGAAGAATGGGCGAAGATACCTCAAACAAGAATTGAAAGACTCTTGGCTGGCTACAAGAAGCGTTTCCAAGCTGAGATAGCAGACAACATTTTTGTTTTTGTTTTTTTTTTCTGTTATTTGGAAAGTGTAAATGACGGAAATAAAATCTTTTTGTGACATATATACGAATGTCTAATCTGTCATTTGATGCCTTTTTGGAGATTTTTCCATCTTTCTTTGCTTCTTTATGCACATTAATACAAATTTTTCCCCGGGGTGCCCAAACTTTCGAACCCCACTGTAAGTGGGGAAAATGTGCTGCAACATTTTCATCAGTTCTCACTTCAGTTTGTAATGTGTTCAAAGCACAAGGAAATCCAGGTTTTTGACACGAATGTTAACCTTAAAGAGGAATTAATTTAATTAAAAATAAGAAAACCTTGACAGATTAAAGATGATGCCCTGCCAGTTAAAAAAAATAATTGGATAAATGTGTCAAGTGCTCATTTAAATTATGCTAAATGTCAAATTGTGTTGCTTAACGATCCCAACAAATATAAAGCACTCCTTATAAATGTAGAACCTCTCCCATGCTCAGGTTGTTGAAACTTAATGTCTGATTCACACAGTACGTTGTTGTTCGTGTTCAGTCGTGTTATGTCCTGACTTCCAGAACCAAAAAACGGTCAGTTTGAATTCCCATAATGTATCTGCTTCTGTGTTTGTTTGTTTTTGGTCAGGATTAGAAAAGTTTTAGAAATGTGCTGCAAAACTCTCGTCATTCATTCCCAGGCTCAGCAAAAGAATACTTGTTATTTTTCTCTATGATGTTTAATTCAAAATAGTTGAAAACCATTGTTATTAACTGTATAGGGGTTACTCATGGGTTACTTTCACATTCAGTGTATCCAAATCTCTGCTGCTGTTCATTTAAACAGGTATATACAGTATGTGTGTATATATATATATATATATATATATATATATATATATATATATATATATATATATATACACACATATATATATATATATATATATACACACATATATATATATATATATATATATATATATATATATATATATATATATATATATATATATATATATATATATGCAATAGAAACGAGCAATCATATGTCACCATCACATAATAGGATGTTGTTGCTTCCTTTTTTATTTCAGATTTTTCCAGTATAAGCTATTTGCATACAGGATATTCACATACATTATCTCTGCAGGCCAGATTTTCAGGAAAAGATACACTTAGTCTGTAATTAGTCTACACCAACTGCACACACAAAAAAAGCGTATTTGTTTGACTACAAGGTGACCAAAGCAAGCACAGACAAATTCAACACATGCAGTTTTAAACTAAGTAGCTCCTAGAAGACAAATGTTCAGTTCTTTGTTTTCTTTTTTTTTTACAGCTTTGGTCAGATTGTGTAATACTGTGAATAGAATAGGAGTCAGTCTTTTTCACACACAAACTGTTTGTGAAAGTAATCAACCAGCTTGAATCTAAGAAAAGATTTGCACTACCCAAATATTGTTTAAAAATCTATTTTATATAAAGCATATGCAGACATTAACTTTTCAGAATTATCAAGGGCAGATCGTTTCACTGGTATATGCTTTCTCTACAAAAGAAAAACATTTGCTTTGCTTAAATTGATTAATTGAATATGTACATATAATCCATTGTAAAGAAAATGTGGTGTATTTGTCTCCAAATAATAGTTTTTTTTTATATATATAAACATATATATATATATCACCCCTCTGTATTATTTCTCCTCTGTAGTGTTGATCTTTTCCTCCATTGATTAAAGGTGGAACTGTATGTCTTTGTGTGGTACTTCACAAAATAAGGAATTGTATGCTGATGTTTGCTGTGATGTTAACTCGATGATACTTGATTATGGAAACGGTAAGCTCGTTGTAAGACACTTTTTATTATCACAGCAAGCACTTGTTGGTCAAATAAATGCGCTTTTCCATTCTGACACCTGGTTTATTGGCTGTTGATGAAGACTGTTGGAGTTTACTGAAATTCTCAACCTTTGTCTATTAAAGGACTACATCTCAGACGGACATAGTGTACATTTTACTCCACTACATTAAGATTTTTTTTATGTCACATATCCGTTTATAGAATTGATTTATATTTTTATATGGAACTACCCAACAGTATAAAGGCTACAATTACTATTGGCATTTTAAAATTAGAATCTTAATATTCATGTGGCTGGGTAAGCTCTGGTGGTAGAGCGGCCTCACATATATAGAGATTACTCCTTAATGCAGCGGCCGCAGGTTTGCCTCCAACCTGTGGCCCTTTGCTGCATGTCATTCCCCCTCCCTCCCCTTTCATGTCTTCATCTGTCCTGTAAAATGAAAGGCCTAAAGTGACCCAAAATAATTAAAAAGAATTGTAGGCTACTATTCATGATCATATGGGCCTGGCGGTGTTCTTATGGTGCACTTAGTGCAAGTATTGTTTTTCCTTATTATTAATCATCTAGTAGCCAGTGTTGAGTTATAAAAAGTTAAAAACAATGTATTTCTGTTTATGTACGATGCAGCAAAGTTAGGAAAATATGCATTATCTCTGTGAAGAGGTCTCTCACTTTCCTCCTCTCTTCCTCTGACTCTAAAGAACTGATCAGGTCAAGTCTGGCATTTAACATATAGAAAGAAGCCGATTGCTTCACACCAGGAAGTAACCTCCTCTCTCCAACCACCTGGTGTCTTAGACTAGGCTGGAACAATAGAATGCTGAATAAATAACTGTATTTATGTTAGAATTTCACATTTACATTTGTTCTGTGACCGAAAACGACCCCCAAAGGGGCGGAGTTGAGGGCCATGTCCTTTCTCATTGGACAGCGAAGATGCGCTCGGCATTTTCGTGCCAACGACGGACCAATGAGAATGTATTTGAATGCACCAGGTGAAAAGGAACCGCCCCCCAGGTGCAGGGGATATGTGTGTGATTCAGGACTGGTCTCATGTGACTCCATCAGCGTGGATCAAGTCCGCTGTCAGCTGCAGTGTTATGTTGTTCGTCGTATTGTCTTTGTCTTATCATCTTCATCATGCTGTTTCATTAAACCTTTTCTTAATTCTCAATTGTATCCTCAGCCTCTCTTCGTCCTCATCAAATTAAAGAAAACGTGACAGCTGTTTTTTTAACACCACTAAACAAAACCAAGAAAAGAATACAACATTTCAAAACGTTAGGGGTGAGGCCTGTAGTGATCACACTTCATACCATTATCCCAGTGGGAGTTTTAGCCAAGGAGTCGGGGACGCGCACCCAGCTGCCTCTGTGATCTCTGCGCTCGTTCACGAGCATGTAAACACCTGACTCCTGCAGGGGACTGAGCCCGCAGATTTTTTCCTCGTAGAAAACCAAACTCCTCCGCAAAGCCTCCTGTTGATTCCACAGCTGTGTTGATTGTGAGCAGGATGGCGGATGAGGAGAAGTTGGTATCAGAGGAGCAGACGATGGACAGCGGCCCGCTGCCGGACTCCAGGCGGCGGACTCGGCTGTACTGTATGAATGGCGGACACCACCTCCAGATCCTCCCTGATGGGACGGTTCAGGGCCACAGGGATGACGGGGACGTCCACAGTAAGACTGCAGCACAACACCGCATTTTACATTCAGGTCAGGCATGCAGACATGATGCGTTCATTGCCTTTACTGTCAGCAGGAAAAGACAGATGTATCCTATAAATGTCTTTAATATAAACATTTTAAAAGGAAAACGCCGCTCATTTTAGGCTTGGAAAAGATAGAACATCTCTGTAGTTCTGTTTTGCACATTTGACTTCATATTAAATGTATTTAATGAACTTAACTGAGCTGCATAAGACAGACTATACAAAATAACATCAAGTAGCAGAGCCTTAACCGAAATTTGAACCCTAAATAAAATGAATGATGGTATAACACACTCCTTACAGTCAGGGAACTAAGACACATATTTACTTTCTAGAAAGCCTATCAACAGAGGAATTATAAAACATTGTAAAAATACAGGTCTTCTCAATGTCAATATGAAAGGTCATGCCAAACATGTCAACATATAGTTGCATGTCTGTCTTTACCAGTCTTCTTAGCTACCATAACTACCATATGTATTGTGGTATTTTGTGCAATTGTATTGTATTCTATGAAATGTATCATTTGTGTTTACGTTTTATACCATCAGGGACAGCAGATGAACATTTGCTTTTTAGGCTAACTCTAGCTCATTTAGGCCTGCAATTCTTTTGTTGATAAATGAGCATTGTCATTTCACATTTAGTTACCTGATTAGCTAATTAAATAAAATGCATGTTTGTCATTATTTCTTTAACAAGAGGCTTCCTGCTTCATACTTGAATACATCAGTTTCACATACCGGAAAGACTGACTGACATTGAAGACTTCAAGACAACAAATTGATCTAGTCACAAGAGTAACTGCACCATTCTCTTAATTTAATGAGACTCTGCACTAGCTATGTTATTCATCTTTTATTTTTTTTAACTTTTCTTAAACTCATTTCAGTTGTTTTAAAGCTCAAAGCTGTGGACAGAGGTGTAGTGGTCATCCAAGGAACAGAAGCCGGGCGATACTTGGCCATGAGCGACGAGGGCCGATTGTACAGTTCAGTGAGTATCTGCAATAGACCTGAAGATGCTATGTGAAAGTAAATATATACATTAAACTTTATGTAGGCATATGTAGATGAATATTCCATTATATGTTGTAAACAGTGAATTACTTTTTGGGGACCACATTTTTAAACTTTAAATCTTAAACCAAACCACTTCTCCTAAAGTGCTGTCAGCTGTTGGTGGGGTTTTTGTGTTCATCTTTCAGCCCACAGTGACTGCTGAATGTTACTTCCTGGAGAAGTTGGAGGAGAACCACTACAACACATATATACCTCAGAAATATCAGGAGAGGAACTGGTACGTAGCTCTGAAAAAGAATGGAAAACCTAAACTGGGTCCTAGAACTCACATCGGACAGAAGGCCGTCTTCTTTCTGCCCCGACAGCTGAGCGACGCCGGGGAGTAAAGACACTCTCAGCACACAGATACCTCAACCTAAATGGACGTGAGCTGCACCAAGATACACTTTAGTTCAATACACCATTTTAGTTCATGAACTGGGCCAGAACAAGAATGAATGTTGTGAAAAGGGTTGATGAGGTACTGGCTTGCAAAACAAATCTGTCAAGAACAAAAGAGGGCCAAGCTGCAAAAATTTAAAGGATAATTATTAGGGAAAGGACCAGCTAGCATCTGAGCTAAAATATTGTATGTATGCATGTCATCTTTTTCCCCACTAACACATCCCATTTTAGCTGGTGACAGGTCTTCTTATTGCAAAACATGAAGAGCAAACAAGAAAACATGTATTCCACTATATATATGTATACATACACCATTATAAAAAAGTAGTATATGATGTAGCACATTTAATGTGCATTTAATTTATAAAGTAATGCCTCTGCAGATGCAGACAACAAAAAAAAAGAAAGTATTTTACAGCTTGAAAAGGGCTGTTGAGCCACTCACCTCTCTATACAACAGGATGTAAAGCTGAAAAACTGTAATTTCTTATTTCCAGCAGGTACACTTTGCTGCCACTAATGTGTAAAATTACTCAATGACCAAGTGCACCATTGAACAGACAAAAGCTGCCACTTGAGCCACACAAAAAAAAAAAACTGCACTTCATTATACTAACCTGTAAATATAATCAAGAATGTAATACAATCCAGACAACTCAGAAATGACGCATTAAAAGTGACATTTATTTAACAAACGTTTTCTGTACAGTTTCATAACAACAAAACCCCAAGGTTGCAGCTTTACATCACATAGAAATAAGCATAATGAGTCTGTAGCAAAGCCATGGCAGAAGTATGAAGTTAACTGATTAAACAGTTCAGTTTGCTGGACCAGACTAAAATTCATATGAACTCTTTGCATTTAAAACAGTAGTTAGATGATGAAAAACTATTATCCTAACATGTCATTTCCCTTAGATAATAAAAACAAAAACCACTGCGTAAGTCATTCCTTATTTTATTTGTCTGGGACTTAAAATGATAGGAACATCCTTTGGGTTTTATTGGTTATGTTTCTAAAAGTGCACCTGCATACAACATTCTTTGATAGTTTTGATGTCCACAAGATAGTTAACACCTTATTAAATCATTTCAAAAAAAATTAAATCTTAAAAGCAAAAACCCTTATTGTTTTGCTCTTAAATAATTGATCCAAATGTCTGAGTGAGATCATAAACAGCTGAAATCCAGACAGCCAGGACTCTTCTGTCATCACAGAGCTTTTTCACTGACAATGAATGATATGACTCTGCTGACTCACTGAAGAATGGTCAGGCTATTACTTCTACTTGAGCTTGTTGAGGACATGAACCAGTAGATGTGTTCATACAGCTATGCCAATCCTCCTGGTTGCTGGCACAACTCTGCATGCCGGTTTTGGGGCCCATCTAGTTTTTGGCTTGTTTAAAAACCTGGATCATCTAAAAATCATATTTGTAACTTAAATTCTATTTCCGGGGTGGATTGTCTTACCTGATTTTATGTACAACAAATCTAGCAGGCATAACTATAACTTCCGATACATCGACGTCATGTTTATGTGCTCTACTCACAAGCCTGTAGGTTTTATGAGACAATGCCCTTAATGAACAGTTTCTAACCAGTTAGAAGCAGACAACACTGCCCCCTCCTGGCTACACAAAAAAGGGCAACACTAGCTAAAACCAACAAGTGAGTGAAAAGTGTGGTATATCAGCATTTACAGCCTAATGAAAGCTTATTTTTAATAAGTGTACGTGGTATCTAAAAACAGTCTATAATAGTCACAATAAAACCATGATAACTGCCCATTACAAAATGTGTTGCATGCTGTGGCACGTCTACAGAGTTGTATTAATACCCGCGAGACGCTCTCTATTTATTGACCTTAAGGGCAGATGCATGCTCGTTTGCTACCATCAAATAATATAAGGCATTACTCATACATTACAGACAGATGTACATAGCACTTAACATTCACTACTAATGAGTACATCAAGGGAATATAATTGTTAACTATTTTCCATTAATAAAGTTTCAAAACAAGTGATATAATTCCTGAATATTTTATTGAGAGTTGTCTTCATCTATAACTCGTCTGGCCGATTTCTGGTGAAGTGTCTCCACTTAAAATTTGAACTCTTCGCAGAGTTGCTGCTTGTGTTGGTCACGTCCAGTTCTCCCACATCCAACACCCTGGATTTAGGTTAAGGGAAGACGACGAATCAAGTCCAGAAAATGGACTTCAGAAGTATTGGTAATATTCAAGCGTGTGTGGTGTAATGTCTGTGGTTTGTAATGTTGACATGCACATTAATAACTCAGACTGACAAGATTAGGATACTAAAGAGCTACATTGCACAGAAGACCAACTACTTGTTCTCAATATATTTTTGCAATTTTTGTTGCTGTGTGTATGTTATGTCTCCATTGACAAACCACAATGAGTGTGACCAGATTTAATTTACCTCTAATAGATGAAGAGAACCCTTGTCCGGGGAAGAGTAGCATAGGTGGGATCAGCAAGTTTACGCACTTTGGAGTAGTTAACAAAGCCTCTGACGAACAGCATGAAGCCTGCAGGGCAAAGGAAAGATATATAATGCAAAATAAGACAATTACCTAAATGTAATTGTGGGAAATAACACACAGTGCTATTTGTTTATGAAATATTTTGTTTCTCACTTACCCAGGGCCAGGAACACCCACCACAACCAGTACTGTCCATCAAAGTAACCAGGGAAGTAGGTAGAAAACTGGAAGACATAAAAAAACAAGTACCTGTCAGGACTTGGGCAACCCATAATCCATGATCCTAGAACGTTATCCTAGACCATTTTCAGACTTTATGTCTTCCTGTACAGTGACACAGATAAGACCTAGTAATCCTGCACCATTACAACACTGAACACTCATTCAGTGGCCAAACTGCTTTTGGTGAATATTCACTAAATAGCTCTTACCCTGACAATAAGAACCCATTTGATGAGGGACAGGCCGAAACCAGAGATGGCCCCATATCGGCCGGCGGCTGACGTGGTCAAACAGAACGACAAGAAGAAGCCGATCCAGTTGAAGAGGAATGCCACTGGGGACAAAAAAAGAAGAATATGTCATTTTCAAACCATGACCAATAGATGGCAGGAGATTTTTAACCAAAGATGTCCAATTTTGAAGACATCAAACTGGCTGGCACACATTTTCCTCCTATTCCGTCTTTTGCTGGAAAACAAACTTGTGGAGAGCGTACTGGCATTTGCACGCAGTACATCGTGTAACAGCCTTTGTGAATATGCCAAATTCAATTTAGAAAACAGTACACCAGAGCCCTTATTCAAGAGCAACTACGCAACAAATGTTAGGAGAGCGTATCCTTTTTGTGTTCAATGACCAAATTTTACAGATATACTGTACATATATAAAAAAAAATCATCATGTGATTACAAGTCGGCTCTATGCAAGAGAGAAATTGAAAGTCAGTTTACTCTTTTAGAAAGTGAAACTGTACACGGGCCAATTGTTGAAATGCTGAACTAGTTCTTACTGAAGAAAGTGAGCATGAAGATGCCGTCATTTCCTATTCGCAGCTGGTCGGCATCTTCAAAGTCATCCCTGGCCACAAAGTCGTCCTCCTGCACCAAACAGCAAGAAATATGTCAATAAATTACAATAACATGTTTACATTCATGGTTACATTCATGTTTTGTTTGTATTAGTACATGACAAGAAATATTTCTACATGTCTGAAAATGAGATGAGTCTACCGTGACTCTTCCAGTGACCAGGGGGATGGCTGCCTCTTCTTTGCTTCGCTCAGCTTCGTCATAGGAGGGCAAAGTGGTGGCAACACTGTAGGATGGAGGGTTGGGAAATCTTCCTCCATCTTCCTTGTATTCAAAGAAAGCTGTGGAGGTAACAAGCAAATGACTATACATCCAGGTACAGAGGTCTTGTCTCAAAATAAACTTCTAAATATGATACTCATGAGTGACAGTGGACAAAAAAAATAAAATAATAATCCTCTTCAGGGTTTTTAGTGATCATTTATCATATACAGTAAGTAGGTTGGGCTATTAAAAGGCTCTTTCTGACCAATGGGATTTTTGCAGTTCCTAGAACATAATGTTCCTAGAACTCTTTTTCCTTGTGTTCCAACTGGACCAATTTTAGGATTATTAAGTTCCGCAATTCCTTTTCCGCATAGGAACCCTTAGTGACCTAGCAACGTCTGAAACACAAACAGTTGCAATTCACCTACGTATGCTAACTCATAAGACAAACATCACGCATTCAACCAGCTAATTGTTAATGCTAGTTAAACTTATTTGTTTTGTTTGCTTGTTGCGCTCTGCTCTTCTATCTTCTGCCATCATATATTAATTAGGATCATATCACGCCTGATCCTTCGCCTTCTGTGTTTTTCTGTTAAGTACTCCAGCCTAGTCTTTAAACATCGCAGTGGCTTGTTGTACTATGTGGCACTTGAGTCAAGTAACGATGCTATAAAGACCGTTGCCATGCTTGCGTCACTCCCCTACCCCTCCTCCCAGTTCCTATGAATCAAATCTCTTTATGCAGCACGGAGAGAAAAGCTGGACATGGTGCCTAAAGATATTATCTTTACACATACAAGTACCAAATGATAAAACATGTGTTGGACTATCCTTTGTAATTTTGGGAAATAAGGCAGAAAAAACATCACCAGTTATATCCACTAACAGACAGATAAATAAACAGGCATTGATACATTGCTCTCTGAATTAAATGTGTATGTAAATGTTGATGTAACTGCAGAAGTGAAATGATTCAATGTTGACTGATTAACAGCTGTTAGGAAAGGTTTGACTGCTGACTGACAAACTTCTTTCACTTCTGAAGGAAGCGGAAGTAGCAGAAGCAGAAAATTATAAGACCAAACCAGGGAGGGATGACTAACGGCAGGAAGAAAGACCAAAGTATCTGTATCCATTTCTGTTTATGTTCTGTCCCATACAAGCAAAGACTTTCATCTGGGTCATTTGGCAGATGTCCAGAATTCTCTTTTGTGTTCAGATCAATATACTCACCCAGGAAGCGCTCAATGCTTATACGTGTTGACCTATGCCCTCTTAAGAAGTGAGATTACAAACATCAGACCTTTCTATAAGGCTGTGCACACAAGCTACTCCCCTTTAATTTATTCATTCCAAGGCTAGCAGTGTAGGAAAAGATAAAGTAAATCAGTACTCTAGTTATAAGGCATATACACATTTACAGAGGGAAATGTTTTACTTTTTACACTTGTTTGAAATTTGTCTGATGGCTGTTGAAGCTGTTTCAACAACTGCATATACTCCTGACTACTTTTAACTTTCATTTTCAACATTTAAAATACGTCATACATGTTGAGGCTGGGATCATACAGCACGTGACTTGTTTCTGCTCTAATGCAAGGCACAGCTATCAGAAGGTTCTCACTTTGGACGACCTATCTGCCCTTTATTTTTATGTATTACCTTGTGATTTTGTTTGTACTTTGTTTTAATATGTATCATATTGTATGTTTAAAGTAAAGCACTTTGGAATTTTTTCTGTGAAAAGCACTATATAAATACATTTTACTTACTCCTGAAGAATAATGTGACACTGTGGAAATAACTATTCTATAAATATCTCTTCCCTTTTGCTTCATAGGCACATTTCACTGCAAGTACTTCTACAATCGTAATGCTTTCGATGCAAGCCTTTAAAATGTGTATGTAGTGGAACTAGTATTAAATGTATTTCAATGTTACTCCCACATCTAAATTGCATTGTTTCTGAGTTATGGGAGAGTGTGTGATGGAGCAGTGATGGTTCCTAACCTGCATTTGCTGCAGCGATGCTGCTGTAGGGTGGTGGTGCATCCTGAGCAGGACCCACCTGGGCTGGCTGAGCCGGTTCCTCCTCATTCACCAGCTGAAGAAATGTTAATGACAACACAACTTGGGTCAAACTTAAATCTATGAAAAACTTAGTTTTGGAATGATTATTTTGACTGATAAAGCCATTGCGATGCAACTTACAGAATTTAAGGGACTGATAATTTATGCATCATTAGTCTCATTTTCATTTAAGAATATATTAAAATTATCATGCTAGGATTTTATTTTTTATATACAAGCATCTGTACCAAACAGAGATTTGTAGGCTGGGACACCTCAGCAGCATCACAATACTTAATTCAAAATGGTATTTTGACACATATTTTGCCTTTGACAAATATTGTGCCTCCTGCAATTTGGATTTTGCACTAGTCCATGTTGTGGAGACAATAAATATCAGATAACTGGTGCCATACTGTTCATACCGTAGTAGCTATATCTGTACGATTTTTGATTGTATTCAGTCTTACAATGTTGCAAGACCATCTGTTGTTCTATCTGTAAATACTCATTTAAATTTCCAGTTGTGACAATGTGACATTAAAAGAAGATTTGGACTATATTTATTTATTTATTTATTAATCCCACAAGGGGAAACTACACTTTACACTCTGTTGTTATTACACACAGGCCTGAATTACACACACATGCTCAGGTCCTATACATGCACTAATGGAGAGATGTCAGAGTGAGGGGGCTGCCCATGGAAATGCGTCCCGAGCAGTCGGGGGTTCGGTGCTTTGCTCAAGAGCACCTTGGCAGTGCCCGACTCTGCTTAAAAATACACCCCCATCTACTTAGGCCAGGTTGTGAACAAGCACAATACCGATAGACTGGAGGTGCTTTAGGGAAAACATAGTAAAAGTGTGCCAACTCCTCAAAGAGTAATAAACCTGTATCACTGATGTCGCACTTGATTAATATAACGTTACTGTGCAACAAGTGGTTATGAAAGATATGTCTGCAACCATTACTGTCTCCAAACAGAAATGATTGGCCACACTGTTCTATCAATGATAACACAGTAACCTCTGATACATCATCAAAACTACATAGCCGCAATTAAACTATGAACTGTGTACACTCGTGATCTCACACATTACCTGCAAATCAATGTATGTTAATAAATAAGCAGGCTTCGCATCAGAATTTCGATCCCGTTTTGTCGCTGGAGTTTCAATTACTGAGCAGCTAGACTGGTCAATGTGCTGGATCAAGGCTTGACAAAGTGACACTACACAGCACTCCTTTTCAGGCCAGCCAATACTAAACTTTAGCTAATGAGTAACTTACTAAGCTGCTAAATGAAAATAGGTCACATAGGTGACTTCAAATAATACGTGACGAAATTATGATTATTTATTGATAGTTTATTGTAATGTGAACAATTTGTTTGCTATTTATCGCCAACTCAGGCCCGCCCGTAAACAAATGTCGGTCGAGCTCGTTGTTTTCCTCTTAGTGACTGGCTTATGTTGACTAGCGTTAGCGTTAGCTGATGGCTCACTAGCTAGCTACATTTTGGCGTGCCAGCAAACTGTTACATACCTCTTGATATCTGACGTTGCTGTTTTGTTCTGCCATTGTGGAAGAGGAGCGAATATTTAATGCGTCCCCTTCCCACTTCAGCTGTTAAAATGCGTTGAAAGATGTGTTAAAGGAATCTCGTCAACGAAGTAGCAAAGGTAACGTCGCCTTCTAATCGGCCATCTCCTTCCTTCTTCCCCTGACGTCCGCACGGTAGCTGGCAGGCTCTGATGCTGCCTTCAGGTACTGTCGGTATATTGGGTGACGAGGAATTCGTGCATGAGCAAGTAAATGCCCCGTCTTAAAAATCCAGGTAAAGAGGTTTTCTACAAAAGCTGCATTAAAATATATCCAGAAGAACATACATTAAAGATATTTTAACTTAATATTGAATATCCGTGCACTTTCTGTTAACTAAAAGATTCAACATTTGTCATTTGTTTTATCAGTGTATGCATACCAGAATATTTTAGGTTTATGTTCAACATTTTTATAAGGAAAAAGAATGGGCAAATTATTATATAGACATTCTTATAGGTTTTGAAGGTAATCCGATGGTAAAATGTTATTTTTACTATGTTATTATCACAATTATTAGTATGGTACTTGTCGTTATATTTCATCGCCGGCAGTTTGTTTAAAGTGCCATTTTACCTTTACTTCCAGCACAATTCTGGAAATAGACGCTTACAAGCAGCACTTAAATGTCACATTAGTTGTTCCGCGTTGTCATGTGACAGGAGGAACAGACTGAACACCATAGGCCTACAGAAATTAAAAATCAAATGCACTTTATTAAAAAGAACAAATGAGAAGCAAATTTTATATGAACACAATCACATGAAAACCAGAATAGCCTGCACAATACCAGCATCTGTTTATTTTTTACATGGGTGAGGTTTACCCCAAGCACTGCTTGATATATCTCCACAGGAAGATAAAGGAATCATTGGAGTGTTACATTTTGAAAAAGACTTCATGAATCCAAAGTATAGACAAGATATCTTCAGTTCTTCTTTGGTACTGGGGGAGGTGGCTCCACCAGCTTGTTGTGCACATGCATCATCCCTAAAGAAATAATTAACTGTGATTCATGCTTGTTTTGCAGATAGTTTTGCTTTATGCAACCTGGGTTGCAACTCATTAAAAGCAAAATACAGTAGTTTTTTTTAGCACTGTTGCTTTGAGATTTAGTCTCACCTTTGAAGTACTTTACAGTTTTGACTCTCAGTTCAAGGGTGGCGTCTTCATCACATACAAAAACAGTCTGTGGGTGCTGCTGGAACGCAGACACTGTCCACATGTGATTCACACCGTCCTCTATAGCTTTGTATAAAGCAAATGCCTTGTGTGCTCCAGTGATGAGAATCATGACCTGGGAAGAAATGAAATGTTTGACCTGTGACTTGTGTGGCTGTGCAAGAGTAACTTACAGTTGGTGTTTTTTGGTGCATCAGGAAAATGACAAGATCACAATGCACACTGTTCTGCAACTTAAAGTTTTGACAGAAAATGATCATTACTAACATATGGTAGGCTATGTTTATGATTTTGCAGAAACATAAACACAGAACTCAAAAGCAGGAAAGATCGTTGACATTCATCTAGGCTTCTAACCTCTTTTGCGTCCATGACAGTGCCCACTCCCACAGTCAGTGCCATGGTGGGCACCTTTGAGAGATCCCCATCAAAGAATCGGGCATTAGCCATGATAGTGTCCTTTGCCAGGGTCTTCACCCTAGTCCTGGAAACTAGACTTGAACCAGGCTCATTGAAGGCAATGTGGCCATCTGGTCCAATACCTGACAAGGACAGGAGGAGCCGTTTGAATGGTAACTACCACTACAACAATGACTGCAAAATCCCCTGATACCAGAATGGTATTGATGACAAATCTGAAATGTGTAGTTGGTTATGTATTTCATTATCAGCACTGTGACATACTGACCTCCAACAAAGAGCTCGATCCCCCCGGCAGCTGTTATCTTTTCCTCAAAGGCTGCGCACTCCACCTGCAAGTCAGCAGCGTTGCCATCCAGGATGTGGGTGTTCTCTGCTTTTATGTCTATGTGCTTGAAGAAGTTATTCCACATGAAGGAGTGGTAGCTCTCAGGGTGATCTCTGGGAAGTCCTATTCAAGATTTTATGACAGTTTCTTATCACAGCAAGATCACAGCTTTCAAGTTTTCCTCAATGTGTAAGAAAGTTATGTGGGAGAAAGAACAATGAAAACTTACCTACATATTCATCCATGTTGAAAGTTTTTACATACTGGAATGAGATTTGTCCCTTCTTGTAGTACTCAATAAGTTTCTTGTAACAACCCAGGGGGGTGCTCCCTGAAGACAGGCACAAGCTTACAAAGCAAAAGTAACAGAGTGGAATAGTACTGCACTCACATGAGCATTTTATTTTAAAGTCACGTACTTGAGTCTTTCCTTTTCTTTTTTATGTTTCAGAGAAAAATGTTGTATTTACGGCACTAAATTTATGCCATGGATACTGTGTCTTTGCAATACATAGTTTACATGTAGTTTACCCTAATTGCATGGGTTAAGTTAAAGGGCCTGTGGTGGCTATTTCCGAAACTGACACTGAATCCGCAGAAGGGGGAAATATTGTATCAGTATCTCAAGCATTAAATCCTGAAACAATACACAGCTGTACGGGGTTGCCAGCTCCTACTCACCTGTGGGAAGCCCCAGGGTGAAATATCTGTCTGGGCCAGGTTTGAACAGTAAAACCTTGTTTCTAATGTACTTTGCAGCCCACTCGCTCGCCTGGTCGTAGTCATTAAGAATGATCAGCTTCATTGTCCTGGAGAAAAAACACACGAAAAGAGTTGCTTGTCTGAAGGAGACTCGAAGTTATTCAGGACAAAACACACCTTAACCAGACTTTAGACTCATCAAGGTAAATTAAATCGTCCAGCGACAATAAAGTAAGATTAATGCATTCATGAGTACTATTACTCAACAAGCTACCAAAAATTCAACTTTAACGCAACCGCGCATTGCTACCAAATCCTTCACTCTATTAATGTCCTAATAAACCCCCAAAGAAAACAATTATTGTATAACTTTACTCCTTTACCTTGGACTGTATCTGTAGCTTTTACCATAGACAGTATAAGAGGCGTTTACTCGCAGCAGACTTTTGGATGGATCATGTGATTCCTGCTGCTGGAAGCAAACAGCGCTCCTCGCGAGCGGAGGTGACGATTACTGAACATCAGCTATGGTAGCTGAATAATGAATGAAAGTAGCTATAGTTTGACTTGAGGGTTCCGGGCTGAAATATTATGGAGCTAGAATTGTTTCTTTATTACATGCGAGAAAATAAATGATCTGAGAAAAAAAAAATGTTTGAGAGAAAAAGTTTTCATACCAATAGCAGAAAAAAATCTCTCTCAAAATACTTTTTTAAACTCACAAATATATATTTGTTTGCAATCGGTGTGAAAAAGAATCTAAAAAAAAAGTGTTTCTTTCAAAACGTTTTTCTTCTCAAAACTTAAGTCTACTCTCGATTAAATTTTTTGCTCTCCTCTCAAGATTTTTCTCTGGGTGTGAAAATCATAGACGTATAAAGAGTTTATAAAGAGCTCTTTACATGTATGGTGAAAATAGTGTTGTGGGCGGGGCCACGTTCCTATTGGCCAGTTGGGTGAGCACTGTCTTGTCTTGGGACATCTGAATCCATCTGAATCATATATAATATCTAAATAATTCAGATGGACTCCCCGCCCATGACACTATTTTCACATCCAGAGAAAAATCTAAAAATTGAATAAAATGCTTTTTTGCTATCAGTGTGATCACTTTTAATCTCAAACATTTTCATTTTTTTTTTCAGCATTTATTTTCTCGCATGTAATAAAGAAACAATTATAGCTCCATACAATATGAGCGTCCTTAAATTAGTAAAAAACGGTTCTGTGGAAAGTGTTTTGACTGAAAGGTAGGTCAAAAGGTAGCCGCCAGTTTTCGAATGTGAGGAATATCCAACCAACGTCCAATATAAAACCAACTTTACCACATGTGGTTTATAGCTTTTTAGAAGCATTAGTGGTATGTCTAAGCTGGCCTACATATTGAGCTTTGTGGACAATTCCCAGTAGAATAAGTTGACACTCCGCTGTACTGTATGGTTTTCATTTTCATAGTATTGCCTAAAATTACAAGAGACATTTTAGTTGGAGAATCTTTGATATTACTTCTTATCGTGGCTTCCAGCTTAATTGAGTGGAAAAAAGAGGCCTTCACAACTGACAATGTACTTGTTTGTCTATGTTGCAAGTGTTCTACTAGGAATGACTTTCAGCTAAATAATCGTTTTAGCTAGCTAGCTACATGTCATGCTTGCTCTCTTCATTCATGTAACGCTATGGCATGACATATTTAACTAGCTAGCTAGCTAGGCAAACTTCCTAATAGAACACTTAGTGGTTGCTAAGCAACATATCTAGAAGAAAATGAGTACATTTTTAGTATAAATAAATAAATAAATGCTCAATAAATAAATAAGCATACAATTAATTGCCCCAAAAAATACAATAAACAAATAAATGTAGGTAGAAATTAAATTATACAGTGAGACATAAATGTATATATCTCTTTTAATTAGCTTCTTTATTTATTCACCTTTGTAATAATTACCTTATTTATTTATTGTCCGTTATAATCGTCAACTTTATTTATTAATTACTTATTTTTTAAATGTATTTATTTCTGTGTGTGTTTAAATTTTTTGTCTGTTTTATTCTTCCGTTGCATTTTCTACCCTATTTATTTTCACCCCTAGTATTTATTTCTGCCTGTCAGTTTTACATTTCTTCATGCATTTCTGCCTCATTATGCAAATGAGGAGGGGCGGGTCTTAAGGGCTCAACTTCTGCCCATTGGTTGGTTAGCATTTTACTGCATGGTCGAATCTACATGTCAGTGGAGCTCTGAGCCAACAGGACGGCCGGGGACAGCAGGGTTTCTATCGCCAGATGAGGGACAACTCTGTCCGGCTTATTTATGTAGCATGAAAGCTAGCGTTAGCTAACTAGCAACCAGCCCGTATCTAAATAATGTAAATACCTTTTAATTATCTCAACACTTTTTAACAGTCAAACTGAAACACTGGCGGTGAGCTCCAGGTCCTGCAGCCGCGGACGGACCGCTGCAGTGGGGCTCGGCCAGCGTGGAAACATCGCTAGAAAGCTCCGCTGCCGACCTCGACCTGATTGTCAGCAGGACACGGAGAGCTCCAGACCCGGTAGCAGCGGCACATCCCCCCTGGAGCTCACCGCCAGTGTTGGATAGCAAGCGAGCTTAGCGAACTAACCTCGCTTATAAATAAATACATTTTAGTTATCCTAACACTTTTAACAGTCAAACTGAAACACTGGCTGTGAGCTCCAGGTCTGCAGACGGACCGCCATCAGTGGTATATAATGCCTGCCTTTTAAATTAAATTGTATTTATTTATTGCGGGCTGGTTGGTTAGTTTGCTAAGTTCG
Organism: Percina caprodes; assembly: GCA_013375575.1. Lineage (NCBI taxonomy): Eukaryota > Metazoa > Chordata > Actinopteri > Perciformes > Percidae > Percina > Percina caprodes. The sequence continues at coordinate 941,534 of JABXJD010000172.1, read as the reverse complement.
CTTGCTATTCCACCAACACTGACGGTGCTACATAAATAAGCCGGACAGAGTTGTCCCTCATCTGGCGATAGAAACCCTGCTGTCCCCGGCCGTCCTGTTGGCTCAGAGCTCCACTGACATGTAGATTCGACCGATGCAGTAAAATGCTAACCAACCAATGGGCAGAAGTTGAGCCCTTAAGACCCGCCCCTCCTCATTTGCATAATGAGGCAGAAATGCATGAAGAAATGTAAAACTGACAGGCAGAAATAAATAGCAGGGGTGAAAATAAATAGGGTAGAAAATGCAACGGAAGAATAAAACAGACAAAAAATTTAAACACACAGAAATAAATACATTTAAAAAATAAGTAATTAATAAATAAAGTTGACGATTATAACGGACAATAAATAAATAAGGTAATTATTACAAAGGTGAATAAATAAAGAAGCTAATTAAAAGAGATATATACATTTATGTCTCACTGTATAATTTAATTTCTACCTACATTTATTTGTTTATTGTATTTTTTGGGGCAATTAATTGTATGCTTATTTATTTATTGAGCATTTATTTATTTCTGTATTTATTTTTAAATATGGTAGACCTGGTCCTCCATACTCACAAAGCTCATAGTGTCTCAAACCGCGCACTTCCGTTAGTGGACTAACGGAAGTGCACTTTGTACACAGGCATAATTGGAACAATGTGTTCATATATAATTATGAAATGTATTGCCTACCTTCCAGTTAAGTTGTATTTGTTATTTTTGTAACGTGAGAATTTACAGTAAATTAAAAAAAATTAACTCAACTTCAACACCTTAGGTTCATATCTTGCCCATACAGTTACTTATATACTCACATAAAGGATTATTAGAAACATTTCTCATTAATGCAATTATCTAATCAACCAATCACATGGCAGTTGCTTCAATGCATTTAGGGGTGTGGTCCTGGTCAAGACAATCTCCTGAACTCTAAACTGAATGTCAGAATGGGAAAGAAAGGTGATTTAAGCAATTTTGAGCGTGGCATGGTTGTTGGTGCCAGACGGGCCGGTCTGAGTATTTCACTATCTGCTCAGTTACTGGGATTTTCAGGCACAACCATTTCTAGGGTTTACAAGGAATGGTGTGAAAATGGAAAAACATCCAGTATGTGGCAGTCCTGTGGGCGAAAATGCCTTGTTGATGCTAGAGGTCAGAGGAGAAGGGGCCGACTGATTCAAGTTGATAGAAGAGCAACTTTGACTGAAATAACCACTCGTTACAACCGAGGTATGCAGCAAAGCATTTGTGAAGCCACAACACGCACAACCTTGAGGCGGATGGGCTACAACAGCAGAAGACCCCACCGGGTACCACTCATCTCCACTACAAATAGGATAAAGAGGCTACAATTTGCAAGAGCTCACCAAAATTGGACAGTTGAAGACTGGAAAAATGTTGCCTGGTCTGATGAGTCTCGATTTCTGTTGAGACATTCAGATGTAGAGTCAGAATTTGGCGTAAACAGAATGAGAACATGGATCCATCATGCCTTGTTACCACTGTGCAGGCTGGTGGTGTAATGGTGTGGGGGATGTTTTCTTGGCACACTTTAGGCCCCTTAGTGGCAATTGGGCATCTTTTAAATGCCACGGCCTACCTGAGCATTGTTTCTGACCATGTCCATCCCTTTATGGCCATCATGTACCCATCCTCTGATGGATACTTCCAGCAGGATAATGCACCATGTCACAAAGCTCGAATCATTTCAAATTGGTTTCTTGAACATGACAATGAGTTCACTGTACTAAAATGGCCCCCACAGTCACCAGATCTCAACCCAATAGAGCATCTTTGGGATGTGGTGGAACGGGAGCTTCGTGCCCTGGATGTGCATCCCACAAATCTCCATCAACTGCAAGATGCTATCCTATCAATATGGGCCAACATTTCTAAAGAATGCTTTCAGCACCTTGTTGAATCAATGCCACGTAGAATTAAGGCAGTTCTGAAGGCGAAAGGGGGTCAAACACAGTATTAGTATGGTGTTCCTAATAATCCTATAGGTGAGTATATATAAATAATAAATTACATCTGTAAATTATTCCCAAGCCTATATTAAACATAATTGAACCATGGATGTATAGGATTTAACCTAACAAGTTAGCTAGCAGCAGGACAATAGCTAGGATTTTAGAAACAGTGAGGTCAATTGAGTTTAAGTACAATCTAAACTCTAAACAGGTGTGGCCAGGTTGGTTCAGCAGTAGAGCAGGCACACATGTACTGAGGTGTATGCCCTTAATGTGGAGATCCAGGGTTTGAATCTGACCTGTGACAATTTCCTGCATTTCTTCTCCCCTCTAAACAGAGGTAATTTCACTGTTCAACTTAATTGTAAATGTGTACTAATTTACATTATGTATACATTTCTCTACTAGTTAGCCCTTTTTATTTTAGCTGTGTGCCAAAAAGCAGTACAACTTTAAGATAAGCCATTAAAAAATAAAACATGTAATATGCATTTAATGTAGAATGTGACCGCTTGTTTATGTCATCAAAACCCTCTAAATTCCCAGAAATATTCCCCATGTCTTCAATGGCAACTGGACAGAAGTAATGCCTACGTAAAGCCTTGGGTATCTTTGACCAAAGTAATAAAGATGGTACAAGTGATTTTCAATAACTTTATTAAAACCATATTGTGACAGACCAGAACACTTACAGGGCACACAACAGAAATAAATACCATTATGTGTACAGCGCTCATTGCCAAACAGGGTTATTGCGGCTGGCTTTTGATTTATGTCATCCAGAAAGAGAGAAGGCATGCTATGTCATCAGACAGACATGCCACCAGGATCTGGGCTCAGTGTGCTAATCACCCTGCCCGCTTTTGACTGTGGAGTGCAGTTCCTGAAACACTTTACCTGCTCTGATATACACTCAGGCTGCATCTCAATCTGAAACAACCAGCTCCCGTTCAGCTTGGCTTACACGGGCATCAGGCTGCTTTAATCAAGGTCCATGTCAGGCTTGTTTTGTGTGGTTTCTGAGGTGGGGTTGCTTCCTGTCGTTCCCTTGTCTGCAGTTTCTTCCTGGGGTTTATCCTGTTCGTTGACAGGCCCGTTCTGCTCTGCAGGAGTGTCCTCTTTTGGAAGCTCCACCTTGGGCTTGGGTTTGGGCTTGGTCACAACGGGGTTACAAGTGGAGAAAAGTTCCTGGAAAATTACACAAAGAGGAAACGATGCAATGGTTTTACATAAAGAAATACAGTTGTGTGGGAGATCAACACACATTTTGGCCCAATAAATAATAGACAGAGAGACAGATAATGTGTTCCTGGTATAGTTGACCTAGTGTCTCATGTACATGAAGGAGCATGAATGAATGCTACATGAGTGAAGTCAACCATCTGCATAGCTTTAGCTAACAATGGCTTCCATTTCTATTTCTTGAACAAATCTTGTTGCATCTTTATTTTACATGAATGGGTTTCTCCATTTTTATAATGTCCCGCATTCTAGTCACTTTTCTCTATTCTTTGGTATTATGATGTTCTAACAGAGTAGAGACTTACCCTTGTTTTTGCTTGAATGTCTTTCACTTTAATGGAGGGATCCACCGTCAAGCTCTGTTTGCTTTGCTGGTTCATGGCACTGTTCATCCAGATCATTGCATCACTGGCCAGTTTGTCCACTTTGTTGACATCTGCCTCATCTAAATGGTCATACTGCTCCTCCTGGAAATCAAAGGTATCATTTAGAAGAAAGCAGAGAATACACTTTATTATTTGTCACATACAATTGTACAGTACAATGTAGTGACATTCAACCTATGTATTTAACCCTCATAAACATTAGGAGCACATACAGCGAGCTTGGGATCAACCCACTTGACCTCTAAGCCACAGCCACCATTAGTAAAAGCCATTACTTTGAGTGACAAAAATGCCAAAATCCTCTTAAAGCATTTAGATTTACCTTTATTTTGTATGCTTCGACAAACTTCATGTACTGCTGGATTTGTTTTCCCAACTCCTCAAATGCTTTAGGTCTCTCTTCAGCTTCTGTATACCTCTCCTTGATGGGCTGGCCAAGTTTCTACAGGGAACACCATATACAATAAATTCATTTTATTTTTCCAAATGCAATGAAATCGTACGAGGTACAATTCCAGTGAAATGTTATCATTCTAAACAATCCATGTCAGTTAAATAAATCAAAATGGCAATGAAATAATGGAGGGGGAAAAGCTATTAATATAGCAATAATTACCTTTAACTCTGCCAGTTTGTCAATGTACACCTGTTTGGGTTGGTCCTCTCCATCTTCATACAGCCAGTTTTCAGTATCCTCCAGTTTTAAAGACAGGGCATCTCGGTCCTGAAAATAAAATAAAAAAAAGTCATAATTTCAGGAAAGCCAAATTGGTTGGACAGTGATTATAAAGATGCTAATTTTGATCACTTTACAGTGAGTCAGGAGTGACTGTTTACTCACAGATTCACTGACAAACTTCTCCAGCATCCCATGTAGTTTGTCCCTCATCTCGTACACATACTCCTCTACATTATTCTTTGCGTCATTCCTCTCCTTCTCCAGCTTGTCCTGCATGATCATCTTACCCTGAGGAGAATCCAAACAGCAACTGTAACCGCCAAACACTTCAAAATAGAATCAAGTAATTGTGGAAGGGTGGATTTTGTAATGGGGTGGCAGAACGTTTGGTTACCTCATTTTCTACAAAAAGATTGAGCATGTCATCAGCTAGCTGCCACTGTGGACTGTTCTCAATTGGAAGATCAAGCACTTTTGTTTTGACTTTGGGCTTTTTGGCTTGTGGGGGTTGGTCAGACTTCTTCTCGCCTTTACCCTCCTCTGTGGTAGTCTATTAAAAAGGTAGGAGAATAAGCAGCATTGACACAAAAACACCACTCAAAATTAATGAATACATGCAATGACCCAACAGGAACATCTGCATTAAATTTAAGTTTAGTTTTTGTTTACAGTGTGTCATTTATTTCTTTATTAAAATTAAGTATTGTATTATAATGTACCATATTGTGTTTAAGATGTCAGACAGGTTTTGTTGTGGGCTATTGCATCTATACATAAATCTACAGGACAAATCTTCTTGCTCTACACAAAAATGTATTATCTTACATCCATCTCCTCATTCTCACGGGGTGTCTTCTCTTCTGCCTCTTTCTGACCGTCTCCTTGACTCTGCTGCTCATCCTGATCGGTCTGCATCTTGTTTGTCAGAGTAATAAAAACCAGACACGTTTTTTTTTTGTCTCAAAACTGAAGTACAAATAGTAGCACACATACTAATCTGATGCTCCGTGTAAGAGAACCCCTTATGGTAAAAATCACTTACTGTATTTGGCTGTACCTCTTCGTCTTTGCCATTGGCCTGTTCTGTTTCCATGGGTTCCTCTGTCTCATCAGACTTCTGCACTTCAACCAGGGAGGCGCTGGACACACTGAAGATACCATGGATGTTCACCCGCACCTTGACTTTCACCTTGGAGCTCTCCCCAGATGCCTGTGGGACAACCTTCTGGATCAGGAACTGACCTGGAAGGTGGGGAAAGAAAAAAAAAAAAAAAAGACACATAATCAATCAGAAATTATCAGGCAAAACAGCTGTAATGCTGATTCTATTAGTCTTGGGAGATGAGGTCAGTAATTTGCTTTTGCTCATCAATTTATTCATGTTTCTGAACCCAGAGTTTGGGTCAGGTAGACAGAAACATGACAAGGTGTCTGTTTTGGAGTCTTTCTACCCACTGGTGGTCACACATCACTTAGGAAGCTTGAGCTGCTTACCAATAGAGGGATCAGGGTAGGGCAGCTCAGCAGCCTTATTGTAGTAGGCCTCCAAAGAAAAAGGCTCTTTCCGGTAGAAGGTCAGCACTTTGGAGAAAGGTGCGGCATGGTTCATAGGAAATACCTCGCAGTCACTGCAACAAATGAATATTTCATAATATTTATACATTCAATAAAACAGCAGAGAGAGGGGGATTTTTTTTTTTTTTTAAATCAAAAACAGGTTGTTGTTTTTACCTCAAACCTTCCTCTGCAGCAGAATGCCACTTCAAGGAGATGGGATAGGAAACAACGTCTGTGATGGAGAATTCACGCACTTTGAAGGCAGGTGACAGTATTGCACACTGTGGAGACAAACAGTAAACATGTTTAATCTGCAAACAAAACAAAAAAAACATCCCTTTCCCATCAGCAGATGCTTATTCATGCTCTGATGGGATGACTTTCTGGTGAGCAATGGGAGGGGTGCCATAATACCTGCAGGGCACAACCTCTGGCCACAGCTTCGTCAGCATTCAGTGTGGTGTTCAACTCCTTCCCAAAGAATTTGCTGATTCTTTCTTTAACAGATGGAATCCTAGAAGCTCCCCCCACGATCTCTACTGCATAGATGTCTTCCTTTTTCAGTTCTTATGGATCGAAAACAAGTTTTATCATCACACAAACCAAGAATACATTTAGTTATTTAACTGAATTAATAGGAACAAAAGGCAAGTGCATAACAACTGGGAAGAAAAAAAAACATACTTACTGGTATTTTCCAGCAGACTCTGCAGTGGAGCCTCAACTCGGGCAAGAATGTCACTACACATTTCTTCAAACTGACCCCTTGTGCAAGAGAAAAAGGTGAATATGACTTAAGCATTACAAAGGAAATGTAAATTAAGACCCAGCAGCTAAGAACCATGGATACTAAAAGCAACACATTTCTTGTTGGTCTACCTGTTCAGTTTTCCAGTGACATCAATGTCATTCATGAAGCATTCAATGTTAAGTGGCAGGTCAGAGGAGTTGGCACTCATCAATTTTTTCAGTTTTTCACACTCCTGGTAAAGCCTGACCAGAGCCCTGGGCTTTGTCTTGACATCAATCTTGTACTTCTTGCCAAATTCCTCACAAAAGTGCCTCACCAATACCTCATCAAAGTCCTTTCCTCCCAACTCCGGGTCACAAGCTGTAGAAAGGACCTGAGAAACAAGGAGAAACAAGGAGAAGAGGAAAAAAGAGAGTTTAAGGAATGACAAAAAGCCTTTCGTAGACCATGGAGAATGCTAGACTTGTCTGAGATTAGCCAGACCGACACAGACCTGCGCAATTTCAATTGTCGTCTTGCAGAGTGCATTGCATGATGGTTAGTCATTTTGCCTGACTTAATCTGGAAGCTCAACTGTGTTGAGACCAGAGAAATCTCACGGCACAAAAACGCATGCAGTTTTAAGAGCTAGGCGCTGCAGTATCTCTCCACAAGCTGCAGAAGTGAAATTCTTGATGGGAATCAACTTGCCAGTAGATTGGGCTGAGCAGTCATTGGGAGTTTTTAGCCTTTGCTATTGATGAAACTCTCCAATTGGCCCCGCAAAGGTTTTAAGTCACCAATCAAAATTAAATGATGACTCTTCCATTATCATTATTTCACACATTTATTTAATACATTCTGCCATTAAGAAAACGCATTTGTTCATTCTTCATGAATTGCAAACTGGTCAAAACCACTTGCTGAAATCGTTTGGAAAAGTATTAAATGGTTGTGCCTTTTACATGCAGTATTCAACCCCCCTCTATTGATTTATTGTAAAATGACTAGAAACTTAAGTCACATTTATTTGTAGTATTTTGCAGTTGTCGCCATCACTGTTGCTGCAGCTGTATATTATCTGCACTTGATTTGACTATCTGCACTTCTATTTGTTCTCTATATAAATATCTTATAAATAAAAAAAATAAAAAAACAATATTGTGTTTCTGTTGCACAATTTAAGTGATCTGTATAGAGAAGTAATCAGTCCGGAAATGGTGTACATTAAATTTATAATGATACTACCACGGACGGTGATAATGCCCATCATAATAATAGCATTTATATTACACCCACTTCCAGAACTACTTCCGCCTTTGCAAGTTGTATCAAGCCAACTCAGAGCTGTTCAAATCGGTGCGCTTTTTCGATATCTCCCCTGGCTGCAATGGGCTACTCTTGTCTACTTTCTCTTTTTATCTCAAACAAAGACAACAAATGTTCAGTGTGATGATTTAGCCACACACCTTGACTTTGCCCTTGTTAAAGGCACACACTGATGTCTGGTATCCAGAATGGCCCAGGTCCACAAACACCACATTCCTGGCCTTCTCCTCTGGAGCAGGGAGATCCTGTTTGTAGATCCCATACGCCAATGCAACTGCAAAGAAAATCGAATTATTAATGACGTAAACATCTACTAGAATCAATGTCAACGTGTGCAGTCAACCATCAGTGACATGCACGTCCTTGCTCAAGCCCTGCCCAAAAACACCTAGTACAGACCTGCAGTTGTTTCATTCATGAGCCTCAGGCAGTTGAGACCCGCAATCTGAGCAGCATCTACTACCGATCTCCTCTCAGCATCAGTGTAGTAGCAGGGAACCTAGTTACAATAGAAGAACATTTCAAATTAATTTTTTATCTTGGTTTTCCATTAAACTTCCTGATTAGACCTTAATAAGAAGTTGGGTGGATTTATGCTATGAATTACATGATGTCCCCAAACTCTGTGGACTAATAATACTGACAATAGTTGTAACCAGGCAATAAAAGTAAAGACACCTGTGTGGCCCGACTATTTAAGATTTTTGTTTATGCTAGGACTGCATATTTTGCCCCTCTACTTGTCATGTACAAGGAGAGCATCAAAATATGTGCAGTGAAATGTAATACTTACAGACACAACACAGTCTGCCACAGGCTTCTTCAGAGCATGCTCCGCAGTCTCCTTAAGCTTGGTCAGCAGCATGGCAGTGACCTGTTCAATGCTGAACACCTTCTCTTCCTCCATGTACATCACCTTTAAACATGTTGAGACATAAGAATATTATTACATTGCTCTGGGTGATTCCTACCAGTTCTGTACATAAGTTAACTATCTCAACTTCTGGCCAAATGTAGAAAGAAAATTAAATCAAACAATAAATTACATTTCCAAACATGCAGTTCATTGAACATTGCCTGAAACTAATGTTTTCAGGAAATAATGTCTCTTAGCCTTAACAGTATCTCTTATACTCCCACTGTATCATCAAGGCCACATTTCAAACTGTATCTCAGGACAGCTATTGATCACCTAGCCATTACTTAAAAAAAAATATTTGATTAATGATCATCACACAGACACCACAGAACACAAATAATCTGGCCTTCCAAACAACTTATATTCATGTCTGAATTAATTGTTTTATTGTAAACCACTTTAATGTCTATTTACTAAATTAACATTTTGATATTTTTGCAAGTGTGTTTTCTTTGTATTTGTTGGTGTGATAGAAAGATGTCTACTTCTGGTGCACCATCCTCATAGTTTACCACTATATCAGTCTCTTTGTCTCTGCCCCAGTTTTGAACTGTAGAGATGCCCAACTAATAAGTCATATAATAAAGACTCTTTTTCTTGATCGGACCTAGAGAAGTGCTAATTTTCTCCGACCGAAAATTAAATTTGGCAAGTTGATAATTATCTGGGTTGACTGGCCAAATATTAAAAACATATGGGAATCATTAGAGTGAATATTGGATTTTACCTAAGAATAATTAGGAGGTATATCAAATGTGGCTGGGCAGTTCCTGATTCCTTACCTTAATGCCAGTTGTTCCTGTGGGCATTTGTGCAATATCATAGACCAAACTGTTTTTTAGGCGATGCACATAGGGATCCGAATACGCCCTGCCATGAAACCTCTTGAACCCTTGGACTGTGTTCTTGCAGTTTGTGACAACCTTTAAAAAAAGAAGATAAATAACTCAAACAATTCTGTTACACACATGCACACCAAAGCAAATTATGCATTCATGACTTGCTGACAAAAACTTGCTCTAAGTTAGTGCTGAATTTAATGTGTTCTGTACCATGTCTAGTGTTGTTCATGCTCACACAACACGCACTATGAAAACACTGCTCCCTCTTTTGTAAGTGTAGTGATCAGGTGTCCAGTGTCCCAACCTTTCCTAACATACCTGGCTTTTAGCAGCAGCACCAATGGATCGATTCCGGGGTCCGAAAGAAACACATGCGCTACAAAAAGAAAACACAATTCAGTTATCTCTTACAAAAGTAATGCTGCGTGTATAGGGTTGATGCAGTCGGTTATAAAATGGCAATTGGTTGTGATGATGGCGATTTCACGTAACAATATTTTTAGTGTTTGTAAAAATATATTCTGTACTGCTTTAATGTCTTATACTATGAATTATTAGTCTGAAAATGAGGCACAATGGATTGACAATGCCGTTTGACAGCCACGACCCGGCCTCATCCCATCATGCGCTCATTCATGCCTGCAGTAAAATAAAAAAATAAATAAAAAAAAATCAATCACCTGACTGAGCAGGTCACATATTAGTCTTTAGTTTCTCGATGACATTTTGCTAGTTAGTCACCACAAGAAGCTTTTCATCATGTGAATGAGTAAAAGTAGCTAGTTATCAGGATTTCTTTGTACTCACAATGGTTCCGGTTTAGCTAGCATTAGCTTTAGCACCCACATGCCCCGTTTCCTGTTGTGAAATGTGTAGCATGCTAACTAGCTACGAAGTAACGTTAGCTTGTACCTCATTACGATAATTAAACGTTGATTCCATTACATACTGTACCTGCTATGGGGGTAGGTAATACAACGCAAATCATACACAAAAATGTACCCAATTGTACTTACGGTGTACATCGATCGCTGTATTCGTTAGCGACAGTTTCAATCCCCCCGGCTCTGGCTACGGCTACATAGCAGTTCAAGAACCCGACGTCAAATCCGACAACTGACATCTTCACTAGCTAACTCTAGAGTGCAGTAATTACAAGGAAGAACAGAAATATAATTCAGTGCTAAAAGTGTAGCAGCTACAGTAGGTTTCAGTCAGCGGACGGTGATACACCCTTGTTCTTGTTCCATGAAGCTGAGTAACAGCATGCGGTGTGCCGGCTGATGCGTGAGAGCGTTCAGGAATTTTCTCTGTCCCACCGACCAATAGCAGCCGACTGCAGAGTGCAAGAAGCTGTTATCATGCGCCCCTAGAGGCAAGGAAACCTATTACAGCAGCAGCTTTACATTTTCACTGTAAATATACACATAAGCTATTCCTACAATATCCGTTATGATTGACACCTGCTAATGCTTTGGCACCAAACTTTCTGTGGCCTACTTCAACATAAAAGGCCCATCCACTACCATTATTTGAACTACTGCACATTCTCAAATCACTCTTGACAGACTCTCACCCATGGAACATTTCAGCATTAAGTTGGCTATCATTGCCAATCATCATCTGTTTTAGTCTTTTAAAATGTCAGAAAATAACCGTCACACTTTTCCAGATTCCAAATCGTTATCTTCTTTGTCTTCTTGTTTTGTTCCACCCACAGTCCCAAAACAGAAAAGCAGCAAATCATCACAATGAACATGATGGAACTGCCAAAAATTTTCATTTTTGCTTGAGAAATGACTCAAGCAATTATCAGAACAGTAGGCTCCTTAATTTTCTGTTGATTGACTAATAACTTCAGCACTACATTTGCATTATAACCTGTAAGAAAGTAGCATTGATTTGAAACTCACATTAACCCAATCAAAGAGATGGCTGGATGAAATCAATCAAGTCTGATCTCACATAAACATTTTTTGTCTTTATTGGTGAAACATACAGAGTTTGAATTAATAACAGAGGGGAGCTTTCACAAAGGTGGCAGGAGTTCATTCGTCATTCTCAAAGTCAGCTGCAACCTTCCTCTTGCCCTGCTGATGGACGCTGTTGCCCCAGGTGTATGTCAGGTACATGAGAGTCATTGCTGCAAAAGCAAAATTATAAAACAAATCAGCATCAGGACCATCACTATATTTAATTGTTTCTAGCCACACTTTGCTGTTCAATAAAAGGTCATGAGTAAAATCTTAAAATAAATTGTTAAAAATAATAATAATAATAAGAAGAAGAAGAAGAAGAAGAAGAAGAAGAAGATCCACATTTTTCAATGTATATACAGGTAAAAGCCAGTAAATTAGAATATTTTGAAAAACTTGATTTATTTCAGTAATTGCATTCAAAAGGTGTAACTTGTACATTATATTTATTCATTGCACACAGACTGATGCATTCAAATGTTTATTTCATTTAATTTTGATGATTTGAAGTGGCAACAAATGAAAATCCAAAATTCTGTGTGTCACAAAATTAGAATATTGTGTAAGGGTTAAATTTTGAAGACAATTGGTGCCACAAAGTAATCAGCTGATTAACTCAAAACACCTGCAAAGGGCTTTAAATGGTCTCTCAGTCCAGTTCTGAAGCCTACACAAACATGGGGAAGACTTCAGATTTGACAGCTGTCCAAAAGGCGACCATCGACACATTGCACAAGGAGGGAAAGACACAAAAGGTTATTGCTGAAGAGGCTGGCTGTTCTCAGAGCTCTGTGCCCAAACACATTAATAGAGAGGCAAAGGGAAGGAAAAACTGTGGTCAGAAAAAGTGTACAAGCGATAGGGATCACCGCGCCTAGTCAAGATTGTGAAAAAAGATTCACAAGGAGTGGACAGCTGCTGGAGTCAGTGCTTCAAGATCCACCACCAAGAGACGCTTGAAAGACATGGGTTTCAACTGCCGCATACCTCGTGTCAAGCCACTGTTGACCAAGAAACAGTGCGAAAGCGTCTCACCTGGGCTAAGGAAAAAGAGCTGGACTGCTGCTGAGTGGTCCAAAGTCATGTTTTCTGACGAAAGCAAATTTTGCATTTCCTTTGGAAATCAAGGTCCCAGAGTCTGGAGGAAGACAGGAGAGGCACAGGATCCACGTTGCCTGAAGTCTAGTGTAAAGTTTCCACCATCAGTGATGGTTTGGGGTGCCATGTCATCTGCTGGTGTCGGTCCACTCTGTTTCCTGAGATCCAGGGTCAACGCAGCCGTCTACCAGCAAGTTTTAGAGCACTTCATGCTTCCTGCTGCTGACCTGCTCTATGGAGATGGAGATTTCAGGTTCCAACAGGACTTGGCGCCTGCACACAGCGCAAAATCTACCTGTGCCTGGTTTACGGACCATGGTATTTCTGTTCTAAATTGGCCAGCCAACTCCCCTGACCTTAGCCCCATAGAAAATCTGTGGGGTATTGTGAAAAGGAAGATGCAGAATGCCAGACCCAAAACGCAGAAGAGTTGAAGGCCACTATCAGAGCAACCTGGGCTCTCATAACACCTGAGCAGTGCCAGAAACTCATCGACTCCATGCCACGCCGCATTAATGCAGTAATTGAGGCAAAAGGAGCTCCAACCAAGTATTGAGTATTGTACATGCTCATATTTTTCATTTTCTTTCTTTTCAGTTGGCCAACATTTCTAAAAACTCCCTTTTTTGTATTAGCCTTAAGTAATATTCTAATTTTGTGACACACGGAATTTTGGATTTTCATTTGTTGCCACTTCAAATCATCAAAATTAAATGAAATAAACATTTGAATGCATCAGTCTGTGTGCAATGAATAAATATAATGTACAAGTTACACCTTTTGAATGCAATTACTGAAATAAATCAAGTTTTTCAAAATATTCTAATTTACTGGCTTTTACCTGTATATGTACTGAACAGACTGCAGACTGGAAAGTGTATGACTCATCACATTATCTACATGAGAATAAACAAAAAAAAAATACATAAACATGTTCACAGTTAAAAAACACATTTTGTTGCATTTGCCCACTTATGCCAGAGTCCGTAGAATTTGCAAGCTATCACAATCTTACTTTCCCAACAACCAGTGAATACATAGCATAAGTTTGCAAAACACAATTTACTATGTTGTTATTATTATTATTATTATGTACAATATATTTATATGTAATTAACTGGTAAAAGATAGTTACATTTACAATGAAAGCAGTAAAGACAGACGCTGCCATGCTATTGGCATGCACCTGTCATCTGACAGTATTGTTGCGTCAAACACTCGTCTGCGCCACTGTGACTTATTTAAACCACAACAGAAACTGGGGCCAAAGCAGATAATAGGTCCAAGCCCAACACCTGGGCACCTGTAATGATTTTTTTATTTGCAAAAATGTGAGCAGAGATAAAATTAACTACAGATGAAATATGTCAAGTCAAAATAATCACATTTAAAAATATTTTCACAGCATACGATGCCATACAGGCATTGTGCATAGCTCATGCTATTTAAACCTAGATATCTTAAGCATACCATACTGTATTATATACCTTATAGATATCATAAGCATTTATATTATGAATATTTAGTTTCTTTCAGTTGACATCACAACCAGTGTAAAGATTTGGAAAAGTGTAAAATATTTTAAAAACACATAATACTTAATTGTATCATCTGTACTCACGGGGGGCAACTTTAAAGAAAGAGGATGTGACCCGTCTCCACACATTGGGGATTCCCTTAGAGAAGTAGTTGGGGAAAGCCCTCTGCTCAAAGGGGGACAGACTGTATGTGATTACATGTCTGATCTTGGCCAAGTCTCCAAAGTGGCGACCCATGTTTACTAGAGAGCTGATCTGAAATGACAATAATACATTTACATAAAAAGGTAAGTTAACATGCAGACATGTGCATCAAAAATGTTTTCATGATTTGCACTAAATGCAAATAGCCTAAATAAAATAGTTGGGAACTGAATCATGGCACTCGCACAGATCTGCATCTTGGTAAAAATAGTCAAAATTATTTTCAAATGTATCTCAGTAAAACAGTAAATTAAAAATAAATAAAAAAGGGAATTTAATCACGCTGCAATTTTAGTGTGACTAATTAAAAAATAAAACTTAATTTCCAGCTGAACTATTAGGGTTACTAAACAAAGAAAATACAAATGTGGGTGCATAGTTTGGTCGGTCTCTTTTAATACAGAAGCTGGTAAGAAGCTGTGATGACTACTACTACTAATAATAATAATAATAATAATCATAATACGAGCGAATGTGACTCTTTGACATTGACTGCTTTGATCTTTAGGGTTGACTGGTCGAACTTCTCTTTGCATGGCTGCCTGGGTATTGTGTAATCATTGTGTGCCATTAACCATAATGTGTATTATTCATCACAATTGTTCCTTATGTCTTATTTAAAAGATGTAGATAGCTAGTTAATGACAGTGATAAGATAAAATAAACACACCCCCTCTAACTGTAGATGTTACAGTAACAAGAGTGCATTTGTACTATAATGTTACTAATTAAGCGGAATGACATTGTTTATTAAAGCTTCCATGCATAAACTATCTAGATACATGACTGCGAAACCATAAAAACACGATTTATTGAGCGCAGGATGAGCTCGATTTGTTAGCTGTGTTAGCTAAATGTTAGCATCATGGCTAGCATTGTCAACTACCTAGTGTAGGCTAGCTAGCTAGCTGTTAAGGTCCTTGAAACGTTTCCATGACTGGCACGTTGTCATGTTAGTTTAATCGCGCGAGGCCAAACATTAGGTCACTCATGCTAAAACATAGCAGAAACATCTCACACAATTTGGTAATAAAAGATTTTAAAAAAGCAAAACTTCACAGGTTAATTCGTGACATTGAGGCTTACCGTGCTATTTCTCAACCGTATTCCATGAAATATCCGGTGTCCTTCCTCTTTATTCAAGCGTCGGTTGGCTGCTACCTCTGAGGGTGTTACCGCCACCTGGCGGACTGGAGTTTTTGTTAAGCTAATGGAGAAGAATTGACTCTTCTGGCTCCAGAAATGATTTATATATCGTCAAATATTCTTGAAGACCTGTTTAATATGGGTATCAATTGGTTTAGACTACAATATGCCAATGACTATCATCTAGAACTACAATCAGAGGTTAGCATCAGAGAAAAGATAAAGGCCACAGAAAGCCTGAGGGAAGGAGGCGTTTAAAATGCTTCACAACTTGGTTCATACATTATGGTCTGCTCACGTGTTATGCCAATTTACTTAACATGTGCCCTTTATTTTGAGATAAGCATGATGAGGTACTATACAACTCAGTTTTTTGTTTGTGCCATCCCTTAGTCAAGCAACACAGAAGAAGACCAACTTTAAAAAAAAAAAATAGCCTGAGTTCTTGATCTTCTGTGAACTGATCTGGAAAATTGACTTATTTTCCTAAAGAAGATCTAGGGTCACATTATGGTTGGTCGTGACCATGAATGGAAAAAAAGACCTTTCATCTAAGATTCAAGCTCCCAGAAAAACAAAACAGACATAATTCAGAAAGGTGTGTAAACAGGAAAGTATTGACAGTCCATTTCTGGCAAGCATCAAATTAACTTTACACTCTTTTTTTGATGGAGTCCCTTACACACAATCCTACTGAAATTGGTGTTGCCCTAATGTGTATTTGGCAGGACCATTTAGACTCAACACAAAGTAAACACACTACTGTAAAAATCAAAATCTGTCTTGTTTCTTCATGCATGAATATTTTCCCTATGTTGAATGACCATTTACAGCTAGTTTTATGCATTTTTTTTTATTTTCCAACTTTTCAGACAGTTTACACAGTTTGTCTTCTGAATATCCCTAAGCTGAGCACAGACACAGTGAATTTTTTTTTTTTTTAAATAGACATGACATTAAACTTAATTTAAAAAAAAAATATACAAAATCATAGGACACAACACTAATTTAATTAACTAATTAGCTTAAATTAACTAGTTAACTTAAATTAAGTAATTTAAGTATGTCAGATCAATACCATGTTGCAAACAGTAAGTTTCTAGAACAGAATGCATTGGCACCCTTGCTTGTCACGCCTAACGTAAAAGGATATAAATGTCACCCTTCCACATTTTTCACAGGGATAAAATACTTTTTAAGTTAACACTTGATTAAGTAAACACACCTGCTCCAGCTCAAACTTCATGCACAACGATTTTATAAATTCATGAAAATCACTGCCTGGTCAGAATATCCAATACTTGGATAGAGTCCACCTGCGATAAGGTTTGTGATGATGTTCTATTCAGCCTGAGAAAAAATGAACAGACATGTTGGTGGGCTGGCTTAGCGACATGTGCACCTGGTGGCAACCATGTCTTCAAACTCCTTGTAGACATAGGAGCCATCCTCTTCAAAGATCATCACACTCAGGGGGTTGTAATGGGAGGGAATGCACGAGGGCCTGGGCACAGAGGAGTCAAGCTTCTCATAGATGATATTTTGCACCATGGTGTGCACAGGCGAGCCGTAGATGAAGCCCATGGTCCTCGGGCATATGCCTCTGCAGTACCTAGGGTTGTACTTTGGTGGAAACACAATCCAGTGATCCAGTTTAAGTTGACTAAATCGCACCCTGAAATCATACAAGGCACAGTCGCTTGTCTGGAATTCAGAGCTTGGAAGAAGCTCAGGCAGGTAGAATTCAAGACCTTTGTCGCCTCGTTTGCTCTTTGAAGATTCCCTTTTCCATCTCCTCGTTCGCCCAATCCTCTGCTCTGGTTTGAAAACCATCTGTCTGTGAAATGTGTTTGCCTCAGTGGCTGGCCTTTGACCTGCTTTGACCAGAAACCTCTGGTGGGCAATTTTGCTGGTGTCAATAAGGTAAAGAAGCAGAGGAGGGGAGCTCAGGGTGAACTTCTGTGGGCCTTTGCGCTCATCACCACTGGTTATTTTTTCCTCTGAGCAGGTGACATTGATTAGCAGGTTAATGTTCTTCTTCTGAAACTTTAAGAGAGGCTGGAGAAATGAGGTGACATCAACCTCCACCCAGTTCCCCCTGCTCCTCTCATCTGTCCTGACTGTGAAGTTCACAGCGTTGTGGACCCCAGGACACAGCGGACACTGGTTTGAGGGCTCCTGCTCCTTGAGACTCAGGTAGCATACAGAGTTGATAGGTGTTGCACTGTCATGGTCAAAATGATACAGCAGGGCCAACTTCAGAAGCTGTTCTTTTCTTCTTACTTGATCAAGGCTGTACGAAAGATCCTGCATAAAACTCTCTGAATGAGAAAACATAAGGCAATGTGTCATCATTACATCAGTCTCATAAATGTCTATGTCTCCATATTTGATTACACTCAATTTTAATAAGACAGAATAAACATGGCCATCTTGTACTGTATTGTCTCCCTGTTTAAGTGCGCAATGTCTCTGATGCCTTTATAACATGACAAGTTAAGGGTGGCACCACAGGTAAACATTTTGATTTGTTTCCCCTTATGATCTACTGCAAACATAAATGTTATACCAAATGCACCCACTAGGCATGTAATATTGCAATCAAGTTTGACAGTGTTTCTTTATTACTAGAGTTTTTACAATATATTTTGTAGTTTTTAGAATATATTTAAATGAAAACTAAATGTTAAGATAAATCATTAAGACATAACCGGTTATTTAGTTATTTAGATTAAATCACTTAAATTAAATTGACTCTGCACTGATGGAACAATGTTTTAACCAACACACATTTGCTAAGAAATATTTTGTTTAATTTCTATGAGGTAATGAAATATTATAAAGCCATAATACAAAACATGGTCTGTTAAAAGGATCAAAAGACAAGCAGCTTTGGGTTTGAGTGCTGTAATGTTCTACATACACAGCACATAATGAAAATAAGTCTTGCACCTTAACAACTTCTGAGTCACCAGTGTCATTAAAACCTCACTAGTGACAAGATTAAAACTACAGTTGTGTCCCTTCTGACCCTCCTTCCACCCCTAAAGCATCCTAGTTTAAGCACAGAGAAAATAACAGATCACACATTGCAGCTTCATTATAAGCCCCACCAGAAAACAGGATCTCCATGACAGAGCCACGTCATAAGCTAGTAATGCCGGACCCACTCAGGTGGTGCAATCCACCTAATAAGTAGCCTATGCAGTGTACCAAAAAAAAAAATATATATATATATAAATAAATAATCAAAGCACAGTAGCCTACATCTGGAGGTCTGGGACCCTGAAGCAGTTGGTTATACAGCTTGCCCCACTACAGCTTTTAAAAAAGTGATATTTGGACCTATACCTCTTTACCTTTATTTATTTACAATGTTGTCTTGTCATTTGCTCTATTTTTGTGTATGTGGTCAATATTCTCAGCTGTTGAAGCATACTTGCTCACCTTTATTACTTTGTGCAAGACATTCATCCTGTGGCTTTATCAGTCGGACTGTGTTGTAGATTATGTTCCCGTCCAAACTCCTCTGCACTCTGGAGGACTTCTTGTAAACCTCCGTCAGATATTTTATGTACCTGTGCTCGGGTTTCATCTTTCTTTTCAGTCCTGGGTTCCACCTCGACCCTGCGTGCTCTGACAGGGCTTTGAGCAGTGGGGAGAAGATACTGCCATAAGGGTAGGTGAAGTCATCCAGGTTGTTCAGCGCATTGGAGGCAGCCAGAGAGGACCTAACCAGCGGGGAGCTGCACGTAATAAGCAGCAGTAAGAAAACTGTGCGAATATAACGAATGACAGCTGGCATCAGCATTTGTTTTTCCATTATAAACAACGAAACCAGACTGAGCTTAGAGAGAATCTCCACTGAGAGCTCGACGTAAACAGGACCACGCAAGTGCTGCCGCTGATCAACATGCACAGGTGTTGGCAATCATCGCTATCTACTTTCTCAGGTAAGGGGCCAGTTTTGACTTGTTCAGTTTCAGTCATATCCCAGTCCAAAAAAAACAGCAAGAGGCTATTTTTAAATAATAGCATGGTTAAATTGAATTAAATAATGCTGTAGGCTATCTTGCATCCATGTTTCTAATCACGTATGGGCCATGGCAAGTATTTCGGCACTTTAATGTACAACTCGAAATAATACACGCGATTTCCGGCTTCACATTACGTTTTTAAAAGAAAAAACAAAAGACTGTGACGTCTTGTGTGAATTTTAAAAGCATTTTCTGCCCCAACATAAGTTTTACTAACTTAGATGCAAAGCAGAAGGCCCAAGATTCACGGCATTGCCTTTAAAAATAAGGACATTTTATGGCCACATATTTTGCGCTTTTATTTTGAAGACGTCCGGTGCTATTTCGAGAAACCCAATTTAACTTTTTGAGTATTTCACAAAAAATAAAAGCTATTTTATGAAAGGACCCTTCTTAGCTATTTTTGTGATGTTGATTTATAAAAGTTAGACAATGTTTGATGCAGCCACATTAGAAAAATATGCATATCTCTGTCAACAATTTCATTCGAAACAAATAGGCTACTGAGTGTTAGGGAGCGTGTGATGTTTTATAATACTAGATGTGTGATGTGAACTCATATATGGTTTTGAATATGGTAGAAGGCCTGATATGCTTAGAAACAGTAAGTTCGTGTGGTGCACAATTCATATATGGTTATGAATATGTTGACTGTCTGACACAATATCTTAACCGTTTCTCTACTATACCTTGATAGCGCGTAAATTCAGGCCTGAGTTTCTGTGCAAAAGGTTCTGTGTGTACTTCTGTATGTGTGTATCTTAGTTTCTATGTGTATATGTGTTCAGGCATAAACTGAAGACTCTGCAATATTCTGCAGACAATGTCCTTTAAAGAAATTTGTCAATCCAACTGCTTCACGTAGCACACACACATTAGACCAGCGACACTCCCACGGTTGTAAATCTGTCACTGTAACTTGCTTCACTCATACAATAAAGAGACTGTTTTCAGGGGAAGATTTTTGAAGTTGCTCAGAGGTGTCAGAGGTGACACAGAGGCTTCCCTTGCTGCAAGAATAATTTCACTTGGTCTCCTGTCTTCTGTTGAGCACTGGAAGATAGATTTGGTTAACAAACTCAGGGTAATTATTAGAAATACCCATCACTGAGCAAATCAAAGCTTTTAAAAAAAAAACTATTACTGTATCAAATGATCAAATATGACTATGCTTAATAGCTAAATTTAGCTGCATACAGACACATAGCAACATGGACCAAATCTTTTCATCTTTTTATCACGTTCCCTTTTAGCTTTTTAGTTGTTCTTTGTTTAATTTCCTTTTTTCGGTGATGGCCCTGCCCTAGTATCAGCCATAACTTCAGATTACAGATAACCTTTAAAAATACATTAGGCCTATATAAAGAATATCGTGAGACCCTTTACCTGGCCGGATACAATAACACAGGCTTTTCCGGTGTTTAGCTGAAATCTGTGACCCTTCCTGCCGTCTACCTGCTGTATCATTTTGTGACTTTGTGGGAGAAATCTGACCCCGGGCAAAGGCATCTATAAAAACTATATAGAAATCCTATCCCTCCCCCACGCATTTGCTAGTAGCCAAGGAGGACACAGGATAGACTCTTCAGAAGAGATAATTATCTTCACTCGAGTTTCTGCGTGTAAGGCAAGGCAAGGCATCTTTATTTGTACAGCACATTTCAGCAACAGGGCAATTCAAAGTGGTAGTAGTAGTAGTAGTAGTAGCTGTTTTCAACTACAACCTACTGTGTACTAAACATACTACTAGTAGTATAGTACTGTACTACTACTATGTACTAAAAAATACAATAATCTGCACATTATATTGTTTTAAAGTAGCTTTACGCATACCAAGAAATGATGTATTGTTCCATTTTGTGCTGACTGACAGGAAATTATATAAGACCTGGAACACACCACAGTGTTGTTAGACAAAAAGTAGTCTTTGATGTTTGCACATTTTGTCTGAGCCATTAAAAAAGAAACATAGGAAGCTTTTCTGTAGTAGATGTCCTTTTATGATATTCCAGTTGCCTTGGAAAGAAAAGTTTTTAAATGGTATTTAACACATATGTGGAAAAGTTGCTGTGAGAGCAGCTGTCCTCTGTCGGGATCATTATGCAAGCCGCTTCTTTTCCAGATAACAAGACAAAGGATATTGTTCTGGCACAGTTTTGCTTTTGGCTTCATTGTCTGAGCTCCAACTCTTTTCACGTCAATTGGGATTGTTTTTCTCTGGGTCAGTTAAGGACATGTGGCGAGCGAAAAAGCAGATTACTGTTTTCAAGCATATCATGTCTGGGAAAAGGCCATTCATTCATTAATGACAACATGGCCATTAAAGAGGTTGTTAGTTTTCCACTTAGGGATTATTTATAATATTATAAATAAATTCTAAAATTATATATAATTTAATTGTTGTTGTCTTTTTGCAGTTGAGGGAAATCATGTTTTTTTAGCACGTAAGTCTACAAAATGAAGCCCATAGTGTCCAGCAAAGGGAGACCTTTCTCATCCAATACAGCTCAAGTTCACAAAGAGAGTGATAAAGGAGACATTCCACCACACAGTCTGGTGGCCTGCTTTGCATAACTGGCCACTACAAAATTCCCCTTTGCTTTTACTGAAGCTTTTTCAAAATGTTAAACCTCCCACTATTTTTTTCAACAACAGTATGTTTCCTCTGCACTCTGTTTGCTTTGAAAAACTTTACTTGATGATCAGATATATATATATATATATATATATATATATATATATATATATATATATATATATATATATATATATATATATATGATCTGCTGTGCACAAAAGCAATAAGCATTCTACATCAACAACACAAAATAGTTTCACACTAGTGTTGATAGCACCTGTTTCCCAAGTGTGGTCTGTTTTCATATGTCTTCACACTTCTCAAGATTTGCTACACACAAGGTAATTAAAACATGTTTGAATATCACTGATTATGTTGTTAGTAAGTAAAATAAATGTAAATGGTTCAAAATAGAATTAATTGTTAATACATGGAGTTCAACTAAAGAAAATAACATTACATTATAAATACCATTTATAAATAGTACATTCAACAGTGATACACTAGAAGAGAGCTGCAATAAGTGCTGAGACACATTTGTGATTTAGTTACAGACTAGGTGATCTAAAGGACAACGAATGATGTACGTTTTTTGATATTAACATAATATACAAAGAAAGACAGTATTATAACGATTTTCATATTGTTCATCTCACAGCTTCCTTTTTGATCATTCTCACATGTCGTGAGCAAACTTAGTTGTTGTCTTTTGTTTCTTCCCTATGTGAGGCTGGAAGAGCTTACTAATTGTGTTGAAGCCTTTCGGGTGCTCTCTGTATTCTTCATCTTCAGTCTTCTCCCTGTAGCTGCTCTGCTGCAGTCCTCCCAAAAGTGCTCTGACCTCAGCTGACACACCTTTGCCCAGGTAGTGGAAGGCCTTCTTGCCATCATTATCTCTTTCATTCACATTGGCTCCATAACCTTGCACAAGCAAAACCATTACTTCAGTGTGGCCGTGCATTGCTGCAATGTGTAAAGGTGTGTATCCTCCGTGGGCTTTGCTGTTGATGTTAACACAGGTGCCTCTTTTCCTTGAGATATTCACGAGCTTGTGTATCATCTCGCTGTTGCCATTCTTGGCAGCCCAGTGCAGTGCTGTGAAACCTGACATGAAGTCTTTCTTCTGTGCTAACTGTGTGTCCTGCAGCAGCAAACCATGGATTTGTCCCCACAGTCCAGCAGCACACTTTACCAACCACTCATGAGCTAATGGCTCCAAAGGCACAGACTCTGAGTATTTTGCATAATCTCTGTTGTTTTGGGGCCTCAGCAGGGGGAAGCCTGGCAGTTGCATGTCCTCTGTCTGTCTGTCTTTCCAACACTGGGAGTCTCTCTTTGCACCCTGCTTGCAAACTGGAAAATTCGGATTCAGAGTCGGCACAGATGGTGTAGAAACCTTTGTTAGCAACGTGATTGGTTTGTCCGAGGTTTTATGCGGATGCACTTGGGAATGTAATCCGTCCTGTGTTGCTGGGGCAGAGTCTCTGGGAGGGGATTTTACTGCTATGACAGCGAACACGGCTCCAGATTTCCTCGCTCTGCTCCCCCGATCTCCGGAGATATTCAGGACTTTAACAGTAGTTGCGTCCGCACAATTTATGTTTCTTGATGACGGGCTCCTTTCTAGCATAGCTCCCACAGACGTATGTTTGGCATCACTATAATAGTTGCCATGTTTGTTTGAGGAACAGCACATATTATTGTTCT
The DNA here is from genome assembly GCA_013375575.1 of Percina caprodes. Classification (NCBI taxonomy): domain Eukaryota; kingdom Metazoa; phylum Chordata; class Actinopteri; order Perciformes; family Percidae; genus Percina; species Percina caprodes. The sequence continues at coordinate 917,565 of JABXJD010000172.1, read as the reverse complement.
CCGTATCAGAATAAATCACCCTGGCTGACTCGGCTCGATGAGGAGATGATGTGTACGAAAAGCTGGTATTTTGGCTTGAGAAACTGTCATCCATCTGCTTTTTCTGCGAGGCATCCTGCGCCACCTCTTTAACAAAGTCCTGATACCTTTTCTTCACAATCACAAACTTTACTTCGTCGATCTGTTTGACCACAGCGACGCTGTTCACCAACTTCTTGAAAAGGTCCCTATTGTGCTGCTTTTCCGCGGGATCGCTGCAGCTGATGAGACCCCTGAAGTTGTTTAGGAGCTCATAGTTCTTCACTTTACCTCCGTGCTCCAGTAAAAAAGACAAAATAGATTCTTGGGTCAAAGCCATTTTGTTCTGAAGCAGTACGAATGAGAAAATATATAACGGCTAGTTTAGATACAGCCCGAGGGATAATCTCTTCGCTGTCCGCACTCCCCTCTCCGTTGTCCTCCACCAACCTGCTGCTTCCGGCGCCTCGCCCAATAAACCCACCCGGTTTATGTTATGGCTCTCCCCGTTATTAAAGGCAGCCGCTTGATAGTAGACAGACATCACAGCTGCTCAACATAAAAAGATGAATTGGATATTTTATATTTTGTTGTTGTTGTATATTTACATAAAACATTTATAAAACATCAACAGAGTATAAGATATTTGTTCGCTATGTTCATTAGTTGGCTATCTTGATAATAGACTAATTAATAGACTAATTTATTATTTATATACTATTTTTTCTATAAGTCATTTAAACACTTGTTTATTTTCATATTTAATATGCTATTATTAAATCAATATATAAAATTATACATTTGTATTCTCCTACGATACATGTTTACAAATGTTGAAATGTGACCTATGACATTAAGGCCCACAATGGAAAAATCTTTTCCAATGCTGAGAATCTTTTTTGAATATATCATAAAGTTGATTTTTTTTTAAATAGTTATAATAACAGCAGCAATGATGCAATGTATCAACCCAGCAATGTAATTAAGCGTATTTAACACTTCTGCTTCTGTAGCATACAGCCTATACTGCAGTGGTGTAAGATATTGAGATTGTTTTACTTAAAATGTTGCATTACTTCATTCAATAGGTCTCAATATGTATAATAAACATATAAAATGCGAAGCTACCCCACATTATCTTAACTTTCTAAAATTAGTTTTTTCTACCTGCTGCAACAGGTACATAATGCATGAGTAAAAATTATATAATATAAAAAATAATATTATTATGCTACCTGATTATTATTACTCGTTGTTATACTTTAGGTATTTTTGTCAATATGCTTCTGCAGGTAGATTATAATTGTATACATGTCAAATCTGGAATATGAACTACCCATTTGGTATAATAAATGTAAAAGTAACTTTTACTTTGAAATGTATGCTTTTTAGCATTTATAGGGAGTATTGTAATAACTTACTTTTTATATACAACTGTTGCCATATGAAAACCCTGGGACATGGACCAACTTGATAAAAGAAGAAAAATCTAAACTGGAAAAGGCATTACACTGTTACAAAGTATCACCACTTCTGTGGTAGGCTACCTTCTCGTTTCCTTGGCAAAAGCTAGTCTATAGTTATCTAAATTATTTCTAAGTTATAAACAAAACATAGTTTGCACTAAACTCCTTCAATTAGAATACTGTATAGGCTTTATAGAGCTGTTGTAGTGTCGCCCTCCAACACCGAGGGGGTGTTGCCTCCGAGTGGCCATATTGAAAGCAGTGCGAGTCTGTCCGTGTTTAATGTGGAGAGCAGCTGAAGACAGATAATTCCGCACACAGCCACTTCTGACGATGGCGGCCAATGAGGTAGATGCTTTCGCAGTAAGTATGATGATATGTCTGCGGGCCTGCAGTGACTCATGATTTGGTGTTGTCAGAGGAGAAGTAGGAATCAAACTAGCATAACGTGCAGGTGTATGTGAGAGCAAGATGATGGTAATGCGATGTGTGGAGAGAATGCAGCAGGGTCAATGCGGTGTTAAGGAAGCTTGAATGAATCGGGATAAAACGGATTTTTCAATAGAAACGATGCATCGTCACGCCGTTTTGATGCGTGCTGTCTGTGGAGACGTGCAGAAAAAGCGCACACATGTCAACACTGTGACAGGTGCACACGGGTGCTGAGTTGACAGGACAGTAGGCAGAGACTAAGTTAAGAGGATAAACCTAAGTAGCAGCCTCATCAAGTGGTAGCTAGGCCTACCTCATCAAGTTTGCTCAGCGAAAAATGAAATATGTATTAGCCAAACGTGTAATACGGAGCAATGTGTTAAAGCCAGTACGGGCTGGTATTTAGCCTCATGTTTACAGGTTGCATTGCAAATCATGGGAGACTTTGAGTTAAGGTAGTGTGTGTGTGTGTGTGTGTGTGTGTGTGTGTGTGTGTGTGTGTGTGTGTGTGTGTGTGAGGGAGTTATGGGTACCAGAGCAGCCAGCAGCTTGGATATCCTCCCACCCTGAGAAACAACACTGAGATAAAGAGCTCTTTGTGTGTGTGTGTGTGTGTGTGTGTGTGTGTGTGTGTGTGTGTGTGTGTGTGTGTGTGTGTGGGGAGAGGGACAGAAGTGGATGATTGTTGCATTGAACACATCCTGATTTTCAATGTTATAATGACCATTTTGTGGTCCAAGTTTCTCAAAAGTGAGTCTGACAGTGTATCTGGTTATTGAGAGAACAAGCAGTTTGAAGAGGTAACTTTGGACTCTGGACTTTGGATTTTTTAGTCAACAGACTAATTTGATGATGAAAATACTTGTTTCAGCCCTAAATATAAGCCCACTGATAATGACAAACAATTACTGTCAGCAGCAGGCTAAGGCCTTATACTAAAGCTTCATAAACAAACAAAGGCACACAATGTAAAGTATAACATCTGTGCTGCGCAACTCAAATGATTATTGTTGTGGCTTTTAGTTTTTTTCCCCCCAGATTTGCGCGTCTATAAAGGAGGAATTTGGTTTGTGATATTGAGACTGAACCTTTTTTATAGCTTGGACTATTCAGTGAGTTAAGTGGAAGAGAGAGATGACCTCATTTGCAAAGAATGCTTTTAAGCTTGAATGCAGAATGATGGGGACGGGATCTGACAGAAGGACTTTTTTAATCTTGCCATTTTATAGATTTTTGTCATTTCTTTGGATATTTAGTGATATGAAGTGAATATGAGTAACTATTGCTAAAATGCAAGTTATTTATTTTCAATACATTCTTTAACTTGCCTATTTTCCAAAAACCTCAGCATGAAGAAAAACGAAACCTGGAGCTCGGAGGTCATGTGGGGTTTGACAGTCTTCCAGATCAGTTGGTCAGTAAATCAGTTGCACAGGGGTTCTGCTTCAACATCCTCTGTGTCGGTATGTCTGAACCCAGGAGGAGTTCATCATCATTTGAAATTTTGAGCATTCATGCTTCACCTTGTCTTTCCTTCTCCCTCCCTGTTTACCGCATGTCATTTTCTGTCTCTTTTTTAAGGCGAGACAGGGATAGGCAAGTCAACATTAATGAACACTCTTTTCAATACAACATTTGAAAATGAGGAAGCCAGCCACTATCAGAGTGAGGTACAGCTACGCCCACAAACCTATGATCTGCAGGAGAGCAATGTTAACCTCAAGCTGACCACTGTGCACACTGTAGGGTTCGGAGACCAAATCAACAAAGAGGAAAGGTAAAGATTCTTGTAGATGTTTTTTTTACTTTTGGTGCTGTCCGGAATGTTTTCTTTAAAGGATCAGAAATGGACAAAACTGTCCCACACAAAGGAAGAAAACTACAATTTCAGTATACAATGATATACAAAACTTGTAAATACAAAACAGAATTTTTCAGTGCAGTTTTGATACTGTTCTTTAAATAATCATAGAAATTTTCTTGGTTAGATCAGCATCAGCTATTAATCATGTCCCCCTCTTGCTCTGCAGCCAACACACTTACACAATATGGAATAGAGAAAGAGATCCAGCCTGTTTCTTGCATGTGAATTGGGAGGGAAGAAAGGGATATGGGAATGACTGGTAGAACTAATGCAATCTCAATAGACAGAGTGCTCCAACAGCAGGGAATTAAAAAAAAGAGGGCATTCTTGGCTGCAAGACTGTTCTTGCAGAGTTTGTAACTAGGATACTAACATGTCTCTCAATCATTAAGGAAAGTGATGTAAAGTGTATTGTTCATACATGTAAGGATAAAATAATGATGCTCATGTTGTACGCCTTGTGCTGTCTTTTTTTGTGCAGCTATAAACCCATCCTTGAGTATATTGATGCCCAGTTTGAACGGTTTCTTGAGGAGGAGCTAAAAATAAAACGATCCTTGTTTAACTGCCATGACACAAGAATCCATATCTGCCTGTATTTCATCGCTCCCACCGGACACTCCCTTAAGTCCCTTGATCTGGTTACCATGAAGAAACTGGACAGCAAGGTGAACACAGAATGTTGCATGGTGTATTTCAGCAGTCAGTGTTACTTGTTTCTCAGTCTGTCACTTCCCCCATGCAGGTGAACATCATCCCCATTATTGCAAAGGCAGATACGGTATCCAAGTGCGAATTGGACAAATTAAAGATCAAGATTATGAGTGAGCTTGTCAGTAATGGAGTTCAGATTTATCAGTTCCCTACAGAAGATGAAGCTGTTGCAGAGATCAACACCTCCATGAATGTGAGTCCTAGAAACACACATAATACAATACTGTATGTATTTTACAAGGTAATATACATTCTATAATTTCTCAACCACTGTATTCTTAAGCCAACACCCATCTTTGGGAATTGTAGCACTTATTGGGCCATATTTCCTTAGTCTGGTGTAAACCTTTGAATTGAATTTTCTGTCAACATCTGATTTTTTTACAGAAATTTAAATATAATAGAAATACTAATAATATCTACTATACTACTAGTAAGGAGTAGTAGTTAATTCTGATTATAATACTACCAAAATTTAGTAGAAAAAACTGAAGTTGCACAATACAAGTCACAATTTGAATCTATAATAGAAGCATGTCGTAATAGCAGAATGAGATCCTGGATATGGCAACAGTAGTATCATTTTTAAGCATATTGTAACACTATATGTATTGTATGTTACAGACTCATCTTCCTTTTGCTGTGATTGGAAGTGTAGAAGAAATTAAAGTTGGAAATAAAATGGTGAAAGCAAGGCTGTACCCCTGGGGATCAGTACAGGGTGAGTCCATTGTATGCATTTGACAAGCATCATAAAACTCCCAAACAGTAGCAGCTGTTTAGTTGGATGCCTGCTACCAAACTATTTTTAGATTTTGAGTTGAGATAAAAACATGATATCACGATTCTTTTTGTTTTTTATATGATGATGAAATGTCAAGTTTATTTTCTTTCAGTGGAGAATGAAAACCACTGTGATTTTGTGAAGCTGAGGGAGATGCTACTGCGTGTGAACATGGAGGATCTCCGAGAGCAAACACACACCCGACACTATGAGCTCTACCGTCGCTGCAAGCTAGAAGAGATGGGCTTCAAGGACACAGGCCCGGACAGCCACTCGTTCAGGTGAAATTAGGGATAGCAGTGATGTAATGCATCTGGGCAACTCACTTCAGCGGAACTGCCAGAAATAAACTTGCTCTCTTATGATGTACAGTAAAAATTGTGCTGATGAATGACTTAATTGATAAACGGCACATTAAAATCTAGGTTTTTGGGATAGGATGAGCTTTTCTCCTTTTACCAACTAATTGGAGCTCAAAGGTAAAGTGTAAAGTTTGATGTGTATTTAGACTCTAGTTTAATTATTTAACTAACAGTATAATTAATTGTTGCACTTAGTTATTTGACTGATATGAATCTTTTAGTGCCTTTGTAAATTCCTCTAGCAATTAGCCACTCCCATCTCCATAATATTGGGGAGAAACCATAGACTGTATATTACTGGACAATATCCGGTTCGGCGAAGTGCTGCAAATGAGGACGTGTCTTAAACCTGAATTCTGTCTTAATTACAGCAGGGGGCGACACGTGCGGTTGCAAAAGGAGGTCGGTTTCTGTAGAAATCCATGAGAAAGTGACCGACATTACTTGATTTATTACCTCATGAGTTTATGGTCTCAATCGCTAGTTTCTACAACAAGAAAGTATGTTACTTTTTTGAATTATGGTCTTGTTGCTTTTAAAATCGGCGATAAAACAGTGGGTGTTTTAGGATGTGGCTGTGATGTGATTGCCAGTGAAAGTGTGAAACGTAACGTAGAGTGTAAGCTCCTCCCTCTCATCTAAAATCGTCACATCCGCAAACAGGATGGCTGCGCCCGTAATGCAGAGATGGCAAAAGTACTCACTTCCCGTACTCAAGTAGAAGTACAGATACTTGTGTTAAAAAATACTTTGGTAAAAGTAGAAGTACTGATTTAACTTCTTTACTCAAGTAAAAGTACAGGCTTGGAAATGTACTTAAAGTATAAAAGTAAAAGTAGCCTTGCAAATGACAAAGCTACCTGGACCAGACACATGTTACTAGTTTTGTAATTTGAGGTATATTGTTTTTATTTTTGTGACAAGTAACCTAAAATATTCCAAGTTTACATCAACTGCTATGCTCTAGTTTGTTGTGTGGTACAACCCATTTTAAATTTGTGATGCATTAATTTCCACCCAGTGAACATTTATTTTACAACTTATACACAGCTGCAGTAACCAACTCCTCAATACTAATCCTCTCTAATAAGACAATTTTAACATTGCTTTTACTCTGGTCTTCAGCCTTCAGGAGACATACGAAGCCAAGAGGAAGGAGTTCCTTGTGGATCTGCAGCGTAAAGAGGACGAAATGAGACAGATGTTTGTCAACAAGGTGAAGGAGACAGAAGCAGAGCTGAAAGAAAAGGAAAAAGAGGTGAGGATTGACCTGATCATAAAACAACTACTCACTGAAAATATACCATATTTGGTTAGTCTCACAGTGTGCCCTGTCCCATCATCATCACCACAATCACCATCATCATCATCTCCAGCTTCACGAGAGGTTTGAGCAGCTCAAGAGGATGCACCAGGAAGAAAAGAAGAATCTGGAGGAGAAAAGACGAGAACTGGAGGAGGAGATGAATGCCTTCAATAGAAGAAGGGTTGCAGCTGAGACACTGATGGGACAGGCACTCCAAGGCTGCTCACAACAACCATTCAAGAAGGACAAGGACAAGAAGAAGTAAGTGGGCTTTACTCTATGTATTTGATTTGTATTTTTATTCAAGTGGTCCCTTTTTTACACTATGGTTGTCAGAGAAAGTGGTAATGCCACAAAATAATAATACTCTTAAAATCTAAAATGAGGTTAAATGTCATCCGGGCATTATATTCACAAGCCATAGACACATACTCCCTAAGCCAGTCTATGCAGAGTTGATCGGACAAAGGGGGGAGGCGTACAATGTGATTAATGAGATAGTGTTATTTTCCCAAAAGCCATGTTGACTCAGAAACTGATACAGGGACAGATTCAGACTGACACTGTGTGCCCAGACATAGTGGCATGGGTCACAGCTTGCATGACACAGCCTGATGCTTTTGTCTCTGCGGGCGGACCTGCCAGACTGTATCTCAGGCAGGGGCACTTCTGTTTACATCCTACTGGTCTCACCGATGCTCACGCCAAACGCAACGCAGATGATACTCCAACTTCCTACGTAGAGCTGTAATCATTTCTGCAGGTGAAAACAATATATGTCACTATCTTATATATACGCTCAAACATACATACACAGCTTGAAGCTCAATTTTAGCCTTAAAAATTCACAATCACAAAGCTGCTTTAATGATTAGTGAAATAAAAATAAAAAAGAAAGCCTTCAAAGAGTTTTACTATGAATGGCAGTTTGTACTGACTCTAATGCCCTAACATGTGGGGGAAAATTTTACCAAAGGTATTAAGCCAGTGTAATATCACACAGTATGATTTCACCAGGTTTATACTGTATGTTTTACCTCTAAAATACTGTAGCTGCTGATTTTCTGGCTATGCTGTATAACACAGAAAAGGCAATAAATACAATAACGGCTACAGACACTTAATATATGTACACAAGGGTTTATAAAATAGTGTGGTAACACTTTACTTGAAGTTTTCTACATAAGAGTGACATGACACAGTCATGACACATGAACCCTAACCATAACTTCTCATGACAAAACCGAAAGACACTTACTAAAAGAAGCGTTATGTCATAAACGTTTGACTTGTTTATGTTTTGTGACACGTTCATGACAGTGTCATGTCACTGTTATGTAGATACTTTCAAGTAAAGTGTAACCGTGGATTTGTCATACAGAGGAAGATGATGAACGTACAAATAAAAAGCTTCCAGGTGTTGAAAATACATCTCGGTAACTTAAACGTCTAAAGCAAGGTTTTGTTCAGACGACCTGAATAGTTTTTCAAATTGCAAGTGATTAATGTATCTGCTTTGGCAAAATAAAGTGTGAGGGGCCGATTATTCCAGGACGCAAACCATACGGTAAGCTGAGGTCCTCTTCTCTGTGTTACCAAACAGCATTAGTGACAGAAACATTAATTTTTATATGCAACCAGTTTGGTACAGTCATAGTTTAGTGCCATTTGTCTTGTTGGATATGACCTTAAAGAGAGTTTATATTCTTTATTTGAGTGACCAGATTGAGAAACATCTCAATAAATTCAATCCACCATGTGGCCTAAACCTCATTTGGAAACATTGGTTTTCATGATGTGTTTGATGCAACTGATCTGATTTCAATGTCAAAAACAGCAGTTAGGCTGCAAGTATGACTCCAAATGTAGCCTAAATGTAGTAGGCATACGGAAACGATGTAAAAACAAGTTCCAACCCAAACACTGTTGCATTCCCATTTCATTCATTTATCCCTTTGATTTGTACCAGTCATCAAATCCTTCATTCTTTTCTTTTTCCCCCCATATTCTGTCTAATTTTTTTCCCCTTTCAGTTGATTTGTGGATCATACATCCAGGGAAACCAGGAATGTGTCTGCCATCAGCATGGGAAAAAGAGACTGTCATATCTGACATTACTGACGGACACTGTGTGTGTGGACAGTGTCACAGTTACTATGCACGTATGTCAGCCAGAACAATGTGATGGCTATAAGCCACTGTGTACTTATGGATAAAAAAGGTAGCTTTGCTCAGTGTATTTAATTTGTCCCTATGCTGACTCTGCTAGACACACAATCCATGGACTTTTTTTCCTAACATGTAGCTTGTGTTGTTTTATGGTCTTGCCATGAATGTGTGTTTGTGTCCAGTTGTAGAACAGGAGACTTTTAGTTACTGACTGAATTGAACTGATGGCTGTGAGTTATGTTGTATTAATATACAATAACATACATACAATAATGTACAGTCAAATATTGATTGTTTTTCTAATTGTTGGTAGTTTGAGGTAAGAATTTAATTTTCTCACACCATTCTATGCAAAGATATAAAAAAAGTCTTGAAATGAGAAAATATGTTGCCATAATTTATATTCAAATAAATAACATCAATGGAAAACCAAACAGAGCATCAGTTCATCTGTTGGTCCACTGAACCCATTCCCCTTAAACTCTCTGTTCTCTGGGCCTTCCCATCACATCAGTCATTTGTGTGATCCAAAGCCTTTCATATTTCACTTGTATTCCTCATGACGTACCAAAACATTTTTATTTTTATTGGTTAACGGTGTTTCTGTAAAAGCATTATCCATTTCATTCAACGTTAAGCTTGGCTTTTGCCTTCTGTCAGTGGCAGCAAACATGGCAAATAACAAAATGCTCAATAAACTTAATTATCATTTGCACTAAACTTTAGTATTCAATAACTTGTTGAGGTTTTTTTAATGACCTTTGGATATGACCTTGTTCATATAAATGACATGGTTTTTCTTTCCTTTTCATAGCTTCTTTAGTCTTCCATCTGCGTGCTCCTTAACCTCAGGAAGGAATTTGAATTAGAAGACTTTCTACTTCATCAAAAGATCACAGACTAACAATCAAGTATATTATTTTTACAGTGTGAAATAACAATTTTATAGAAATGCACTCCTTGGAAGTGATTTAGCCTGACGTCTTCCATGTCTACTAAACTCTAAGCAGCGCTCTGTAGCATGGTCTTTGCATGGCTCCTAACCTTCATTCCTATAAGTATTAAAAGATTGCCAAAATCTCCGTTTTTGTACTAAATGTTACCTTCATTTTATGTTATGCTTGTAGTTTTTGACTGTTTACACTGTGAAATATAAAGTGACATGCTATTCCTGTAATGTTGTTTGGATTGTACATTATGTTAGGATTTATACGCACTTTAAACCAGTCATAATACAAATACTATCTTTAATCATTATAAAAGGTGTCCTATCATGCTAACATGTCAGTCCTTATGTTGTGTCAAAAAGATCTAGTTAGAAGTAGTTCATAGTGTGTGTGTGCGTGTATATACAGTATATAATACTAAATGAAAAAAGCCTGGATGTATATAAATTCAGGGTAAAATCTATTTATGTCAGTAGATCTATATGGTGGGTCTTTGTGGGCCCTGTTGCAGATTTGTATATCCCGATGTAATAAAGACTTTATTGAAAACGTGCCTTGGTCTCCCCATCATAGCACTTTTAGACAGGAAAGTCGACAGATACGACAGGTTGTGTTAAGCTGTGGCCTCAGCAGGTTCAGGGTCCTTCCAGACTGTTCCAGAAACCTGCCAGTAGGGACACAAATGCTGTCTCTTCTCCATTTAAAAAGAAGAGGAGACCGCATAGTGGGATACCGCCTGGCCTAGGAAAAAAGAAATCTGTATATAAAATTATAAGAGCTGCTTTGCAGGTTTCGATGAAGATTCACCAACGTCCTTGCTGTTCTCTTCACTCCCCTGTAATGTTCTCAACTGTTTATTGGCCTCTATTTTATTGTTAACTCTAGTAATTCATTTAATAATGCGTCAATTGTTTTGCTTTATTGTTTAAAGTAAAAATGATTTTAGCGTAAAAGTAATGTAATTTTATTGACAACATAAAGAAAAACAGTAGGTCCACAATTTAAACAATTTACAGTCATGTCCCGCCTCCCCATCTGCAATTGGCTTCCAGACAGACTTAATTGTGATTGGCTGCAAATACATCCAATTGAAATTTAGAACCAGGAATGTGATCCGTTGGTGACCAATGAAAGCTCACCGTCTTTGGGAATGGGTTCTGTTTTATGCCTGCATTAATTCCTACACGGCCCTTTTTCACCATCGCCTTACGCTAAGGGTAGGGGGTGTGCATAGGCAGAAATAAACCTGTGCTTAAAACTTTCTTTAGTGAAAGTTCATACTTACACTTTTTGTGTTTTAAGTATCTTTCCATTCGCTTATTTAAAGCGTGTGGAGGCATTTTTTCAATCGCTTATTTTTCATCATAATAAAGAACGTAACTTCATCCAAGGTAAGTTGGAAACTAGCTAACGATAGCTAGCTAACTAACGGTAATCTTCCTTCTATATCATGTTAACTGACAATATGTTAAACAGAAATCAGGTTTTGGGATTTTAAACGTCGTAATGTTAACGTCCTTAGCTGAAGAGAGACTAAACTAACGCTATGGCTATTGGAAAATGTTGTTAGCAGTTGTAGCTAACGTTAAGGGTTAACGTTACGTTGTTATTGCCAGATTAGTTTATTTCTACTTTACCGTCGTGACGCATCCAGTTAAATTGATTTAATGCCTGCAGTGGTGTGTCTTAAAGTTTTAGCCACCGGTGTACGGTTTAAATTGTTATCTTACTAGGGTTTGTTGTCATCAGACTCTGTTATTTCTGCATTGGTGTGTACGGCAGGGACATGTCCCGACATGACTACACGCTCGGCCTGGTCCCTTTTGATATTAGCCTAATCATGTGTCCAGACTGTCAAACATGTTTCTACATCCGAAATAACCATACATTTATTTACCTTATTATGATAAACTACTATTACAAATTGTGACAAACTTAGTTTGACATACATGTCCCTGTTATATATCCAGTTACCGAGAGTTACCACCATTCGTTGCTTGGCTAGCTAGTCAGTCCAGTTGAGTCCAGTTCAATGACAGCTGTTAGGGGAAGGCTCGTTACTGGATAACTTAGAAATGTGACTCTCATGTCTCAGCTACTCCTGAGCAATACATATCCTAAACCAGATATGTTCATATTAGTAAACTAGATTTTATACGCTGAAATGTGTAAAACTATTTTCTTATTAAAGTTCAGTTGTCCTAAAATAAACCAACCATTATATTTCATTTAATTATTTTATAACTTATTTCCCTCATTTTGGGTACGGTATAAATAACATTGTAAAGTCGACATTTTGTGTAGGAGATTTATCTATATAATAAGCTTGATATCGTCTGGGATTTGGTTGTTTGTAATAGTATGTAACCGCTGTCTTTTTCTGGTCTTAGTTCATAAAGTTAAATTTGTAACTTCTTTAAATGTTACAGCAGAGTGAACAGTTAATGTCTTTTACCAGGGACCAAATCACTCAGCACAATGTCTTAAAATGTGTATTAGACACCCAGCCTAGTTTCAGTTGTTTCAGCTCTGTGTAGATATAAATAAGCTAGCCATATCTATGGTTTTAAAATATCACATACATTTGTATAGTCATACACACAATCTTGCCAGTACTGAGACTGGGAGTAAAAGTGTTTGTTAAATTTGGTCCATATTAATTCAGCTCTATTTCCTTATTTGCACAGATGATCGACACAGTAACAGGACCCGGAGCACAGCCCTTTGCAGTTCAGCTAAAGGCCCTGACAGATCTGGAGGGCCGATACCAACCAAAGCTGAGCGGCTTGAGGCTCATCGAGAGCTCCCAGGACAATGGCCTCAGGATGACCACCAGACGGAGGGAGCTGGAGGTGAAGGACCTGCTTTCTCTGACCAGGTTCTTTGGTTTCAGCTCAGAGACCTTCTCACTGGCCATCAGTTTGTTAGATCGATTCCTCTCTGTTATGAAGGTTTGTAAATACATTAATGCCTGAAAAGTACATCTTGTTGGCTGTCAAAAAATATTAAAGGTTGTTTATATAATCTAATTTCCTTTCCTTCAGATTCAACCAAAGCACCTTTCCTGTGTGGGCCTTTGCTGCTTCTACATTGCCGTAAAGTCCGCAGAAGAGGAGAAAAATGTGCCTCTAGCCAACGAACTGATCCGCATCAGTCAGAATCGCTTTACAGTGTCTGACATGATGAGGATGGAGAAGATCATCATGGAGAAGCTCTACTGGAAGGTGAAGGCCCCCACAGCCCTCCGCTTCCTCCGTCTCTTTCACAGCCACATCCAGGAGCAGCTCGACGCTGAGAGGTAAGGACGGTCACATCAACCTGCAGGGTTGAACCATGACTCAACCAGATTATATTTACTCTACTAAAATCTTGTCTTCTCATATTTGGCTCTAAAGAAAATGCCAGCCCAAAAAAATGTTTTTAAAGCCAACAGGCACAGTCCTATAGATTTTTAGACATGACTTGTTGGAAAACAAATATGAAAATGTGTTCAAAACATGATTGATACTGTTTAAATTTTAAAATGTATAAATCAATTTTGTGATTTGTTTTGTCACTATAACAGTCACTAAAAGCATTTTCTTTTCACAGCAAGAAGATACTGAGCCTTGAGAGACTGGAGGCTCAGCTGAAAGCCTGTCACTGCTCATTTGTCTTCTCCAAAATAAAGGTAGGCCAAAATAACTGGTCTGCAAACATTTTAAAGGTGGCCTATTTCCAGTTGGAACTATATTGTATTAGATAATGTCAAAGTGGCATCCAGCAGTTCCACTTGAACATCTAGCCACTTGATTGAAACTCAAAACGCTTTCATGTTTGTAGTGGTAGTCCATCTGTGTTAAGCATATTCATTTTTAAAATGTCATGCGTTCTATGCCAGCTTTCTTAGAAAAACACATTTACTGTTTGCAGTTTTTTGGGTATTAAGACTCTGTTTCTCTGCAGCCATCTCTGCTCGCCGTGGCTCTCCTGTGTTATGAGGCCCAGGAACAACACGACCCTGAGTACATTGACAAAATACCAGAGGCCCTGAAAAGTCTGCAGCAGCAGCTGAATGTAAGCATCAACTGTTGCAATCAAACAACTCTGAAGTCATATTTTTGCCTTAATTAGTTTTGGTGTAGCTTTATCTGGTTAGAGCCCAAATATAAGATTGTTTGTTTTGATGTTTGGATTTGTAGAAATTAGTCACCATTATGGAACAGGCCCTCTGTGCATGATTAACAATGTTTTTCTCTGCGCAGATCAGAGACGGGGACCTAATTTGTGTGCGCGAGTTGGTTGGAAAATGTCTGGCTGAATATGCCACCACCAGGTGCTCCAAGCCTAACAGCCAAAGGCTTCGCTGGGCTATTTCGGGAAGAACTGCACGTCAGCTGAAGCATAGCTACTACAAGATCACTCATCTTCCCACCATACCTGAGTCAGCTTGTTAAACCTGGGGGTACAAACGGGTGACCTTACATGCTGAGAAAAGTTACAACTGTCTCCAAATTATCTTTCTCTGGTTGGATGTAATTTTTGGGTGACTTGCAGTATCGTCACCCATGTACAGCTCCAGTTATTTTCCTTACAGATCTTCATCAGTGATGATGGACTTCTTTAAGGAAAAGCTAAAAATGTTACGGCTTTTCTCAATTTTGTTTGCCATCATGCATTGATCAAGCACACTTTTTATTTTTTATTTTTATCTGCCCTATGACAAGGAGTAATACTTCTTCAAAAAGGTTTATCTGCTACCATCCTGCGAAGTTTTGTTTTCCTGGTTGAGTTGCTTGCACAAGTCTAGAGTATGTCCTTGTTAAAATCCGTACCACGGTGTTTGGTATTTCCTGGAACGGGTTGCTAGTTTTAAGCGAATAAGTATAGAACCACCTAGGTCCTCAGTCCACCATGTGGAAGAGGAGGGAGAAGGATTTTGTGAACAGCAAAAATGGAACCAAGAAATCGGGCCCAAAATCCTTAACTCCCACCCTAGGTTGCTTAACTGTCCTGAATGCACACTCCTACCCAAGGTGAAGATTTTTTGTTTTATTTTGATACGGCGAGGGAGCTCTGGTTTTCTCCAGTGAAGTGAGGCTACTGACAAAACAGTTTGAGCTGAAATGTCATCAGTGGTTACAGATGAGTTGTTTTCACCAATTCTTAATTTGTGTACACAGAGTGAAGTAAAACATGTATTAATTGATTTCAGTTGTCAATTATGCAGAGAACACTAAAAAGGTTGTTGCAGTGGAAAGGTGGATTGGAATTTGTATTGCATTTTCTTTGCCAGTTTCCCTGTCGGGTAGAAGTTTCTTTTAGTGACAGAAATAAACTGTGTTCTCAAATTCAAAATGTCAAATTGAATACACCATCTCGTTAACCTATGTACTTGTACCTTTCAATAAAACTTTATTGAAAAGTTATTGCATCTGCATTCTTCTCATTATTTAAACGCATCACACATGCTTCTTACATCCAAATAGAACAGTTTAACAATGGTTGTTCTGCCTGTATAAGCTTTGCAACTTGCCAAAACAGGCCTAAACAACCCAGATGAAAGGGCTGCTGTGAAAAGTGTCTTTGTCGAACAGTAAAGTCTTCCTGTATTAAAACGTACAGTATTTGAGTTCTAAAGGCAAATCTTTGACTTCTCGTCATAGGGGCTCTGTTCATCTGCATACCATAGATGTCCTCAGTAATGCTCATTGGGCAGAGGGGACACCATGACGTTGCTCACTTCTGTAAACTGGAAAAGTCCGGACCACCGCCAGCAAAATTCCCAGTGATCTCAGCACCGCTGAAGTCAAATCCAGGATTCTAGCAAAGAGGAATGTAATTAATTTAGAAGCAGGAGCTCTGTTGCCACCTATCAAGGCTAGCATGTATTTAACAAATCCACACTAGATTTAATGATAATCTGTGCTGCTCTGTGGATAAAATATCTGGTTTCTCAACATCTGGGAAGCATTGTTTGGTGTAAATGGACAAAACACATCACACACCAGTTAAAGTAATTTTTGCAGCAAAGTGATGTTATCAAGTTTCTATTTGGCGGTACCAGTTTCTAATAAGGCACACTATTAGGGGGTTATAAGCTGTAAATAATGGCTTTATTAATTGTTAATACATAACTTACTAATGCTTCATAGAACAGTTAAACACAATTGAAAAAAAAAAGGTCAAACTCCAAGGCTCATGGTACCTAAAAAAAACTTTTAGGTTGTCCATTTGGGGAAAAATCCTATTAGAACTGCCTCATTTGAACACTTATTTCTAGAAAAGGGCTGCAGACAGTCTGGATCAAATTCCATTTATTTGTATCTTATGAAGGCAGACATCGTGGCTTATTAGAAAGTAAGAAATCCATTCTATCCACAAAATAGAAACCAGCCAAACAGATTTTTCACAACATGGCAACAAAAGCTGATCATTATTAAATATTTTATAAACCATTAATAAAGCCGTTCGTCACAACCTATAAGCCCACTATTAGGGGTGGTTTATTGGAAAGCTGTATCTACCTGGCTAACAAAGTTACACTGATGTGGCCATGTGTAGAGGAAGACAGGTGTGCATCTGATGACTTGTAATAATGTCTTGGCAACATGCACCATCACCCTTCAGGTGGCACTTAATTAAACTAACCTCCCGCTGGAACCTCTCCAGTGTGAGCTTCCTCTGCATCTGGTCCTGGACCCAGGCATTTGCACAGTACTCCCCCTCCAGCAGGGAGGACCAGCAGTTCCCTGCCTCTCGTTTAGTCTTCATCAGAATGATCCGGATGAGACACTTGTCCTCTAAGCAGGAAGAGAGGTAAACAGGAGTGAGATAAGGGTGGCCTTTAGTACATTAAAGTCTAAGTTAGTGAGTGTATGTATAGGCATGAAACCTACCTAGTGTCCATGTAGCCTCGTCAGACATGGTTGTGTCAAACAACTTTCCCTGACAGAATGTAAAAAGAATAGATTGTGATGTTAATACAGTTTATGTGTTCACTTGGTAGTTATTGTCATGAGTGAATCATTTGGTAAAGTTAAACTCAAGTCAAACTTTGAGCATTCCCTCTTTTTTTCTCTTCCATAAATGTGTTTTTAAGTAACAGGGAGTTCTTTACATTGTTAATCTAGTCAAGGAGCCTGAGTAGGTTTAGATGAAGAAAGGCCACTGAAATATCTGTATTTATCCATCTTGAAATGGAATACAGCCAACGTAAATGTTATTGATTACACCTGTGCTTTTCCCCAGTAGTGGAAAGTAGTGCATTTACTCAAGTACTGTAATTAAGTACAACTTTTCCATACTTGTACTTTACTTTAATTTACAGATAAAAATACTGTACTTTTTACTACACTGACTTTGGTTATAAGTTAATTATTTTAAATTGGTTTAGGTTATAAAAGACTTGAATACAAGGTACCCAGCAGTGTGTGAAGTAGTTAAGATGAGCAAAAACTTTAACACCTGCAGCATAAAAGTGATGTACACATTTTGAATATGAATTAAGAATTATAATGAGATTCTGATTATTATACAGTATTAGGGGACCACTAAGGTCTATATATATATATATATATATATATATATATATATATATATATATATATATATATATATATATATATATATATATATACACAACTAAAAACATATTTACCAAATGCATCTACTTTTATTTCCTTTCCCTCTAACGGGCTGAGTCGTAACATGCTCCAAAAAAAAAAAAGAAATCACTCCCACATTTACTTTTTTCCCCCAATTAATTTACCCAATTACTCCCACATTCAGTGTATGATTTTTCTTCATTTACCGTTCTTTCTCTTAGTTAAAATTACGTTGATTGAGAGTGTACCTTGAAAATTTCCTTCCCTTTGACAAGCAGCTCAATGTCTCTGGATCCCAAATGACACTTGACCTCTTTACCAGACGTCCCATGAGGCACATTGACTTCGATAAAAACCTCCTCCATGGTCTGGTACCAGGAGCCCCAGGGCGTCTTGCAGGGGACAACGCCGCTCCTCTCCTCGAAGTGCACCGACATGCTGCGGCTCCACACACGGCTGACAGGTTGGCTAAAGTCTGCTAGCTAGCTAACTAACTTACACGGTATCTGGCTAACAGTTTGCTACGCGATTAATCTTTACCACTCTTTACTTGATGACTGCTTCACAGAACTGTTGTTATAAACATCTCAAGTTAAAGTACTTTCAGTCTTTAGCATAGACAGTATAAGAAATGGTCTTTAGTTGGTTTGTTATTTCTCGCCATGTTGTTTTTGCCCCCACAATCTCGAAACTTCTTCTTCTTCGCTCAGCATGGATAACAGTTCCGGTTGTGAATTACATTGTGGCATTAGCGCCATCTGCTGTCTGGTAAAATAACTTCAGCAAGAAAAACAAATGAGATACTGTACTTGTCAGACTTGTCGGGGCTTCATTGTCATTGATAGTTTAGTGTTTTTAGTGTTTTTGTTAGATACTTTAGTGTTTTTTGTTTTGTTTTTTACTTTGTCTGTAAATTATATCCATAGAATCAACTGTTTGTCTAAAAATCATAATCATTTATTTATAGTTTCTACTTTTTATTGATCCCCAGTGGGGAAATTACAATTTACACTCTGTTAGTAATCACTACACGCAGGTCTGAAATACACACACATGCTCAGGACCTAATCATGCACAAATGGAGAGATGTCAGAGTGAGTGGGCTGCCAGCTGGACCAGCATCCTGAGCGGTTGGGGGGGTACAGTGCCTTGCTCAAGGGCACCTGGCAGTGCCCAGAAGGTGAAGTGGCATTTCTCCAGCTACCGATCCACACTCCATACTTTGGTCAAAAGGGGAACTTGAACCGACAACCCTCCGGTTCCCAACCCAACTCCCTATGGACTGAGCTACTGCCACCCAAATGGAGTGGATTTACTAATCTGTTAATTAGATTACTGTTCTTAGTTTAGTGCCTCTGTGTCCTTACATAGCATACATACCAGTGAATTTAACAACACCAATAAGGACTCCAGTTGACTGCAAATTTGGTGACAAATTCCTCAGTATGGCTGTCCTGATATTAACTTTAGTTACTTTTATCTGCTGGATAAGGTAAGTCTTTCCTCTCTGCTTGAACAAGGGTCAGAGTACCATGAGCCTTGGAGTTTGACCTTTTATTTCTCTGCAGTCTTGGTAGTGTACTTGGAACTGAGAGGATTTACTCGGACAACATCACTCTCATTTTGGATCGACTTTTGGATGGTTATGACAATAGACTACGACCAGGATCTGGAGGTAATTCAGACTTTAAATGCTAAAGCCTTGTTTTTAAAGATTTGTATATTTAGTGATAAAATAATCAGATTGTGCAAGTCTATTATTGTGCATCTTGTATTGTTGTGTGCATTGTACAGTTGTTATAATTACTGCTGCAGGTGGTGTTACGGAGGTGAAAACTGACATCTTTGTCACCAGCTTTGGACCTGTTTCAGATGTTGAGATGGTAAGCTACTACTGCTGTAAGGAGATGTATATGTGCAGATTGTGGGAGATAACAGCGCTTCATCTAATGAGCTTTAATATGTTTGATTTGCTCTATAACTCCATTACTGATGCCCTCTAAATCAATAAGACAATATGTCAGACATAGGGAATGGCTGAATGGATTGATTAATGATTATCTGGGATGAGTGGCATCCATCATTGCCTCGTCATCTCTCCACACCTTCCACTGCAAGTTGAAATTGCTCTCCAGTATCATGCAGACTGATGAATGACAAAGACAAATATTGAAGTTTAAAACTAGAATCTAGGGAATGGTTTATTTTACATCCACTGACATGTTATGTCCATGCACCAGGAATACACCATGGACATGTTCTTTCGTCAGATGTGGGTTGATGAGCGGCTTAAATTTGAGGGCCCCACTGAAATCCTGCGACTGAACAACCGCATGGTGGACAAGATCTGGACGCCAGACACTTTCTTCCGAAACTCCAGGAAGTCAATTTCTCATAACACGACCACACCTAACAAACTGTTCCGCATCATGCAGAACGGAACTGTCCTCTACACTATGAGGTGATCTTACTTATTGTTTTGTTGATGAGATATTTGGTGGACACTAGGTTTATAGGAAGAGATAACTTGTGTCTGTATATTCTCTTGCTGTTAGACTGACCATTGGCGCAGAGTGTCCAATGAGGCTGATGGACTTCCCTATGGACGCTCACTCCTGTCCTCTTAGGTTTGGAAGCTGTAAGTATAACAACTGTGTTCATAAACAAAATGACTAATAATGCCTGGATACATAAAGGTGTCTAACCTTTCAGTTTTTCCTGATTTCCTTTGCATTTTTAGATGCCTATACAAGCAGTGAAATCCTTTTCACTTGGAGGAAGGGACTAGTTGCTTCTGTTGAGTGTCCCGCTGAGTCCATGAGTCTTCTGCAATATGACCTGGTGGGACAGACTTTGTCCAGTGAAATATTCAAGTCAAACACAGGTAATGCTTACTATCAGCTATTACATTGCGCTTCTTATAAGGACACTTTTGCAGTCATACCCGCAACCTGCAAAAGTTTGCAGAACCGTCTACAATTAGTCCAGAACTCTGATGCTAGGCTGTTGACCAGGTCCAGCAGGTTGTCGCACATCACTCCAATCTTATACTTATTACATCGGCTTCTGATTAAGTTCAGCATACAATTTAAAGTTCTTTTTCTGGCCGTCAAAGCTTTCCATGGTCTGGCACCTGCTTATATTTTGGACCTGCTCCGTCCGTACACTACTAATCGGTCCGTCAGGTCTTTTAACGTAGGATTACTGGTGGACCCGCACACTCGTTTAAAAACTAAAGGTGACCGTCCCTTTGAAGCAGTAGCTCCAAACCTGTGGAATGCCATTCCTACTGTCTCACATTCTGCAGTCTCTGTTGAAGGTTTTAAAAAGCAGCTGAAGACACATTTGTTTAAATTCTTTTTTGACTCCGGTTTTAATCACTGAAATGATTTTCATTGGTCATTCAATAATTATTGTTTTTTTTCCCCTTGTTTATTTTCTGTCGGATTGTACTGTATTTACACAAATGCTTATCTTGTGAAGCACTTCACTTTGTCTGTGAAAGGTGCTATATAAAATAAACTTATAATACCAATAATAATTATATTTTATTATTATTATTATTATTATTATTATTATGTTAATTGAATGAACTGATGGATCTGAGAGTAAGAGGTCAGATGAGTCTCTTTAAACTCTGCACTAGTGTCCATTAATCCTCCACAGAAGAGCCTGTATAAAAAGCAAAGACTTCCTTGAGCAGCCGTCTAGTGTAAGATACTTAAGTGGTCAGGCCTAATGCTTACAGTGTGCCTTTAAAAAGAACTGTGGGGTTTAAAGCCCAGTGAATGCACCGACAGAGAGGGGGAAGGATGGAGTAGTGTGTGTGTGTGTGTGTGTGTGTGTGTGTGTGTGTGTGTGTGTGTGTGTGTGTGTGTGTGAGTGTGTGAGTGTGAGTGTGTGTGCATTTTCTCTTTTCCCCAGAAGAAGGAGATGTGGTCCCCTGCTGTGAACCTAGCAGATTCCTGAAATAGAGAGAAAAGGATGAGGCAGGCTCCAAAACGTAGAGAGGATACACATTTAGAAAACACAGAGAGAGAGAAAACCTGTGTGTAAGTGTGTGTGTGTGTGTGTGTGTGTGTGTGTGTGTGTGTGTGTGTGTTGTGTGCGCGCGTGCAAAGCAGCAGCAGCGTGTTTTTTGGTCTGTGAATGTGTGTATGCATGTGTTTAGTCATAGCAGGGCAGTGTTAGGATAGTGACACTGCATGCTCTCCTTCTGCCCCCTCCTCACTTGTCTGCTGTGTTCCCTCCTCCTTCCATTCTCCTTTTAGTCCTTCCTCTCTTCCTTCCTCTTGTCTCTTACATTCTGCATTGTAGTTCGAGGGCTATTCCCATCCTAACAGCAGCAATATATCTTTATGTTTCTCTCAGCAGCTATTCTGTTTCAAGGGCAGGGTAAGGCATCCTTTTGGTGCTACTGTGTTCTGTCCCTCGGGGTTGCGCTCTTCACACATGCTGTTTATCTTGCAGGTCACTACTCTGTGCAGGTGGTCCATTTCCACCTCAAGAGGAAGCTGGGCTACTATCTTATACAGACTTACGTTCCTCTTATAATGGTTGTTGTGCTGTCACAAGTCTCTTTTTGGATCAACAAAGAGTCTGTTCCTGCACGCACAGTTGCTGGTATGCCCCTCTTCCCACCAATGAATGTGTACTAATCATGTTTATTATTGTAATACTTCTCTTTTTGTGTTTCATAAATGCTTGTCTTCCTCCAGGCATCACCACAGTGCTGACCATGACCACCTTGAGCATCAGCGCCCGTCAGTCACTTCCCAAAGTAGCCTATGCCACCGCAATGGACTGGTTCATTGCTGTGTGTTTTGCCTTTGTGGCGTCGGCTCTTGTCGAGTTTGCAGCAGTAAACTACTTTTCCACCCTTCAGGCCAACCATCTGAAGAAGCAGAAAGCTAGACGAGAAAAGCTTGAGGTGTTAGATACCGTCAGCGATGATGAAAACGCAATTTCGGTGAGAAGCTGACTTTATGTCATCATTAAAACATGGTGATCCCTTAATTGAGTGCAACAGATTACCCAGCACTTTTCTGTGGCAATTTTATACCAATGTTTGTAGAACCAGAATATACAAAAAAAACATTTTTGTTGTTTCAATTCATATATTACACATAAAACAATGTACACAAATTGTAGAAAAGTGGTATATTAAGATTTTAAAGCCCTTAAAACATGGTTTAAATTGTTAGTATGTCTCTATAACATAAGGTATTAATAACTAAATAAGCAGCAATTAGTTAAACAGTCAAAATCTCAGAAAATGTTCTTTGTGACTGCATGGATATGGTAATTACGGTTAGATTTAAATTAAGTGAAAATCTCATTACCATGTGAAAATAACCAACATTGTATTAACTTCAGCAGAAACTCTTGTGTTAATGTTAGGCACCATCACTCATTTTAAAACGCTGAACAAGAAAATAGGTTTTTAGGTCCTTTAAGAGTAGAAATGTATCCATAAATATCAAAATATTACCTGAACACAAAAACATGAAAAATGCGATAATGAATATATTTTAATAGTTAAATAAATAGTTCACTATGGGGTTACATGGACCAGCAGCCGGTTAGCTTTCCTTAGCACAGCTTAGGTTAGTTTGCCCATGTTTTCAGTCTTAATGCTAACTTGGCTAACCGGCTGCTGGTTTTAGCAAAATATTTATCGTACAGACACGAGAGTTGTATCAAGCTTAATGCTCAGCAAGAAAGCAAATAGGCGTATTTACCAACATACTTTTTCCAAAATGGAAAAAATAAATGTCTCTTAACAGTAGAGTAAATGTAATAAATGTTTTTATTAGAACCTGATTTTCTGCAGTGAAAGGAAGTTTGAAAAAAAACCTAATGATTTGGTTGGGTTCCTTGTTATAAACATGTATAAATATACATCTTACCAGCCAGATTTACTACCATAAGAACTGATTATAGGATAGTAAACATGGTATTATAACAACCTGCTTATGCTATCACTTAAAGATTCATGTCACATGGCATCTCAAATGCATTTATTTATAATGGTGAGTGGAGGTACAGTGTCTCCTGACCGTTTCAGAGTTTCATACAGTGATGTTGATAATGAACAGGAAGCCAGCAGCAGCTCCAGACTCAAATGTAGAGAAAAAGAAATCATGCCACGTGTCTTTTTCTATGCATTTCCAAGTAGTCACCGTGCCTCTTCCATTCTCCTCATTCAGGGCACACCACACATTAAATAGTTATATGTGCTGTTTTAGTGCTCTGATCTCTACCTATATGCTTTAGACTAATATAGTAAGCCACCACAGCTTCCTCCTGGGATCTGTCTCACGTGTGGGGCTCATGGTTAGATTCTTTAAAAATAGCCTCAATGTGAGAACAGAGAACAACTCCAGCAATCCTTCCTGCATAATCTCCTAACCATCCTATGGGCATCCAGCTAACTGCCTGCTGTGTTCTATAGGGATGCTGGAATGCCATTGATAGAAAGCTACTGTGGGAACCCACATAACTGCCAGCCTTATATACTGTACATGACTCACTTTTAGTCACCATACATCTACACACTGGCTTGAAATTCCCTTAACTACCCCTTTTCTCTCACTGAGGCGAAAACCCAACAAACACAGACTTACTCATCTGTTCCTGATTTTCCTCCAAACCACCCCCTCCCACCAGTTGGACAGCAGCCATCAGGAAGACCTGAAGAGAAGAAACCACTCAGTGTGTCGCAGTGAGCCAGGAGAAGTTTCGCGGTTGCCGATTTTCCTCCAACAGGGCTCAGCTTTTCCTCAAATCCCGCAGCTGGCTGGCACCAGCCCCATCGACAAGTATGCACGCATCCTCTTCCCCATGGCCTTTGCACTCTTCAACCTAGTCTACTGGTACATCTACCTGGCCAAGGACACCATGGAGATTGCTAGGTACAATAGTTACATTTAATTATTTTGGTACATTTACACCTGCCTTGGTACATCTATAAGGGTCTGATGATAGTCTCTATTTCTCTTATTATCAATGAATCCAAATCCAACAATAAGTCGATTGTACTATATTGTCTGTGTAGCCAATGCCTGATATAGCTTAGTACTTCAGGAACTTCAAAACACATCAATGCGCCACACTGTTACACTGGGTGACATATTTTTTAATTTTTTTTTGATGAACATGGATACTGCAGTTTATTATGAGTCTATTACACATACCATATACTGTCCTAGTGCCATAAATACCAAATGTGTATTAATCCGCACCTGAAAATATAATCCCCAATGAATGCACAATTTACTCCCATTAGAGTAACCTTTGCTAAAAACTACAGAGCCTACATGTTTTACGGTATTACTTTGAGTTGAAAAAACATGAAACATGAAATATCAGCATTATCCCTAAATTGTTCTTTCACTGAAGGTTATGGAGATTGGCTTGTGATCCCCTAACACAAAGCAATATCAACCTCAACCTCATATAACAGGTTGAATATGTTAACCTGTTATGAAAGAGTGATTATCACTGATTATTACTTGGAGAATTGAAGAGGAAGAATTGTCTAGTATTTTACAGGAAAAATTCAATTTAAGAAAACCCTGAAAAAAGTCCCATAATTTAAAGTGCCCATATTAGGCTCATTTTCAGGTTCATAATTGTATTTAGAGGTTGTACCAGAATAGGTTTACATGGTTACATTTTCAAAAAACACCATATTTTTGTTGTACTGCCCATTGCTCTTTTTACCCTGTGTGTTGAGCTCTCTGTTTTAGCTACAGTGAGGCATCACACTTAGTGAGGCATCACACTTCTATTCCATCTTGTTGGGAGTCGCACATGTGCAGTAGCTAGGTGAGGACAACTACCCAGTCAGAAGCAGAATATGAGGGCGTGCCACGCTATTAGCTAGGCGAGCATCATAACGTGTGTTACAAAGTGACATACGTTTGTCACAGAAGTAAAGGCAGGATTGCAATAGAGCTGTTTGGATCAGTTTGTGACCAGTGTTTTCTGTTGGAGATGGTAAGACCTTTGGGGTGGACTTTGAGCTATGTCACTTTGTAAACCTATAACATGCACAAAAAGATATGTAACACAGTTAAGAAAATGGAAAAAGCCCAAAACATAATATGAGCACTTTAAGTAACAGAACGCCTTTTTGTTTTTGCAAACCTTAAGTTTTAGGTTGTGACCCTTTGGGGAAGGTCCCAGCCCCATAAGCCACAGACATGAGCATGCAGACTACTAGTGATTTTACCCAGTATTACATCTTACAAGAAAGCTTCCTTTTGGAGTTTAACCTTTAAGCTTTTAAGTCTTGTGTGACAAGGCAACAGATCCAGAATACCTTTCATGCAAAATAGTAAAAATAGCAGGGACATACCTGGAATATAACCAGCATTCTTGTACAAACGAGGTAAAAAAGGGGAGGGGGAAATCAAAAAAGGATATTTCTGCATATTTACTTTGTATCTCAAAGAGCTACAACCCTGTCTCACTCTGCTCTAATTATGATAGCTTCAGTGGAACAATAACTACCCACAGTTTTTGTCAAAGACTTTTATCTAGGCAGTAAAGGCATCAATAATTTCTAATGCTGAAACAGCCCTGGGAGTTGTAGGAGGGAGAAAAAAAGAGGAGAATGATGTTAGGTGGCGTTGTTACTGAATTACTGCCAGCACTGTGGCTTTTATCATCATCATAGATTTACAATACAAAAAGGGCTGGGCGCTCAGTTAATTTGAGAAGAAAAAGATGCATCAAGCTTTCTCCCCTTTTATATAAGTTTTATCTGAGGGTTTCTCAATGGGGAGCAGGTCTGACGGGCAAGAGAAACCAGAGCTTGCTTTGTACATTAAGCACATGAAAAAGTGACTATTCACTTTCCTGCTTATAAGTTAACCACCTATAGAACACAAAGCTTCATGTCCAAGAAAGAAAGAGATACAGTGCAAAAATGAGAGAGAGAGAGAGAGAGAGAGAGAGAGAGAGAGAGAGAGAGAGAGAGAGAGAGAGAGATGTGTTATACAACACGGGAATGCAAATCTGCTCATCATGCTTCCCATGTTCCTGTCAGAAAATTGTATGGTTGTTTTGTTCATAACGTTCTGCAGAATAATGAGAAAGACAAGATGGAGAGCATGAGAACAGCTGCATCACATCTATTCCCTTTACATATTTTTGCCACATCCCTTGCTTGATACTTTTGAAGAAGACACTGAGAGGACAGGGAGCACAGTAACAGTTTGGGATGTGCACTGTGCTGCAGATAGATAGTCTCTAAATGTGAAGAGAGAGACTTCTGTATGCTCTTCTCACATTTTGTGCTCTTCTGTATTCTTGTCTTGCAGGAACACAGTTCTTAAAAACTGAGAGGACCTGGAAAAAGGCCATGTGCCGCCTGAGAGACCTTCAGCATCCAGCCTGCCAGCCTCACCCTCCTGTCTCTCTGTGTGTTTGAACAAGCTCTCAGCAGTTTCTCTGCTCTCATCTGACAGCGGAAATGATTCAGAAACTCATTTATTCTCCTGCCGCACATCTATTCATTTCACAGGCTGTGACCACTGCCCACTTGTGTTCTGATCAGTAGCTGAAGAGCTGCCCTTCATGGGCCTCAACCACTTTATAGCCCGCCACGTACACACAACAACTTCTCAGGGCCCCCGGACCGAGACAGACGCCACACACATACTGTACAGTGTGCTTGATGCTCAGACACACACTTGGACACACAAACCAAGAAACACATCAAAAAGAAGTGGATGATATAATCTATGATGGCTGTAACTGGTGGTGATGCAACAGTGAACCAATGCTTTCAGAAACCTGCCCTCTACAGAAGCACAGCTCCCACTACAACAAGATCAAAGGCAATTTACAGGAGCCTCGCATCCCTCCCCGCAGCTTCAAAAATCAACTCAAACCTGAGAAAATGAATTGTGGGATTGTGTTTTTCATCCCACCTTTCTACTCTGGAGCTCTGGTGCTCCCTCTGCATTTCCAGATCTACTGCAGGTCCTCTTAAACATTGCAGGGATGAGTAGGATTTAATACCCATGATGGCATTCATTTTCTATTTTTGTACAGATGCTGCATGATTGTTGGGCACAAATGTTTACATATAAAGTGTCTACTTGCAATGGATGGAGTGTTATTCTCGTTTTAGCCTCTCAGCATGTGCAGTAACAAAAACTGAAGGAATAAAGTGGAACTTAAGTTTTCATTTTGACCACTTTAACCCTACAGTCCCATTGTTTGACCTTGTCATAATATAGACAAACTTGTCTTCCCTGTAATAAACATAGAAATAAAACAAGCCTGAAATGAACACCGCTGTTGTTAATTTCACTCCTGGCATACATGTTTGCTTCTTCATTACGCACAACCACTTGTCCCTTTAATATTTTTCTCTGCAATGGAAACTGCTCATCCACCATCATCAGTCTCCAGTCTTTGATCTTGGGCTGGCAGCACGCATGCGCCTCTCATTGGCTTCTCTGCACTGTCTGGAGTAAGTTGGATGCGCGCTCTCCTCACTCGCATCCCGAAACCGCCTCAATACTGTCGCGATGGGGAGGATCAGGAAAAACCACTTTGGGATTTTGACTTTTTCTTTATTAGTGACTTTTGTCTGGGCTCAAAGGTAATCTCGTTTTCCTTTATTGGTCCTCTGTGTCTTGCATGTCATGTAGCCTCTGTTAAAGCGTGCCTGGCGTGTGATATTAATAAGCTGTTTTGCATTACACCACCTTTTTCTCCCACAGCGTCAAGGATCTCAAAGATCCAAGCAATATGCCTCTGGTAAAAGAAACAGTGGACAGACTGATGAAAGGATACGACATTCGGTTGAGGCCAGATTTCGGAGGTAACGAGCACATTGAAACGGAATGTCATGTTTTCACGCCCTCCTGACGTGCAATACATGTGTAATGAATCGCAAAATCTGCTTCAATTTACGTAATCATTCCTTCACAGCCAAATAGGCCTTTCCAATTAGGCTATGAGAAATTATGTGCATATTTAATTTGATGGAGGTGATAAGACAGGCTTTTGAACGTGATCGATCCTGCTCATCAATGTTTGATTATCCCACTAAAAAGATTAAATTAACCGCATTTAAGCTCATCTTCGTGTTAAACAGAGTTTTTTTGCCCAGGCTGATGATGCAGAAGTCTCCTGTAGGTGGATGGGAGCAGAGAGAAACCTGAGCGCACGTCACGAATTTGTTAAATTTACATGATGAGAGAATTATTCATATATCTTGCATTAATGCCTCTTTTCCTTCACAGGTGCGCCGGTGGCAGTGGGAATGAATATAGATATAGCCAGCATAGACATGGTGTCTGAAGTCAATATGGTAGGTGCATCTTCATGATTATTAACCCGCTTAATGTTGCCAATTGTGCCGTGCACGGTTGGAATACCCCAGAAGTGGGCTATTTATCACGGGTCAGTGTGTGTGATTGTGAGCTGGGATAATGTGAGCCAGGCTGAGGCATCTTGTGAATAATCTTTTTTTACTCGTGTAAAAAAAATGTTCCCAAACACATCATCGCCATCCTCCTCTCAGTCTCCGCATTTGCAGCTCTGGTGTGCTACTGCATTTGAATTCAAAACACACACTCACTGGCGCACTCGGACGCACAGCCCCGGCAGTGAGCGCGGATAGCTGCTTGTGTGTGTGTGTGTGTGTGTGTGTGTGTGTGTGTGTGTGTGTTCCTGACTGCTTCACGTTGTCAAGCCTCGATGGTGTAATTTTAATGACACGCACCCACCCCTCCTCATCCCCTCTCCTGTGTCCTCTCCATGCAGTTACCTTTAAAATGAATTAAAACACCTTCGCCTCCATTCTTTGTTTTTCTTTAAGGCTTTTAATTCGGACGACCAATCACATCATCACCGACTACGTAAATGATCTTCCCCCTTACTTGTCAGATGACGTAGGCTGAGCAATTTGTTAATAATACATTTCTGGTCATATAGCACTGCAACGAAAAAAAGAAAAGGCGTGAGCTTTGGTGCACAAAGATGAACGTTACGTGCGACTTGGAGAGAACAGGGGGAAAAGTTCAGCAGCCCATGCAAGAGCACCCCCTATTGATCCGTGTGACTGACAGACAGACAGACAGACAGCAACCCACAGGAAACTGATGGCGATTACTTCAGTGTAGCTCGGCTGCATTAAATAGACTCTATGTCAGTGTAATATCTGGTTTTGCCCATTGGGTTTTTGATGCTTTGTGAAAAATATTAAAGGCAGTCTTTGCATAGAATGTGAGAAAAGATAATTTACAAAGCAGCCTGTCCAGTGGAGCAACATAACAGAGATGTTATATAAGAGCATGAAAAACCAGTTTGCCAGTAGGAATGTCAGATGATGTGTTTTCTATTATTAATCGAGTCAGTTTTAAGTTTGATTCGGCAGCTTGTCAAATGTCTGTGGTCATTTTAAACGTCCCTGAATAAGTTTTTTTTTATAAATACAGCCGCAAGGCTTTTCCTTTGACGGAAATGATTTATTTTGTTGGAGGATGCAGCCAAATCGGATGTGCCTTGGGGGGGTCCAGGAAGATTTGAAATAGAAACCCCTCACTTACTTTGGCTTCTCTCTTTCTGCCTCTTCATCCACCATTCTTCCCATCCCACCACTTTGACTGGATCCCTGGCTGTGACTCTGGGCTCAGCAGCCATGTAATCCACCTCTGTCTTGCTCCAAAGGGTTATCTTACTTAAGAACTAGGCGTCTATGCGAGCATTCATCTGGAAAAAAACACTGCTTCATACATCCGTGTGAGTGTGTAACAGAACACAAAACTGTGCACAAACAGTGAATGGCGGCTGATGTCATGCAACTCCCTTTGGCTATGAGAGAGCGTTCATTTCTCCCATTTCTCAGAAAAGCTCTCCCTGCCAGATCTGCACAGGCGTCCCTCTGACACGAAGGACAAATTTAGTCGAAAAGTTTAAATAAATAACATCCAAAGACCTCAGCGGACTTGTGTTCCACACATTGTTGTCACCTTCTGAAAAATACTTCCTGCGACTTACATAACAGGTCGGATTCTCCTCCTCGTCCTTTCTTTAAGTCCATCTCTTTGTGGTACAATAGAGGATAACAGCAGCTGACGAGATTGATCTCAGAGAAATCAATAATATCACCGTGCGCCATGATCATGAGGATGGAGTTGGTGACCTGTGCTTGGTGCTGGGCTGCTTTGATCTTCCTCATCAGGGGCAGCTGCTTTCCAGATTAAAGCGCTGAGAGGGAAAACAACACAGAGAAGCGAGGATGAAACCAGTGAATGCAGCAAAGAACAGGGTGGGAGAGAGGTGAAGGTTACTGTGATCAGTTTCACCATCTCTATTGATATCTACAGCCCGTTGGAGGCCAGGAAAACATTTCTAGAAGACCCTGTTGCCAAAATAGAGCAGTATTTAGATGTATAGCATGAGTTTGTAATGACTGTCCCAGCAGTGCAGAAATGAAAGAATATGACTGGGTTGGAAATGAGTGTCTGTTAGCAGGCCTGCCATCATGGCGATGAGCAGGTCTGGGCTGTAGACAGCTGCTCGCTCTTCTAATTAAAGGATAAAATGCCTCTGGTGGAGAATGCACTCTTGATTTTGGTCGGGCAGATTGAAACTATTCTGGCATTTTTTTCTCCGCTGACATGAAAGGCAGGATGGTAGTTGAGGTATTTCTTGCTTTTCTGTGCACATGTAAGACGTTCACGTTTATACATGCCATACGAGAGTCACTTTTTTGGTGCATTCTCTTGTGATCCACAACGATGGCCCGTTGATGCTCAAAGGTCAGCCGCGTTGTTGGGCAATAAAAATGTGCAGGTCAGTCAGCGCCGTGGTAGCAGCCTCGCCTGCATGACATTACAAATGTGCTATTTTGAGAGGGAAGTGTCCTCCGAGTCCGAGGTTTGTCCACACATCCTTGCTGGGTGGGCTGTGCTGACTCACTAGGGTTAGTGCAAAATATGGCACAGACATGATATCATGGCCGAGACCCCCCACGTCAACCCTCCACCCCCTGTTTATCTCTGTTTGTCTGTCTGTTCAGCGCTGGCATCCCGCTCCATCACTCATCTCCCTCACTTAGCAGCCTAAATTGCATTTGCATAATGCTGTTTGTTTTTGCTGGAATCACAGATCCAGGAACCAAACCCTGGTTACGGTGCATTAAAAAGTGTTCTGCACACAGGCAGTGCAGCTGATTAAATACAAGTCGAGACTGTTGTCTCAGCAATGCATCAGCGCTGCATGCCATGCCTGTCTTCAGCATGCCATCTATATGTTGAGTAGCTACAATATGCACGCCAAGGCTGGAATAACGAGTGAGGAAAATTAGTATTTTTCTTCATCCCGCTTGTTAATTACATGTAAAATACCTGAGGTTGGTGGTTGTTAGGAAACGCTGCCTGTACTATAATACTGTTCTCTGAATGTTAATTAGCTGGCTGTGAATTAAAAGATTTAAACAAACCAGCTGTGGTGGCTTCTGGGATGGAGGAATTAGTGGGGCGTGAGCTTTCCCTTTATTACGATCATTATCCTGACAAGTGCTGGTTTCTTTACATGAGTTAGGGGATGCGGCCATAAGATAACAGGAGAGCCGATGACCAGAGAGAACACGACGCGGGCCTCGATGTTACACTACATCCGTGTGAAGAAGGCAGCTTCTTGTGTCTGTGAATTAGCAACCATTTTGATCTTGTTTGTCCAAACTGATCCTGTTCCATTTTATTTTCAGCTTGTGGAAAATAAGCTTGTGTTATTTTTACTCAGTGTTGCCATGACAACGCAGCCTCTTTCTTCTTTTTGGTAGATCTAGGGAAGTCAAGGAAAAGCAAAAAAGGCCTCACTTACTTGTTTTTGAAGATGCCAGATTGTTGTTGTTTTTTGCATTTTGTTGATATTTTGCCTTTTTAAGAAAAGCTGCTGATACAGGATATTTCCCACAGTGTCAATGTCTATACAGTAGTATCTTAGATAAGGCTGAAACAAATGATGATTTTAATCAACAAACAATGATTTTAATCATAGAACCTTTTTCAATTAATCAATTCATTTTTTACTCTTTTCTGAAAACAGTAAACAATGCAGATCACAGTTTACCAGAGCCACATTCACATTGCTTGTTTTGTTTAACCAACTACAGTATATGAAACAGAGAGAGAAGAGAGAAGCTGGGTTGAGCAAATGGTTGACAGTTTTGTATGATACATTTTCTTTTACAATTACTTGATTATCAGAATTGCAGCTCTAATCAGAAATCTTAATTTTGTGTCACCTCCTTTCTGTGGCTTTTCTGAGGTTGCTGCAAAAATGTTAACGAAATCTATGACCCAAGCACATTTATATATATATATATATATATATATATATATATATATATATATATATATATATATATATATATATATATATATTTCGTCTTGTGCAGCTTTGATTCTCCTGTCTCTGTTTGCTCTGCTGAGCTTTCCAAAAAGCTTAAGACAAGAATGCAGGTTGTCCAGAACAATGTCATTAGTTATGCTGAGTGGACACACAGAGTAACAGATTAATATGGTCAGCAGCATAATTACAGCACAAGAACAACACTTAATCCTGCAGCTGTCTTACATGCACGCTGGGGTCTGTGTTTAATGTTTAGTCCATGGAGACTGGGTTCAGTTGAAGATGTCAGAAGAGACCATGAGCTTTGAAAAATAAACATTTTGTGGATCTGAAATTAAAACCTGGTAAATGAAAGGTTTGTAAAATGTGCCAAAACATGCATATGTTAAACATAAGGCAGTCAGTGTCATACTTTTCAATGGTTGTGTAATTTTTTAAAATCATAATTTATTTGCCCTGTACATTTGTAAACCGAATAGAGGCTTTCAGAAATGCATTTCTTCTAATGCACTTTATGAAAGTTAATTTGATTTTGAAAATTGAAAGAGTAATCCTATTTGTTTTAAACACTTAACCTTGCAGAGTCCGACTGCAAGAGCAAAGTTACGGCAAGTTTAAATTGGTCATAATATTATTTCCTAATAAAACAGGGAGTAAGTTAGCAGCTCCATTAAAAGCCCTTAATAATGTGTTTATGACTCCCTTAATGAGTCTGTCGAGCACTTTCCCCACTGGAGCTAAGTAACTGAAAAACGACCCCTTGGAAAGAGAGTCATGAAGGCGTCCATGTTGTCAGTTACCTCAGGATGTGTTACTCATTCAGAATGCGATAACTCCCTCTTTGACCCCTAATATTTTAAGCCTTTTCTTAACCACACACAGCTTGACCATTTGATTTGGTGGCATCTCTTCCAGCTTAGTAGATGGGAAGCAAACAGACAAGAGGCTGAGATGTCTGCAGACAAGCTTGTTATTGCCCAAACATTGAATCATCTCCTCGAATGTGCACAGTAGACAGTGTTATTATCAGCAGATTCTTCCCTGCTTCTGCCCGAGCACTCTGCAGCAGGACACAGCAGATGAAAGCGTTAAGCAATATGGTGGACGTCTGTCTGGTCCCGTAAAGCTGCAGAGGAGAGGAGAGAGAGAAGCACACATACCAGCTGTCATACCAGCAGTTCATGGACTTTTACGTCTGTTTTACGTTTGTTGAAATTGTCTTTACTTTCCACACAGACTACAATGCTGTATGTGTACTTTCTTTTTAAATAATTGCATAATCAATAATTCCCCCCCCCCCAAATATGTTATCTTTTCTTTTGACCTTATTAAAACACAAAATGGGAGTGGTAACTATTGTTTTTGCAACAAACTGCAAATTTGATGGCAAAATGCAAAAATCATAAAGCATTGTTTTATTAGTATAACTATAATATGCACAGAGGCTTTAACAAAATGTCTTCATTAGCTGTTTAAAAATGCTATGAAGTTGATATGCTGATGCTTAGGATTTGTATGGGCTATACATAAACAAATGTATATTCATTTTGTTTGACAAAAATAATTAACAAAGAAACATACATGTTAGTTTGAAGTTTCTTACTTTTTTACATTTTTAACGCTGGCCAAGATGATTGTGATTGGTTTATAGAAATACAAACATCCCAGAGTTTTTTTTTCCCCTATTCCAGAAAGATAAGTCGTGTAGCCAGACCATACTCCAGGGCTGACACAGTGCTGTGGAGATAGGGCATTACCAGACTAGGATCAATTAGACCCCAAAGAGGTCCAACTCCCCGTTAGACCTCTTATGAACAAAGTGTTATAAAACTACAATTACAGAAATCCTTATAAACAAAAAAGAACATGTGAAAAGTGCTGTATTTAACCATGTTTAAAGTGACTGAGGAACTTTCAGTTTGTGTTGATTCTATCGGCCCATTTCGACAAAAGTGGTAGTATTTTTACCAAATGTGCTGCTGTAAAGATCTTTTGTAGTGCGTGCAGGCTGGTGCCGTAATATAATGTCTATGGAAGGAAAACATGTATTACCCACTGTATTACAGAGCTAGTGTTACAGGAAGGTCATATAGTTGCGATGAATATTTTGCACAGATAGAAAATCATTTACCATTTAGAATAGTTACCGATGCATAGTTGCATTTCAACGGTAACTTAACCTAACAGAGGAAGAGGACCAATTCAGGGTTGGTTTTGAATGATTTACAATCCCATAATTGTCTCCCTCTGTAGTTCCGGTGCTACACCAAAATCTGTGACCCATTAGAATGTGTTACTGAAGCGCCGTCTACCTCGTACGTAAATCATTTTATGACTTTGTGGAAAAAATTGGATCTGGGCAAAGTCATTTAGGAAAACTGTATAAAAATAGCATTCTTTTCACTGTTAGATGTTTGCTGTTACAGGTCATTTAGGATCATCAGATGGAAAATTAAACAGTTTCAGAAACCTTTAAAAGTTACATATAGTTACTTTAAACATGTTTACTGGAGTCTCTTTTTTCTGCAGCAGATGTTTGAAATATGTCATCAGGTCCAAATTCACTGAAAGTCATGATGTATCATTTTATACAACACTATGGTTTTTGAGTTGTTATAGAGGGCGGGAGAAGACAAGGGGTCCATATCCTGCTTTTTTTTCAAACAGGTACATAAAATCAGAATGAACTACTGTCATTTCTGCTTGTAAACTACAAATAAAAATGAGAGTGACTTTATTGCTGGACATGTCTTTTCATAAACAACAACAAACAGAAAGGACTACTACACATAATTGAAATTAACAGAGCGGTGTGTATTGTGTTTTATTAGCAGCTCCCTCTCTTGTCAGTTGTGACAGCTGATATAGTTGTAATGGAGGTCTTGTAACAACTGTAGTCTGTCAGATTTCTCAGGGAAACACAAATGTACTCCTTGTCACTCTGTCAGATTCTTAATGGGGGTTTGTTAGCCCAGAAACATATTTGTAGTGAGGCACTGTCACTGTGCAACCAGCCTTGATGTTTTTTGAGTTAGCCAGGCCTTGTTTGTATCTTCATCGTCCCAATATATTCACTGCTGTCAGTTTTTTATTTTATTTATTTTTTTAACGTTGATGCTCTCCACAAGATGTCTCCCTCACTGATGCTCACTGGGCTGCCTGTGTGATGTTAATGGAGTTTCTAAGAAATACTTGTGACAAGGAGACTGAAGGTCGCTTTGGAGACCTACACTCTAGCATGGGACGGTCTATCTCTCACTCATCTACAGCTTTTATTGAATGCTGCAAAATCCTCTTCACCTGCTTCTGGTTCTCCATCTTTTGTTTGTGGACTGAAATGGCATTCAATACACAACACACGAAATGTCTTGTTTATGAAATTATTTGCGCCATATTGACATAAAATTAATGAGTTTTGGTTAGTGTTGCCTGATATGACTATCACATGTGCAAATTATATTTATTTTATTTTTTATTGAAACGTATTTCCGGATATAAATCCGCTGCAGCAGACTTTCTGCTGAAAAAAATGCTTAGACATTAACATGTAGATATAGAGGATTTGCTTTTGTTTGAATGAAAACAACATGATTTTCTTGCTTTGTGTTTCGGTACAGCACCAGAATAGTAGGCCTACAGTAGTTTACGTTGCAGATTTTCTTTTAACAATAACTTTGACTGTACTGGGAGAGACTGTTGGCAGCTGTAATTTGTGGCCCTCTCTGAGCACATGTGATGTCCAAAGATAAACAGCACCATCTGTGAGGCCGTAATTACGCTGCCAAACTACAGCACACCCAGGAGGCAGCGTGCATGCCCAGGTGTTCTCTGTGCTGGCGCTGTGCATCCCCTCCCCAAACGTACACAACAAGGCCCGCACACACACACTAATGCACACCCACTTTGACTTTAAGCTCAGTTAACTTAACAAGAAACACATTTTGAAAGGATTTGTATTCAAAAGGCCTTTTTCACAGCAGACATTTTGACATGTCACAGCAGGAAAAGCACAGGTGTAAATGCTAAAATGAATGATGGTGGAATTCCATTTAGCTGCTTCACTTTCACTGTCCTGTCAAAACAACAAATTCATTGTTAATGTTTATAGCAACAGCTGTGCTTTTCTTACTATGACAAATCAAAATGTCTGCTGTGAAAAAGACCCATTTGCTGTGTCCAAAATCACTTGTTACTTACCATATAGTGCATTATATACAATCTCCACCATTTTATTTGAGTGTCTATATTCTCTGAATTGTATTCACTATGTCATGCCTTGAAAATTCCCACAATGTGAGTGTAAAAAGGACTGTCCAACTTTCTGCTAAAAATCCTAAAATGCAATGCGTCACATTTATGAGTGGAACATTGACCTGACAAATGACAATGTCTCATAAGTGTCCAAAATCTCATTTTACTGCCCACTATAAATAGTGTAAAACATTGAGTGTCTATTATATTGGGAGTAGTGAGTGTTTTTTCTATTTCAGTCCATTCAGTACACACAACATCTGTACGTCCTGGGAGAGGGATCCCTCCCCTGTTGCGCTTCCTGAGCTATCTTCCAATTTTTTCCTGTTAAAGAGTTTTTTTCGGGAGATTTTTACCTTATCCAACTCAAGCGTCTAGGAATAGAGGGTGTCGTACGCTGTACAGATTGTAAAGCTCCTTGAGGCAAATTTGTGATTTGCAATATCAGTCTATATACGTACGTAACGTCACTTATTTTATGTAGTAAGTAACCTAAATGCCTTGCCTTTTAGTGAGGGAACAAGGAAAGGTTTTTGATCACAAGCTATAACAAAAAATCCTTCTGGTGCTGAAATTATTAGTCAATCCCGATCAGACAATTTAGATAATTAATCATTTGTAGAAGTAATTTATCAAGCAGATATTTTATTGTTTCAGCTTCTCAAATGTGTTGTTCCCTGTTTTATATCAATGTGATTAGAATGTTTTAGTGTTTTGAAGTGTTGAAGATCGGTCAATGAATTAAAAAAAATTAATAACAATTATGAGACTTAGCACTAATTTTACTGTAATAAACTAATTAAGAGCTATGAATGCAGAGGTGTGTGACACCACAGACACCCTAGCGTTCCCTTGCTACCATATTCATCAAAACGTTTCACTCCAGTTACAAAGTATATTAAAAAACAGGATACAGAAAGATTATTGCTGAAAGTCTGTGACACCATATTGATAAATGATTTTTGCTTCTTGTTGTTAAGATTGTTACCCCAGGGTTCCGGTTAATATTATTAGCTTCAGTTCTCTAATTTAGTCAGACAGGTTTATCTATGTCTAGCAACTTCTTCCTTTCAGAGGATTCAAACTGCTTGTGTTTCTGTGTTCCTTCATCAATATGACGAAGGATGGCAGTCAAGACAGGAACGTATTGCAGGAGATGCTGCCTCAGTGGGTGATGTACACCGAGTCTGCAGGCAGCAGCTAAAGATCCTAAAGGTGATAGAGATATCCGATCGACAGTCTGATAATGAGACAGAGAGAGTGAGTGTGAGAGAAGGGTTCAGTGGGAACTCTTGTAAAACAGGATAAGGATGTGGCCGTCCTCGCTTGACTTTTCACTCCTGAAAAAATCAACATGGCAGCAGCTCATGTATTTTTAGATGCCCTTTTTACGCAGTGCCTTGGTTGCGCACGCTGCACGCAATGAATAATAACAGTTTAGGAGCGAAAATGGCAGTTGCTTTGCAGTACCACACCAATGAGTGATGATAAAAGAAAAAAAATACTTGAAAACATAGAAACATGTCGATAAGTAATAATGATGTCTGTTTGGAGTAAAAGCTCAAGGACATATTTTTTTATGTGTTTTCCTACTCATCGATTGCACTGCAATACACTGCAACAGAGAAGATCCAACTGCAGTACTGTGTTATACTGTGACTGTGTGGGAGTCTTTTTTCAAGAGTGAGAAGCAAAGAAAAGAGAGAGAGAGAGAGAGAAAGAGAGAGAGTTTACTGCTACATCTCTGAGAATGTGTAAAAACAAACTGTACAGTGTAAATTTAGGTTTTTCACATTGGAAAACGTACCTAAATCTCAGTAGGCTAGTTCAGTTGTATAGTATGCAGAATTAGAAGCAAAATCAAGCAAGAAAAAGAGACTGCAGAAATCTACTGATTTTTATTAGACAGAGTTCTGTCTCAATTAGAACGTAGCATCAATCGTTTTGAATGGAAGCACATATTGTTTGCGTCAGACAATAGTCAGCCAGCCGAGAAAAGTCCCCTCTGGTTATGGTCTCAGTGAGGATATTTGAGTGAGGATAGTTAAATATTAACCCCCACAACCCCAGCCACCATGGCCCCTAGTACAGGCGTTAGCCTTCCAGACCACCAACAACCTTTTGACTGACCTTCTCACTATGCAGAGTCAGTACAACGTGCCGTGACACGTCATGTTCAGATGTAAGCGTGTGTGTGTGTGTGTGTGTGTGGGGGATGCTGTTGGTGCCTGACATGTTTCCAAGTTGAGATGATGGTGATAAGGAAACATATTCTTACAGTTAGGGTATCGCCTAAAATATTTAGTCAGTCCATTTAGTGGAAAGTGTTTTATTTGGCTCCATAGTGGTATTAACGTCAGCATTATTGATTCTCACAATGAGTTTGTCTTGAGGTGTTGCACTAGCTTCATTAAATGGACTCTCCCCCTCTCTATCCTCCAGGACTACACCTTGACGATGTACTTCCAGCAAGCGTGGCGGGACAAGCGCCTGTCCTACTCTGAGATCGCCTACAACCTGACTCTGGATAACCGAGTGGCAGATCAGCTGTGGGTCCCCGACACCTACTTCCTCAATGACAAGAAGTCCTTCGTTCACGGCGTCACCGTCAAGAACAGGATGATCCGTCTCCACCCAGATGGCACGGTGCTTTATGGACTCAGGTAAGCCTTTTACAGCTGCCCTTCCTTTCGTATCATATTAGTGGTTTAATCAAGATGCATAATGAACTGATGTGATTGTATTAGATGCATTGTGTCTGACTAAGCCTTTTTTAATGGACTCTAACTTTAAACTTAAACTTCAATTTCCTGCTAAGCAA
Organism: Percina caprodes; assembly: GCA_013375575.1. Classification (NCBI taxonomy): domain Eukaryota; kingdom Metazoa; phylum Chordata; class Actinopteri; order Perciformes; family Percidae; genus Percina; species Percina caprodes. Next base: position 877,458 of record JABXJD010000172.1, on the reverse strand, counting down.
CATACAGTTAAAGGATCTTTATTTTTTACAACTTGGGTCTTATTTTTGTGGTTTTGCCATCATTCTTATCTGTAACAATTATATTCTACTAACCAAGTTAATAGCTGAGATCATGGAATGTAATCTTACAATGGAACATTGCTAAAAATAGATGGTTTCAAGACACATGAGCTGTCAAATGAAGATGAAACAAATCACCAGGTTCGATAAATAGCTACACCATTACCCAAACTGTATGCTTCCATCACAGTTAAGTGACTGGCCAATATCATTTCAACAATCACATTTTTGGTGTGCTCAACTCAAAAACAAAAGTGGTTTAAGATCTCCAAGCTGGTGGAGGTTGGGACTGCCCAGGGTTGCAACGTAATTTTGACATGATTAACAAGATTGCAAAGAAGATACTTAAAGGTTTATTTGTGTAGCACTTTTCAACAGCAAGGCAGTTGAAGGGTTTAGGGGACAAAGCATAAAAGAAACACACAGCAAAATGAAAAGACACATATGAACAGGATTTAAAAAAGAGAAAGGTAAAAATAAGCTTAAAATGACAGTAATGTTACAGTGCATATGAATAAACAGTCCCATGTTTAACTTAATACAATTTGGTGGCAAACAGAAACGTTTGAAACATCTATTTAAAAGAACAATACAGTGTTATTAAACACAGACAAAAAACCAACATCTTACCTTTTCTTCTGAAATACTGTTGAACTGAACTTCTTTGGGACGTCTAATACTGTTCAAACTATTACAAATGTGCGGAGACCATCATGCTTTAGTTACAGCTAATAGAGACTGTGACTCTGTGGGGTCCCTATAAATGGTCATAAGACACCAGTGGTTTACATAATCTGTATCTCTTGTAATCTTGTATTGTTGGATTGTCACCATATTTCCAGAGTTCACCCACTACTATAAAAAAAAAGACCTAAATTGTAATAAAGCGGAATCATCCTTTAACCTGTGTATAGGAGGAGGTATATGTGTTGATGTTTAAACCTTTCCCATCCCCTGATGATCATCAATATAAATAATTGATTGGTTATGCTCAATAATAAAACAGGGTGGTGCAAACAGTCAAACTGAGTCTGATTTTGCAGAATGGTTCAACCCGTCTACAAGACGTCTCTTTGTGGTGTTGGACTGTGATGCCTCTGAGGACTTTCATCCATAATTTATAACTCATAATCAATAATGTATCGGTTCAATACAAACACTGAATCTGTATTTGTACTGACTTCACAGGCTAGCACAGCCATCATCCATCACTGTGCTGCTGCCTCCTATGATATGTTACCTCTTTATGTGTGTGTGTGTGTGTGTGTGTGTGTGTGTGTGTGTGTGTGTGTGTGTGTGTGTGCAAATGAGCTCAGATTAGTGTCCGTATTTAAAAGATGAGATTATTATTGCTAATTCAAGATGTTGCAGCAGTCAGTCATTCTCTCTCTTGACTGAGATGCCCTTCTTGCGCAAAGACTGCTTAAAAAATTTAAGTATCTGCACTGCACCAGATTACTCAGCGCTACATTTTGCTTCAACAGTTGAGAAATGTAATTTATAACGCTCTGACTCAATTATATAAACCAAAATACATATTTTTGCGTAACAGTCAAAAAGCATGGAAGCTAGGAAAGGGTTGTTGTGAATTTAAGGGTATGCGTGCAGCAGAGAGAGGTTGTTGTTACCTCAGTTACGTTGTCCTTGTCAGTGCCGGTGCCTCCCGGCTCCTCCATTATTTGGTTTGTGGGTTTGGTTCAGGTTTTATTTGATGCTAGCAAGTCCAGACACAAGCTTCTGTTAGAGTCAGCCCGGCCAGATGCCTTTGTGCTGTGAGCACGCTGACACATACCAGTAGAGACGGCCGGCTGGTTGCAACAGCAGGGCTTTAGTAGATGTGGATGGGATGGATAACTGAGAGGAGACTCAGAGTCCTCAATGGGAAAACAGGTTGTATGTTAAAACCCGACTGGCCAGGGTGCCTGAGTTTATGACTGTTCATTATCTGTTTGGCTATTTGTTCATTTTAGTCCTTTTCAGTGTAAAGGCATACAGTGGTGGAAGAAGTATTTAGATCATTTTGTTAAATAAAAGTAGCAATACCACAATGTAAAAATACTCTGTTACAACTAGAAGTCCTGCATTATCAGTACCATGTTCTCAAAAAAGTACTCCTCTTGCTGCAGTATGACCTGCTGTGAGAATTGTTATTATGCATTAGATTATTTAATTGTTATTAGTGAATTATAAATATGTAAGCAACATTTTATTTTTATTTAACTGTCAAATACATTGTAGTGGAGCAAAAAACACAATATTTCCCTTTGAAATGTAGTGGTGTAAAGTAGCACGGAATAGAGTAGTTTTAGAAGTAATAGTAAAGTAGAGTAGAAGTAGAAGGAACCGCCAAAGGTCAGTTTATGTTACAATTATCACCATCCATGTACTTCTATTGAAAGCATTAAAATATCTCGGTTTTAAAGATCCATGTTTGCACTTCTTTATCTTCTTAAATATATTTGTCAACTTTGATGATTTCATAGTGATGTCATCAGGGTAAGCCTGTGCTTAGAGACTACAAATTAATAACAAAAACTCTGCGTTAGAAACTTGTGGCCTGGACAACAGTTGCTATCCAGTACAAAAGGTCTAATAAAAAGATGGTATCCAATTGCATCATGTAGGAGCCAGTGTTTCTGGAGCTTCACCCATATTAGCGACTAAAGGGCACTTTCACTATAGTTTGGTAGGCTCTGCACTTTTTCAAGCGCACCAAACATTGTAAATAAATGTCACATAGTGGAAACCGTCAAGTGAAGCTCGCCGGCACTTCCTGGTCTCAGAAATAATGGAGGAACACCAAATGGGTACAGACTATGGTTTTCTGGTTTTGCTATAGTGTTCCTAATATTTTAGAAGAAGGCGAATAATATGAGCAGCTGACAAGACAGTGAATGAAGTAGAGGACTCCTGATGAAAGAGAGATGATGATGTATGGTCATAATAGGTTATGGATTTGAAAGTTATACCTTGAATCCTATATATAAATCAAATATAAGTCAGTAAATTGTGTGCAAGTTTGAATTGAATTTTATTAGAATTTAAATAGCAGGCTAGTAAATGCATTGTTTTTTTAAACACTTCTGTATTTGAGTTGGATCGCGTTCTTACCTTAAGTGAATCAAACTCTATTGCACTTGGAAGTGAACCGAGATCCCCGTTTTCAAGCGGACCAGAGTTCAGTTCATTGGTCTGCACCAGAGCTTAGAAGGAGCTTTCACACCAGCACAAACGGACCGAACAATCCGACAAAACTCTTCAGTGTTTGGTTGAAACGGATCACACATCTCAGGTGTGAAAGCTCGTCAGGATGTGTCGACCGCTGCTGCTTCAATATTGATCATTCTTCTTTAAATTAGTGCCTTTTGATTACCTTTATCTTAAATCACTGGTGTATACCTTTAATCTCAAACAAAGACTAGAGATGCTTTGTAGCATATTTAGCAATAGCCTAGACTTGTGCCAAAAATACGGTAAATACTAAATACTGACTCCTATATTCTTGTCCAACCCTGTGCACCTAAAACCCAACCATCTAATCATCTAATCATCTAATCTAATGTTCTAATAACAATGTGCAAACTGTTGGTATTATATTTTTAAAATTAGTACTAACACATATTCAAAATAAATAAATTAGCATAATTTTATTGCTTGTTTACTTTCATTTTAACCTCAAACACTAATATGTTACCCTATAAGATGCAATGTTGTTTAAATCCTTGCATAATAAAAAAAAAAAGTAAACATATTATTGGCCTCAAATATGAATGTGGATTTGTGCTGAACCCACTGAAATTAGCATGGGGAACACCAATAGATTAGAGTGTTTGCAGGAGGCATTGTGTGTGTGTGTGTGTGTGTGTGTGTGTGTGTGTGTGTGTGTGTGTGTGTGTGTCTGTGGGTGGGTGTGTGTGAGTGGGCGAGTGATATTTTTAGGGTGTAGAGGAGGAAGGGTGAGGGTGTTGTTTACTCCTTATTCCCTGGATATATAGTGCATCCCAATCCTGCCAAATCCTGGTCTTCAATTACCAGCAGGAGCATAAAATTACAACAGTGCTCCCAACTGTCACTTTAGAGCTTGGTTTGACTCTCGGGGAGAGGCAGTCTGATCTAATTACCCAGCCCATGAAAAGGCTCAGCCAATAACACAGATACCACCCGGGCTGCAAGAAACACATACAACGAAAAGAAAAAAAACTCCCACTTTAATTTTATGCAGGAAAGGAGGAAAGACCAAATACATTCAGTGCATGGCTCCGGATGCATTTTGTTAAAGATTCACAGAGAGGGGTTGAGAGAAAAAAGAGAGAGCCATAAAAAGAGAAAGAGACCTGAAGGTCAGACGTCATTCAAAATGGAGAAATTATTAGGATTCTCCCCCTCACACACCCCCCTCCCTTTTCTCTCACTCTCCTCTCTCTGAATATTGTAATTCCTTTTGTGATATCCTTGTGCTATGGAGACTGACGTCCTCCTTTTTGTCTGGGCGAGAGGAGTGTTCCACTCTGCAGCTCAATAGATGACATTGCATGGCCAAGAGGAGAAAGCTGCTGAGTGGTGGAAGAGAGGGATTTAAATAAGCCTTTTTTTCTGTCAATACCATCAATACAGGCTAAGCATCATCTTCAAAGTTATCCATCTCTCGCTCAGATTATTGATCAGGCAGGGTGGTTTGTATGTTGTATGTGTTCGGATGTGCCTGTACTTTGAAATTAAGAATCCTCTCCTTTGCTTTGGCATGATTTGGCACATGGTGGACTCTTTTTGTTACCACTGCATACATATTTTTTTTTAAATTTGGCAACTGTGTCTGAACAGGGAGAGACAATCCTGCATGCCATGTTTCCTCAGCTCAACACAGCTCTCTATCCAAAATGGAGGAAGCTTCTCCATCTTAATTGAACTTCTAACTTCATTACAATGTCCGTGTAATACTATGCCAGTTTAATTAAAGGCACGCAGGTTTGTAAAATTGCTCTCTGCATTCAGCCTCTGTTGTAATGCTCCCTCAAAATGATATTCTGTCTGGGAATTCATGGTGGTTGTGTTATGTCCGTAAACAAGGTCATTTGGAACAAAGGTGCACAGACAGCCTTGGGGGGTCCACACATGCACACATACACACCACACACAAACGCATGCACACACACACACACACACACACACACACAGGCTGAAGTGTCAGGGAACTTGCACAAAAAAAATGCTTTTTTTTAGAGCTCCATGTCCTATTAGCTCCGGCGCAGGGCAAATGTAGCGTGTTTGAATCTGCGTAATCTGTTAGAGCATGGCCTCTCCTCCGGCAGGTTGGGATGAGAGAGATGGACCGGCCCTGATGTTGATGAAGCGCAAACAAGCCTGTGCTTCATGATCGCTGCTGCTGCTGCAGAGGTCCTCGACAGACTCTTGCTGCTGCGGAGATGACGAGGAGGTGGTGGAGGAGAGGCAAAGATGGGGAGGGAATCCTGCAGAGAAATCCTCATCCGTCCCCCCTCCTCCCTTGTTTTGAGCTGTTTATTAATTGTTAGCGTGGCTATTGGACACGCTTGATGGCCAGGGGATGCAAAAGCAGCTTGATCAGTGATGGATAGTCTCAGACAAAAAAGCTTCAAGACTTCTGCTGATGATGTAGGTGGGCTAAAAATAGGCTGTTATTTTTACCCCTGCCATTTTGGCCTCATTTCCGCTTTTCCCTTGTGCTTCCTCTGCCACCGTGATGTTTTAGTGGTGGTGATGATGGTGAGTGATGAGTGGCTGGCTGGTGAGCACAACATCCCAGTAAGTTGTGGCCATAAAAGGGGTAAAATAGGACAGATATAAGACTCCTGTGTTAATCCCCCAGTGCACCATGGCCCTGCTAACTGGCTCTTACATAAGAGCCCAGAGAGCAAGAAAAAGGAGGCAGAGAGAGCGAGACAGAAAGCCTGAGTGTGTGAGAGAGAAAGACTGCGCGTCTCTATATCTCCAAAAATGAAATCCTAAACTTGCCAGGCTGGGCCCAGGGGAGCTGCAAGACTTATGTAGACAGATTTCAAATACACTTTTGCTCTTAATTATTAAACACAAAGCACTCTTAAGTGTAGTTAAGTGTGTAGTTATGATAAAGTTGAGAAAGGAAAGATATTGTGATTTTGAACTGCTACCGCATCTTTCTGCTCCATGGCACAACAGTTTATTAATAAGCAATTTGCAATGTTGAAAATCAATTCGCAGTACTGGTTTATGTCAATATTGGGCGTTATATATGAGTTTTGCAACAATACAATGAAGTAAAGTATTGTATTTACCGAAGCAAAAGCAGAGACCAGGTTGTTGAATTGATGAAAAAGTTCCTCAAACTATTATCAAGAAAATTCGCTATATCATAATATATGTATATACTGTATAAATGTCATTATAAAATTATATATACCTTAAGTTAGTATTTTATACATATCGCCCTTTTATTACAAAGTCATTTTTTTGTTTAAAAAAATCCACCAGTCCAGTAAAATCATTTTAAACTGTTCTCATCATAAACCAACTTGTTTCAATAATTTTCTAGAATTGAGTGTCAGCATCTTCAAGCAAGACAGAATAAAGCAAAATCCCATTATAAAATAAACATTATTTAAAGTTGATTTGTATTAGAAACGTGTTATAATTATTTCATTATGCTAGCAGATTTTTGTCACTTGAATAAAAAACATTAAACTTTAGGATTTAAAAATAGACACAAATTACTGGATAAATTGTAATCTACTCACTACTCTCACAGACTATTGCCATTGTTAACTCTGAATGAATGGACCACTAAACCAATACATTGATGAATTGATATTAACCAGCTATGACAAGGGAAACCCAAGGTCACGACAAATACTTCAACCTATACTGGGAATTCTCCCACAGGCTGCTATTGTTAATGGTCGCATGATGCTATCATGTTATATCAATCAATGTGTGTGTGTGTGTGTGTGTGTGTGTGTGTGTGTGTGTGTGTGTGTGTGTGTGTGTGTGTGTGTGTGTGAGACTAGTCTAGGATGCTAATTTAGTCCCTGTAGTTGAATCGTGTGTCCAGTCTCTCTCAGACAGCCTCAGGGGTTTGGCACGGCCGGGTGCCAGCCCATCTCAGCTCTGGCCAACTTGTCTTTTGTAAAACAGGAAGTGCATTGCTCTGAGTGAACCTGCGGGACGCGGCTGGCTCATACTCAACGACTCTTTATTACAGGATTTTGTTACCGCAGATTGAACACTGTTCTTGTTTTATCTACTTAAAATAAAACCAGTAATGTGTCCCAATTCCATATACATACAGTGCTAATTGCATACAGTAAATACTCATTTTGAAGTATATTGTTCTTGCAATTAGTATAACAAAATTGTACTTTGTGTACCAACAGGGAATGATGTAATACATGCAGTGATGGATGAACATTAGTGTTGTCCAACGATTCAAATTTTTAATCGCGATTAATCGTATTAATGTCATAGTTAACTTGCAATTAATCACAAATTTGTCTCTATTCAAAATGTCCCTTCATTTATTTTTGTCCCATTATTGTTTCTCATTTTAATGCTCTTATCAACATGGAAAAGTGGATTGGCTTGCTTTGTGCAAATGTTTTTTTTTTAATTGAAAACAACATTGGCATATAGCCTACTGTAGTGTTCAATTTCACATGTAACATTCACACTTGGATCAAATAATCTCTGACACAATGTAACACTGTCCGTCAATAAAAGGGTGAAATAAATACTTTGACGAGGGGGCGGAGAATTCACATCAGCTGTGTGCTTGGCCATAAAGTGGTATTTCAGACTGGACGTGCTGCGATAATAGCTCAGTTCACAACACACAGATCACTTTGGTCTTGTCAATGGAACCATTTGGCAACTCTTAAACTTTTTCATTCAGAATCTTATTGGCGTCCATTTCAGCGTCTCGTGCTCGCCATCCACTCACAACATAACGTTACTACTCTTTGGCTGGATCGCAAGCCCAAACAAGTTTGTGCGGTGTGCCTGTTGTTTTGTTTCTGGTCTAGCTAGATCCGGTGTGGTGTTGTAGTTTTTCTAACGTTACTAGTTGTTGCAACAGCATGTGAAAAAAACTAAAAAGTTTGCTAGGCCAAAAAGAACGTTAATCTTGCGGTAAAAAAAATGGACGCCGTGAAAATGGGTTTGCATTAACGCCGTTAATAACGTGTTTAACTGACAGCACTAACGAAAAGAAAATGTCACAATGAAATGCAAAAACTATATTAAGTAGTACATTTTCTTTTTGCATTGCATTGTGGGACAATAGTGCACATCAACAGCACACTACATTTTCAATGTGCGCATGGTTTTTGTACTTCGCATTGCATACTTAAAACCAGCTTTTGATTAGTATGTAGTATAAACGTATGGTCATACTGTAGCTCAATTGTTAAAGAGCTATTAAATGCTGTAAACTCAAAAGCTAATGTTAATGTAATGTCTCAGTCCAGGGTCCCTCGATATCTGTGGACATCTGGCGAAGGAAAAAGGTTTTCACTTGGTAAATCCATTGCCAAAAAAACAATCTATTTATTAATTCAACCTTTATTTATAGAGGGTGGGCCAGTGAGAGCAGTTTGCACTCTTATGCACTGGGCTCAGAGAACAGGACCATTTTTGTTGCCAGCACCAGGGTCAGAAGGGTTAAAGAAAAAAAACAGGGTGGAAATGATGGATAGAGAAGCACTTTGACTTAGTCAGCAAGAGGTTTCTTTAAAGGACCTTTAAAACAGGAAATACATATTAAAAGGGCAAACAGAACCAACCTACTGCCCAGCTAGACCATTGGATTCACCGTCTGATTGTGGAAATGATTTGGGCTTATCTCTGGCGAAGAGAAGTGTATTATTTTATTTACTTATTTTTTTCTACTTCTGCTAAAATGACTTTCTCAGATTTGGCAGACAGCATTTCATTTTGTGTTAAGGGTGAAGTCTGTGATTCTAATCCAATACTCTTTCGAAAATCACCTCACACTCCGCTCAGCTGTCCGTTCTGTGCGTGCTGAAAATAATATACACAACCCTGGCTCTGTAAATGGGAAACAACCTATGTGGCTCAGACGAGCCACACAATACTATTCCAGTCGTGCTTGTGCACAGGTCAGGACAGGGCATGGATGCTTAAGAGAAAGGTAATGCGAGCGAGAGGGATTGTTAATCTGGCACATGCTAACATTATGAAGGAGCACTGAAGGGAGGGGTGTATTTGTTAAGTTGAAATTTCAACAATCTATCTCCAGAATTACAGATTCCATCTTTAATCTTTTTTCACCTATTTGATTTTCCATTTGAACCTGCTGTTTTATGGAGGAATGGTTCTATTACAGGTGCTCCTCAATTAAACAGATTTATCATCATCCTGCTTTGCTTTGTTCATCGTACTCTGTGTTGAAGGTCAAATGAACCTGGCTGCCTTGGCCGTTTTTGATGAATCCTATATTTTCCGTCCCATTCTGTGTGTAGGATCACCACAACTGCAGCCTGCATGATGGACCTGCGCCGCTACCCTCTAGATGAGCAAAACTGCACCCTGGAGATTGAAAGCTGTAAGTACCGACAACCAGCTCTTACGCCTACACGTAGACGTAGAATTAAACAGTTCCCACGTACACATGCAGTTCTGAAATTTGGTTTGAACACCAAGGAAGGTTGATAAGACTGCATGTAAAATGCTGAGAAAGGCTGATGAGATACCAAGAGATATGCATCGAGAAGAGGAACATCACTAATGGCTCACTGACTGATAACATCCAGCCTAATTAATTCAACTCCAGCTGCAGTGGCTTCCCAAGGCATGGAGGAGACTGATTAGGTCCAGTGTTTCAGGAGTGTGCTGATAGTGAATGTTAATGTGTAGCTTCCTCCCGAAACTTCCTCCGTGTTTGTACAGTACAAAGAGTTCATTTCACATGGAGTTTGTAATTGTACGTGATCTGGCGTTCTCAAGTCGATGGAGGGAGGGAGTGTGGAGGAACATGAGAGGGAAAGACGAGGTCCTCTGCGTGTTTTATCTTAGTCCCCGGAGAAAAGGATTATGGGGCTGGGATGTGGTGTAGGGCTCAGTCTTTCCGGGTTTGATCACGCTATTGCCAGCAGCGTTAAGCAGCACAAAAACAGCGCCGGGTCAGAACCGCCTCCCGCTGCTCCTCTCCCATTATGCTTGCCATCTTTCTCCTCATCACTCTCTCTTTTCGTTTCTCATCTCCTTTCTTTGCACAGTCTCATCCTTGTCTTTTTTCTTCCAGCCTTTTTATCTCTCTCTCCATCACTCATGCTCTCTTTTTTTTCCTCCACTTACAGGCAGCCCAGCACAAAATATACACGTACACGCACACGCACACGCACACGCACACACCCTGCCTCCCTCCCTCACACACACAGCTCCAGTTTTGATCACCAGGCAGTATCTACTCTCATATGGATTAACTGGCAATGGTTTTAACGTTGGAATTGCTTCATGCAAGAGCATGCTATTTTATTCAGACTAATGAGCCCAGAGAACTCTCACTTCCCTTGATAAACTTGATGCATTTTTAACACTAGTCTTATAACCCCAGATCCCCTGATACATCAGCAGCTCACCACTGTGGCTCAGACCACTGGTCTCACATACTGGACTGCACTGAGCAATAATTAATTTCAACCCCTCCAATAATAAAGACTGTAAATCTCTCATACTGCGTGGTCTTTCTCACTTGACAGCCCAGGATGAATACAGTAATGTAATGTATTGACATCTTTCCGAACAGAGACAATGGTCCAGAACTAATGGTGCTACAAACTGACTGACCAGTTATGTACACGCCATAAAATGCTCCCTTACGATCGTTCTTCGTGCCAAAACCTCCCCTTCACAAACTCCTCTACACCCTCCTGATCACAGCCTGTCATGGCAGATCAGAACTAAACTGGGCTGCACAAACTTGGACCTGATTGGGGTGATGCAGGGTTTCACAAGGCGATTATGATGATAATGCAGCTGTGGAGGGAGAGCTTACTGTATCTGATGGTGTACTTTTTAGCATCCACCACATTATGCTTCCAAGCTGCACTGAAGTGTGGGATGTATTCATGTCTGCAACAATTAAAGAATACGGCTGTTGATAATCTATACTTTTCTTATTTTCAACAAATGTCAAGGCCAAAAACAAGTAATTGATTCTACTAACAAGTATTTTTAGTGTAAGCAAAGTGTAGTTCATTATTCTGTGACCTCTATTGTTGTCCAACAACTATTAAAACACATCAGTGAGCCACAACAGTGCACTGGCGGACACTTTCCTTCATTATCATGAACACACACATGCTCTGTCGGTCCACAAGAATTTCCCCTCCTTTTGACTGCCTTAGTGCCTAGTGCCCTAAGAGGCTGCAATTTGGCATGTAGGTCAAGTGTTAGTCCAGGAGTATGGTTCCAAAACCAAGACTGTGCGTAGAGGTAAGCCCCACCAGATCTAACTGGTAGCGCTCCACCTCCCGCACAAGCTCCGGCTCCTTCCCCCACTGAGAGGTGACATTCCATGTCCCCAGAGCCAGCCTCTGCCGCCCGGGTCTTGTCCGTCGAGGGCCCTTACCTTAATCGCCACCCATGTGGCAACGCACCCGACCCCAGCAGTTCCTTCCACAGGTGGTGGGCCCATGGGATGGAGAGAGGGGTGCCAAATAGCTTTTTCGGGCTGTGGCAAACCACCAGGCTCTCGCTGACGAGCCCTCCATCTGGGCCTGGCTCCAGACGGGGCCCTGGGATTCCTCCGGGCAGGGTCACTCCATCTCTACCTTGCTTTCTTATAGGGTTTTTGAACCATTCTTTGTCTGGCCCCTCACCAAGACCACTTTGCCAGGGCAGACCCTTCCAGGAGCACAAAGCTCCAGACAACACAGCCCTCAAGTTCATAGAGACACACAAACCTCTGTACCACGATAAGGTGAAGGAGTTTAAATGACTTGGGGTCTTGTTCGCGAGTGAGGGGACGATGAAGTTGGAGATTGGTCGGAAAATGGTGTGGTATTACATTCACCAAAAAGAGAGCTGAGTCAGAAGGCAAAGCTCTCGATCTACTGGTCAGTTTTCGTTCCTACCTTCACCTATGGTCATGAAGGCTGGGTCATGACTGAAAGAACGATATCCAGGGTATAAGCGGCCGAAATGTGTTTCCTCAGGAGGGTGGCTGGCGTCTCCCTTAGAGATGTGAGAAGCTCAGTCAACCGTAAGCCACTGCTCCTTTGCATCAAAAGGAGCCAGTTGAGGTGGTTCGGGCATCTGGTAAGGATGCCTCCTGGACGCCTCCCTAGGGAGGTGTTCCAAGCACATCCAGCTGGGAGGAGGCCTCAGGGACAACCCAGGACTAGGTGGAGGGATTATATCTCCAACCTGGCCTGGGAACGCCTCGGGATCCCCCAGTCAGAGCTGGTTAATGTGGCTCGGGAAAGAGAAGATTGGGGTCCCCTGCTGGAGATGCTGCCCCGGCGACCCGATACCGGATAAGCGGATGAAGATGGATGAATGGATTGATGATCAAGTGCTAGTGAGTGTGTGTGTGTGTGTGTGTGTGTGTGTGTGTGTGTGTGTGTGTGTGTGTGTTTGTGTTAAATGCATGAATGCGTGGATGCATGTAAATACATGGCTGCATCTATTGTGAATTCACACTTACTTTGAGTCAATCCCACATACACCGTTCTGCTGCTGTAAATACTCACTAGAGAACCAAATGTGGATTAATCCACAGCTGAAAATATTCCAAATATAGAATTTACTCCTGTTTGCGTTACATTTGCTAAAGGCTACAGTGCCCAGCTGTTTTAGGAAATCATTTAACTTCTAACTTGTATTATATATGTATTTTTTACATGTATTTCAACATTACATCTTTAGTAGGAAAGTGCCACAGACATTATATAGTCAGAATTTGTAAAGAAGATGGTGTGTGTGTTTTTTTTTTCATGGGATTTGTTGGAAATATAGAATAATGTGAATGTGAAATTACCTTTTTCACAGCATGTGTAAATAATGAGATTAATAATGGCTGTTCAGTCTTTTATTAGGTTTATGTAGAATTCAGCCATTGTTGATAATATTGTTGGTCACCTGTGCATAGCCTACTTTTACAAGTCAAAATGTCTGCTGTGAAAAAGGCCTATGGGTGAAGTTAGCTGCCTGTCCAACCAATAACAAGCCAACACGAACACCATGACTAACTTCACCTTGAATGTCAGTGCCACAGCAACAAAGAATCGTGTGTAAATTTTTAAAAAATCAAAGACTCACAGTTTAATTATTCATCACATCTGAATAGGTCACTGCCTCTATTTTGAGTGTGTGGCAGACAAAGTAGAACTCAGAGCGATGTGAGGGGGAATTGTGAGGCTCCCTGTTTGCCCACGTCACTGTCAGAGACAATCTGTAACACTGGAGTCCCTCAACTGTAACTCCAACAATTTGCATCCATGTGCAACAAATCTCCAAATCTCTGCTGTGTTATGTAGCTTAACTTTCTCTACTAGAGTTTTTTACTTTTAAGTGACTTTTTAATTTTTAAAGTTTTTTTCATGGATCATTCTCTAAAGCATACAAAAATATTTAAAAAATGTATGTCCTACCTTGCAGTTACAGCCATTGTTTATTGTCACATAATCATCTAGCTACATTCATTTGTGAACCTTTGTATTGCACTTAAGGAGGACAGAGGCCTTTTTAATAACTGTTCTTAGTTGGTGGGTTCAAGGAAGCTCCGACATACATGATTTAAGGGTTTGTTGAACAATATTGTATTCATGAGCTATGCTGTTGGGAAGGGTTAAAACACAATAAGACAACAAGAATGTTGAAAACTTATTGTTTTTGCACTGAAAGATTTTTTTTGGTGGCTGAAAGCCAAGCAAGTGATTTTTCTGGAGCTTCCAGCAAGCATTTGAACACACCACCAAGAATGACCTGCTAATTCACTAATTCTTAAATTTTTTTTAGAGGTGAATTAGGATAAATCTATCCTAATTCACAATAAATACATTTTGTATTCCTTAAATGTACTGCGTGACCCCTTGTGGGGGTCTTGAGCTAAAACACACAAAACTTCTGACATTGGCATTGCTTTGCAACATTATGATGTATTATAGAGCATAACTGGGTGATGATAATCTTTTTTTCCTTTGCAGATGGCTACACCACAGATGATATTGAGTTTTACTGGCGAGGTGGAGAAGGTGCTGTGTCCGGGGTCGACAGAATAGAACTGCCACAGTTCTCTATTGTTGACTATAAACTCATCTCAAAAAACGTGGTCTTCTCTACAGGTACACAACAGTCACCTTTTCCTTAGGTTCTTTGACTTTTTAGCAGCAGGTTTTCACATGCACTGGCTGCTACGTTAATCTGAAAACAGGTTATTAGGAAAAAGGACATTTAGTGTAAATGAAAAGTATTCTGCAAAAACGGCAGATACGACAGGCTCCCTGGTGTCAAGGAAAATAAAGCTTTTATTAAGTGTCATTGAGGGAAGTCTATTTCTATCTCACTTCCTCTCTCCCTGTGCCTCCTTCAGGTTCCTACCCCCGCCTGTCCCTCAGCTTCAAACTGAAGAGGAACATTGGTTACTTCATCCTGCAGACATACATGCCTTCCATCCTGATTACCATCCTTTCCTGGGTCTCTTTCTGGATCAACTACGATGCCTCAGCTGCCAGAGTGGCCCTGGGTAGGAACGCCTCACCACTGCTGAACAGTGACCCTGGGATATAACCCAAGGCCAAATGATAACAGAGCATAAAAAGAGCCATTTAACATACATTGAGCTTTGCTTTATATCTATACATAATTGCGTCTGCCTGATCTCTGTTTTGACTCTTTATTTTCCCAGCGTTTACTTGTTTTCTCATTAGCTCTAAGCATGTGAGTGATAGCAGTGTGTGATAGGCTGCCTGGCTAAATGTCTGTTGTTCAGAGATGACTATATGCATGACTCATGCAGAGCGAGATGCGCTGCAGCTCGACCTTGAAGCGTCCTGTCTTTCTCTCTGCCTCTCTGTCTATCAGAGCCTCACATTGGCCCGAGATCCCAGCTTATTAGAGCCAGATCACAGTTAAATTTCAGCTGAGCAACAGGTGGCAACATCTTAAATTTGCCTTACACATTTTAATGTTTTTTACACCAATATCAAACTGACACTGACACAAAAGCTCCCTTTAGTGCTAAACTTGAGTCTGACAGGTCAGAGCAGCAGAGGAAATGGCTTTGAGCTTTATGTGTGCGGCTCTTGTCACACACCATTTGTTTTCTGGAGTGGGACACATGCGGGTTGGAGCCCCAGACAGTGCATTCAGAGGGTAACGTGACTTAAAGATCTGCCTCTGCTCAGCGTCCTGAGAACGTACAATGAGCAAGCGCAGCCAATAAGAGATGAGGCTCCATGCTACTGTGACACTGCTGGCTCCTGGGTTATTTATAATACGTGTGAATCTGACCAAATGCAGATTGTGCATGCAGATGACTAATGTATCAAACACAGAGTGGGTATGTAAAGAAGGTGAATTGTTCTGTGACTAATAGCAGATGTTTACACTGTGCTTTTATATAGCGTTTGTTCCATGGCCATTTGAGTATATGATTGGATATAAACCTTATGAAACACACAACACACACACACACACACACACACACACACACACATACACATACACAAACACACATAGTTTCAGTCTCAGGAGGTTTTGAGGGATCTTTATATTCAAATGGGTTCACATTAATTCAGGCCTGTGTAATTGCTATAAATAAAGGCTATAGCCTATAATGGATGTGATAAACATGAATACTTATGTTCACAAGTCCTTTGAAGCTGAGCACCTGATCTCAGTTATTTCAATGTTTGGCAAATTCTAATGAAAAAGATAGCCTTGTTTACTCCATGCTTCCTCTATAATGGACACCCAATGGTTTACTGAATGGTAAGCAGTAAATGTAGGCTTCGGACACTTTCTGCATTTCATGGATAATGCAGGCTGACTTTAGCAGGTATAATGTTTATGTTTCCCAACTTATTTTAGTATGTAAGCATGCTAACATTTTCAAAATACTAAACACAAAGTACTAGATTAAAAAAAACACCAAAATGATTATGATTCATCCTGAGGGGCACAGGACGCATTTCCACTGCATGGCACGGCATGGCTTGACTCTGCTCGCTTTGAACTGCTCTTTTTGGTTTTCCATTAGCAAAGGAGGATAGTAACTGGTATTTTTCTTGGTATCGCCTTGGTTGAAGTTCCAAGCAAGCTGAGCCCATACTACAAGGTGGAGTTAAAACACTACAGACCACCAACTGGTCGGAGATAATAGTCACTTGGGATATTGGACAATCTGCACAGACCCACCATTTTTAAATAACTAAGCTACCGTTGTGTGTGTTTGTGTTGCATTGAAGATGATGTCAAGGCACATGGCAGTGCTATGACAATCACCTATGAATCCCGACAACATTGAGGGGGTACTATCTGCAGTGGAATAGGAAATCAAGAAAAGCACCTGGTACCAAAAGCGAGTCAAGCAGTGCCATGCAGTGGAAATTCAGGAAATTTCAAGGCTATCAAACCAACACACATAACCGCCAATGTCAACCTGCTGGTGGCGCTATAGGGAAAGTCAGGGTATCACCAAAGTCAGGATCTTCTGGGGACCATGAATGTTTGTACAAAATGTCATCTTAATCCATCCAGTAGTTGAGTAAAGATATTTCAGTCTGGATTAATGTGTTCGACCGACAGATGGACAGTTCCATTCCTTGAGCCATGCAGCTTGCATGGCTAAAAATGTAACATAACCATTAGTCAAATTAACAACCATATATATATTTTACTGTACATATGATGGTAAAAAATTTCTTACAGCGTCTAAAGACTTCACTTTGTTTCTAAACGTGTGACCTGTGGTATCCAGGGATCACTACGGTGCTGACCATGACCACCATCAACACCCACTTGCGAGAGACGCTCCCAAAGATCCCCTACGTGAAGGCTATTGACATGTACCTGATGGGCTGCTTTGTGTTTGTCTTCCTGGCCCTGCTGGAGTACGCCTTTGTCAACTACATCTTCTTCGGCCAGGGCCCCCAGCGACAGAAGAAGGCGGCTGAGAAAGCAGCCACGGCCAATAACGAGAAGCTGAGACCCGACCCCAACAAGGTACATGTGCAGGCAAACTTCCTCCAGAGGTATCTGTGCTGTCGGCTAATGTGTGTGTTTGTTTCTGTGGGAGCAACTGACTTCTCCTCTCAAGGTAAATGTGATGCTGTGATCAATGCTTGATGTCTTTTACCAGCACTCTTTACTCCTGCTTTAGCTCTCCGTTTCTCACTGGTTTAGCCTTGTGTATCAACTTTATTACTCATACTAGCATCTATAAGAGTGAATGCAGAAGTAATGATTGGCTTATACTTTATCTCCATATTTCTGTGTCTCTCAAAGGGCAAAGCACCTTGAAAAAACACTGGCTGTGGCGCCAAAGCCTTCTATTTATATTCTATTCAGCTGCTAAAGTTAGCAGAAACAACAGCAACATAAAAAATAAAACACCCTTTCCTTCTGAGTGTGGCAAGCTACGATTTCCCCTAAGTAACAGTGCTGATTTTGTATGCTTGCAGTGGCTGGTGGGAAATGTAGTTCAGAGAGATGATGCTCTGTATGCCAGAATGAAACAGAGGGAAATTGACGCATATGACTCGATGTGGGATCCCATCTTTGTGGACGATGCCGCATTAGGACTAGGCGAGCAAAGAAATAAGGTACTGGAGGTTTTGAAAGTCAAAACTAACAATGTCATCAATCTGAATCAATCCAGATCAGAGGAAAATGCTATAGTTGTTGTGCATTTCTTTGATTTCTATAGATTTTTAAGGCAACTTTGATCATCACTCCCACCATTGTGTTTTTCCCTCTCTTGGTTTGCTCTTCATGCATTTTCCTGACAAACATGGCATAGCAGTTTGATTTCTGCAGGCATTAATTTTAACTTAACTTGGGCTGTACATCTAAATTGATGGGAAATGACAAATATGGCAAGAGAGAAGAAAACATCAGTAGCTTCTCTTAAGATAATATAATTCAGATACAAATAATGTACAATTTCAAAGGCAATTGATAGCTATATGTGAAGCAATTGAGAAAAATGGAACATAATATAAGAGAAAGAGATCAGTTGCAGTTTGATAAATAGTGCCAACTAAGTGGCTTTGCTTTCAAAGTGAGTTACAAAAACACAAAAAGCTCCATTTACAGCGGGACAGTATTGGATTGTAGGGACGTTTTTCCTCAGGAGTCAGGCTATGGATGAAGAAATGTTGATCTGAATTCACTTCCCACAAACGCCTTTCCTGACCTGCCCCCGAACCTTTTTAGCCTCTCCTCCATCTTTGCAAAGTCCTTACTATTTCTCTCAACCTGTCTCATTTTTCTTTGCTTTCTCTTTTTTGTTTGTCTTGTGAATCGACAGAATTTTAACCACACTGGTTGAAATTCTGAGATGACAATGAAGATTTCTCCATGAGAATTAGTTTGTGGAGTGCATTGTGCTCTTACAGGAATGTTCATCATAGTCTTGTGGTTGTGTTAGCACTCAGATATTGATTGACAGATGATCAATAATAGTAATTGAAAGTGCTTAAAAAATATCTTCACTGTAAGTAACACAATTTTGACTCATTTGCATTACCCATTCTAGCACCTCATCAGTATTTTTTACACAGTGAATGACTTAATGAATATATAAAAATTATTTTACCAGACTGAAGTTAAAAACACTTTTACATTTCCCCATGGCAGTAACTTCTCATGGCGCCGCCTGTTTTTACACCCTGACACAGATGACTCCCGATGACAACATTCTGTTTAGCACCCTGGAGATGAAGAATGAGATGGGTGGTGGTGGTGATCTGTCCCGGGGCCTGGGAGCGCCTGGAGACCCCCGCAACACCATGCTGGCCTATGATAGCTCAACGCTGCAGTACCGCAGGGCAGCCATGGCCCGCCAGAACTATGGCCATAGCGCCTTGGAGCGCCACGCCCAGAAGAAGTCCCGCCTACGAAGACGGGCCTCCCAGCTCAAGGTGAATATCCCAGACCTGTCTGACGTGAACTCTATTGATAAGTGGTCCAGGATGATCTTCCCCACCGTCTTCTCCTTCTTCAACGTCGTCTACTGGCTCTACTACGTCCATTAAACCCAGCGACGTCCGGTGGCCAGCTTTTGGAGGGCACGCAAAGAAGGAGGGGGGAGGAAGGAGGGGGGAGGGAGAGGGGGATTTAGGGAAGATATGAGAAATCAAGAGAGAGATATGATGTGAGAGAGAATGAGAGATAAACAGTGCACCAACTTTTTTTAGCTGGTTCATTTTTGAAAAGGTGAAGAGAAAGACTTTTGGATGGACTGCAGCAGCACCCAGCACTTCAGTCAGCAGTGACTCTTTTAGGATTTGGGAAACACCTTATAAAAGACTGACAAACATTTGAAAAAGAAGAGCGAGTTTTAAAAAGACAGAAATGGTGCCTGTTCCAGAATTTCAATATATCACTAATATTTGTCATTCGTAGCTTACTCTCTGTGGATCAAATATTTATGCTTGTGTTTGCATATACTTTAAGGATTTGTTTTGTTTAGTATCTATTTACTTCGTAGCCGAGCTGTCTGCATCCAGGAAAGCTTTATAAATGATTTTAAAGGAGTCATCCTTGATAGTCTATTTTCCTATAATTACTGTGTATCAAAAACATCCTTTAAAAGCATGCTTATGTTTGATTTCATTTGCATCTCAGTCATGAAGATGATGGAGCACAAAGCATTTTAGTTTCACTAGTTGAGGTTAGTCTGTCAGTTACCATTTTGCAGATTTGGCATAGCACGGCCCAGCTGGGCGGATGGTTTGCGCATCACTGGATGACAACAGGTGGACAGCAGGGGACGCTCTTTTCTCCGGACATCCTTGTGGGGCTTTAATGGTGCCAATGCTGAACAGAAACAGCTTTCTCAGTATGTTGAAGATCTCATGTTATTCGGTAAAAAGAGCGGGACTGTTGAACACTGATGCTTTGGCCAAGTTTTTGTTTTGCTTTTGCTGTGCTGACAGAATCAAGTCCATTTCACCACGTGTTTATTTATTTTTTTAAAGAGAATATTTGACTCCTCCTTACTTTCTGCCATCGTGTGAGGAGCTTCAGAGGCGGAGAATGGCTTTAACACGATTTAAGCTGGTGTAAGAACTTTGCTGAAAGATAAGCTGAGTTTCATTGCAACCAGAGTTGCTGCATAAATATGGCAATCCACAATCATCATTATCAGTAGAATTGAATGATAGAAGTATGATGCGTTTCATTGTGATTAGATTTCTGTTTTGAAAACTGTAGATAATCATGTTTAAAGAAAAAGAGATGATTCAATTTTATAAATCAATACTCACATTATTGTGTAAATATTATGGATTTGTTCTATTTAAATGGGTCTCTGTTGTTGTTTTTGCAGTTGAATTACAGATCAAATGTTCCATTCAGTCAAAAAAAGAAAAGAGCAATTTAACTGAGGAAAAAGAAAAACACGATTCACAACTTTGCTGACTCTGTACTTTTTGGACTTTTCTCTCTTTTCTTTCTTTTTAATGGACTCTAAAAGCATCTTCTTGCTGAAACTAAAGCACTTCCAGACACCAGTGACTTTTGGGTCAATGTTTTGTTCTCCAGAAATGACTAAACAAGGACCCCACTATCCAGGCATTGAAGTCAGGCATATTTTGTACAACGTTTCTGTAAATTCCAATTGTAATATTTCATAATGACTGTAAATATCTTGTGTAATGATTGTGAGCAATTATGGAGATGTATCTAAATTCAATTAAATCTCAATTCAGTCTATCACTTCAATAACAGAGTACATGGGTGGCAGTTTTATGTGTCCTGGATGAATGTGGCGCTGTTTATGATGAGTGATTGTCCGGCTCATGGTTAATTGAGTGTCTGAATGAACTAAGCCTGACACAGGGAGTGAGTGAGCAAGCAAGAGAAGCAAACGTAGGGGTGAATAGAGAGATGTAAGGGCTGCAGCTGGGGACTATTGGCTGCATAATGGATATAGAGGCAGAGGAGTTGTAGTGAGAGGCCGCAGTTGTGATCTGGGCTGAGATGGGCTCGACTGGGGTCTTAGCCGGGCCAAGCGCCGGCACCGGCCTCAGGGGACATTAACGCAGAGAGCCATAGATATGAAAGCACTCTGTGGACTCAACTGTGGCCCGCTGGCTGCAGGGGTGCCTGCTACAAAGAAGGCAGGAAGAAAATGAAAATAAAGGGCAACAAAGAGAGCCATCCATCCATCCATGCCTCTCCTGACCTCTCCCTGCATCCTCCCCTCACTCAGCAAACCAACTGCACTCTGTATTGCATTTTCTTCCTGACCTTACCACTGTTATAGCCCTTAAATAGATGCTATTGAATATTTGATGGTGAAAAACACTGAATTTTTAATATTTAAAAAGGGATTAATAGTAGGGACTAATGTGCAGCTAATGTTTGATTTTGAACTTAGAGGACCAGAAGAACACAATGAGAAACCAACGGATGGAAGATGTTTTAACTGAAAAAATATATGATGAACATTGTGCCAGAAATAATGACAAAAGCAGGAATTGAGGATTTTGAGATTGTTAAATGGTTCAGTCCAGCTTTCAACACAAAGCTGAAAAAAACTGTGGAGTGGATTGCATGTGGCCTGTGTGTGTGTGTGTGTGTGTTGTGTGTCAGATGCTGGGTGTTAAAAGCTCTGACTGCAAAACTACCAAAAAACTGATGTAAAGTGACATGTAAACTTATTCCACGTTCATCTATGCATCAGTAAAAATCAGCTCTGCATTTACCGTTCCCCCTGTATTATCTCACTACAGTAGACAGATGGTTTTGGTTTTGGCTAAATTGGCCCTTTCTCTGTCTTTTTCACACACACACACACACACACACACACACACACACACACACACACACACACACTCTCTCTCTCTCTCACTCTCTTTTCCTCTTTTCAAAAAGGAAATTAGTGTTGACATGTAAGAGAGAGGGGAAAAGGCAGATGCTTTCTACTTTGTAGTGTTTCCATGTCACTGGAGTAATTAGGAATGCACAGACCTCTGCTCTGTGGAATCATGTGTGTGTGTGTGTGTGTGTGTGTGTGTGTGTGTGTGTGTGTGTGTGTGTGTGTGTGTGTGTGTGTTTTGTTTCCAAGAGTGTGTTTTGTTTCCGTGTGTGTGCTGTGTGTACTCACAGCTGAGCCACTGTGCGGTCGGCATGCCGCACACTCGCGTCACACTACTCCCCTGCTCCACATGACTTGGTTGACTTGTTAAAACACACTGAGCTACCCAGCAGAGATTAACCCTCCTGTGTCAGCTGTTCAATGACAAAACAGGAAATTGTTTAAATGTTTCGACTGATAATAAATTACCTGCAAGGTTGAGCATGGCATCCCTTAAAAAAGAGAATAAATGTCCATCTTTCTCCAGTTGGAGGCAATTTTCCAATAATGCATCCATATACTGCTGATTAGCTACATATAGTTGCATTATGGCTGTGTCTAAAATTTTGATTTAAGTACAATAAATGAGTGAGCCAGTGCAAATTTGGCCTATTTAAACAATTTCAGCTGTAGCCTGCTCTGGAAAAGACAACATATGTCAACACGGAAGGAAGGAAGTGGAAGGCATCCTACATGCATACCATCTGTGCAACAAGCTGCTGTGTTGTAGTCCATCATACGTGAGCGTCTCACATATACATGTAAACAGATTCATTCACCTAATTATGTATAATCATGATCCAACTTTCAGCCCTCGACTAACTTGTGTCTTCTATCATCAAGTAATCTTCCAGGCTTCTGTAGCTGATATTTTACCTCAATCTTCTTACATGCACCAATGAAGACTCATGCTCATTATTATCTTCAGTCTAAGTAAGAGCAATAAGATGTTTTAAAAACACTGGTCTTTAAACATCGTTGACTGTATTCTCCATCTATAGTCCTGAATGCGGTGTGTAAGTTCCCTCTGCTGTGTTCATTCACACTCTGCAAATTCTTCATGTATGTTTGCCCCAAGCAGTCGTTGCACTCTGTTTGGTGTTGTGTTGTCAGTTCAAATCTCCTTATGACCCACTGCACCAATTTTCTGCTCTGCAAATAATAGATTGTCAGCTGCTCATTCTGGTTATTCATTCCTAATTAGTGTTTTTTTATTTGTTTATTTGTGTGTGTAAATTCCAAGGACAACATCAATGTGTAAAGTATTAATGGTGGTAAAGACTACTATACTATGCAGGCCAGACTCATAATTCTGCAGTGTGAAGGAATTCATTCATTTTTCTTTAAGAGGGCCTGGAGAAGGCAAAGCAACCCAACTGCTACATCCCTGGCAACACCATCAAGACCACTAAATACACCCTCCTCCTCTTCATCCCCATGAACCTCTTTGAGCAGTTTCACCTTCTGGCCAACAACTACTTTGTGGGCCTGGCTGTTCTGAACTTTGTCCCCGTAGTGATTGCTTTCCAGCCCGAGATAGCTCTGATCCCCATCTGTGTCATCCTGTCTCTGATGGCCTTGAAGGATGCCTCGGAGGACTTCAGGAGGTAGCCTACCAGTCGGACAGGAAGCTCAACAACACGCCTTGCTTCATCTACAGCAGGTACTGACTCAAAGACAATCATGTCCTAAATATAGAAACATCACAGTTATGCTGTTTATGCATGATGTGGCAAGCGGAAACACTTATGGTGCATTACGGGCACCATCTGTGCTTATGATTTATATCATGCATGTTGATGTCTGTGTGAGGGTGTGTAGATCTGTGTGATTGTGTGCTGTGTGTATGTTCGTTTACCTCCTCTGCATTTCAGCACCCCATGAGAATTTTTGACTTAGAAATAGAAAATGTGTGGGAGATTATTCCTCTTTTGAAGAGCCTCACAACAATATTTCTCACCATTGCACTCTGTAAATTTGATGAAATCTGGGTGTTGCGTCAGCAAAGACAGTACCGTTAGCAGTTATCTATTTTTTTTATTACAGGTGAAAAATGAATAATTCACAAAGTAGGATAAACAATGTCATTTTCGACCCTTTTGCTGGTGTGATTTTAGAGAGTGGGAGGAGGAGGAGGAGGGGATTTCCTCTGGATGTGATGTAAGCCTGTAGGCAACTCCAATGATGGATCCGTACACATTCAATCTCTAGAAGGGTTTATCATTAAACAACGATTTCTTGCTTTTTGTGTGTGTGTGTGTGTGTGTGTGTGTGTGTGTGTGTGTGTGTGTGTGTGTGTGTGTGTGTGTGTGTGTGTGTGTGTGGTGAGCTCTATTTTTGGCTTGTAAAGATTAGAACAACATTGATTGGCTGGGAGTTCTTTGAAGTGTACAAATGGCTCCAGAAGAAGCTCAAGAATATATTTTAGACTTCCACACACTTCTTCTTTTTCTCTATCTAGGTAAAGTTTATTCATCTGACAGCACAAGGAACACACATTCAAGTGTCTAAAGGTCCACATGGAAGGCTGTCAGATGAGAGGGATTTATACTTTAATTCATCAGACCTTCTCAGATGCACATCTTTATTTCCCATCACCCTTCAACCCTTGTTTTCACAGAGGTGTGAAGTGTGTGTGTTTGAGCATGACGCACCTTATCATCATTCTATCTTTCTTTTCTATCTCAAACTCTTGTCAATCCACATGCACTCCACATGGGCTATTAATCATGCTGATTGACTGCTAACTCCTGTTATATTGTTTAACATGTCTAATATTTTCATCTGCTCACTGCAGAACATTTAAACCAGTTACCACACCTCCCAGACTGTTCTTGTCTGTTGTGTAAGAGTCCTGAGAGTTCATCTACAGACTCATAGCTACAGACATGAGAGTGGTATCTAACATCTCATTTTACTCTCGGCAAGAAAGCAAATAAGCGTATTTCCCAACATTTCAAACTATGTATAGGTAAAGGAACACTGACATACATTTTAAAACTTTCTGATCATGTCTAGGATCCGATTAAATGTAGCCTACTGAATGTGACAACACACAATACACTTAAGAAATGGACTTTCCATAGCTGGAAACTGGAAATTACATTGCCTGACATAGAAAGCGTACATAAAGCTTTTCTGACAGGAGGGAATATTTGTGAAACCTTTTAAGTATAATTTAAACACAACATACTAAAATGCATACCTCCCCCCAGGGCTTTGTTTGAGGCGAGGTGTGGTGTTATGTGGGTAATCAGGCCCTACATGCAGGGCAGCATGCCTGCAGCTCTCTGTCACTGGTGGTTAGCCAGCTTGACATGCAGCTTTAAAGCATAAAGCATGTGGCTTCCTGGGAAGACTCAAACCCTGGGAATAGCCTCATAATTTGTACTACAAATACAATACAAAGTGTGTCTACCTATAAAAGTTTCCTTATTCTAAAGCACACAAAACACATCTGGGTCGCTCTCCAAAAACAACACCATTGATTTTTCATTTGGTTGTATTGTTTATTCCCTCACTTTGGCAGCTGCTGTGATTTATTTTATCCAAGGAGGAGTGAGTCAATATTTCATTTGATTGCATAAACATACAAAACACACCCACCACACCAATATTGTTAATAAATGTGACAAAAATATATATATATAAGCCACCCAGGGGCTTATAAAATAAAATATGAAAAAAATTGTAAAGACTGTTGCTATCTGACGTCTGATTTTAGGAAAAAGCAACCATTTCTAAAGAGGCGTTGGAAGGATGTGCGAGTGGGAGATTTTGTAAAGGTGGTTGGCAATGAGATAGTCCCTGCAGACCTCCTGGTCCTGCATACATCAGACCATAACGGAGTGTGTCATATAGGCAAGGCAAGGCAAGGCAGCTTTATTTGTATAGTACATTTCAGCAACAGGGCAATTTAAAGTGCTTTACATGAAAAGATTAAAATAGTTGCAGTATAAGAAATTAAACATTAAAGAGGAGTTAAAACAGTTAAACATATAAAAGCAGATAAAAAAAATAAAATAGATAAAATTGCAGATTGGCAAGTATGTCCTATACTAGCAGTCTATACTGCTATGCATAAGCCGCTGTCCCACACACGTAATCAGGGCACAATAACCATTTTGTTTTTACCATCTCATCCATCCACCACAGGCCCTGCAGGATTATGTGACTTTGTACTCTGGTTACCCATAACCAATCGCGGAAGTACTTCTCTTTACACTACACTCGTCACTATAAGGCTTAGTTTAATCACGGCAAACTTTGCAAAATCCTGAACAGCTCCAACTGTTTCTTGTAGATTTTACCATATAATCTATCCCCCAGAATGATCACAACCCTAATCTCACAAATTGTTAACAAAAACATCTCAAATGGTACCAAGTCACTCAGTTCATTTCAATATTTATTTTAGCCAACAATAATGATAATTTCTCTGTTTCATTGCTTAACATAGAGCATAGAGAAAAACATTTCAGTTTCCATACCCAAGCCTTCTGTGCTTCATCACCTCTCTCCTCCTCCTTGTGATTGACATTAAACACACATCAACAGAACAACTGTATTATTTCCTGAACATCTATGGTAACTGCGGTCTATAAAGTATGTCAGTAAGTCTGTAATGACAGATAAAAAACACATACTGGTTGGGTTACATACCTAAATAAGTTAAGTACCTAAATATATATTTTGGACCACAGTTGTTTTACCTGTGTATTATGTCATTATGCCACTCTGGAAGTACAGGTTAAGTTACATTTTAAAAGTTTCCACTCACATCATAGTGACTTTGTATGTCCTCTCATTTCCCAGGATCCTGAATTTGAACCTGAAAGCTGCAACAGTGCTGTTGTGTGCGAAAAGCCTAACAACAATCTAAATCTTTTCAAGTGTTATGTGTGAGTATCAAATACACAGATCACATGTATCCCCTAACAGATCCTTTTAGGCTTTCAGAGCAGCCAAGCAAAACTAATTCCAACCCACTCGCTGCACTTTCTGATGCTTCCAGAGGCATTATTGGGGCTGTAATAGACTATAATCGATTTCCTTGGGCACCACAGATCTTACAGCTGGTCTACCCATGCTGTCCAGCTACAGCTGTAAAGCAAGGGGAATTGCTAATGGGGAATACATAACCAGTAATGAATATCTAACAGGATCTGACAGTACAAAGGATGTTCCTCACTTTCTCCTGCTGCAGAGAGAAACCTAATAAGGAGAAGGTGGGCGCTGGAATAGAGAATCTGCTGCTGCGAGGCTGCAGAGTGAGAAACACGGACCACGCTGTTGGCTTTGTGGTGTATGCAGGTGTATTCTCCATTTTCCCAGCTGCTTCACTGCTTTGATCTTGAGCTTTTAGTGTTTTTGTCCAGGGCCATAGCCAGAACTTTAAAAGAACTGCGGTCCTGAGTCCAAATTTCCCCATCCCAACACCACCCAAATGTTTGACTCACTACCAACCAAAGTGTAAAGAAAATGTGTGATAAAAAAGTACTTGGATATTTAGCCATATCAATGTTTAGTTATACTTTCTGTACATTTTGTCACCCTACATTATGATCTGCTGCAGGTGTTTAATTATGGTGCAGAACACTAAATTCCTTTAGTGTGATTTTTTTAATTTATTTTTTTGCCTAATAACTGTCAAGTCTAGCCAGACCAGCCGGACAAATGTGCACTGCTGTGCTAGCAGTTCTGTGAGGCTGTAATTAGGCACAGCATTTTGTAAGCTAAATGTTAATGCCAGCATGCAACATGCAGCGGTTTAACAGTTACAGTACACAACCATGTTTACCATGTTCACCAGTTTAGTTTGGCATGTTAGCATGCTAACATTTGCTAATTAGCGCTAAACACAAAGTAGAGCTGAGGCTGATGGGAATGAAAGTATTTAGTCATAAACAAAAGCATTTGACAACTTTCAAACTATTCTGAGCTGTTAATGACTCTATATAAAAACTTAAAGGATCAAGTTATTACAATGATGCACCATTCGGGACAATTTTGTGGCAACCCATCAAGAAGCTTTTGAATTATTTCACTGGATAAGTGAAAGGTTTGACCTGCTGTTGTTGTTGTTAGAGGAAACGGCAGAGGATCATAAAAGTCAGGAGAATTCATTCTCAAGGAGCCATGCATGTCTGTGGAAAGTTGCATGGCAATTCATCTAATAACTGTTGAGATATTACAGTCTGCATTAAAGTGGAGGACAAACCAAACCAAAAACAGACAGACATTGCAATGCCTAGATCAATACTGCATGCTTTAAAACATCAGAATAAGTCTTAACCAGTATAAGTCTTAAACATGTGTTTAATGTACGTAAAAATAAACCCCCAAATTTCCTGAATTACAGTATTACAGAGGACATGACCTCTGTGTCAGGTGCCCTGTTTTCTGTCCTTGCATTAGATGACCCAGAATAAACACGTTGTAAGATATAACCAAATTTTTCTTCGGTGTTCACTGACCATATGGAGTGTCGGTTGGTAACTGAATCAACGACCTTCTGATCCCCCCCTTTAAGGCCATGAAACCAAGGCCATGCTCCACAACAAAGGGCCAAGATACAAGCGCAGCAAACTTGAGCGGAAGCTGAACATAGACGTCATCTTCTGCGTCATTCTCCTCTTCACCATGTGTCTCATTGGAGCACTATGTCAGTAATGATTTACATAACATACCCATAAAATCACTACACAGACTGGTTCATGATAAATGATTTTACATTTATGGGGGGGATGTTTAAATTCCAATAAAAAAAAAACTCAGTCACTTTGACCACAGGCCCATACCATGAGAAAACGGAGAAGACGGGAGTGTGTTGTGCTAAAAATAGCCGTCCTCGCTGAAGGCGCTGCCCAGTGTGCCCCCTTACCTGCTCCATGACGGCAACGGTCACCTGGACAGCCCCAGTCTGTCTGGCTTCTATATGTTCTTCACTTCCTCTCCTCTCCTCTCCTCTCCTCTCCTCTCCTCTCCTCTCCTCTCCTCTCCTCTCCTCTCCTCTCCTCTCCTCTCCCCAGATCCTGATCATCCTCTCCTTTCCACTCTCCAGATCTTGATCCTGATCCTATCTCCCTCTACGTGTCCATTGAGTTGGTGAAGATTGGTCACATCTTCGTCATCACTAATGACATTAATCTGCACAATGAAGGGACGGACAGCCGCGTGCAGTCTAAGGCCCTGAACAGCAACTGGGACAGATTTTTTCAGATAAGACTGGCATCCTCACTGAGAGTAAGATGGTGTTTTGCAGATGCTCCATCATGGGCAGTTAGTATGCACACATAGAGAATGACAAACCTTCATATTGAGAAATTTTCTGTAACCAAAAAGAACAGTTGCAGGACTGCTTTTCATTGTAATGGACTGCATTTATATAGCACTTTTCTAGTCTTAGCGACCACTCAAAGCGCGCTACACTACAGTACCATTCACACACACATTCATACACTGGTGGCGAAGTCTACCATACAAGATGGCATTCACACATTCACAGCAATTTAGTTGACCAAGGACACTTCAATATGTAGGCTGCAAACACCTTCTGATTGGTAGCCAATGAATCCTTACTTTGGTCATTAGCCTAACACAAAAAGGTTTCAATTGACCCACCTACTTTCCATTTGTTTAACACTACAGTAGGTCACAAGAAACCTGACAAAAATGTATTACTGAATTACACTCAATTTAACATTTTGATTAATGTTAACATCGCACATAACAAGATAACACTGGCATACCAATATTAGTATGTAACAAATTGGGATACAGTACTCACATTGGCCTGTTAGCATGCTAGCTGGAAGCATGTTAGGCAAGGGAGCTTTATTTGTATAGCACATTTCAGCAACAGGGCAATCCAGTTGCCTGAAAGCCTCGCTCCGCCTGCCTGCGTCGGGGTTACTGGGGGATGCCGCTCCTTGCAACCGTGCATTTGTGCAGTACTCAGCCACTGCAAATCGTCACCAATGAAAAGGGAACTTCATGCTGAGTTCAAGGATACCTCACACAAGACTCTACGTCATACAGTTCATTAGCTGTAGCTGTAGGGGCATGGCTAAAGCATAGGGGGCGGGCCAAACCATGACCAATAAAAATAAAACCCTCTGTTGAGTTAAATGATACCTCACACAATAGTGTACAATAATTGGGTCATTAGTAATTAAAGGGACGTGGCTTATGCATATGGGGTGGGGGAAATCGTCACCAATTAAAAAGGAACTCTTTGCTGAGTTCACTAATACTTCACACAGTAGTCTACATCAAACAAGTCATTTGTTATAAAATGGGGCGTGGCTTTAGCATAGGGGGCAAGCCAAACCATGACCAATGACAAAGGAACTATCTTCTGAGTCCAATGATACCTCACACAATAGTCTACATCAAACATCATTAGTTATGAAAAAGGGCATGGCTAAAGCATCGGGGGTGGGTCAAACCATCACCAATCAAAAAGGGACTCTCTGCTGAGTTCAATGATACCTTACGTAAGACTGTACATTAAAAGGTTGAAAAGGCATAAAACGGGGTGTGACCTGAGTACATGGGCGTGGTTAAAGTATAGGGGGCAGCTCAGTGTCACATGTAGACCACACATCAAGTTTCATGTAAATCAGATCATGTTTGTCATATAAGGCTGATATCCTGTTGCCAGCAGGGGAAGATATGACAATGTGCACTCAAGATACAACCACTTTGTCGTCCATCGATAAATGCTCAAAATGGCCGCCAAGCCATGCTCACACCGTTTGACCGTTTGATTTAAAAGAGTTAAATAGAGTTAAACAGAGTTAAATAAATTTAAAAGAGTTAAAAGAGTTGTGGCGGACCTGCAGTTTTCTGGGAGTTTGTTCCAGATATGCGGTGCATGAAAACTGAACACTGCTTCCCCCTGTTTAGTTCTGACTCTGGGGACAGAAAGCAGACGTGTCTCAGACGTCCAGATGGGTGGTTCATAGTGTAGCAGCAATGCAGCAATATGTGTTACAGTAAGAGGCTGTGAACGTGCTAATGTTAGCATGCTAATCTTAGAACTAGCTCAAAGTAAAGCTGATATAATTTGGCTAACAACATGACCTTTCCCCTGGCCAAACTATACAGTTCATCCTACTAGTGTTGGAGCCTTTGTCTATCCACCAATTTTCTTTCTCACAGGGCGCCCCCTTAGACTGTAGTGAGATTACATACTATGCTTTGATTCTGAGCTGTTTGTCCGCTGTTCAATTGAAATGCACTTCCTGGGTAGAAATTCCGCGCATTGTCAATAAGTTTACTGGGTTTACTTAATTCCTATTGGCTCCCAGACACATATATTTCTGTTCAGCCCCCAATCTTTTCTTAGTTGTTTTCCGCATCTCGAAGTGCATGAATGTCTGAGTGAACCCCCTCTATCTGTGACCGGGACAACGGATTGACAACTTGATCTTATAGCAAGTTATTACATTTGCCTGTATTGTTCTTCACTGTTCATTTGTTTGGTGAGTGCCGTATCCTGCAGTTCCTACAGTAAACTCACCTGATTTGAATTATCGTTGTTGTGGCATAGCTTTACCCACACTCCTCAATGACAAACGAATGATAGGCTTACTGCAGTTAAGATCACAACAATACTACTAATTACTACTACTTTCTGGTCCTGGTTAAGGGCTCGGCACT
Source organism: Percina caprodes (assembly GCA_013375575.1). Taxonomy (NCBI): domain Eukaryota; kingdom Metazoa; phylum Chordata; class Actinopteri; order Perciformes; family Percidae; genus Percina; species Percina caprodes. The sequence continues at coordinate 845,675 of JABXJD010000172.1, read as the reverse complement.
TAAACATGACTCAACCTGACATATAGTACATATAATATGCAATTCATACTGTATGTATCAACATGATTTTTGGGATTTGCAGCCATCCGTCTAGCTGTCCTCGATGTACCAGAGTCAGAGGAGGAGGTCATCTTCAACCAGCAGCCACGACCTCCACAGATTGGATGGTCCCTAGATACTAAGGACTCAAACCCTGAAGATGAGTGCCATCACCATGACAACCGAGGTCACAGGAAATGCCCAGAGCGATGTGGCCTTCAGCAGTCTGACAGTATATAGTAATATAGTAATGCAGATTCACAGGAAACCACCATGGGGAAATGGTTATCAGCATTTTGTTTGCTCATGCAGGAGACACAGCTGTCAGGTAGTTGACTCAAGGCCCTCCGGAGGGGCCTACAAATTAAACTCATTCTTCTTGATTAATAAGTGTCTTTGCACTTATAATCAGTACCGCAAATAAATGGCTTAAAACAGGACAGTGCATTTATATAGTTTGAACTGGCCCACTATAATCAAACCCAGCTTAGGGAGCTGGGATGGCTACTGAGACATCTTGTCTTGCCACTTTACACTAATGTACTGTAAAGGACATTAAATATATGTCCTCATTGAGTGATTAATTATGCATGATTGAGAATGCATATATTGAGAATGAAAGTCTAACTTTGTCTATCATGGTGTTGTCAGTCTATCACATGGCTGATAATGTCTCTTGTTTTAAGATCTTGTTCTTGTGATGTTTGATGTGAAGCAACAGACTGTAGCACTGTGACCAAATTTCTTCACTGGGATAATACAGTTTATTCCATTCTAAGATTATTATGATAAAAAAGTAAGGGTATTAACTTGATGGATTCAGTTTAGGTCATTATTAAAGGAGTATACCAAATTAATATAATACTGAAGCTAAAGTATTTTCTGCTTGTTTTCATTTTATATGCTGTCTAATTGGGTAATTATCTTCTATAAATGTATATGTCATACATGTTACTAAGACAAAGAAATGTGAACTAAATGTGTCTAACTCAAAAGACCTCAAAGTGTCATTTGTTAAGACAAATCTCATCCATTCTTGTGTCAAAAGGCCTCATGGTCCCAGTCTCTGCTGCAGATGGCCAAGCTGTGGTGTCAGTAATAAACACATCCATTTTGGCTCATAGTTGCCCCTGTGTCTATGGAGGGACATATGGTCATGCTGGGAACCATTTGGCACAGACCACTAATATCACATAAACTGTAAACGTGCACTATAGATTAGTCATCGTCAATTTAATATACAGTAGCTTTGTGTCTATTTTTGTCCACAGGGCAAAGAGCAGAAGCCTGGAGATAGAGGCTGAGACAGAAAAAGTACTGTGTTTTTTCCAGCAAGGCAGCACAGAGCTGGTTTTTGCTTCCCCATGCTGTGTCACTCTAACAGAGCTTAATGTTTGTATGAATGAAAACTTCCTCCCTTCCTTCTGTCCCTTTGTCCTTCCTGTAATCTTTTCTTGTACATGAGCAAACAAAACACGGATGAAAATGTTAAAAGCTAAAAACCTTCCAATCCTGTCATGTCAAAACAGTGAAAGGTGAGTGTAAGCAAGAAACCCTTTATCGGCATGAGCTTTAATTTGGAGAAAAAACTGATTAACTTTTACTCCAACAGGAAGCTGAGTTGATTCCAGACAGGAAGTTGGTTTCGCAGATTAGCAGGATAGAGAGCAGCAGCAGCCGGGACATAGATCCGTACCTGGACTTTTTCTGGGTCTCAGCATTTGCAACACTGTGGTGGTTTCTATGGCAACAGCTCGGCGACAGAGGGTGATCGCTCCGTTTACTGCCACCGTGGATGGGAAATGATGAGGAGAGGAAAGATGGACGAGTGATTTGTTCTCTTGAAAATCCCAGTATCCCAGTATGCTTATAAAACATGGCAAACTTTTTGTGTAGAAATCATTGTGGAGAATCTATTAATTGTCTCATTCATTATTTAATATAGAAACCTGTGTCCAGACATTTGGCTGCAGTACTGCTGCAACATCTTCATAATTGAATTGCAAGCACACACAACAATCAAGTTTAAAGTCTTCTTATTAACCTCAAAGACTTAGTTTAATTTTGAAAGTTCTCTTCAATTGTTTAGCTGCAAGTTTCTGTTCTTTTATCGATGGTCAGTACTTATTTTACTTCATCTTTAAAGCCCCAGTTGTAATGATTCTAAGTCCTCACTAAATTAGCCACATAGTAAAGCGAGATTTGCAAGGGCAATCAGGGTTACTTTTATTAATTTTTGTACTCTCTGCTCTTGACTGTGATGTTCAGGTCTGGCAGATGGGAGAAATATGTGGATTTTCCCTTGAGTTTGTAGTAAAATATAAAAGCACAAAAAGAAACAGATTGGAAATGGATGAAAAGGAGTGTTTGTGTTCTCACTATATGGGTGTTTGAACAACATCTGCGAAATAAAAACAGAAATTTCTTTTACTTTTTCAGGTGAGTGGGTTTTCACGCTTCGATCAGACAAGCAACCCATTAGATACTTTGTCCAGCCTGACAAAAAAAGTCTGTCTCTCGTTGTCATATTTTTACCTCCTGGCAGCACAAGCCCAAGAAAAATCGCACCAATAAACTCTCAATGGCCCCAGATAATCTGAGCTATGAGGCATAGAGTCCAGATTAGGCTGCCCTGGTGTATGCAGTCAAGGCACATGGCTTTACTCTGCTAGCCCGCAACCCTGACAGCGTGACAGTGAGGCTCCCATCTGGGGGATCTGGTGTTTGAGGTGTTGGCCACCTTGACCTTCGACTCCAACAGGAAGACAATGTCTCTTTTGGTGCAACATCCAATTACCAAAGAGTATGTGTTGTACAATAAAGGTGTAGACTATGCCATCATGGAGCTCCTCTGTAGACCGTACGCAGGTATGTGCAGGTGAAAGTACATTTACACACATTATTGCTCTTTTTATTTAAATGATTTACTAGTCAACATTGAGATAGCCTGGGACATTTAAAAAATCAAAATTAAACTATTTAAATACATCTGTCTCATATTATTTTCAGAACATCTGAGTGGGAAGCAGAAGAACATAGCAGCAGATACTCAGCATCACCTTGACTGCTATGCTAAAGAAGGGCTGCATACACTTTGCACTACAAAGAAGGTGCACAATCAGATATATAATGATTTACCAGCATCACTTTCTGAAATAGAGGAGCTCTTTTTCATCTTTTTTCTGCATATGCATGTGAGTGACAAGGAATATGAAAGCTGGTCAGTCAACAGGCAGAGAGCTCTGTCTGCTATAAACAACAGAGATGAGCTTGTTATGGACACTGATGTGCAGCTAGAGACATACCTCTCCCTGCTAGGTAACATACTACATATAATACATACTGTACATACATGCATATCAGCCATACACACACCATTCATAATGATCACTGTGTATCTGTGTGATAAGCTATGTGTTTATATCATGCATGATTTTTGGATATGTATTCTCCGGCAGGGGCGACGGGCATTGAGGACCACCTGCAGAAGAGTGTCCCAGAAACCATCATGGCACTGCGGGAGGCAGGGATTCAGGTGTGGGTGATGACTGGTGACAAGACCGAGACAGCTGTCAACATTGGCTATGCCTGCAGGCTACTGGAAGAGGAAGTCCTGGTGATTAACATGAGCTGCGGAAACAAGGTGAGGAGGCCACTGTCTCACTGAAGGTTGGCTGCTTGACTCAGAGCTGCTTTGCTTTATTGCTTATGTGAAATGATAAATGGTGGCACATCTCTGATTCATTTCTTACACCACAATTAGAATTTGTGTTGGTAAATCTAACATGAAATGAAAATGTTGATGTACTTAAAGTGACATGTTGGAAAATAAAACAGCTTAGCTTAGCATAAAGACTGGAAAACTGCTAAGCTAAGTTAAGCATTAACTTGTTTCATACTGTGATAGATTCACAGTCTTGCTTGGTTGGTGTCAAGCGTAGAAACATTACACAGACAAACGGATGTTGAAATAAAATTGTATTTCCCAAGATAGGCAATGATAGTGTAACAGTGTTACAACCCTTGCTTGAAAACAACACAATTGATTGACAACATTGATTTTTGAGTAAAAGGTGAATGAAGTTTCAAATGAATGAATGAAAAGTAAAAAGAAAAAGTAAAGACCTAGAGCATCAGGAGCTAATAGGCATAACAAACTGTTATTGAACATCAACCTTCCTTTTACATAATTCATAATTATCCTATACAGCTTGTTTCCGAGGGCAGCATTGACTTTTGTTGATGGTCATTCAGGACAAGTCGTGTGTTTTTCAAGAAGAAAGTTCAGGAGGTTTTACCTGTGTGCTTTCTCCCTCCAATTTAAATGGCCAAACCTTTTTGAACCACTTTAACCTTTTTACCAAAGGTCAAATCCTTACATTTTCATCAGAGAAAGTGTCAGGTGTGGGCGCTGCTTCTCTGAGGTCGTTATAGAGCTGGTAGCACGTGAATGAGCCCTTCATAACAACCTGAGCATGTCTAATCATCCCTGGCCTCAAATAGACCAAAATTACCCGATACATGGGGAGCTTTCTGGAACAATGGGACTGTCACGCACCTCTCAGATGGGACTAGTCATAGATGATGAATGTGAGATAGCCACAATACAATATCTACTGCTTTCATATCTAATTACCAGTCTAATATTTAACCCTCAGGGGAAATACCCCTTTGCTCATATTGGTAATGAACTTCTCTTTTTTTTACCACTGTAACGTGATGACTACCTGAGGGATGCATTCCCACAATCACCCTACCACACCTAATGGAATTTAACCAGCATTAGATAGATGATATAAAAACAAGATGACCCAATTTATTTTCATCATGTTGCTTTTCCTTTTGGCTAAGAGGCTGGAGTTGTTTACAGACAACAATGATGAGTCTGATGGGACCAGAGCCTCGTAATTGCTTATAGTCAGACATTAACATGACTCAACAGCAGAGTGATGTTTCTTTTACCAACTCTACCATAATCTGTACTCTGTAATGTAGCACAGAGGAATAGTCTTGCCTTTAATGGTGTGCCTTGTTAAATTGTGCATTGTGTCTTTTGTTTGGATTATAGAGATGTCACATCCAAGTTTCAACTTATCCACTTTAATTTTGTGTTTTAAATGTTTTTTATTATATGCTTTAATTGTATAGGGAAGTGATCCTCACAGAACAGGGGAAGACAAGATCATTTTGTATTTTCTTTACCATGAAAAAAATGTGTGTGTTTTCAGGAACACAGGACGAAATGTAATACATCCTTTAAGTGCAAGTGTGTACCAAAAGAATGTACTTGGCCTTGGCTGTGTAGTTGACACAGTGGAGCTTTCAGGTGGGCACCCTCCCTTGATGGGTGATCCAAGGTACACATCATCAGTAGTACACCTAAGGCTTCACAGGATGTTTCGGCCATTATAACTTGACATCCTCGGCTGAGGGTTGATCAAGTCCCAGCAGTGTATCCCCCCCAATCACCCAATCAAGCCAGAGCCCAGCAGGAGTCGTGTCTCTTTATCCACGGGCTGCTTCTTTCAGCTGCCTCAGACATTGCTTTGATGGCTTGGCACAGGCTCTGGCCTCTGATTCCCAGGTCTCTAAGCAGTTTGGTGGTAGACACTGCCGCAAACCCCCTACATCCCACCTTCATTGGACGGACTTCAGTTTTCCATCCGCAATACTGTGTTTCAGCAGCTAGCTCAGCATAGCATAGGCAAGGCAAGGCAGCTTTATTTATATAGCACATTTCAGCAACAGGGCAATTCAAAGTGCTTTACACAAAAACAGTTAAAAGAAAATAAAACCGATAAAACACAGAAGAAACAGTTTAAAAAAATATATATATATATATATATATATATATATATATATATATATTATAGTTATATATTATAGCATAGTTGTTTTGCTCGTATGCCTCAACCACTGAGTCCTCCCAGGGTACAGTGAGTTTGATGATGATGATCTTGTCAGGCCTAAGTGTGGTGATAGCAATCTCTGGATGAAAAACGAGATGCCAACCAACATCCACTAGCATCTTCCAGTCACAGGCCCCTTGAAGCTGACCATGCTCCAGAGAAGTGTTTCGGCATCTGGCTGCCTTTGCCCCCATGCGGACAAAGTTGATCTGCAGTGGATTGGATGCTTATGGTGGTAAGGAGTTTGGAAGCAGTCCGTTTGTTTTCCAGGGTGGCTGCGAGGATTTTAAGGATGCCAGGTGCAACGTCCCTGGATGAGGCTGACTCTACGCCCGGTCAGTATGTGCTTGAGAGAACCTGGCCTGGAGCAGAGGGCACATCCTGGGTCCTCACCCGACCACTAATGGAAATTGCTAGGTGTTGGAAGAACATTGTATGTAGCCCTGATGATGAAGCTGATTCGCTTCGCTTCCATGCTCCATAACTCCTTCCAGCTGATTTTCCTTCTCTTCACACTCTCCCAACGTGTCCACCATCCCTGTTTACCAAGGGAAACTGCCTTGGCCCACCTTGCTGCTTCCTCCTGCCGGTGTATTTCCTCCACTACTAATTTCCTCCGTTCTGGTGCCATGGCTGTATTCCAGTCTGGTAGCCTAATTGTTAGCCCAAATCCTCCCCTTTCCTACTGGACATGCCCCACTATGTCCTCAAGTCTGAGAGCGGTTGCTGCCTCGTCCACCGCACTGGCTGGTCTCAATTTGTGGCTTACCACCAAGGTTGGTGCAATGCTACTAACGGTTGCATCACATGATTCAATCAGTGTCATTTGTAATCTTATTTTGCACACTTGAATTCCTCTGTGAGACTGGCGAGGGGCAGTTTGAGGTTGCATTCTCTGTAGAGGCCTATGGTGGTAAGGCATTGAGGCATTCCAATCCATTTCTTGATGTAGCCTGTGATTCCTCTTTCCAACTTCTCCACTGTTGAGATCGGGACCTCAAAAATGGTAAGGGGCTACAGCACTCGGGGAAGAAGGCTACTAAAGATGACATCTTCAAATTATTTATTTTGAAGAAAGAAAAGCAGGACAACTTCACATGTGAGATGCTGGAACTTCAAAATTATTTAATTGGTTATCAAAATAGTTGTTTTTCTACAACGTAAGTTTTTCAGCTCTCTTTTGGAACGCTTCATAAAAATGAAAACATCAGATCAGCAAAATAAGCAGATGTTGTTTTCCAGCTTGCGTGCACATCCATGTTGGACTGCACACTGGAAGACCCTTGTAATGTGGACACAACCCAGAACATCTCTCTGGTGATCGACAGGCAAACCCTGACCCTGGCTCTGTCGTCAAACCTGCAGAAACACTTTGTGGACCTGGCGAAGCACTGCTGCACCGTGCTCTGCTGCAGAGTCACCCCCATACAGAAGAGATGAGTGGTGAAGGTGGTCAGGGAGAAACTCAACGTTATGACCCTTGCTGTTGGTAAGAAGTTTTTCTTGAGCTACTCACGTAATTCCAAACACATTTATCTGGGACTTTTAATCTGACTTCTATGAAAAACAGAAGAAAGCTGTAGAAATATTTTTATAATGTAGATGTGTTATTTCAGTAATAAAACTGTATTCCTTTCCCCATGTATAGGCTTGGGGAAGGATTTGGTTTTTCTCATCCCACAGTTCAGAATAAGTTGCATCAGACAGGCCAAAGGAATAGTTAGATCATTGGCCACACTGTTAGTAAAACAGAACTGTGTATGTGTGTGGCTATAGGTATGTGGGCCTCTGTGTGTACTATACAATTTTGTTTACATGTACAGTACGTATTCAAGGATGTCAGGTTTTTCTTCCTTTTAAGCATGTATGAGTGTTTGAGTGTGCAGAAAGTGTGCGTGTGGGGGCTGGAGGATCTGCCCGGGGATAGGACTGAGTGAGAAGGATGATGCTTCTTCAACAAGATATAAAACATGAGGGAAATGTAATTTGACAGACACTTTAAAATGTTGTCATTTTGTGAAACCACAATTCTGTTTTGTAAATTTAAATGCTGGACTTTCAGTTAACTTGCTAACCTGAACTCTTCGTCAAACTTAAGTTCAATGAAAGAATATGCAAGAATTAATAAATTGGAGTCAGATTTGACAGGCCTTAGGGCCTTATTTTAAAATAGTTCCTTACAATAAATACAGTAAACAATAGAAACAAAACTAATGTGTGGAAGAAATCTGGTGTTGCAAGTTTTTGTATGAGCTTATTACCACTCTAAATGTTACTTAGACTTCACTTTTAGATTATAGTGGTCCCCTGAGAGTATTATTTTGAACGCAAATTTTCAACAAAAATTAATAATTTGATTACTTTTGCATATTGCTGGTATACTGTAATTCTGGGATACAATATAGGCTTAGGATCCTGGTGTTGTTCATGCCGTTTTACTGTTATGACTTAATTGGACACTTGAATAGAAACCAAATTACCCTTCTATAATGTTATAGTAACGTGTGCTTTTCCTGTTTGCCAAGTCAAAATGTCTGCTGTGTAGAAGGAAAACAACAAGCGCTGTATGGGAAAGAAATGCTTTTGTGAGAGAATGCAAAAGTATTGCAAGGAAGGAACAAAAAGGATATTCTTTCAGGTTTTATAAGGGCTCTGGATCTTGTCCTGTTCTGAGTTATTGAACCTCCTGAGAAATTCCTTGTTGGACATTAGAAAAGAAAGTGTGGAGATCCTCATAGGTCCTAAATAAAAACAAATTCATACCATAAACTAAATATGCTGTATAAACTGATGCTGAAATTTGTTTTTCATGGCAGACTTTATATTTTAAATGTGTGTCCTGCTGATACACCAAGTCCCTTTAGTAGGTTCAATAAGGATGGGAATTTGAGTTAATTCAAGTCTTGAGATATTGATGTAGTCTATGTTACAGCAAAATATCAAAAATATGGGGTGTTGTGCAATAAACTTACAATAATAGATGCATTTTCTTTGTAATAATGTATTAAGACCCACAAAGCCGACGACTTTTAATACATTTTCTTCTTTAACAGGCTACTGTTGTTAAACTTATTTACACTCTGTGGTTTTAGGGGATGGTGCAAATGATGTCAGCATGATCCAAGTAGCTGATGTGCTGAAGTCATTAGCTTCAAAAATCTTATTTGTTTCTTCTGCTACTCTCACCGTCCAAAATTCATATAATCTGCAGGCGGTCATGGCGAGTGATTTTGCTATATCTCGCTTCAAACGCCTGAAAAAAACTTCTCTTTCACGGACACTCGTGCTACACTCGACTGGCCAATATGATCATTTACTTCCTCTATAAGAATGTGGTGAGTCACACATTAGAATGCTCTGCTGTCTGAATCAACATCTTGCCTGAACTTTCCGTCTAATCATTTACAGTCTAATGTTTTCCCCAGGCCTACGTGAACCTGCTGTTCTGGTATCAGTTACTCTGCCGCTTCTCTGGCACTGCCATGATCGACTACTGGCTGATGATTTTCTTTAACCTCTTCATCACCTCTGTACCGCCAGTCACGTTTGGGATAATGGACAAAGACGTTTCTGCAGAGATGCTGCTGGCTGCTCCTGAACTGTACAGGACCGGACAGGGTGCAGGGGTCAGTGACATCCCCAATCAATACTAGCTATGTGTTTACAGAGTTGGGTCTTGATTTACAAAATACTTAGTTTATGTATTTTAATCTGTGTGTGTGCTTGTTTTAGGAATACACATACAACTTTCTGGGTTTCCATGCTCGATGCCTTCTATCAGAGTCTGGTGTGCTTCTTTATTTCACACTTGGTAAGAGAAACATTTGAATTCTCAGTTTTTCATTAAACATTTTGCAAAGTTGTATCTGTCATGGTGCGTCCTCAGTTATTTTATTGGTTTACTACTTATTGCCTAAAAAATGTGTTTTTTCCCCTCCAGGCTTATCAGGATTCAGACATTGATGTTTTTACCTTTGGAAATCATTTTAACACAATTTCTTTATTTACCATCCTGCTGCATCTGTCAATAGGGATCAAAGTATGGGTGAGTGCTGAACTGATGGATATCTATTTCTAGATATTATCAAAGTATATACTCTCAGTGAGCCAAAACTCTTATCATGAAATAGTTTAAGTCAGGTCTGCATTTGAAACTAATATGATAGTTATACTATGTCAATATAAAGTAGCATGTTATAATTTTTGTTAAATGCATCTGTCTTGCAGATGGTGGTTCACTGGGTAATCATGCTGGGCAGTGTAGCATTGCACTTCATTGTGACGCTTGCCTACAGTGCCATCTGCGTCACCTATAACTCTTCATCCAACCCGTACTGGATCCTCCAAAGACAGATGGCCGACCCCATGTTATACCTTCTCTGCATCATCAATAGGCCTACTGTGGTATCTTCCTTGTGTCTGTCACAGAGGGTGAGGTTGGGGGGCAGTTATTTCATGGGCACTCGTCATTGTTACAGGGTAGCTTTTTGTTTGATACTGATTTAGATACTTTCTGCTTCACGCCAGTAGACAGTACATCTCTGAAGAGAAAAGAATGTGACCATCCCTTCAATTTCCATAATTTTCTCCTTACTTTTATCTCCTGTTATGGGCAACAAAATTATTTTTTTTAAGAAAAAATGGGGAAATGTCTACAATTTTTACATTGAAATCTACAAAACCTAAAACAAGAAACAAATTAAAGGAAGTTTCTTATTACTTCTTGTACTATGCAGCTGTTCTGATAGTAACCAGTAACAGTCAGGAGGATGTAAAATAAAAGTTTGTTTAACCTGTTTTTCCTCAAAACAACATATGATAAAGAAAAAAAATCTATATATATATATATATATAGCTATCTATCTATCTATCTATCTATCTATCTATGTTTCTAGTCTGCATGACTTTTACTGTGGTATTGCGACTTTTATGTAGAAAGAGATCTCAGTACTTCTTTCAACCTCATAATTATATTATTTATGTATTATTTTGGAGTATGTAGTTGACTTTGGCAAATCATGACATGCTATGTGATTGTTTTTAAAAAACAATTTATTTGACAGGACAGATGAAGACATGAAAGGAGAAAGAGGGGGAATGACATGCAGCAAAGGGCCCAGGTCGGAGTCGAACCAGGGCCTCTATAAATGGGCCCCCGCTCTACCAACTGAGCTATCCGGGCACCATGTGCTATGTAATTGTGAGGTTGTCATGGTACATGGACAGCCTCAGCTGATTTGTAATCAAATAATGTTAATTGTGAAGTCTAGGAAACGATCTGCACCATGGTTCGGTCTTTCGCCTGGTTGCTGATGCGTCTGAAAGCACTGATATTTAGAGGGAATGCTCTGATTTACATCAAAGGGCCGCATATTTTTCCCTGGCCTACTTTCTCACCACCACACTCTCTCCCCCAGGTACATGTTTCACGAGCTGTGGAACTCTATCGCCCCCTCCCCATTCGTGAAAGCTAGGCATCTGGACTGACTGGACGCCTCCACGAGGGACCATTGCATGAAGGAGTGGAGGAGCTCCAGGGGCATAGCGCAGGTCAAACTCTCCAGGCTGTCTAACCCACCCTCTCCCACCCTGGAGACCATCCCCACTCTTATTATGTGGGATGAATGTCATCACTGAAAACCATCAGAGGTCTGTTCAAACATGAGAAACTGAGATTTAGAAATAAAGGAAAGGAATAAGATGATTATTTATTCAAAAAATTGTAATTGTATAATTGTAAATATTAGGAACTGGCTAATAAGTGAATGTCCCAGTATATTTTAATTTTTACATAAATGCAATCAGGAAGAAATACTCTTCCTCTCTGACGTGACAAATCATCGATTGGGGTGATGAGTGACAAAAAGTATGTAGGCCCTCTTCTCCTTATTCTCCTCATAACAAGCTGCCATAGTGAACACATAAGCCTGTTACTTTCCTGATGGGTTTTCAGAGCACAGTGGTAACCCAATTAGTCATGCCACCCACCCCTCCAATACGTGGCACTTTTACAGAACAAAATGCTTAGCTGGTTTAATATATTCCGCTCACCTAGATATCCTAAACAGTCACAATACATCCTGTCACTTAGGCAAACACACGTGTGTTGTTTACAGATTTTCCATTTACAGTAATTTGCCTTTAAAGACACAATAATGTGTTCATATGTGCCTGTGATAGTTGTGTGTCTTTTTTTGTATATTTGTCAAATTTTCTGTGAACACACATAAAGTATAGTTTATGCCAAGTGTGTGTGTGTGTGTGTGTGTGTCTCTGTCTGTCTGTCTGTCTGTCTGTCTGTCTGTGTGTCATGTTATTTCAGATGCAGCATCTAGATCAAACACGGCAAAAGGTAAATTCAGAAAAATCAGAAGAAAACACTAAGCAACAAAGTCTGATGCTTTTTATGGAAATGGACTGTGCACAAGCCGAATCCACTTGTAAAAAGGGCTGAGTTATCATTGGCATACTTCATTATACAGTAGCAGCTATGCTTACATAAGGTCCCACTGCCTTCAGTTAGATCATTGCTGCTCTCTAGTGTTGAAAAGTAAAAGCTGCAGAAAGGTCAAAAGGGACAAAGTCAGAAAAACAGACAAGGCCTGATGGTATTCAGCCAAAAGAACATGCAGTATTTAAATTAAACATATTTTTATTGAGATTTATATACAGCATATAGCAGTTACAATGAAGATTTCTTCAAGAACTGTGCAACCCCATCATTGCTACACATACATAAAACCATAAAAAAACAACCATGTGATATATGACAAATTATCAAATACAAGGCAAGGCTTTGGCTTTGTTACAGTATGACACTGGATACTATTGTGTTTAATGCACCAGAACTATTTTGCACAGAACAAATGTGTCCCATGCAGTAAAACAAAAGATATCATGGTAAAAAATGGAACTCTAACAACCAAATGTTTGGCACAAAGGCCTCTATTTTTAATATTGTGAAGAAATCCTGTGTGAAAAACTTCATCGGTTTTAGTCAGTGCTCCTAGATCACATCAGGGATGTCCAAAAATAGTCAACTTAAAATGTTGTAGTTTAGGATGAAATATTAAAGTCTCCACTGACACAAACATTGTTACCCACTGTGTTTTACATGAAGGTGTGACTCTTGCGCTGACTCAACTGTAAACTCTTGTTCTCACCTGTACTGCATTAGTACCACTATTGTTAGTGCACTCTCTACCAACGACAGGATGCCCTGACTCCAGACGGGGTCTCTGCCTCTCAAACTGTATCCTGGGAAGAAGGATAGGAATAAGATAAAGACCAACATTTCACCACTAAATAAAACTTGGAATTCACTGAACAATGTACACTGATTATATTGTGGGAGCGCTCCAGGCTGCAGCCATACCCATCTCTTGAATTCAGACAGTCCTACACAGATGGAAGGAATCTACTACATCTAAGATTTCACAACACAATATCAGTGCATAGTAAGAAAGCTGAGTGCTCACAAGATAGCCAGACAGAAATCTATCTGCCAATGCTTGAAGTGAGAAAATATTTTCAGTCTTATATCCAATTTAGGTAAAATAGAAGTGACAGCTTTAGAAATTACCCACCTTCTAGTAAGCTGGCCAAGAACACTGATGACAGAGAAACTGTCTATTGCCTACTTACTGTCCAAAAAGAGCACATCACACTGCAGCCCTCCATTTTGGCTTCATCGCACCCAACCAGGTGGGCATCATATCAAGGAACCACATGCTACCCAGGTGCTTGGAAACCTCACTGTAAATCTGCTCCATGCTGTTGCTGCTGTCTGGGATCAACACCGCCTCCATGATTGACAGCTGAGTCAGCCTGCCCCTGCACATCTTAACAAACTCCATAAAGCCACTGCAGGTCACTTCACACTTGGTTACCCCGAAAGAAAATTGGTGTCCTTAAAAGGTTTTGATTTACCTAATTTTTTTTTAATTAAGGCAGTAAAATCAATTTCCAAAATATGTTTTTTTTAAGTCCTCTTTTTAACCAACTTTAGCATGGGTGTATAAACTTATGCAAGCCACTGTCTCTATCATCTATCTCTATCTGTAAGATTGTCACAAAGTAAAGCAACATGGAACATCCTGGTGGCCTAGGAATATGATACACTGACCATGTACTTGTACTTGCACATCATTTCCCCTTTCTTTCTCTTCTCATTTCTGCCCAACTCTCTACTGTGCTGACTAATACTACATTGACTTGCTGGGGAGACATGAGGACAGCTGCTCATCTTCAGCAACTTCCTGGTGTTGCACCTTCAGGGACGGGTTGTCCACTGGCCTATCAATCTTGATAGGTGACAGGGACTTGGAGCTATCCATGCAGACACAAAGTGGGCCTAAGGAGGAACAAGCAAAACTGATTAAACCAAAACTCCTAATACCAAATAAATGTGCAGCACTTTTGCCAAAAGTGCAAAAATAAGGGATATTTTTACCAAAGTAAAATTGCTGTACAGTTACTCGTTGTGAGGTAGATTGTTAGTCTTCAGATTGACACACAACTGGCGGACATGATATGACTAATTCAGCTCTTTGTTTTAACCACCAGGACAGCAGTAAAAGTGTTGAGATGTTCTTATGAAGCACAGGCAGTCTCTTACCTGAGACACATCTCATGAAGTTGGGCCGTGCTGTGGAAATCAGCCCCAGGGTTTTAATGGTACAATTCACCACCTGGGAGTACATGTCACAGGCAGCCTCTGCAGATTCTATGTAGTTGTCCATCTGATTTACAAACAGTGATTTACCATTTAGGTCAAAGTAAAACATACAACAATAAAAAATGGAAAGATGATGGTGTACTGTAAAAAATAATCTCAGCTCAGCTGTGTTAAGCACACTAATGCTAAGGCAGCTAATGCATCACAATGGTTTGGATTAAGGAGGCCACACATAATTTTTTAAGGCAGATGTGTTGTTAAAATGGAGGAGGAGGAGGAGGAGGAGGAGGAGGAGGAGGAGGAGGAGGAGGAGGAGGAGGAGGAGGAGCTGGACATCTCCCACTTTGATATTGTTATCCTCATTGGAGAAAGTACTGGTACCTTGATTTGAGACCTGTCCTTCCTTGTTTCATTCTAAAACAAATTAGCACACAGTGAGATCATGAAATTAGGAATTGGTTAAAGTTTAAAAGCAAACAGTAGAAATCTCTATGCATCAGCATATTTGAGCTATTCATTGATTTTTAAAAGTGTATTACAAATTGAGAGTCCCAGTTATTATATCTAAACTTTTATGTTGTGGCTAAAACCAACATTTTTGGAAGATTGTTAATTTCACCTAAAATAAGGTTAGTTATAAAAGAAGTATGCACTTCTATTGATGCTTGTGTAGTGGGGAAGACTTCCCTGTGTGGACCTGAACGCAGTCTTGGCCTAATCCCTCCCACGGCCGACCCCCTAATCAGGACTAGGCTACATAAGTCACCTGTGCTCCTTTGTCCTCTTTGCTTCCAGATCTGTCCCTGCTGTGGCTGTAGGCCTGTGTTTGTTGCCTTCAGGTATGTGAAAGGCACATTTCTATGTCAAATGTCATGTCTTTCCAAGTTAAACAGTTGGTAGTTGATTGCCATTTGGTTGAAAGTACCACCAGCAGACTCTTGTTGTTGGGATTTTTGTTCCCTTTTAATGTCCCAACTTAGGGGTGGTGAGTAAGTTAATGTTTGTTTTTTTTTAATGGAAATTTGATATAGTGAACCTGGTTAATTGTACTTTCCCATCTTTTCCAGGTTCCTCTTTCCTTTTAATTACTGCTGTTTTGCCCATTTCTTAGTTTTGATGTTTGGTTTAGTTTTGGTTTGTCTAATTGAGTATTGTTTTGCTCTTTGGTTATTAGTCTTTAGCTTGTGTTTAGTTTAGGTCTGATTTGCCTTTCATTATACTGCCCCTAAATTAGCTTTTTGTGAGTTTTCTTTAGCTAAGTGGGTTACTGTATTTGTTTTGATTATGTTAGTGTTTAGTTTATATAATTCAGAGCAGGTTGCCATGTTTGGAGGCTAGGCACCTGTGGTGAGGTTCCTCCACTGTTTGGTGAGTAATTGCACAGGGACAGGATATATACTACACCATGTTGCTGTGACTTGTGTGTTGCACTTGAGGTGAGTAGTGGTGGCACACCTGAGCACTTGTCAGTGTAGACCGCCTCTCCACTTGTGACATCTGCTTGTTTAGTTTGTTGTTTTGGGCTTAATTCTTAAACATTCTTCTAAAGATTGCTGTTTAACATATTGATATAAATCCCAAGTATATCCACCCCACCATTTTTGGAGGTTTGTAACCCTTTCAGCAGTTTAAGCCCCTGCCTATTTTTGTTATTGGAAATAAAATGTTTTATATATTTGAAAAATGCCTCTGCCTCATCAGTAATATACCTGTGCTCTGTTCTCTAGTTTCAATTAATCAATGTTCATAGTATGTCCTAAGGTGCAAGTCCAGTTTATTCAATTTAATTTTCATCACAATTAGACCAGCAGCCACACACAGAAGTTGAAACTTTATTACCAGGGCAAATGTCTGTCACATGCCAGACTCAAGTTTGCCTTGTTGAAAAGTGCCCCAATAAACAAATCTGTCATTCTAAAATGTTGCTATGCAACATTCTCACAATGTAAGATGTCTACAATAATGTCAAACTACAATGTGGCAGATTCCTGACAAAGTGATTTCAACTTGTTAGACCAAACAAGTGCGAAAAGGCCACCTAAACTGCACTTGTGATCAAAAGTATAAGATTTAACATACAGGCTTGTTGAACTTTTTGCATATGAGATGAAAACTATTAAAATCAGCGCTGTAGTGCATCAAATAATTAAGGGTTACTATACTTTCTGTAAGCCGCCAGTTTGAAGCCCTAAACACTGGGGCTTTCTATTTGTGCCAAAAGAAAGCTTTATAACACTTTAGTCACCGTACTAGTTTTAGCACGTTAGTGAATATAGGTGTCGTTCGTGTAAACTTCCGGGGCTGTAAAGTGAAGCCAGTGCAGAGGTTCCTTAAACCCAAGAGGGTAAACGAGCTTCCGGAAAGTGTATCCGGATTCTTATAAAGCTAACCAGCTTCACCTGCCGCTAGCATTCCCATTAACTCCCATTAATTTTAGCGTTGCTTTGACAGAATAACTTTACATCTAAAGCGTTTAGACTATTTGTCCGTGTTTTATTTCTGAAGAAACTCAGTGTATGAAATGCTCCATTGAATCTCAAGTTATGGCTCCGTAGCAGCGGTTTATGTAAAAACAGATTAAGAGAAATATAAAATTAAAGTTTGATCATAACCACGCGACTGTCTGTCGCAGGGATCGATTACCCTATAGTCAGAAAAAGATTGCAGGCAGTTTTGACTCCCATTGTAATGTAAACTAGCATTTTAATGTACTGTAGCCTACTCTTAGGATATTTCCAGCAGGGGACGAGTCAACTGGCTCCAAAAGTCTGATAAAATGATCCTACTTCTCACTTGATGTGTTGCGTTGGTAAACATTTTCCCAGCTAATTTTGTCACAATGACTAGTTTCAAGTCTTTTTTTAAATACTGCATGATCACTTTGTAATTATGGTCCCATTTATTTTAAAATTTAAAACAAAGCAGGGCATGATTCAGGGCGTGGCTACACGCTGTCGACCTGTCAATAAGGAAAGCAGTTGGGGTGTAGGCTACATTACAATGCCTTGCATTGGGAACATTTTGTCGTAAATCTTTTCATGGTTCAGTAGCACCTTGCTAACCAAGGCTATAGCTGGATGGTTACGTAAGGGGAAAATTGCTGATTTTCTGTGTAGGCTACTGTCATATGCAGATCGCGCCAGTACCAAAGTCCCAGTTTATTCACCGGCAGAACTCAGCTGTATGCAGTCAGTTTAAAATCAGCGACTTTTCCTTATTTGAGTTTAGAGCAGCTGAAACATAAGATTTAAGAGCACTGGCCTCCCCAACTCTGCCCTCAATCTTGTAACTGCCAAAATGCAGTCTCCTGGTTTAAAAACGGCAGTCCATAAACATATTTCCCCCTACAAACTAATGTATTTTTTTTTTTACAATCAAACTTGTTAATTTATAAAATGGTGTATTTCTCAAACTAATCCAAGCTATAGAACGAAAAGTGTTTGCACCCTGAATTTCACCAATTAGGCTCACACTTCATCTTAGGCCATTGCCGAAAACTCCAAATCATGGTTTATAAAGGCTAGCCTACATTAGGAAAGCCTAACACTTGCCGATATATTATAGCGTGATAACAATATAAACCACATGGGCGTAAATGCACCTTCACAGGGCAAATTTAGGGCATTATTCACCTAAACTACCATGGGTCATAGTAAATATTTCATTTATATATTTACAGTAGGCCTAAATATTTTACCGTTAATATTGTAAATGCCTTTATGGATGTATAAAAAACAGGTACTACCATTGGTTTTGCTGATGACAGCTCCGCCCCTTGACAGTGACGTGGCAGTGTGAAGCGACGTCAGTAACGACTGCATGAGAAGAAAGAGAAACAGCTTCACACTTAGATCTGAGTTGTCTTAACAGCGGAGGGAAATAATTGTTCCAGCACTCCGTTGTTCCTCGCAGGCAGGACGATGCCACGAAGTGCCCGTTTTGTTGTTTGTAAGATGAAGAGAAGCAGCAAGCTAGCTAGCTAGCTTAGCAACACTGCCTGACAGCCAACATCATTAGCTTGACGCTAACTGCTTAACGCCACTTCCTATGGTTACTTCCCTTTAAGTAGCTAGCTAAGGTAAGTCTATTTCATGCTAAAATTAGGTTTTTTTAACAGATGGAACGTTTTGTTTAATAAGCTTTGGAAAGAAACTTTTGACACTTCAGCTGACATTGTTTTGTGAGTTTAGGAACAAGCATCGAATGTTTAACTTATTTAGCTAAGCTAGTTTACTGTTCGCTGCTTTAACCTTAGCTAGTTAGCGAAACTAAATCTATGAGCATCTTAATCAGTCACCGTCAACAAAAGTCACAAAGTTGTTAAAAATGATATGTATAGATAATATTAAGTCCGTCTGTAGCTAATTATATTTGATGGGCAACTGCCTTTAGTCTTGAGGAGCATGACAGGTTAGTTGACTTATCTTGCAGTATTATGAGTGAGTAAATTGCATTTGTCATCGAGATCTGGTGCCTTGCTGACTTTCTGTCCTGTTGTGCCGTCGTTTGTATTGTATCTGTTTCTCAGATGTAAACTAGTCTCATAACTGAGTTTCACTATGAGACTCATCAGTGTGATTAGATTAGATTCAACTTTGTCATTACACAGGTACAAGGCAACGAAATGCAGTTTAGGTCTAACCAGAAGTGCAATAGCAGCAAGTGCAGGATATACAATGGTTCCCTAAGTGCAGGCTGATTAGCAGGCTATCATTACAACCGCAAAACTATTCGTCCATATGACCAAACTTGAGAACAAAGATGACCTTGCAATGGTGTGGCAGGTGTCTTTCAAAACTGAGAAGCTGACAAGTATTCCAGGTAAACATTTTAGTGAAAGTGACATGTTTAAAGCTTTTATATGCTTCCAACATTAGTATTGTGAAGTGTTTTCCCGTCCCATTTTGGTTATGAGGCTATAGTTCTAGGTTCAAGACATATATCTATATTAATGCATAGTGGCATATAACCATATTACAAATGTATACATTTGTTTTTCTCTAACTTTGTTTTGTTGCCTCTATGTTCTTGTTAGAAAGACAGTTATGTTAGACAATAAATGCTGTCCTACTTGTGTCCTTTTAGAAAAAGCAATCATGACACAGACAGTCAATCTGTGTTCAGTTTCCCTGGGTGTGGAGGGTATGACTTGTGGCTCCTGTGTCCAGTCCATAGAGCAGCGCATCAGGTCGCTGCCTGGAGTGATGCATATAAAGGTAATTTTTGTCTTTGCAAACATATGAACTACTTTTTTGTTTTTTTTTTTTTTTTTTACATTTAGTGTTTTTTTTTCTATGTTCATGCAGTTCTTAAGATTTGCTGAGTTAACAATCTTGCTGGCACTTCCAGTTCAAAAACAGGATCCAAAATGACCATGGATGTTGTAACATTTAGTCTATATTTAAAAATAGATTATTAGAACCTTCTGGAAAGGGCAGCTATGTACACATATCAACTAAAGGTTCCTGCCCATTTTGCAGTAATGCAGTTTGATTAATCCCACAGTCTTACTTCCTCAGGACTAGCTGGTCTGATTTACAACTAAGTAACATCAATGTAGCCATAAGAGACAGCTAAATTGCAATAGCTCTGTTCTGCTGTTTTGATTATTGTGTTTTTACCCCTTAGGCTGGGGTTAAATGAGAGATAATGTAATAGTGTGTTCCCAATAGAGCTCTGTCCTTTGTGGGACTGTGACAGCAGGTCGATAAGCAGCCTGTACCCACAGGAAATGTCATTTCAGTTTTATCATTTGTCTTAAGAGAATTAAGTTTCTGTGTCTTTCAAGTTAATTTATGTAGACATGATCTGGGAAAAGTACATTTTTGCAGTTATTGTCATCCTCTTATTCTCTGAAACAGAAATGGTAATCCACAGGCAGGCATGCTCACTTACAAATAAACCCCCACTGTGGTTAGAACCTTATGGTTCAGTCAAGTGATCCCTTTTACTGTGTCACATGGTTCCTTTTTGCAAAAGAAGAGTAGTAAGGGCTGCCAGAACACGCTGTGAGCTTACTGAGGCCATGAACTCATCTTTACCACTCTTTCTTTATATCTAAAATGGTATGGCTGTAAAAATGCTGTTTAACAGAAATGGAACTGAAAGAAGTGGTTATGGTCACATGAGGTAAGAAGTTTCTTTGAACACTATCTAAAGTAAATCATTAAGATTGATGACTCTACAATAAATGATTGAAATAAGCATTCTACCATAAATTACATTCTAGATCTTTGCCTAAGGCATTAAAGGTGCAGTTAGTGATTCTGCGCAAAGATCGATATCGAACTTAAATCCCCCCCCGAGAGATTCGAATGCTGCCTCCCTCCCTCCCGCCACTTCCATCAACTGTTGCTTCCTGTTGCCGATTGACTGGAATAGTGTTTTGTGGTTCTCTCCTTTCTGTTTTGTTTTCCATTTACACATTATTTAGGATACATTTTTGGTCACTTACCATACAACAAACATCTCCTCCCTATCCACTAGCTGCTTGTCCCCTGAACACACTGTAAGAAATCGCGGTCTGTATAGACAGCCCAGGCTCCACACTCTGCAACAACCTGCACCATCAAACAAAGAGTTCCAGCCTATAACCGACAAGAAGGATTTGGAGTTGGGGGGTTGGTGCGCAGTAGCACTTGTTTTGAAAGTTATTAACCCTATTAGTAGAATGAAAGTCCCAAGTCAAATGAAGCTAGTGATAGCTAAATTGATTTAGCTTAGCGTGATTTCTTTAAGATTTTATGAATATACTCTTTGTTAACCCTTACCTTGACGTTTATTTTGTAGGTGTCTCTAGAGCAGAAGAGTGCCACTGTCATATTTGACCACAGCCAACAGGGCCCAGAGTCTCTGTCAGATGCCATCGAGGACATGGGCTTTGAATCAAGTCTGTCAGGCTCCAGCACACCCATCTCTACAGATACCCATCTGATCCCCACCTCCTGCCTGACACCTGCAACCCAACAGGAGGCTTTGGAGAAGCTATCCCAGATTCAGGGAGTGTTGGATGTCAGAGAGAGCCCAGCTCTCATGGGTTTCACTGTTACCTTTGTTCCTTCCCTGACTTCTTCGCAGCAGCTGAGTGAGGTGGTGGCCAGCGTAAAGCCTCCGGAGGTCCCAACACCCAGCGGCCAAATGCAAAAAGGCCCAACTTTGTCTCCATCTCACACCACGGCAGGAGGGGTTGCACTCCTTAAGTTGAGCATTGAAGGAATGACCTGTCACTCGTGCACCACCACTATTGAAGGAAAGATTGGAAAACTGAAAGGGATTGAAAGGATCAAAGGTGATGTACTTGAACTGTTCACATGCTTGTAGTCATGTGTTGCTTCACTGCCTGAGCTAGATGCGATATTGGAACACAGTTTCTGCACTAGGAATGAACATGATGCATCATCAGTGTCCTGTTGTGTATGTCAGGCTCTCCAGGGTTACTCCCAGTGTTTTACAAGAAATCCTTCCACTGGTATTAAACTTTATTCTTAATCGTCATATAAACACAGTACAATGTAGTGAAATTGTATTACTGCATTTAACCCATCCTAAGTATTAGGAGCAATTGACTATCTTGAGCTATCCATACAGCGTCTGGGGAAGAACTTGGGGTTCAGTATCTTGCTCAGGGACACTTTGAAAACCCAAGTTACATAGTGCTTCACACATGCAGCACATTAATAATGAATAATAAAAGCATTAGATTTTAGTCCCCTTATAAGAACAGAAATAAAAAGAAAATCAATACTTTACCTCAGGCAAGTTATTAGAGCTTTCTGTCCTCTAGTTCAAAGATTTGAAAGACCCGTGCCTGAGGATCTAAAAATAACAGACTTGTACTAAATGATTGTTTCACTCTGAACACATTTCATGTATGCAAATATGAACATGAATGTTTTTAGTGGATTTTAAGTGATGTTTTGTAGACTTCATTTATTTGAAATCTTTTATCTTTAAATGCATTTCTTGTTCTAGTGAGTCTTTTTTTATAAAGTCCTTTTATGCTTTATGGTATTTTTAACTTTGTCATTCCTTTATTCTCCACAGTTGTTTTAGAGACTCAGGAAGCTACAATCGTGTACCTGCCTTACCTCATCACTATCCAAACCATCACCGACCAGATTGTTGTGGCCGGCTTCAAGGCATTTGTCAAGTCTAAGCCTCGTCCTCTGCAGCTGTCCCCCAGCGAAATTGAACGTCTTGTTGATTCTCGAAAACCAACTGTCTCTTCACCATCAGAGACAGAGGAGAGCGAAGTCTTCATAGACACAACACTTGTCACGCTCAGGGTGAAAGGCATGCACTGCCGTTCATGCGTGGTGAATATCCAAGACAATATTGCTAAACTGCCTGGGGTCTCTTCTGTGGAGGTCTCTCTGGAGAAGGAGAAGGCCTCCATCTGCTACGATCCTCTAAAGGCCACTGTGACTCAGTTGCAGCAAGCCATTGAGGAGCTGCCTCCAGGAAACTTCAAGATTCAACCCTGGCACTCCTCAGGGGCTCTCAGTCCTGTTTCCATATCACCCACGCCTGCCTTATCGCCACCTCGGTCTGCACGTGCAACCCAGGCCAAACCTGCTGCCTCCCAGCCTTGTTTTACCCAGCCTTTAGCATCTGTAGTTACTATTCACATTGAGGGCATGACATGCAACTCCTGTGTCCAGTCCATTGAAGGCATGATCTCCCAAAGGAAGGGGGTGATGTCAGCCCAGGTTTCTCTTGCTGATCACCAGGGGGTCTTTGAGTATGATCCCCTTGTCACCACACCAGAGGAGCTGAGGGATGCTGTAGAGGACATGGGCTTTGATGCCTTCCTACCTGGTAAGAGGATAGATGGTGTGGTTGTTGAGTCGGCTAATTTCTTGGTGTTTTGACTGAAGAATTTCCTGCAGATAGTCTAAAGCTTCTTTTTGTTGCCTCTGGATGCTTGGCAGCAAGTGGGGGTAGTTGAGCTGTGAGGTTGAGACATAAGAGCTAACTGCACATTTGTCTTTTAAAAACTATAATTTGTTGTCTACAGAGACCAATTTGCTGCTGCCTGCACCAAATTCCAGTCTCTTAAAGTCTTCGAGTCTAGCACATTCAAAAGATAAAGAGCTGGACAGTGACCTACACAAAGAAACCCCACAGGGATGCAACAGAGACGTGCACTCTAAATGCTTCATCCAAATTGGAGGGATGACTTGTGCTTCCTGTGTGGCAAACATCGAGAGAAACCTCAAGAATGAACATGGTTTGTAAAAACTAAGTATTCATTTTTTATTTCAATGATTGTATTTCATTGCTTTCAGCAGGAGCTAAAGAGAAAGTCTTTAATGTTGTGCAGGTATCTACTCGGTTCTGGTAGCACTAATGGCTAGTAAAGCAGAAGTGCGTTATAACCCTGAGCTCATTGACCCTGGGAAGATAGCTGAGTGTGTGAAAGAGCTGGGCTTCACTGCCTCTGTTATGGAGAACTATGAAGGTTCAGATGGAAACCTAGAACTAGTGGTGAGTAAACATTAGGTGTATTATTTTTGTTACATTAAGAAGATAAGATGCATTCAACACAGTCGTTTATTTATGGATTTCATATTGTAGAAATAAACATTTAAATCCCTGGTTTAGAATGTTCTAATACAGGTGACTTTGTTTTCAGTAGATGTAAGGAATCATGTCTGTTCCTCACTTCGTACTGTTTTAAATATATTTATCCCTCTCTACTTGACTGCTCCTTTTTTCAGGTCAGGGGAATGACGTGTGCCTCTTGTGTTCACAAAATCGAATCCAGCCTCATGAGAGAAAAAGGAATTATATATGCCTCTGTTGCCTTGGCAACCAACAAAGCACACATTAAGTATGATTCAGAAATTAAAGGGCCGCGAGACATCATCAGGCTGATTGAGGTATTATTTCTGTTGGTTATTTAAGCATTTGTTCAGTTATTTTTAATGTTCCTTATTTTGCATGTTAACACCTATTGATATTCCTGCAAACCAGAGAATTTGGAATACTTTTCTAAATGAAGTGCTGAATCATAAGAGTAAATCTGATCAGTAGTTTGACTTTGTTTGTAGAATCTGGGGTTTGAAGCATCTTTGGTAAAGCGAGACCGCACGGCCAGTCACCTGGACCACAGCAAAGAGATACGACAGTAAGTAGCATTTTGTTTTTGTACATCAAGAACATGAAAGAGCCCTCAATTTACGTCTATCAGTTTTAATCCAACTCAAATTTATGTTTTTTTTTTTTTTTTTTTAAATGATAGCTGTACAACTTTTTCACCGAAAACTTCTGTTTTTAGGCAGCTGCTAATAAGGTTGTATAGTGGAGAAAACGCCCCCACTTAACATTTCTCAATGGATTCTGTTAATAAAACACACCGCTTCTCTAGAACTACAAATAGCTTGGACCATTACTGCCAGAGAAAATATAAATGAAGCCTTGATTAAGGCTTTGGAGAGTTTCAAGCAGTGGTGTAGGCAGAAATAGTATTTTGGCCAGGCCAGTACAAAAGTGAGTGGGTAATTTTCAAAAAGACGAAGTAGCAAAAAGTACAAACTGAAAAAATGTTTACCTTCCAACATATACTGCATTACAAAGGCAATAGCAGCACTGTCTACAACATGCTCAACCAATAAAGAGTAGTCTAAAAGGTTTATAAAACCTGTTTTAATCTTTTCAGGCTAAAATATATTTGCTCCGGCAGAACCAGCAGCATTGGCTCAGCATTGGTTATAAAATTAACCATTTTATTACACAAAGTGGCAACTAAACATGAACCAAACAGCAGAGAAGGAGTTTACATACTACATGACAGAGCCTACATCGCACATGTAAAATATCTTTTTTGCATTCATAACAGCAATGTTGCTTTAAGACTACGGTCAGATGAGCAAATGCGCTAGCAGCAGTAAAAGGAAAATCAAAGAATGAAAGCTTCCAGCCAAGCATTGTTTGAATTATGAAAGATAAAATGAAAAGTGGCCAGCAAGGCGCCAAATCTTAGACAGTGTATCGAGTCCACAGCAGTTACCGTATCAAGAAATCTCCAGTGTGTAAAGTGGGCGGGCCAGTGCCACCCTGGTCCATTACTGACTACGCGCCTGGTTTCATGTCAACTTGGTGAACTGTAGATGGGCGATAATGTTTTGAAACATAAATATATGTGGTAATAGGATGGGGGGGGCATATTATATAATTTCTGTAACTGTTTATATTATACTTTATACAAGCATACTGGCCAAAACCTAGATCACAGAATAAAATTACAATTCTAATGCACAACTATCTCTGCTCTCTAAGGTGGAGGAAATCTTTCCTGGTGAGCTTGATTTTCTGTGTGCCTGTAATGGGTATGATGACCTACATGATTATCATGGACCACCACATGAATGTTTCACATCAACACAACGCCACTGTGGAGGACCGCAACCATTACCATGCCACCATGTTCCTGGAGAGACAGCTGCTACCTGGCCTCTCTATCATGAACCTCCTCTCCTTCCTCTTTTGTGTGCCTGTGCAGGTAAATCCAAGGGATTAACTCCACTTCCAGGAAATGGGATATAGAAATTTCAGCAGCACATGCAAAGTTAGATTTAGATAGTTTGAGTGAATAAAAGCTTTTCTGTTTTTACTCTTTAGTTTATTGGAGGTCGCTACTTCTACATTCAAGCCTACAAAGCACTCAAGCATGGATCTGCCAACATGGATGTGCTAATAGTTCTGGCTACCACCATTGCCTTCACCTACTCACTGGTCGTCCTTATAGTGGCCATGGTGGAGAAGGCAAAAGTCAACCCCATCACCTTCTTTGACACACCGCCTATGCTGTTTGTCTTCATCTCCCTGGGGCGCTGGCTGGAGCAGATAGCCAAGGTTTGGCTCATTATTGATTTCTATGACATGAAATGCAATTGAATGTATTAGTCACTTGTAAATCTACTTCAATCCAGAGCAAGACATCTGAGGCTTTGTCCAAGCTGATGTCTCTACAAGCGACTGAGGCCACAGTGGTCACTCTCAGCAGTGACAAGTCCCTTCTCAGGTACTCATTGGTCTCTTTTGTTGAACCTTTTTTATCTTCAGTTGGTTTTAGATTACAACATAACTTAATGTTTGCACTTGAAATGTCAGTAAAAGGTCTAACAGGACCACTAACAGGCTAAAACCACTAGACATGCCTAAAATAGCTTGGTTAGATTTGCTAGCATTACCCAGTGCTAATATGTGAAATACTGGTCAATTCAGTCTGGTACTAAGATTTCAGAAATTGTTCTGAGAAATCTGGCTTTGCATACTGTTTTTATAGTATTGTAAAATATAATCATAGCAATAGTATAGTAGTAATCTAGTATTGTTTCAACACAGTTTATTTATTTATTTTTTTTAAATACATGATTTGACTCTGGTGTGTTCCAGTGAGGTGCAGGTGGATGTTGAGCTGGTGCAGAGGGGCGACGTGGTGAAAGTGGTTCCTGGAGGGAAGTTTCCAGTAGATGGGAGGGTCATTGAGGGACACTCCATGGCTGATGAGTCTCTGATCACAGGTTGGTCACAGCAAATAAAGGATCTATAGTATTGATCATAGTGGTGGCAATAATATACTAAAATATAACTATTCAGCTTAAGTAAGCCAATGGACAGTGTACCACAACAATAATTAGCTTTAATTTGTCATCATTAGCACCAGTATTCAATCAGATAAATTGCCAATTCTAACAAACATGTTTCAACGCGGTTTCTGCCAAAACTGCAGGATATTCTCTAGATGTCCTGCTCCTGTTTCTTACTGCCTCTGACTGTTGTGTTTTCTGACCAGCTGTTGCTTTGTGACACCAGGTGAAGCCATGCCAGTGACTAAGAAGCCCGGAAGCTCTGTGATTGCAGGCTCCATTAACCAGAATGGCTCTCTGCTCGTCAGTGCTACACATGTTGGCATGGACACCACGCTGTCTCAGATTGTCAAACTAGTAGAGGAGGCTCAGACTTCAAAGGTAAATTATGTGGTGTAAGATCTGCGGTGTCTACCTGCTTTCAGGGTAATTGTTCAGGTGTTTAATTCCTGACATTTATTTTTTAGGCTCCCATCCAGCAGTATGCAGATAAGATCAGTGGCTACTTTGTACCATTCATTGTTGGCATATCCCTCCTCACGCTGATTGCCTGGATCATCATTGGGTTTTTAGACTTCTCTCTAGTGGAGAAGTACTTTCCTGTGAGTCTTTTCAATCTTGATATCTTTTTTTTATTATTTACATTTTTATTTGCAAATATGACATGCACCAGCTTATATGGTACAGCTTACATAATCAATATTGATGTCTTGATTGTACCAAGCTACTCAGTATCAGGAAATTACATCTTTTCCTTTCTATTTTTTTTTTTTTTTACTGATTATAAAACAGAAGTGACTAAATGGCATTGCAGCTGATATTGTTCCAAATTACTATTGAACTGTATTTTCTTTAGTAATGGTAAAAGTAAAGCTAAAAGCCCATTCCTCCCTGCAGGGATACAACAAAAGCATTTCCAGGACCGAGGCAGTGATTCGCTTCGCCTTCCAGGCCTCCATTACTGTATTATGCATAGCATGTCCCTGTTCCCTTGGCTTGGCAACCCCGACAGCTGTCATGGTGGGCACAGGGGTTGGAGCCCAAAATGGCATCCTGATTAAGGGAGGAGAGCCACTTGAGATGGCGCATAAGGTGTGTTGATGATGAAGTTCTGACTCCTTATGTAGTCAGCCAATTATGTAACACAAACATTATAAAATGGCTCTGGTTTCCTGGGTTTACAAAACCACATTAGTCTAGATATTACTCTGATTAAATACAGCCTGCTAGTACTTCTGTTTGGATTGGCTCATATCTCCTTTTATTGGCAGATCCAGACGGTGGTGTTTGATAAGACTGGAACCATCACATATGGTGCTCCAACGGTTATCGAAGTCAAGATAGTTGTGGAGGGGAACAAGATGCCTTGTTCCCGACTGCTGGCCATCGTGGGCACTGCTGAGAACAACAGTGAACACCCTCTGGGAGCTGCTATCACCAAATACTGCAAACAGGTTGGTCTGTACCTCAAATTCAACCAAGTACTGCACTTTGGGGGTTATCTCTAATCCTCCACATGATCCTTGATATGCTCCAGAAATATGTTGTTAAACGTCATTACACTCTGTGTGTGTGAAGGAGCTTGGCACGGAGTCTCTTGGTGCTTGCACAGACTTTCAGGCAGTGCCGGGCTGTGGCATCCGATGTCAGGTCAGCAACACCGAGACCCTGCTGAAACAGGCAGACAGCGAGGACAACAACCAGCGCAACAGTGTTCTGGTCCAGATCAGTGATACCCAGATGTCTACCAGCTCCCATCCACTTATCATGGACCCACAGCCACAAAGTATGTTGGTAAACATATTTTTCTAGTTGTGTATTCGGCAGAAATACTGAAACATTTTTATTTTGTCCTTAAATTCTGAATTTAGGTAGTTAGTGGTACAGTTGCAATAAGTATTTCTTTTACTTGCTGTTTAACTCAAATGATCTGTGTTCAGGCCATGTCCAGACAGCCTCCTATGTTGTCCTGATTGGCAATAGAGAGTGGATGAGGAGGAATTGCCTGCAGATCAGACCAGATCTAGATGAGGCCATGATGGAGCATGAGCGCGGAGGATGCACTGCTGTGCTGGTAGCTGTAGACAGTGAGTAGTACTGTTTAACATGAAATTTAGACTTTTGCCATTTGCCATTATTTTCTGTCTAACTGCAAACTGTTTTGACCTTGTCTAAAACTACTTGTATTCTTATTGATAAACATTTTAATTTGTACGTAGATCTGCTGTGTGCGATGATAGCCATAGCAGACACAGTGAAACCAGAGGCTGAGCTGGCAGTCCGCACTCTGACCAGCATGGGTCTGGAAGTTGTGCTGATGACCGGAGACAACAGCAAGACAGCACGAGCCATTGCTGAGCAGGTAAGGACAGAGTGGATATAGAGCTAGGTGATGTGAAGACTTATTTGTGAAAAGAAAGCAGAATGTTATTATAAAACTGCAATGTTGCATTTATAACCAAAAAACTACAACATATAAACCAAGATATATCACACTATTGCAGAAAATAAATTCTTAAACAATATCAAGTCTTGTATGATGTACAGTATATAGATATCTATCTAGGTAGATATCTACATCTATATACCTCATACAAGACTTGATATTATTTAAGAATTTAGTTTCTGCAATATTGGGGCAATATCTTGGGGTCTATCTCTCAGCCATATTGCCCAGGTCTACCATATTGTATGTTGTTTCTGACTCTGTCGGTCTCCCTGCCACTCCCACAGGTAGGTATCAGGACGGTGTTTGCCGAGGTGCTGCCCTCCCACAAGGTGGCTAAGGTGGAACAGCTGCAGCAGGCTGGAAAGAGAGTAGCCATGGTGGGCGACGGTGTCAACGACTCACCTGCTCTAGCCATGGCTGACGTGGGCATCGCCATAGGAACTGGGACAGATGTGGCTATAGAAGCAGCAGATGTGGTGTTGATTAGGGTGAGAATTTGGGCTTTGTGGATTTTGAAAAACTCTGTCATGAATTCATGGCTCTGACCTACAGATTGGCTGTTTTGTAACATTATTATTAAACATGATACTTCTCCCCTGCAGCATAGACGCAGTGTAAAACTGATGTTTCTGGTACAACACAGTGCCACGCACAGTATAAAACACAGTATCAGGATACCGAAAGTGAAATACAACTGTGTAGCTTATAAATACAGAAGTTGGTTACTATGTAATTATATGTACTAATGGTATGTTTTTTTTTTTTACCACTCTTTTTTAAAACATCAACCTATAAAACCCTGAGTAAAGGTGTTGCCTTATTATCCCAAATGTGGTTAACCTCTCTGCAGATATTACTTGGAATGTGGTTTTAATTGTATTACTGAGCACAATTTATCTGATATTACTCCCCTTTTCATTTCCCTGTTGTCTTGTCTGCAGAATGACCTCCTGGATGTGGTGGGCAGCATCGACCTCTCTAAAAAGACTGTCAGGAGGATCAGGATCAACTTTGTATTTGCTCTCATCTACAACCTGGTTGGCATTCCTATTGCTGCTGGTGGGTGACTGCAAAAACATGTATTTAAATGATGTTATGACATTATACTTGACCACAGCACTGATATGAATCGTGTGTGTGCACAGGTGTGTTCATGCCCATTGGCCTGGTGTTACAGCCGTGGATGGGCTCTGCTGCTATGGCGCTGTCGTCCGTCTCTGTGGTTTTATCGTCCCTTCTCCTCAAATGGTAATGAGATATTTAAAGCTTTGCTTTATTAAGGCTGTTTTTTTTTTGCTTAGTTTTTCTCCCTTTTGATTATATTTATTTAAAACCATTTTTCCAATCATGTTCTTCTTTGTTTTTGTTAAGTTACACTAAGCCCAGTGCTGAGCAGTTGGAGTCCAGACAAGGTAACAGCAGGCGGCAGGGCCGCCTGTCCGATGTCAGCGTCCATATCGGCATGGGCGAGATGCGTCGTCCCTCCCCAAGACTCAGTCTTCTGGACCGTATTGTCAACTACAGTCGTGTCTCCATTAACTCCCTGCGCTCTGACAAGCACTCTCTCAACAGCTTGGTGCTCAGTGAGCCCGACAAACACTCACTGCTGGTGGGGGAGGCGATGTGTGAGGAGTTTTGCTGAATACATAAGGCTCACATGGGTCAGCAATTACTTTTATATGCTGAAGTAGATGGTAACTGCATTTCTTTTTAAGGCTAGCCACGTGAGGCTGAAAGGGTCACATTGACTAACGGCCCATCCATCTGCTGTAGGGGCCTAAGGGCAGCACTGTTGACTTACATGCCCCTTGTTTTCTTTTAGCTCATCCAGCTGATCACATGCACTTCAGAGCTTGAGGGGGTGATTTTCTTTCCCTCAGTTCTTATCTTGTATTGAGGTCACCGCCCTCAGGCACACTATTTGACCAACCCTTTGACACACTATGTGCAGAGGCATGAAGCATCCACAGATCCTTGAAGTATGTACAGAGCCTTGAAGCAGGTGTCCACATCCTGGAAGAGTGATGATCAGCTCTGCCACTGTGGTCATTTGCCAGAACGATTTTAAACACCCATCCAAAGACATTTTAACAGGGATGCCCCATGTAAGAGTGGACACTCCCAAGTTATTTTAACTAATTTCCTTAAAAGGAAAATTATAACACTGTTGTTTAATTCCAGAGTATTTATATTACCCTTATTTATCTTTTTTCTTATATCCTATGTGAAAAAATGAAGTTGTGAATCCAAATGCCAATTTTAATTTTTAATTTCCACAAAATGTATAATTGAGTATGGTAAAGCAGAGACAGTTAATCAAAGAAGTCTTGTAACTTGCTGAACACTGATTTTTGTGCAGTGCTAGTGGAGTGAGTTGTAAATGTTACCCAAGTGCCAGTTGAGGTGCCACCTTGGCAAAGTCCAACACATTCCAAAGAGAGCACTGCACAGAACAGAAGACCGAGAAAGTCAATGACTCACAGCAGAGACTGCATAGTGACATCCACTATAGAAGACTTTCCTCATAGGTTTCTTTAGTTGTGTTGGCCCTCTGCATCTTTGGTTAATGATACAAGTTGCCTGTTAATGAATGTGAACATTATTCAATGCTAAACAGAAATCGTTACATGGATGACTTTGTGCTTGAATTACTTTATTTGGTTTTTGGAGAAAGGTGTTGTGATGTAGTTTGCTTTGAAAAAGCCAAATAGTCCTTTTTCACCAAAACCATTTTAGTTGTCACAGTAGGAAAAGCACAGGTGCAAATAATACCAATAAATGGTGGCTAAATTCCATTTGGCTGCTTCAGGGTGCCGTATCGTGCATGCTGGCTCACTGCTGTGGGAGACAATGGAGCTATCGTGTTGTCAGTAACCCAACACTTTAACCTACTATGACTAGTCAAAATGTCTGCTGTGAAAAGGCCTATTCTTTCTGTCATCATACTAAACGAGATGCTTTTATTTCCAGGAAGTACTTACAGTACTTTTGTTTATGTGAGTCACACCATTGCACGTGATCAAAAAACATCTTTAAACCCAGGGGAGCAGGAAACAAGGCAGGATCAGCCGTTTAAACACAGCTGTGACTCAGTAGTTCCACCAAACAAGTTACTGAAAGACCAATGTTGAGGAATTAAGTAGATTGTTTCCTAAAAATGACATTGTACAAGTTGTAACATTTGACATCTTTCAATCGTAGACAGCTACTGTCCATGCTTTATTTTTTCTCTTGTAAAAGTATAACAAAGATTTCCTGTGATATTATCTGCGGTGTCAAATCAGAGGACAAACACTACAGTCCAACTAGTATTTATTTTCGTTGATATTAGCAATCAATTTGTCCTGCCGGTTTGCCGCGATGCATTATGTTCTGTAGGTGTTCTGGCCTGCAGAGTGCAGTTTTGCCAGTCTGTTGTCTCTGTGCTTTGCTTTGTAAAGACGTCCGTAGGGCTTCAGATCTGTGTGCAGTCAAATTTTGCGAGTCCATGTTTGCCGTCTTATCATAGTTCTTCTGAAAATGATGTGCCTTGGAATAAAATGCTTTTGTAACGTCACTCAGCTGTGCCCAGTTTAAACCAGACGAGGGCACTGTGGAGCCATCAGCTTAACAACAACAAACACCAAATACAAGATTTCATCAACTTTATTTCATCCGTCTAAACATCACATCACCCAGTGAACTGCAAAACAAATACTTTTTTTTTTTTTTTAAATCATTTCAAATAATGCAAACTGTAAATGACTTCTTCCTCTTGAGTCGACCTGTATTGCTTTGGCTGTAGTAACATTTAATTTCATTTGGTAGATCTAAGCTTATGTATCAGGTAGTTAATTTAATATTTAACATATTAAAGGGGAATTGGTTCTCATGAGATGCAGTCTGAGGTTGGAAAATGTCTATCAAAGGACAAGTTTAGTATTTATCATTTTTTACTCCCTTACTGATCAAGGATGTACTGGGAAGCATTGGGGTCAAGAAACTAAGCAGGTATAACAAGTTTTGTTTTTTAAATTTGCAGCATTTGGAATCTGTTACAATATTGTGCTTTTCTGAACTAACACAGCATAAACAGCTATAAAATGCTACATTCAGTTACCTTTAACACTTGAATAACAAACTTTACTTCAAACCAGCTAGCGTACGGCTCCAACTCAAACACATTTCTCCGGAAACACTAAAGTAAAGTTACTTATATTTAAGATTTACAGTATATTAAACATTAAACACCCTACAGAAATGACACCATGATGAGCAAAAGATGCAATAAAAACAAAACATTGTTTACAAGCGTTTGATGTAATTGAAAACATTTCCATTGTTTAGATTTGAACACACTGGATCCTATAATAATTTTGTTAAAGTTTCAAAATGAGTATAGTTTTGCAAAATACTGCTTGTTGGTTTGGTAGCTTCAAATCCATATTTTTCCACTCTAATTGCTGATTTTAAAATGTTTAAAGATAAATCTAGCTTGCCGCTGTAAAGTTTCCCAGAACTGTAAAATACAGTAGCTTTAAATGTGGCAGACATATGCCTTTGACTTTAAACAGCAGCCCGCCCACACCCAACAGTTTACAGCCACTGTGTCCAAACATACCAGATGGGGCTTTATCACCTGAATACTGACTGCAGGACAGGTACACAACTGCACCTGCTCTATCTCCGTGTGTGTTGATGGAACTGTATGCAATAACTAAGGTGTGCATATGCGTTACTTTAACAGCAACGTATAATGAAATACTGAAATGATTCAAGGTTTTCACCGCAAACTCACCTGGCTGCGTTTTAAAGTAGCAGGTTGAGTTCACAAGGGCAGCCATATTTAAAACATTGCTTAGATGGACCCTTTGTATATTATCTTTTGTCTTGAAAAAAAAAAAAAAAAAAACTATCTTAAGAATGCTTTTGGCATTTTTTTCCCCAGTACTGACATCCATACCTTACATGTTTATTTAAATGTACTATAACATAAAAAAACATGATAAAAGGTGACATACATTTAAAATGTGTCACATTGTGTGGTAATAATCTTAGAATGCTGCATTAAGGTACAGAAAGTAAATACCATACTGTGTAAGGCATGAATGACTTTTTGAATATTTGTGGTATCAAATTCTATGATCACAAAATCTGGGATTAATTTAAGGATTATGGATTAAGTGAGAACAAGTGTGTTACGCTAAAATTATACTAATGACGCATTTTGTCACCACCGTTAGCTCTCCTGAGTGTGGCCTGGGTTTGACTAGATATACAAAAGAATTATTTTTCAAAGAGGTTAAATCTCATGAGGAGAGGTTTGTTCATGCATGTTTGGCAAGCAGAATAAATAGAATGATGAACACTAATTATTAAGACATCAAATAGCACCGTTTTGGCCCATCAAGGGTTGCCACCGTCATAGCATCACATTTTATAGGTTGGATCCCTGGAGAGTTTTCAGATTCGTGATTAGATGTCAAGAGGCCTCACGGCTCACTCAATGTCACTCATTTGGCAAAATGAACTGAATTAAAGAGAGTTAAAGTGAATGCCATTATTTTAAATTACACTGTAAAGACTACGAGGCTGTAATCGGTCTATAAAAAAAAACGTAGACAGATTTGGCAAATGCATGAACTGCAGAGGTCTTTGTATAATCAACGTTAAAATCTGATTATAATTAATTATAATGCAGGTAAGAAATAAGATGACTGCCAACCTCAGGTAGGAGAGTATGAAATGATTTGGCAGCGACAAGTCACCAACTTAAGAATACTGCACAGAAAAAAAATGTCCACTTAAAAACAACCTTACACTGGCCACTATACACTGGCCCATTCGGATAAAATCTTCTCTAGCAGTTACAACAAATTTCAACAATAACATTGACAAAAGCAAACATCTTGTTTACAAAGAGACTGAGTGAGAGGGGGAGTCCTCAGATATCCATCTGAATGGTGGAAATGAGGAGTCACAAACTTAACTTTGGCACACTGAATGAAGCGGGCTGGCAGAGAGACGAGGACTGAGTCTGCAGCTGTGTTATGGCAGTATTTGGATGAGGGGGCTGCACACTCATAGCCCTTTGTTGAAGTAGACCCTCTCCACTCCGGGGTGGCTGGCCCGGATTTTCTCCTGCAGCTCTGGCTCGAGGCGGCTGACTGGCATAGAGCTGGATCAGGGGGATGTTTGAGAGAAACGCAGGGGTCAAACATACTGTAGGCATATTATGCTTTTTAGGCAGAGAAGAATTATGCAAACTCTGCATATATTCAATTAAAGAAAGGGCCTTGGCAATTTTAACTCAGGGTCAAGCTTTAACATTTCACTCACCTCTTCTGAGGGAACAATGCACAGCACAGTGGAGTGGCAAACACCAGGCTGAAAATGAAACACAGATCTATGAAACAGAGGTACAGTCCAGAGCTTCCTGTTCTGACATCATCTAAAAATATCCGCGATGGCTAAAAGTAAGGCTAAATTCCGCTGTGTGGTCATAGCAAGTTGGTTGTTTCTTGTGTACAAGCTTTAAAATCAATTTGCATTATTATTATTGATTGATGATCATTTTCTGGAAGGTCAGTCAAGAAACGGTTACTGATGTAACACAAGAGTCTACAGTCATGCTGGCTGCTCTGTGACTCTTTACTAAAGCACATTTACCCTTTGAGTTGTATGTAAATGCTACATTAGCATGCTAACATGCTCTCAATGACAATGTTAGTATGCTGATGTTTAGCTGGTGTAATGTTAACCATCTTAGCTCAGCATATTAGCATGCTAACATTTGAGAACTGACATTGAATCACTTACAATATTGGCACAAAATGGTCTAAAACAGAGATATATTTAATAAAATCTCTGACAGAGGAATTTACAGAAATACTTCTGCTTTTATGTGTGTGCTAGTTGACAGGATGTGCTGCTCAAAATCCCTGTCATGACATCTGAGCCAAGCAGAAGTAAGTTGCACGTAATTTGAATAATCGGCCATTCTGAGGTCAGGGGAGGCACAGTGGAGCCAGGAAAACATCAGCAAAACACGGGGGTGGAGTATAGGAGTATAGGAGTATAGGAATGAACCAGATATGTATCTGGTTCATTTGTTAGAGGAAGACAGGACAGGCTCTGTAGCATGTTTCTTTAAACTACTGAAATTTTGGAAATGTAAAAAGAGCTGAGATGTGCAAAAATAGCTTCAGGATATTATCAAATGCACTAACAATCTTATGAGCGCATTCCTATTGTGATACTTCACATTAACTTAAACAGCAACACTTTAAGTGATATAAATCTTAGGATTACTGACATTTAATATCCTTATAAGATAACAAGTGGAAATTTCAATGGACTTTGACATGGCTGCTTATCAGATGGACGATCTCTGACGACTCACCAGAATCCCACCAGGCTGACTTGAATAGGTGCACTCATCCATGGGAACTTCTGAAAAGACCAGGCAGAAAAAGGAATGAGGGGCACAAAAGCAGCGGTGAATTCCCATACTAGAGTGGCCTCATGTCCTCAGCGCTTTTTATTCCTCTGATGTGTGATCACGAAAAGAAAACTGAGCGGTAGACACATTGTAGAAGATGAGGTTCCCACCATTTAATTTAAACCTTCATGCTTTTTAAAACCGGTGATGATGAAGCTTATGTTACAGAGGTTACGTTGTGTTTTAATGTTAAGTCATTTAGAAATATGCTTACCCTCAGAAAGGCCTTCTTTTCCAAATGGTTCATTAAAAATGGGGGGATTGCTGAAAAGACACAGAGGAAATACCAGTGAACAATGCATTTTCTGTATAACAAAGTTGGTGGTTTAGAACATATTTTGTTTTTCTTTTGATTAAATGATGCCACCAGCGGCCAGGAGAGCAGTTAACGAACCTCACAGCAGGTGTCTAATTAGACTGATGATACAAAGACATTCATACCCATTCCTGGAGAAGCCATGAGGATTCTGGACACCACAACCTGAGAGATTGCCTGCTGTGCAGCTTTCGTCGACTCTCCTAACCTGTTGTCATTCTCATCTGTTATAGGAATACCGTGTTGAAGTTCTCTGAAGGAGCAAAGCAAATTTGGTTAGAACCATTATGCATTGTTACGGTGACGTACTTTGAGTGTTGCATTGCCTCCTTACCTTTGTCTCATCAGTGGGATGTTGATACAGTTAGCAGCAGCTACAGCAGCAAATGGAACAAACCGTCCAATCAGGGGTGAGATGTGCTACAGCAGGAGAGAGAAGGCATAAAATAAAATTTAAAAAAAAAGGTAAGAAATCAATCATTTGGCTCTGCTGTACTCTGATAGCATACCCGATTAAACCTTTCAGACCAGTGGAAATTATCGAAGGTTATATTTCTTCTTTTCTACCATAAATCAAGTGTTAACACAAAGTCACTATAAAAGCTGGCAGGACAACAGGCTAATACCAGGGCATGACCCTGTAAATAATACTGATCTTCTATGACAAAGGCACTATTTGTGCGTGGCTAACTTCATGTCAGCACTCCCATGTGGCTGATGTCGATAATTAAAATGAGATGTAGAATGAGGTTAGATGAACTGATACCTTTGTTAGTGCATTTAGTCCTAGAGCGGTGGCAACTGCCCCTGTGGTGGCAGACACATAAGCTGTGCCAAGCTGACTGCAAACAAAAGAGTCACCGGTCACATCACACAAAAACTATCCACACAACAAAAACTGTTGAATTACAGGGTTAATATGAGCCAGTGTCAGTGCCAGAAAGCATCTAGTCTCTTACCTGACTGTGATTGGAGCATCACCACTCCTGTTGGTGTAATTGACTATTGCATTAAAAGACTGATTGATCCACTGCCACAGCAGCACAGCTGGAGTTGTCCTGCAAGATTGAAAACAGCAATGTCAAGCAAGAACAGTGTCGAAGAGTCCGCAGAAGAACAGATGTGCAGTGTGATGATAGTTAGAATGTATGAAAACTACTTCATTAGACAGGTTAAATAACTGGAAACATATAAAATACTAGGCTTAAACAAATATTTTCATTTTCAGATGTCCTTCAGAAATTCCTAAAAATGCATTACATTTTGAGCTGTAGCTACACTGTAGCTACACAAAGAACAAGTAACAGACAATTTGACTTGTCAAAGCAGGAAAAGCACAGGTGTTAATAACATTAACAATGGCTCTGTTCTATTTAACATTAAGCAGTTGCACATTTGGTTTTCCCATCCTGTGTATATATTCAAATATTTGTTCTGGTATTTTATTCCTATCATTATTATTATTATTATTATTATTACTTCATGTATATATGTTTATTGTATCCAAGTATTTCATTTATATTCTGTGCTGTGTATGTTTGTTGCACCATAATTTCCCATTTTTTTGGGATCAATATCTATCAATGTATCCATCTATCCATCCATCTATCCATCTATCCAATACCAGAACCCTGAAACTGAAGCAGCTAAATGGAATTCAGCCATCATTAATTTTGTTATTCATTACCCCTGTGCTTTTCTTACTGTGACATGTCAAAATGTCTCCTGGGCAGAACCATAACAATTTGACAATAAAATCCTTCATGTTCTTACTTGTAAAATGTCATCATGCATCCAGTGATCGTCATGTTCATTGGAACCTGTGCAGACATGCGGCCAATCAGAATCATCTTCTCCCCAGTATCAGGGTGGAAAGCCGAATCAAAAACATATTTTGCTCTCCACAGTTCATCTTCTGTCAGTCCTGGAGAGACTATACCTTTCCTAGGGGACAGTAAACATTTAAAGCAAACCCTCTGATAAGAGCACTGACTTGACATCCTGTTACTGGTGTATTGCTACAACTGTACTTGCAGCTGTAGCCAGGTTTACCTGTAGTCAGTGACGACTTTGTGTGCATGTGCTAGTTGTTCGTCGGTGAGGAGAATGTTCCTGGGGTCTGTGACAGTGAAGAAATGTTTAGCCCGACCTACAAATGTGGTCTGGTCCCACCGAGGCTCCTTGATGTTTATGGAAGTGGATAGCTCTGCTGCCATATTTATCTGGGGAAAGGAAAGCATTACAATAATCATATCAGGTATTTGTCCGCGCACAAAAGCATGTAGGAAATGATGTGTGAAGTATGATTTACTCATGATGATTTAAATAGATCAAAGCACATGGACAGGAACATTAATGCCTAAGGATTATCTAGAATAATTGTTTCCTAACTGTATTAGGCTGATATTGTTCCAGGGCCCTGCTCCCCCGACTCACCCACGAGTTACAGACCCTCACTTTTTGTGTTCTTTTGCAGACACAAGTCTGTGGAGGACTCATGAAAATAATACTCTTCTCTGGATTGCCATGCTGCTTATTGAGCATAAATAAGCAGTTGCTATGGTGATGGCTGACCTGACACAAGGGTTGTGAAGCACTAAATTGCAAAGCCCTATTATGGGCGCACACCAACCCCCAAACTGTGGCTGAAAAGCAGCTCTTGGAAAGTGAGAAAGCCCTGCATAGGCATAATAAACTGTAAATGGCTGCACACAGTTTATCATTTTTTAATCAAGCTACAAATTGTATAAGGATTATGTCAGCGAAGCAGTTAGGTTATGCAATCTTTTATAATGACCACCACTAGTATTTCATTGTAGTGTTGTGCATTTGATCTCAGTCTAAAACCAGATAAGACTGGCCTGCACTGAATAGACGCTGCATTATCAAAAACATCAGCTTTGTGGATATGCATGC
Organism: Percina caprodes; assembly: GCA_013375575.1. NCBI lineage: Eukaryota > Metazoa > Chordata > Actinopteri > Perciformes > Percidae > Percina > Percina caprodes. The sequence continues at coordinate 805,296 of JABXJD010000172.1, read as the reverse complement.
AGCATTCTTCCCATTGTGTGTGCCAGATAACCCAGTCTGATCTGGTTTTTAACCATTTGTTCCATGCTCCAGCTGAACTACTGGGAGACCAGGGACACACCAAGGCGCATGCAGGAATCTGCAGCAGCATGATGAAATTCCACCTGAAATTGCACCAAAGATGGCTGCTGGATTGACAATAAAACCGAGAACTCTCGTTTGCTGGCGGCAGGAGGCATGCTGTCTCTTTAAATTTAATTAAACTCCATGGGATGCTCACGAGATGACAACAAAACACCCCCTTCTTTGAGATTGCCCAATGAAAAACTGTATGGATAACACTGTATGGGTTTGAACAGAGCAATTCCTGCTCTCAAACCCGTAATAACATTAATAAGGATAGTGTATAAATGAAGATGATATCAGAACTTGAACTTTGTACTGACACGGCCTTTGATCTGTAAAACTCTGCTGCCTCTGCCCTCACTCTCAACCAATCAGAGGCCTGCGTGGCTACACATTAACCTGCAATTCCTCATTACAATCAAATCTATCATCCAATTAGTAGGCTACATGCAGCATCTCATGTCCTATTTCAACCTTAATTCCTTGTGTATCCGGCATCTATTACACTGGAAATAGCTGCTTTCTGTCTGTGGTCGCGGGGTAAACATGCTCTGTGACTGGATACGGTTAATTGTTCAACCCGACGTAGACCAGTCAAATCTGGACTGTGACTGAAGGTGTTTCTGCATCTGTAAACAAAGCGACCAAACCTTTACCAGACAATACAAATCAAAGTCGCCTCATTTTAAAACTACTAATTAGGCACGGCATCTGTCCAGCCCGATAATTGTCCAGCTGTGCGCCCCAGATTCAACTAGTATCAGCCTGCCACATCCACACATGCAGCAGGCTTAAGAAGCCCCCACACGTCTAATGGCAGTTTCCCCGACCTCAGACCCAAAGTGCACGCTAGTCTTTTTCTATAACGACGTCTGGATGGATCCATTTAAAAATATACATGGATAGCTGACTTACTGCACTGTGGGCTCCGGCGATCCGCAAGAGGTGTCCCTGAAAGGCTGCAGCCAGCTAATTTTATGCAGCAGCGTCAGCACGGCTCCAGAGCGCACAGAGGAGACACATCCCCAGCGCCAGGAACCTCACTGCCGAAATAAGAGTCCCACCTCAAAGCGGCCATTCACACCGGCAAAGATTGGAGATGTAACGATAAATGACCGATAGAAAAAAAGCTTGAAATGCATGGTGATTTTCTACTCTTCTATAAAACTATACAATCATAGGTAAACACGTGAGGTGGCAAACTAAGTGTACTTTTACTTCGTCCTTTAAATGAGGCTTTTATTTTCAGCAGCGATCTGAGGACCACATCCGTTAATGCTCTGACATTTTCGCCACATTGATTTGCATGCAGTATTAATCATTAATTACTGATACAACTTTGGATTTCCACACAAACGATTCTTTACAGTAAGAAAGTGACCTTTAAAACAAACAACGCCTTCTTTGGTTCATATACATGAGTCCCCATATGACAAACCAGCCTTCATATCACTTTCATGTTTCACAATGATCATATACCTTTTTAATAAATACATACATTTATAAAAATGCCCAATTTCCTGCACACATTCACAGTAAGCCTGATAATCACTGCTGATTATTGTAAGAGTTGATTATCAGCAGTTTCTTTCTGTCTGTTTCCATCTAGTGGTGACCGATGAGAGGTAATAATACCACAACACTGCCTAACTGAAGTAAATGACGAAGCAACTTCAGTCTTTATTTCGTATAGTTGTGGCTGCAAATCATTTTCATTTTTCTTTTACAACTGATCATTTGTACCAATATTGCTTACTTAAATGAATTACATTAACTCCCATAAGAGACAGCAGAGCAGAAAACGAGCTACTAACACTATACCAGGGTATAAAAAAGAAAATTGTCTGTCAGTGCCATGTGATAAAAATCAAATACAAAAGTGCAAAGAGAACAGACTCATTTCCAACGTCTAACCCTATCATCTCACTTCACAAAATAAACTGTTGCGCTTCAGTTACAAAAAGAAAGAGTTTACATTATATTTACTGCAACCTTTGATTTGAGGTCATGCCAAGTGAAAGATGCAGCTTAAATACTGTATATGGAAACACTGGTCGTCAATAACACTCTAACACAAATATTACTTACATTTAGCTGTTATTCTCAGCATTAGTTCATTCATGTTTCCTGACAAACCAGCAGGTATTGTGACGGTATTGTTCATAGTAGCAGTCATTTCTAGCAATAAAAACATCATGCACAGAGAGGAAAAAGTTGAAAGGATGGTGGTCTTTAGCTAGGTGTGATAGTTTCCATTTCATTGTGATTTTGGCACACATTGTTTTGGTCCAAGGGGTTATGAATGCTTCTCTTCTCTGTGTACCCTCTTGCCATCCTCACCAGTGATCTTTACAGAAAATAGTCAGGCGTGCGCCGCGTCACATGCGGCTCCCCTCTGCGAGGTGCAGGGTCGAACTGTAGGCTGAAGCAAACAAAGGGCAAGACTCCTCATCAGCTCACATTTTCATCCATAATCCATTTTTTAAGAAAGTGCCAAAATATTAAAAATCAACATGTATTGTTTATATCAATTGAAAAAAGAATGTACTTACAAGGAGTATTTCAATGTGTCATCAAGTTCCATGATTGCTGCCTGGTTTCCACAACGATAACAATAGTTTGGTGCACTGAAGATGGTCACTACATTGCGGTCGTGGCACCAATTATATCCCTAGATCAAGAGATTAAATGCATGTTACTTATTTTAAATTTCACAACATGTATGTCAAAGGTGCATCAGCAGTTAAAAATTGAATTATTTCAGCAAATACACAAAGTTGAAGTACCTCCATCACCAGCTGGTGTGCTCTTGAAACCAAAGTTAGGCCGTTTGCGTGGTTGAAGGTCTCGGAAATGTCCTGGCCAAAGGTGTAACCAGCACCACGGGGGGAGATGCCCCAGCCACCACGGTCATCTGGGTCCGACCATAACAAGTCACACATTGGACCCTAAAACAAAGAGGAAACCTCAGTGTTGTTTAGTCTGTTGTACATGCTAACACAAAATCTATTCATGTAGAAGTTTTAGGATGCTGTTAGACTTGCTTTTCTATGGTTTTCAAATTGGTTTATCAACTAATCATTTCAACTCTAAAATGTTAAATTATATGATAATTGTGCATGTACAATAGATTATATAATTGTAAAATTGTACGAGCATCCTGGCAGCTACATGTGCCATCATGCTCCTTAATATAAATGTAAGATCTTTTTAAATATCCAAATAATCCACAATCTAGAAAAGTCTTCAAGTGAAGTTTGTCTCAGATCAAATTTTTAGAGATGACATGGACTAAATTTACCTCATGAGGAACCTCCTGCAAGCGATCCAGCGCTCTGATGTGTTCCAGTGTGTCTATTGAAGGAGACAGTCCTCCATGGAGGCAGAAAATCTTACAAAAGAAAGAGAAAAATGTGATGAATGACTTGTATCTGTGCTTTATGTCACATGATCCATCTGAATAAACAACGTACCTGATTATCTACAAGTGCAGTAAGGGGTAGATAGTCAAACAGATCTGTGAAGTACTTCCAAACATTGGCGTTTCCATATTTCCTTAAGCACTCGTCGTAGAAGCCGTACACTTGTGTGATCTGTCTGCTCTCATGGTTCCCTCTGAGGATTGTGATTCGTTCACGGAACCTTACCTACAAAGAAACATTTTTTTTTTTTAAATCAGCCATAAATATTATCTTTGCCCCAACTCTAAATGTATATCCCAGTTGTAGTTGACTTGCTTAATATATATCACAGCATCAGTGGCATTTAGTCTATTTCTTTTTAATTTTTACCTTAAGAGAAACCAGGAGACTAACTGTCTCCACAGAATAGTAGCCTCTGTCAACATAGTCTCCCATGAAGAGATAGTTAGTGTCTGGAGACTTCCCCCCGATCTTAAACAGCTCCATTAGGTCATGAAACTGACCATGGACATCTCCGCAGACTGTCACCGGACATCTCACCTCCTGCACATTGGACTCCTTTGTCAGGATTTCCTTGGCCTTAAATGGAGGACAAAAAAATAAATATAGGATGATGCTGATTAACAGGTAACAGTGTAAGTAGTAGTCAGTGTAAAAGTGCACAATGGGCATGTGTTTTACACAATCCTTAATACCCTGACACTAATCATTTTTCAGATTGTGAAGGATACAGCAGATCATTATAGTTTGCTGTGGTAGTGTCAGTGCACTCTAGTAAGGAAGAGGTAACAGGAGTGGGCGTAGCTAGGGAAAACATTTGAAGCAATCCTCCTCCATCTTCTTGGCTAGTTGCATCGATTAGCAATGTAACGGTCCTGCATGCAGCTGCAGCCAAATGGTGTGCTCCAAAGCAAGGCCACATGCATTAGCTGACGTTAGTCCAAGCAATACTTCTTATGATTCAGGAGATGTTAACAGCTAATGGTCCGCTAGCACTGTAGAAAGCTAATGACATGTATTAATAGCTCTCCTGCCTTTCTCCGCAAACCTACCTTTTCACATAGGACTTTGACCTGATTCTCGCTCAGCTGTTTGCACTCATTCAGTTGCTCAATCCATCCGTCCAACTCCTTGGTGAATGACTTGTCGTCCATGCCTGTTTTGCCGTCAGCTATCGAGCCGACTAGCTTTGAAATTTCTCAGGAAAACCGTTAGCTGTTCGATACGTTTTGATGGCACCGGCTATGCTGTATCCTAGCAAGCGCTAGTCATTCGCAGTGCGTGTGTGTGTGTGTGTGTGTGTGTGTGTGTGTGTGTGTGTGTGTGTGTGTGTGTGTGTGTGTGTGTGCGCGCGCGCTCCATGAAAACAAATGCGTCAACTGCCCTGCGTCCCTGCAGTTTGGTGGGGAAAAAAGTGTTTAGTTCACATGATACAAATAAATGTGATGATGTTCTTCTCCTTATTTGATGACCAACCATGTCAAACTGCAAACTATTTTTTTTATCGCAAAGATTAGCTCAGAGAAATTGTAGACCCGGACCCAACCCTGCCAACTCCGGTCCAGAGCGAGGCTGAGCAACAAATACGTCATCGCATCCCTGGTGGGCCATTCGAGACGGATACAAATAGTTGTATTAGTCCATATCCATGCGAGTTGAAATAGGCTATAATATGTTTATTATTTATTGTATCTTACTTTGATGGTTTTTTACTTTTCTGAATGTCCTACCTAAAAGGTTTTGCTAGTTGATCTGCCCTCAAAGTGTTGCAGCCTATACGTGCTGGTTGTAGGTTGAAGTTCATTGCAGAGAGATTGAAGGACAGGTAACGTTAACACACCGACAGACTCGAGTCACCGACCTCGCCTGACTGCAGCACGGGTTGCAGCCGATTCCGTGGTCTGTCCCGGGACCGTGGTCTCTGGCAGGGTCCAGGGACCAGTGATTACTGCCACTGGGGGCGCTAGAGACACTGGTCGCGACCAGCTCCTTAGTGGTCTGCCCTGTGGTCCCTGTGGTCCCTGTGGTCTGTCAATCTGCTTCTCTCCCCTTTCCTGTGGTTTTGGCATCACTGTTAGCGGGATAAAGGTCAGAGATCCTGTTGTCTATAAAATACACTATGTCAGATATATTATGATTATTATTGTCATTATTGATTATAAAGATCCGTGTACGTGGTCAGGACCAGCTTATGGTCTCTGGCACAACCACTAAAGACACTGGTCGCGACCAGTGGCCCAGTGGTCATGACCAGCTTCTTACTGGCATAAAGGGCACTCAAATGACTGGTCCTGCCCACCTCCTCTGTGATCTAGGGAGTGTTTGTATTTATGTTTAATACAACTTTCTACGTTTCTCACTGTGTTAGCAGAGTCGCCTAATAAGCCATAATGTTCATCTATCCAATGTTATTGATCACTATTATTAATAGAAATCATAATAACAAGTATTCAATTATTATTATTAGTCGTTGTTGTATGAGTAGTAGGCTACTATCGATTAAGGTCAGTGTGTTTGTGATCTGCCTCACAGTCCTGACCAGCTCCTCATAATAATAATAATAATAATAATAATAACAATAATAATCATAATATATCTAATAGTGTATTTTATAGACAACAGGATCTCTGACATTTATCCAGCCAACAGTGCTGCCAAAATCACAGGAAAGGGGTGAAAATACTAAAGCAGCTTCACAGACCACAGGGACCACAGGGACGACCACTGAGGACCTGGTCGCGACCAGTGTCTCTAGCGCCCCTAGTGACAGTAATCAATGGACCCTGCCAGAGACCATGGACCATGGTCCCGGGACAGACTCGGCTACAACCCCCTCTCCCTGGCTGTCTAACGGCCAATTATCGGGTTGGTTTGTCACGGTCCTTATCTGTACATCTGGGAAAGGAGAAAAGCATCAAAGCATACGCCTACAGTTGAGATAGGGGTAAATGCAGGTTTAAAAGTTGTATTTAAATATTTAAATGAAACAGAGTTAATATCCATAATGTAACTTCTTTATAAAGTTTTGTGTTTTAGTGTTGGTTGTTTAAAGTCATGATGTCCCATGCTCAGTAGGTGGTGGCATACACCTTAAACATTGGTTTGTATATCACCAATAATATTAACAAAGAAGTAGTTCCTCCCTCTGCACGGAAATAGGACATCCATGGACCAACCAACCACAGTTGAATGTTAAAATAAAATCATCACATTTTATAGGTTAGTAAGCTTAGTTTGTGAGTACATCCCAACAGTTATCTCATATAATAAATAACACAAGTGTAACCTGTGATAAAGTTTTATTTAAAGGTCCCATGACATGCTGCTTTTGAATGCTTTTATATAGACATCAGTTGTCCCCTAATATCTGAAGTTTCTTTCCCAAAACTCAGCCTGGGTGCAGAATTACAGCCACTAGAGCCACTTCCACAATAAGCTTTCATTAGGACATGCCATTTCTGTCTCTGTAGCTCTTGGGGGGCAAGGTGAAGGGTGGGGGTGTGGCCTTGACCAACTGCCATTTTGCTTGTTTTAAAGCTAAGATGTCTCTCTCTTTTTCTTTTTTGACCACCTTGCAAATCCACCTGCATGATAGCCTACTCATGGACATTACGCCGTCACAACGTGCTGTAGTAGGGGGGCCCCTTTATAATCCAGCATAAAGGCTTAATTTTCTATCCTGGGCTGGGACACACATTCATACGGTTTGATAAAGTACTTATTGGACTTCAACTTATCATTGCACCTACAATAATGTAGCTGTCCTCAATTTAGGTCATCCTGTACATCTCATCTGCATTTCCTGCATCCAACATGTGTGAATGTGTGTGTTTATGTGTGTGTGCGTGCGGGAGAACGGAGCCCCGCCTGTTGCAGCAAGCCGACAGGATTGAAACAGCAGCAACTTTCAGTGACTTTATGGTGATTTCGGCCCACATTACATTACGACTGTATTTATGGGGCTGTAGCGGGCTCTAATGAAGATATAGGTAACAAATGAAACTAGACAACGTCATGTCATCTTTAGGAAGTGGGCTGCATAAAGCTCCAAAATTTGGCTAAAGTGTTTCCTTGATCTCTGACCTCAAGATCTGAATGGAAATGAGTATTATGGATAACCATGAGTCTCCCCTTTAAAGACATGCCCAATCCAATGTAGTTTTTGGCAAAACCACGCTGTTTTTTTCATGCCTGTAAAATGTGTTATTTTCACATATTCTGAATGGTGTATTTCAATATTTCTGCATACTGGGGTCCCTAAACAGTCTTGGAGTTGCAAAAATTGATCTGACTGGAAAGCTGTGTTGTGGATTCAATGAGCCCAATTGTGTGAAGTTATAAGTCCCCATAGTAACCGTTTCATGGTAGTGGATCAATTTTTTGAAACTTGAGCTTACTGTTTAAAATGACCTGTTGTGACCATACTGTACATAAGAGGTTGTGACCTCTAGGATAGCTACAGCCTCATGAAAAGTAACCACAAACAATGCATTCTGAGGATGTAAAGCTTTCCAGTTTCTTGATAATAAGGGAGGTTCTGAGCAGTTTCCAGAACACAAATGCTCGCCATCCAATCGCAGAAAAATGCAATTCTTCAAATCTACAAATGTAAAAACTTTTTGATACAGCATGTTTTTTTCTATGGTGTTCTTCAAGGTCTTGTTGTCTCAATGAGGTAAGCGTGCGTGTGTGTGATGGTCAATGGTACCACACAAATAAAATTTCTTTATTATTACTGTATTATTACTATCTGTTATGTAGGAAATACCAAATGAACTACCAGTTGTATAAATGTGCTTTATATAAAAGGTTTTCTGTCAAAATGAATCGTGCAAAATGTGCATTAAATTAAAACATTAATTGTATCAATTTGATCAATCAATCACTTTTCTACTTTCCACATAATGCGTATTGTAAGATATTTGAAACCATTTAAGGAAGTTTGTAGATCGCCTTTTTTAAAACTGTCAGAATGCGCCACACTGGAAAGACTACATTACCCACAGTCGGGCACCTTCCTCTCAAGTGCACATGCGCATTCAGTTGTTCTACTCTGGACAGCTGTAGGAGAAAATGGCAGCACTCATGTTAGGGCAGCAGGTAAGACATTCAATAATTTTGGTGATTTATCTTATTTTAAGGCAGTTTTGACCGAATTATTTATGACTTTCAAGCATGTTTTATTGTATTGTAATCCATCTGGAGACCAGGAGGAAACGCTGAATGTCCAAAAAATCCACACGAGGCATTGTACTTGAATGACTGCTAACGTGTTAGCCTACCAGCTAGTTGTCGTTCACGTAAATGGTACCAAGCGTGCCAAAAGTTAATCAGCTCAAGTTTTGGTTTCTCTGTGTTGACATGCATTCATTTCATTTTTATAGGTCCGCCAGTTCAGCACGTCTGTGGTCAGACCTGCATCAAAACTGGTTAAGGTAAATAACGTTAGACTGCACGAGCGAACCGCTCTGTCTAGTACGAATAGTGTTCGTAATTTAGTTAATCTGTGTGTGTGTAAATGTCCTTTTAGCCTCCCATCCAGGTTTATGGAGTGGAGGGCCGCTATGCCACTGCTCTGTTCTCAGCGGCCAGTAAGCAGAACAATCTGGACAAAGTGGAGCAGGAGCTCAAAAAAGTGTCTGTAAGTCAAAAATTAAGAACCTGAATTTCAGTTTAATGATGGATGAAGGTACTGTTTTCCTCAACATTTTATCGCAAGGTGATGAGGATTTGTTGGTAATTAATTTACAAGATGTATAAAAAAATATATATATAGTAAAATCTGCTCTAAATGTGAGGAATGATGCATTGGCATAATTATCATTGTCAAATTTTGCTAATCCATGCCATTTCAACTTGACCTACCTTTTCTTCTAGTACATTCAGGTGACCTTTGCTGTGTGCCATCTTGTTTTTTAGGTTCTGATCAAGGACCCTAATCTTTCTGGTATTGTGATGAATCCTCATGTAAGGCGCAGCGTCAAACAGAAGACTTTCAATGATGCTCTTACAAAGGCCAAGGTTTCACCCATCACAGTCAACCTTATCAGTATGTGATCACTGATTCCTGCTATGCGTTTTAGCATGACATTATCTTAATAAAGCTATTTAGATCATAGGTAGGCTCTGTAAATTGTATAGTGTGAGTTTAGTGTTCATTGTAAACTGTTCGGTGATGTTAGTAGAGGTTACAATAATAATAATAATAATAAATAAAAAAAGTGCTCCATAGGTCTGCACAATTAATCTCAATTTTCTTAAAATTGCAATATGGACTAGTGCAAAATCCAAATGGCAGGGGGTGGGGTGCACAATGTTTGTTAAAGACAAAATATGTGGCAAACCATTCTGAATGAAGTATTGTGTTACTGCAGAGACGTCCCGGCCTACAAACTGTATCCTAGTACAGACTAAATAAAACTTTTCTTGTTTTTCAATGAGAATAATGATACAAAAATGATCATTCCCTCAAATATCGTGAATCATATCGCAGTATCAGTCAAAATAATTGCAATTAGATATTTTTCCTCGTAGCATGCAGCCCTAGTCCTCCAGCACACAAGATAGGATACAAACGCTTAATTGTTGCATGGTTAAGAATACCATCTTGTGCTGTTTAATTTAGAAAAACAGTTTTTATTTAGAATTTGTTTATTAACTGTCATATTAAGACTGTAGATAGTTTAGCTTATAGGCACAAAAATGGCTTTTCATTAGGCCAGTTGTAAGCTCCACAGTAGTAATACTCCACAAACACTATGGTTCAGTCCTCAAAGGAGTTCTATAATAATGTTGGTGTAAATAAACTTTGGAGCATGTGTTTCCAAATTTGCCATTTAAGTAAATAATTTATATTGCAGACCCAGTTGGATGAAATCCTAAACAACATGTATTCTTTTAAATTATGTAATACGAGTGCTGTAAACTTGTTTTCTCAACTTAAGACTGTCTGGTAGTAATGCAGAGAAACAGAAAACTCTTAAATGTCGCTCGATAATATATCCTGCTATTTTTCTTTTCTTTTTTAGATGTTTTGTCTGACAACGGTCGTCTTTCCCGAACTGGTGATGTTATCACTGCCTTTGGCAAGATGATGAGTGCACACCGTGGTGAGGTCATCTGCACCGTCACCACTGCTCAGGTGGGAAATGGGTGGACATACGTTGTGTGTTGTAGTGCACATCCTTGTTGAATATCCTAAACTTTATACCTGATCACCTCTAGTACAACAGTCCCTGTAATGTATTAGTCATTTAAAAGTAATTCATTGCATTATTTTTTGTACATGTGTTATACAATCAACCAATTAATATTATCCATTTTAGCCTTTGGATGAAGCTAATCTTGCTGACCTGAAAGTAGCGCTCAAGGGCTTCCTTCAGAAGGGTGAAACTATCAAGCTGGAAACAAAGGTACAGTGTCAATGCATGATCCTAGAAACATACGAATTTCAGTTGGTGTAACTTTATCTTAATATTAGTAAAGGTATTTATAAACTAGAGTGAGGATTGGGCCGGTTTTTTTTTTTTGTGGTCCCGACAAAACAAACTAAATAGCTAAATAAACATAGGTTTATTTTTAAAGCAGATTTTAAATTACATAGTAACAATTTATGTAACAATTCGCCCTTATGTAATCCAGACGGTGGCGAAATGTCCCAACACTTAAATGAATTTCAAATGTAGCCTAACAATTAGTGTTTGACCTACAGTCTGTTGAGATGCCTCTTCAAATGTAGAAACAAAGTGCAATCACACCATAAAACGTTAAGAAAAAAAATCCGTATTTTGCCGTAATTCACGGCGATCAGTTGATCCACAAAAAGGGTCTTGTGTATCTCTACGTCCAGGTGAGAGAGGCCTCTCTACTTTGCCGTTCAAACAAAGTGGAATAAAACTTATACAAGTCCAAATCTACACAACGCGCAATCAAGCAAAAGCAAATTTATATACATGGCATTTAGGCAACCTTTTCTTGCAGTGTTGGCATGGCAAGATGTTTAGTGCAACAGTAACTTTTGTTATTTGGCGTCCTGTGTATGTGTCAACAATGGTCTCAGGTGAGAGCTACTTGTCACATAAACCAGAACTCTTAAAAATGTAGACTTTTTACTAAAGAAGTATATGAAATGTATTACATACCACCATTTGGTTGTTTTCTGTTTTTTAAAATATTTAAAAACTATCTGGTCATGCCAGATGTAATTATTCCACTAATTTTCGAAACAATGCAAATACCCGTTTCAGCCACCAAGCTAATTATATTTAGAGCCATCTGTAATTTCACCTGTTGTCTACTCTTCCCAGTCTGATTCTTCAATCCTGGGGGGCATGATCGTCAGTATTGGGGACAAGTATGTGGACATGTCCACCAAAACAAAGATACAGAAGCTGACCAAGCTCATCAGGGAAACTTAAGTCCCGTGGACTTCATTTTGCAAAGGATCGCAGATGAACATCTGGGGAAATGCTGATAAATGTATATTGCTATCTGTTCTGGCACTGAAGTTGCTCCATAAACCCAGTGTCTATACTTAAGTTCATATGGATGTTAATAAAACGTACAACAAATGGAGAGTGGCCTCTGTCGTCATTGTGACACTTGCATGCTTATATTTCCTATATGTATTTCTATGACCGGTCATTATAATTTTGACACATAGTTTAGTTATTAGAAATCCTAGACAATGTTGCAGTTATACAGTTGCTGATGTAATGTCAATTTATAATATTTTGGTTATATCATAACTAGAGGTCCTTAATACCTACGCTTCTAACATACGTCTTTGTTTAATTTGCCGGAACCACATTGGGTGGCACTAATCTGCTTCTACGTTTCCTTGAAGCGTTTATGCGCATGCGTGGTCAGTGCATCCTGTTTTATTAAATCTTTTCCAGGCGAAAATGGCTGCCTCTCTCATCTAAACCTCTGCTGAAAGGATTAAATGAGCGTGAAATAGGCAGCCGAAATCGAAGTCCCTCTTCAACACAATACTCATGGATGCCAGGGCGTAGTTTGTGCAGCGTCTTCACAAAGATGTGTAGCTGCCAGAGGAGGAAAAGGTATGCGATCCGAAATTAACCCTTTCCATCTAACATCCACCAACAAATAAGGTACGATCTATTCATTTCACGTTCTTAAAATAATTACGAATCTTCGAGGGAAAACTAACATATTATTGCGCATTCATCTTTTTTGGCCACACTATAACTAGTTTTTTACCTCGCATTGTCTTGACATCACTTTGTGTGTGTGTGTGTGTTTTGTAACGCTAAATGGCCCTGTTGGCTTCCCCAAAAAGTGAGCTACTGAAAGTGTTTCTTTGGGTTTTCGTTTGTTTTGGTACACGTGTACATGTGTGACTTTTCTACCTAATCTGTGTTTATCTTTCCAACAGATAATGATGCATCAAGTGAATAGCAACAACAGTGACTTTTGTATGAGTGAACTGGCAGAAGACTGTCATCCAGCCAGCCACTTTGATTTATGTAGCACACAATCCAAATTCTACCCTACTCCGACTACTCCTGGTCTGCCGCTTTCCCTTGCCAGCCTAGCCCCTTTGCCACAGGGCATGCACAAGGCCATGGTATGTCAGATGCAAGACACCCATAATGACTTCCAGCCTCAGACAGTGAGAATCAGGGGCAGTGAGGCTGCAGGGCCGGATGGCTCTAAGAAGAAGAAGGGCATAGTGAAGTCAGGCCGGAGAGGGAGGCCATCAGGGACCACAAAGTCAGCTGGTTACCGTACAAGTACTGGGCGTCCACTTGGGACAACTAGGGCAGCTGGATTCAAAACCAGCCCAGGGAGGCCCCTTGGTACCACCAAAGCAGCAGGATATAAGGTCAGCCCCGGTAGGCCCCCTGGCAGCATCAAGAGTCTAGCTCGGCTCAAGAAGCTGGAGTTTGGTTGCGACAGTGCTAAGAAACTTGACTTTAGCAACTGTAGTGTTCCCAAGAAACTAGACTTCACTGGCTGTGATGTTCCACCTTTTCCATACACGATGATGGAGAAAAGACCCGTCTGTGAGCCCAGTGCCAAGGTGGCTGAAAGCAGCGAATAGTTCTCCAGTGCTTGAAAAACATTTCAGTGCATGAGCAAGAACATGCTTAGGAAAACATTTCTCCCAAATGTCGGAGGGAAGAACTTTTTGCCATTTAGAAATGGCTCAGATTGAGTGTTTGTACAGTGTTTGACATTGTCTTCATCCTCTCATAATAAATGACTGAATTAGTAGTATGTTTTTCCACTTTGGCAGAGATGCATGCATGAATTTATCACGCCAATCAGTATATGCAAAAAATGTATTCATCATTTTGTTGTCAAACCTCACTAGAGAGTGGATCTTTTTACCTTCAAGCATTTCGTACCTGATATGTGACTTTTCTTTTTTTTCTGCTTTAACATTTCTATGGCCGGGTTCTTGTGATATTTTCTACATTTATAAAAAATCCTTTTTAGTACAAACAATATATAGTTGTCCTTTCTGTGTTGTCCAGTTCAATATGTGTTTTATTTTGTGATATCCTGCATTATTCTTAAAACGGGGAACACTGCGATACATTTTGAATTAGCTTGAACTGGTAAAACGCAATACATGATATCCTTTTGAACACACAAGCGTTATTTCTGCACTTAGTGAATATAGTTTTGATTATGTATTGTAACAGCCTGTTTTTGTCCACAAATTCCCTTGATAGGCAGATTGACATGTATGTTGTTACGCTGTTTATTATGAAAAAAAAATAATTAAACAAAAAAAATGCTTTGTGGTATATGTAATAAATGCTAATGTGCTGTATGTGAAACCAAAATAAAACAAAGAAATTGTCTTTTTCACGCAACCATTTTCTGTCAAAATCGAAAGCATGTCATTCTTCCTGTAGACACAAGAGGGCACGTGTCCCCAGACAATAGTAATCACCTTGTAATAATACCTTTATTTACCCTGTTAAATGAAATGACGGCCTCTTGACATTCATTGTCCTACTTTTTTTGATGTGTTGTTACACAGTGATAGCAAAGCTGGTTTTAAAAAACACTATGAAAGGGCCGTGTATGACTGTAAACGAAAGACAACTGATCTATTAGTGTGGGTGAATTGGTTACCTAATAGCGAATCTATCTAATGTTCCTACTGGATCATTCACCCAAAAGGTTAGGCACATGAACCACCTAAAGATCTGAAGCAACAACCCTCGTAGTTTATTTAAAAACCTGCATAGAGAGGTAAGTCCCTCTGCTGTCAAGCGGCATGTCTCTGAATGGTCTTTGTTTGATCTTCAAGGACTGGCCCACTGCAGCGAGCCTATTGTGCTCTGTAAGTTTGCGTATTTATGGATATGTATCAATTTGATCTACAATATGCGCACCAAATCCTTATTAGTGTTATGTGAGGGCAAGCTGGAAGGCAATCACGGGAGTTTTTAATCGGAGCAAACCCGGGTTTTACTGACTCCTTTATCTTCGTTTCCTGAGCGCCTTGCGGCCTGTTTCCTCATGTCAGAGGACTCTGGAAAGGCAACATGGCGCACGGAGTTTGGTTTGACCGGGGAGGCCGTGTGGCTGTTGGCGCATTGCAATCATTTTGTATTCTCGATCTCCCATCGCCACACGCACACACAGGCCTGCAGTAGCGTTAAGCTCAGAAACAATGGGACAGACGCGCAGAAATGGGGCAATTTAAAAAAAAATGGTAATTCATTCATCTGTGGTTATTATGTCACATAGCTGTTTAATAGACTATTAAAACTTCACCTGGACGTGCATGCGCGCGCACGTGCATGCTTGTGTGCGTGCTTGTGTGCGCGTGTGGAGGGTGAGTGTCACGGCCCTATGCAGACGGGGGGTTGGGTAGCAGTGCCGATTGGTTGCTGCTCACCAACACAGTCAGTCTGGGCTTGTTTTAACATAACCGGGGGCACTTCGACAGCAGGCAAAAATAATGTAGTAAATAAGCTGCTGTGGCTGCTAGGGGACCGGTTATGGCACACTGAATTTCGCCGCTGTATGATGTTGCAGCGTAATGGAGATTTACTTGTTATTTTGTATTTAAGGTGACAGTTTTTAGGGGGCCGCCGCTGATGAGGCGATGAAGTGCAGAGAATGAGAGCTGTGCCTTGGCCTACTGCTAGTGCTGCTGCAGCTGGGATTGTGCAGATCCGCTTTCACAAACCGAGAAAAATATTCGCTTTGTGCCACATTATCAAACATCCGCTGTGGTTTTCTCTGTGGCCGATTTCCAAATGGTGAGTTCTTTGCGTTTTTCCACGTCTCAAGAGTGTTGTGAACTTATGCCGATCAACCCTTTTTTGTGAGTTAATAGTAGCTTCCTATGTCGGTGTGTGGCTGTAGCTTGTTTGTGTAGGCTAAGCCACTCACTGTGTTTCTGTGATGGCTCAGTGTCACCACCTCTACTACAGCCTCAGCGCTCCTTCATTGACTGTACTAGTCAGCGATCGCCATGACCCACAACCATCAGACAACGCGGTAGCCTACTATTTTCTTATAGTTTGTGAATGAAATGTGTCAAAGGAACAGAACAGCGGCTGTGTTCTGTGTTTTTTTCTTGTGCCGTCCGACCGGCCTCTAGAATGGAGGCCATGCGATGTCTGCTTATTAGTGTGTGAGTGTGTGTGTGTGTGTGTGTGTGTTTGTGCACGGACAGTTCATGGCTGGTAGGCTCCTTCTGTTTCTGTTTACTCGATATGATTCTCGCTCTATTTCCGCAACGTTTTTATGTGTTTGTCAGCATGCTTTATTGTGTTTACAGTACAAGTCTCATTAACTTCCACAGATTATAGTTAGTGAGAAACTTAAATGGCACATTTCCCTTGTCTAACCTGCCGCTTTTTTTATTTGACAGGATATAACCATGACAACATGAATCAGTCATACAGACCGGCTGTTAGGGGAGGCTCAGTGTTCGGCTCAGGCCAGCAAGAGCGGAGGCCCCGCAATGGTCTCGTGGGCACTTCCTATGGAAACCAATGTGGCATTGTGAGACGTGGGGCAGACCAACCGTCAGCCCTGCAGCAGCCATCCTCCAGCCTCAAACTGCCAGCTGTACTGGGGTACAGTCAGCCAGACCGATCTCACTGCTACAGCCCGCTGAAGAGGCAGCAGGACCAGAACACTGTGGTCAACAGGCCTGACCTAGAGAGGGACCTTCATCCTAGGAAGCACTTCCACTGTGCAAGCCCAATCAGTGATGATGGTGAGTTTGAGGCACCGGCAGTCCAGCTGCCTCCTTCTCCAAGCAATGAGGATATGGATCCCTTTGATACTCTGCAGGATGTGAACAGAAATGGCTTCTCCCCTCACAGTCCTGACAGCATGGAGCGCTGTTCTCCCATCCCCAATGGCTACCTGCATTTTGAGTCCACCCTGTTTGACAGCAGTGACATAAAGGAGGAAGATGAGGAAGGGGAGGATAGTAGTAGTGAGGACATGGCGCCTTTTCACCACTCCCCAAAGTTGACTCAGGACCGAACTGTGACTGACAATAAGACTTCAAGCAGCTCAGGGGTGGATAAAAGAACATACAAACCTACTGTCTTTAACCTGATGTCCAAAACTATATCTGAACTTAACCCTACACTAAGCCCCAGCGCACTGCCAGAAATCACTATGAGAGATGGGTGGAGCTTTGATGAGGAATCAGACAGTGATGGTGAACTTACCTCTCCTGTTGACCCTGGACTTAGTTCACCAGCTGGCACCAACTCGAATGTGAGTCTGAAACACCTGGGATACTTACTTTATCTTTACCTCTGTACAACCAAGGCTACCTGATGTTGTGAAAGATTATCTTGGTTATGTATTTCCACTGAGAAAAGCCGTACGAATGCCCATGCGCTGAACTGATACCTAAGTATAATTTGATTGAACCTGGACCACCTGCCTGTTACCAGCTGTAGCTCTGTAACAAAGCCAAGCTAAGTTTAATTGTATTGCTCTTTTAGAAATGAATTGCACCATGTGTAAAATATGAACACAAAACAGCAGAGCAGTTGACAATCAGTGCTAACACAATAGACAATACAGGTTCCTAACAGTGTAAATATTATATTGGGATGCAAAGGTAAATAATGCAAAATATGATCTTGTAATCTATTACTCAAAAATGTCTGAATTAATTTTGCTTTGATACTCATATAATACTACCGTTTTCTGTATGAGATATTAAAGTATTTTCATTGTCCTGGTTAGTCCAACAGCCCAAAGAAAAAGCTTCTTCCTGCAGTAAAATACATGGAAGGGGACTTGGTGTGGGCTAAATTCAACAGACGGCCCTGGTGGCCCTGCCACATCACCTGTGACCCAGACCTGGCAATCTACACTAAGATGAAAGGTGAGGTTTCAATTCGTAGTGAAGGAGAGGAGTTTTGATTTGAATATGGATTTTTATAGTCAAATTGTTTCCCATAACTCAACCTTTACCTGACAGGTTTAAACCAACCAAACAAATTATACTGTGTGTGTGTGTTGATCATTATTTTGTTTCAGTTCCCAGTCCCCGTCCTTGTCGGATGTATTTCCTGGAGACGATTGGGGAGATTGTAGAAGGTGCCTGGGTCCCCGCAAATGCCATACTTTCTTTTGAAGGAGGCCATCAGTTTGAAGACCTGCCTGTGCTTAGACGGAGAGGGAAGCAAAAGGAGAAAAACTACAAATATACGGTAAATTCACAAAATTACTTGAAAAATATCATATAATGTTATTGTGAACAATATTTTGAATGTTATTTCTATTCTTGGCAGATACCCAAAAGTTTACTCACTGCGTGGAAAGTCAGTGTGGCAGAAGCTGAGGTTCTGCTCCCAGATCGACAAAGGAATACTGAAAGCGTGCTTTCATTATCTGTCAACGGAGAGGAGCGTGTGCCTAGCCCACTCCCAACTAAAAAGCCACAGGAGACCCCCTCTGTCGCCGTGGATCCCGGCCGATCCCCATTACCCAATATGGCCCCTAACGGAAATAAGCACAATCTCATAAAAAACTCTGCTGCAGTTCAGTCCAATAAGAGCAAAACTTGTAAGAAGAAAAAGAAATGTTTGTCAGACATATTTGGCCATATAGTTGGTGGGTCAAAGGAATTAGCTACCATCACAAACACGGTGGATCAGTTTCACACAACAACTCGTGCACTCAAAGATGAGCCAAAGGACTCACCTTATGCAGACCTGGATTCAGTTCCAATGCTGCATCGCCCCAAACGCACAGCCGTGTCTGCAATACAAGATATAGACAGATTGTTCAGAAAAGAACAGGGTTCAACAAAAGCTAAAAGAAAGTTGACTGAAAAAGTGAACCACTCTACAAATCCCTGTGAGCATCCCTCTAGCATTTTAACAAATAAATTGACATCTAAAGATACAAATTCTGAACAGAGTTCAGGCAGCTGTAGTGAATTGTCGTACAGTTCAACTGAAAAGCACTCTATGAATCTTCCTGCCAGCAGTCGTCTGATGACGAGGGCTCTGAAAGCAGAGGAAGAGACAGATCTCAAAGATACCCTGGCCACAAGCCAAATCTCAACAAATGCCCTCACTGATGATTGTCTTGACAATACACCTACTGATGCACCCATCAAAACTGAAAGGTCTCTGCACTTGGAATCACCGATTACCATCAGCAATGCGTCATCCTCCACAAATCACAGCTCTCTAAAAAGACGTGCAAGGAAGCCTGATAAGAAACAAATTCGTAACGGCTCATTGATAAAGTCTAATTGTGTCGATTCAAGTGCACCCTCTGCACAACCGGTTAAGATCAAGACCGAAAACCCGGATCTATCCTCTTCTACTTCCCCGTCCTCATCTCTGTCTCCAATGCATCCTTTCCAGGATGTCAAGGAACTAATGTTTAAATCTCTTGTGAAGGAGGACAGCGGTGACTCTGAATTAATTAATTTTCGGCCTGATTCCAATTATAAATTCAGCACCTTCCTGATGCTCCTGAAGGACATGCATGATACCAGAGAACAAGAAGGTAAACCCCTGGTTCTCCCGCCATCGCCAGTCCTCATCAAGGAGGAGCCCCTGGTCATGCCTACTTCTACAGAAGGAGATCCGATGAAGGGTTCTTGTGATGGTTTAACCAAAGCGATCAAAACAGAGAATGGGAGGTCAGGGAAATCCATAACACCCAAAAACACAGCAGTGAAAGCCAAGAATAGGACTAAAGCTATCATGACAGCTGGCACCTACCATTGTGAAGACTTTCCTGTTCGCTCTCAGATCGGGAACTCAGACAAGCAGCGTAGAAAACAAAGGATACCTGCCAAACTGAAACTAAGCATTCCTGGCCTTTCTTCTGACCTTGCTGGTTTGGCTTACGGCAGGGAGTTTGTTAGTGGCCATGCTGACTTAGCTGATCCTGGGTACTGTCCTCCCGCTGCTGCTGATCCCGCGGCCAGCTACCTCGATAAGATCTCAGGATCCACAGTGGCTCCAAAGAAGCGCTGGCAGATGGTTGATGGGGCTGCTGAGAATAGGGGCGAAGTTATGAATGAGGTGTCTACTGAGATGAATGGGTCTTACACCATGAGAGCATCACCAGATCTTGATCTGGGGATGGAGGCAAGCAACACAGCTGGTGAGATACAAACTGATGATGGTAAAATGAGTATGAAAGTGTTATACCTGTATATTTGTTGTGTTGAGGCACTTTTTCTTGTTCTACTGTGGCTTGGATTGGACCTCATTTGAATGTCACTTTGGACAAAAATGTCTGCCAAATGATTAAATGTGTAAATGTATTGTTTACACAGGACATTCAGAGAACAAACGTCTCCGGAAACCCACTAAAAGGCTCCTGGAGTCAACTGAGGATTATGAACAAATATTTGTCCCAAAAAAGAAATCAAAGAAACACACCGCAGAATCTTCCAAAATGGTAAGCTGTTCCCTCTTTCTTTTAGTTTCCAGCAACTGGTAATTGTAACTGGTAATTATAAAGTATCATTTATTTGGTGCTTGAATATTCTGTGTACATACAAGAAACTAAATTAAATATCAAATTATGCTCGTACAGTATTGTTCTCTATAAACATATAACTAATCTCCATACTTTAACTAAAGCACCATAAAGCTGCCTATGCATGCTCTGCGGTAAAACTGCTTGCTGTGCCATTTTTTCCAATGGGGAGAGCGGTGGAGACATCTAGGAGGAAGCTCTACCCTTGGCCTGGCGCACTGCTCGACCGGGCGCTGCATTCAAAGTTAAAATTCTTTCAACTTTAACCTCGTTGCTGCTGACCTTTTTTTTAAAAAGCAAAACCAATGAGATAAAGAGGTAGCCAGAAGCGGTGATGACGTATACATGACTTTGCCTCTGAAGTGCCTGTGCTATGCTCTGCGCTCTACCTCATGGGTGGACGGCTTTAGAATCACACCATTCTTATTATGTGTGTGCAAATAGGTGAAATCGTTTCCTCATTTATGACTAGGTTATCAAGATATCATTGCAAAACTAAATAGCAACTTGATAGATTTTTCAAACACGATTGAAACTTGATTCTTCGTTTGCATGTGTGTACCCAGCAGACATCAGGGATGACAGCACTCTATGGTGTCAGCACCACACCGGAAAGAAATACCTCAACCTCGTCTTCTGTTGAGCCCACCGAGGCTCCGGCAGAGCAGGAACAGAGTCCACCTCAGTATGAACTTTCTCCTGTAGCATCCTCAGTATCTCCAGCCACAACACAACCCCCCCTTGATACAGAGACAGCAGAAGAAACTGATCCACCTCCTGAATCTGGTAAATATGTTTTATGTGTCTTTTTACTGATTATTCTCTTTAATCCAGCATCAACTTTCTTGGTGTGTGATGAAAACTGGATGACTGGTGTTGCTGGATAGAAGGTTTTAAAATATTTTTGATTATGAAATAATTATTTTTGTCCCAGGGTTGCATACTTTTACATTTGAATATATAATGCATTAATGAGTTATTTTTTACTTTAGACACAGGGTTGTTGGTCCAAGAAAGAAAGAGGCCACGAAAGCTGTTGCATAAGGTGCTGGAATGTACCATAGAAGAAGTGTCTGTTGCTCATGCAAAGATGAAGGTATGTTGGGATTTAGATGGCAGTGGAGGAGGGTTCCAACTACTCCAGTTACTGTTTTGGACGAGGAAATGTTGAATGTATTTCACAATCTGTTTGTTTCCTAGGAGCCAAAGCGACACAGTGGAGTTACCTCAGAGGTGAAAGTATTAGCCAAGAAAACTCAGGTACTACAAAAGCTCAAACTCAAAGCAATCACTATTCTCATATACCACCAATGATGTTTAAAGTGTATCTCATACACCATGAAATCTCACATTGGATAGGTTGAATCTGTGAAAAAAGAGAAGCCTGTACCCAGCACATCCTCTGCCCTTACTGCTGCCCCCCAGCACTCAGAAAGCAAAGATCTCCCCGTGGCCCTCACTCCAAACAGGCCTCCCAGCCCTCCAGGATCTAAGGCCCCCAAGCAGGAGGCAGAGGTGGAGGCCTGCAGCACTGAGGAGAAACAAAATGTACACACTGGAACGCTAACTCCCAAACCTGAGGTGTGCATGTTGTATTGTTAAGTTAATAAGACATTTGTCATCCATGGAAGAGGAAAATAATCTATAGCCTTGTATCAATTGAGTGTAACAGTATCTCTTTTTCATCTATGTAGGTGCTGTCTGTTAGTTTGAATGACAGCGTCTGTTCTCAAGTGGATGTAAAAGGGAAAATAGGAGCTACATCCTTAAAGGAGAATGTCTGTCAGGTGGGATAATCTACTAGAAAGTAGATTTTTTTTTTTGGCTTTGTATGGCTTGGCTTCTGACACATCATTTCTTTGTAACACGTACATCATCAGCATGTTTCTCACTGTGTGTGCAGGTGTGTGAGAGGACAGGAGACTTGCTGGTGTGTGACGGCCACTGTTATGGAGCCTTTCACCTGCAGTGTATTGGCCTGTCAGTGGCTCCCAAGGGGAAATTCCTCTGTCGTGAATGCAACGCTGGTGGGTACACCTTATGTCTGAATCTGTCACTGTTCATAAAATGTGTGTCCTTACGCACTTCAAAAAATGTACTTATTGCTTTCAGGTGTCCACACATGCTTTGTGTGTAAGAAGTCTGATAATGGGGTAAAGCGTTGCATCATACCATTGTGTGGGAAGTTCTACCACACCGACTGTATATTGTCGTACTCAGCAACCCAGCCACATAACAAAGGCTTCCGCTGCCCTCTGCACGTGTGTCTGTCCTGCCACATCACCAACCCTCTCAACATCTGTAGCTCTAAAGGTAAGCTCCACTTTTGCCTGCATGTGATTTGATACCTATGACATGTTAGAAATGGTCCGCAAATATTTGAAGCCATGTTGATTTTTACAGCGTCATACATATCCTGATTTTTTTTAATTTGTATTATTATTAAAATTTTTGTTTGACCTGCTTATCAACAATGTGTATACACTGAGGGGCTACTAGGACAATGCTGAGCACCCTCAGTACCATTCTGTAGTGTTGACTGTCCTGTAAATTGGTTCCATGTTGTTGGTGTATTTTTTTTTTTTTACCAAACTCTGAACATGCTATCACTACGTCACAGTTTTTGGCCATCATGTGCCAATTCGCTTCATCTCATTGTTGTTATCTGACATTCCTGGAGCCCATCAATGCCTTTTGTTGCTTGAGGTTTTAAGTATTTCATTTTCTGATGTCAATCAGCACACAATGTTGAGTAAGTATAATAATAAACTTATTAATGTAGGGCTTTTTGCTATGTGATTTGTATGAGTAATTCACTGCCTGTAGCAGTGAGCTGTTTGAACAAATGGAGAGCTATACCTATTATAGTGGCTGTAAGTGATAACTCTTTGGCATCTTTGCTCGTGTCATTAGAAACAGTGGCAGTAGTCTGACATGCTTTGCTCAGACAACATCCTTGAAACAGCACCTGATGCTGCAAGGCCAACAGTGTGTGTCAGCTAGGATTTTGGCAATTTATCCTGGCTCTATAAAACACTTGCACACATGGTTTTGGCTAGGCATCGGCCGCTCAGTTCAGTGGTCTAAGAGCACTGTGTGTTGTTGGGTTAATGTCACTAAACTTCAATTAAATGTCCAGATGGGCATGGATCAAGCTGTCTTTGCTCCTGTGTTTTATCACAGGTAGGCTGGCTCGATGTGTGCGCTGTCCTGTGGCCTATCATGCTAACGACAACTGTATGGCAGCAGGCAGCTTGGTGCTGGCAAACAACAGTTTCCTCTGTCCAAACCACTTCACTCCCCGCAAGGGCTGCAAGAACCATGAACACATCAACGTTAGCTGGTGCTTTGTATGCTCTGAGGGTAAGTCTGGTCTGGTTCTGTGGTAATTTTAACCTGTCATCAAAACAGCTTTACTACAATGATCATACATAAGTTATAATATGTGTTACATTATTTTGATCTGCATACACTTTTAAAAACTGTCTCCATGTTTCAAATGTTAATTAAAACCATGAAAGGGGCTTCTTTTGAAAATGCACTGCACTTTATTCTACGGGAGAGCATAATGTGTTATTATGTAATTCATTTTTATGCCCCATCCTATTTTTCAATGAAATGCTCCCTCTTGGCAAAGTGCTGCTTTTCCTTCTTGTATGCTGTGTAATGTGACAGATTTGCCTCTGAAACCCAGGGTCTGCCCATACAACACTAAAGGAATATGTCTTTGCATTACCACATGCTTAAGACATCATTACTAACACACATTAAAGAAAATTAATGGTCACAGTATTTTGATTTCACTGCTTTATCTCCATGTGTGATAACAGATATATCATATGTGTTTATTTACTGGTTAGGCCTCACAAATTGCTTGATTTTCCATGTTTGTGTCATATTGTTGTGGATTTCAAATAGTAATTGAACAAAATAATCTTTAGCTTCTGACAAAAAGACTGATTAGTACAAAAATATAAGTAATAAACTAATAATGAAAATAACATTATTGATTTGTTTTGCTGTGATTTTGTAGGGGGTAGTCTGCTGTGTTGTGAGGCCTGTCCTGCTGCTTTCCATCGGGAATGTTTGAATATAGAGATGCCTCAGGGCAGCTGGTTCTGCAATGACTGCAAAGCTGGAAAGAGGCCTCGTATTAAGGACATACTGTGGGTCAAATGGGGACGTTACAGGTAAGGTCAAAACATTGCATTTGCCATACACACAGTGTCATTAAGCCACGGTGTAACTGTGTTTTGTATTCCTGAAACCTGATCTGACAGGTGGTGGCCTGCAGAAGTCTGTCTGGCCAAAGATGTCCCAAATAACATTTTGAGGATGAAACATGAGGTGGGAGAGTTTCCAGTGCAATTCTTTGGCTCCAAAGATTTTGTGTGGACCTACCAAGCCAGAGTCTTCCCCTACATGGAGGGGGACACTCACAGCATAGAGAAAATGGGAAAGGGTACAGATGCTGTGTATAAAAATGGTATGTAGTTGGTCCATTATTGCATTTCATATTAGATCCATGTTCCTGCTTGTGATATTAAGAATAAAAGTGTCAATTTAGATATTTAGGTTGTGTTTGAGTGATTTGTTGTTGAGTAAAGATTATGTTTTGTCTTTATAGCCCTGACTGAAGCAGCAGAGCGGTTCAGAGAGCTCCAGGCAGAAAAGGAGATGAAGCAACTCCAGGAGGAAAGAAAAAATGACAAGAAACCTCCTCCATACAAGAACATTAAGGTACTGTGTGTTACCACATACTCGTGTTCTTTTCTGTCCTGACAAGAGAGCATTTCACTGATATCAATGGTAAAAAAATCCCACACCTGTGTCTGTCTCTTAGGTAAACCGGCCCATTGGGAAGGTGCAGATAATTACTGCCGATCTATCTGAGATCCCGCGTTGCAACTGCAAGGCATCTGACGAGAACCCATGCGGCATTGACTCAGAGTGCATTAATCGCATGCTGATGTATGAGTGCCACCCTCAGGTGTGTGCAGCAGGGGAGAGATGTCAGAACCAGGCCTTCACAAAGCGCCAATACACACCTGTGGAAATTGTCAGGACGCTGTCCTGCGGCTGGGGTTTAGTTGGTGTGT
The DNA here is from genome assembly GCA_013375575.1 of Percina caprodes. Taxonomy (NCBI): domain Eukaryota; kingdom Metazoa; phylum Chordata; class Actinopteri; order Perciformes; family Percidae; genus Percina; species Percina caprodes. The sequence goes on along the minus strand of JABXJD010000172.1, from coordinate 779,687 downwards.
CGGACATCAAGAAGGTATGCTAGAAGAAGTCAGATAATGACAAATGCGTGTGCCCATAATATTCACATTTCTCTCTCTCTGTTATTAATACTCTCGTTCTTCTTCTTCTGTTGTTTCTCAGGGAGCCTTTGTGTGTGAATATGTTGGAGAGGTGATTGATGAAGAAGAATGCCGAGCCAGGATCAGACACGCCCAGGAGAACGACATCTCTAACTTCTACATGCTTACACTGGACAAGGTGATTCTGAGCCTGTTGACCACAAACACAACACTCTGTATATGATAGAGCTTAGCAACACATTTGATTCATAATGTAGATCAGATGCTAGTTTGTATTTTGTTATTCCAGGACCGGATCATTGATGCCGGGCCCAAAGGGAACCAGGCTCGCTTCATGAACCACTGTTGCCAGCCAAACTGTGAGACTCAGAAGTGGACTGTGAATGGGGACACCAGGGTGGGGCTATTTTCTCTGCAAGACATCCCAAAAGGTTTGAGTGATCGCCTACTTCTCATTTTGGTGTTTTGTATTATGTTGAAATAAGAATGCAGATTATTTCATTCATTAACAGTCAACACATCTAAGTGCAGCATTGATCTAATACAACATGTACTTAAGGTATGGAGCTGAATTTCAACTACAACCTGGAGTGTCTTGGCAATGGGAAAACTGCCTGTAAATGTGGAGCACCTAACTGCAGTGGTTTCTTGGGTGTTCGGCCAAAGGTAAAAGCTTTCACCGTCCCTGCCTGAATTTACAACTTGAAAGAAGAGCTGCCTTGTAACCTCTCTATTCCTTGTTTAGAACCAGCCGTCAGCTGAGAAACTGAAACTGAAGGAAGGTAAGAAGAAGGTCCCAATGAAGAAGAAGACCAAGCAAGAAGTGACCAAGGAGAGGGAAGATGAGTGCTTCAGCTGTGGCGACGGAGGCCAGATAGTGTCCTGCAAGAAGCCAGGTTGCCCGAAGGTCTATCACGCAGACTGTCTCAGCCTGGCCAAGAGGCCTGCAGGCAAGTAGAGGTGGAGGGCTGTTATTGTTCAAGTAAAGATGACTTGGTGCCTTTTCAGCAGTATATTATGGGCTCACTTTAGTCTAAATTCTATTGTAGCCAGCCTCTGATTAAAGTTGACTAGATGTAGGTGTAATGTTAAATTTGGAAACTATTTGACGTAAGGTAATACTTGTGAAAATGTTGTATAAAATTCTGAAATTTTGTAATGTAGTATGGACAAATTTGGATTCTATTGTTATGCTGAATGTAGCATTTTTAGCGAAGTACGTTTTGGGCTAAATGATGGCAGATAGCCCAGGTTTATCTTTGATAACAGGTTAATTCTAGAGACATCCGCCAAGTGAGTGGCCACCTTTTCACTTTTTTTGTGGTCTCATGAGAATGTTTTAAGGATATTTTGACAGACCTCTGAGCTTTTTTAGACGCTGTGATTATGCAAAATAAATAATTGATTTTTATCAGTCCATTTTTGGTCAAAAATCTTACTATGGGCACCTTCAGTCTAAAAAAAAAAGAAAAGATATATTTTCTGAACCAAGTAATGAAAGTCATCTTGTCTCCAGGGCGATGGGAGTGTCCATGGCACCAGTGTGACGTCTGTGGTAAAGAGGCAGCTTCGTTCTGTGAGATGTGCCCCAGCTCTTACTGTAAGGAGCATCGTGAAGGCATGCTCTTCATCTCCAAGCTGGACGGGAAGCTGTCCTGCAGTGAACACGACCCCTGTGGGCCTGACCCACTGGAGCCGGGGGAGATTCGTGAATATGTGCCCAACATGACCTCCGTGAGGCCTGGGGCCATGTCTGAGCCTGCCACTCTCTCACTAGGCTCAGATTCCAGAGGAGCCAGTTCTGCTGCCATCACTTCCTCTGCTGGCCAGGCTGCGTCGGACGGGAAGGGGCCTCCTCCTCCTCCTCGTCTCTACATCAACACAAAGACTGCTACCTCCAGCTTTGTCCCCTCCAGCAGGTCCTACCACACAGACAGGACTGAAGGGAGAGGGTTTTCCACTCCTACCTCCTCCAAGGAGGAGAGAGAGGACGGTGAGGTGGAGGACGGGGAGGTGTGTGGGTTAGAGATGGAGGAGGTGGAAGACGACGATGAAGAAGCGGAGGAGGAAGAGGACGACGACATGGAGGAGATGGAGATAGTGGAAGAAGAGGAGGATGAGCCGCTGTATGGAGGTGATTTTCTGGAGGAAGGCGATGATGATGATGAAGAGGAGGACGAAGGAGGGGATGGGGATGATGCTTGGGGTGATTATGTGGATGAAGATGATGATGGAGAGGTGGAGGGGGAAGAGTGGGGGAGAGTGGAGGACGATGACAAGTGACTCAGTCTACCCATTGTTTCATAACTACTCAGCAAAAACTCTCAATAGACATTCAAAGGACAACAAAGTTAGTGAAAGACTGAGAGAGTTTGGTATTTTGGTACCTACCTGAACGCGACACTGCCTTCACTTCGGTTGCGCGTTGCCTTCTCATCCCCAGGCTGCTGGACTGACAGTGGGGATGTGTACTGGTGCTAAGGCTCGAGGACTGACTCAGTCCGTCTCTTTATACTTCTGTCAATATGTTTATTTGTGTCTGGTGCTGTTATGTTCTTTTGTTTGTTCTCTCAACATTGTTTACATTATTTGGACTTTTTTAGTGTTTGGAATATAAGAAACAGGTGAGAAGTTTCACCTGACCAATCATCATAAGGGCATCTTATGTTGTTGTTACTGTCTTAACCTTGTCTTTCTAAGAGTGATCAAAATAGTGTTCTCACTGATCCATGTTACCGTTGGGCACAACAATACCTGCTTGGTGCTTCTGAGGAATGCAAAAATAAACCCACTGGAGGCTTAAAGACTTGATGATTCTTCTCACTACAAAAACAGCCTATTCTTTCTTTGATTTACAGTTTCTATACACAGGTGGGTCAGAGCTCAGGATTGAAGGCCAGGAGAAATAAAGTACTGTAATGATATTCTACAATCTCTAAATGCATCACAGATATAATTAACATTTGTTTTGCATCCATCACTTATGTTTCATTCACTAAGTTAGAAAATAAAATCAAAGTACTTATTCACTTGGTATCCAGTTTTTGATTTCTTACAGTCACATCTGGCATAAGAAAACGTGTTGATATTTCACAAGGCTTTATCTACTTATCTTATATATCTATTAGTTATCAGCTGCAACATGATGTTTTGTGTACAGGTTTGACAGATTAGCATGCAATATCAGCTGTCGGTAGATAGGGAGTAAAATAAGTTTTTTTTCTTGTACATTTCTTTACAGAGGGCAGGGGGCTTGAATTATCACATTAAGTACGGCTAAGTAATAACTATTACTTAACTAAGTTAGGTGCCAAACTACAATATATCTTCTGCTGATCACAAATTATGGTTCATCATTATAATGGGGAGAGGGGGGAAATAATACAGTAAGTTTTTTTTTTTTAAAAGACATATTTTATATTTAATGTCTATTAGAGGACCCCAGGGCAAAATGAGCCGCTGGGCCCCTATTGACCCTGCTCCTCACTCTTTCTGTGCAATGTTTCAGTTTTCTGTGCTAGAATATAACCTGCCCTTACATTTTCTGTTGAAGAATTTGATTTAACACATTCAGGGGGATTTGCACCAAAAAAGCAGAACATGTCAATTAAGAGTCGTCATAAAACAAATGCAAGGACCTGCTTTATGGGCCTTATATCAGTTGATATCGTGCTTTGATATTGCATATTACCAAACTAACTTTCAATAAATTAGCACAAACAAGACGACACACAGGAAGTTCCCCACTTGCATTGTTGGTAAACCATCAGGTGAATGTGTGCTTGTGTCCCCGATTTAATGGTATGAATGGCACATTATTTACATTTCAGAGGAGCTGTGAACAAGGATAATAACATCTGCCATGTACGACACAAAAAGAAAAAGTACTGATTAGATTACACAATCATAAACAACTAGCCGTTGAGGTGGTGAATCATGGCAAACAGCTGTATTCACTAGATGCTGCTCTTTCCGACCGGAAGTGATATTACATTGATGATTTCAATACCACGATAGAAAAAAAGACGTAATACAACAGAATGTGTTTCTGCTGTTGAGTATTGCTTTGTTTCCTGTTAACCTACTGTTTTACACCAGAGACTGTTTCCCACTCGAGTCCGGCAGAGTGATGGTGGCGGTAATGCACTAAAGAGCTGGTTGCCAACCACCATACAAAACCACAAGAAGAAGAAGAAGAAAGGACGTGACGTAGCTGTAGTTGACGTGAAATGGCGACTATCGTGTGTTAGTCAAAACAGGGACAAGCTCAAACACGGAGCAAGACATAGAAAACTAGTGAAATATCAACCGCTGTGTTATTTATTGGATCTTACCAAGGTAAGCAAGTTAATGACTTTCATCTTTCCATACAATATAATATACTTCTTTCACTTCCAAGTTACTCAGCTGGTAAACAGCTAGGTTAGCTAACGAAAGAGCTTCTGTTATAAAGGTTTTTTAATTTGAAACACTCCTTGGAGAGCTATGTAGGAGCAAAGGACAGATTTGTTTCTACTAAACGCATCGCTGTGTTACACGGTTGTAAGAAAAGGTATATTCCTTTTGGCAGGTTCAGCCATGACCGAGCAGGCGACTGACGTCGTTGGCGTTGGCGTCAGCTCGGAGGGCATCGTGGGCCTGGATGAGCCCAAGAAGATGACCAGGGAGGACTGGAGGAAGAAGAAGGAGCTGGAGGAGCAGAGGAAGCTAGGAAACGCTCCAGCTGAGGTGGACGAGGAGGGAAAGTAAGTTTATGTCTCCGCAGAGAGTGGGTCTTCAGAGTATCTGAGGAAAGGCTCCAAAAACAATCAAGCATAAACTTTCTCAGACACCAGTCAAACAGTGCTTCACAATCAAAGCAATAAAATACAATACAGCCATGTAGGCCTAAAATACAGCAAACATAAAAATGCCAAATAAAAAATACAAGAAAAACAGACTTGGGACGTAAGCTTAAACATGCCAACCAAATGCCTGTCTGAACAGATCATTTAATAATAATTTATACAGTTTATTGATCCCCAGTGGGGAATTATATAATCCTTACAACATTATTCAGGTTATTTTTTTCAGACTTGACAAAGTTTCATCAAAGCTACAGAAGGCATTAAACAAGCATGCCCCTTTTTATTGACCTATTTACAATAAAGCTACTGTTGATATATTAATTTGACCCACTTGTGCTGCTTCTTTTCTTTTCCAGGGACATAAACCCTCACATCCCACAGTATATTTCATCGGTGCCATGGTACATCGACCCATCCAAAAGGCCCACACTAAAGCATCAGAGGCCACAAGATGAAAAGGAGGCACAATACTCATCCATTGGAGAGTGGTACAAGAGAGGTGTGCAAGAGGTGAGGGTATATCAATGAGTTACTGTCATGTATCCATTACAAATAAACTTGAAAGTTAAAAGCTAAAAAAAAAAAATTCTCCAAACAGAATGCTGTCACCACAAAATTTCGTAAGGGAGCTTGTGAAAACTGTGGTGCCATAACACACAAGAAGAAGGACTGCTTGGAGGTAAAACGCAAGCAAACAGTTTTTCATGTTCAGTAGAAATTTCACTTTCACACATTTTATTATCCTGATTATTAAAAGAATGCTATATCTGTCATAAATAATGTAAACCTGACCTTTGCTTTTGTCTTAACAGCGACCCAGAAAAGTTGGGGCAAAGTACACAGGCACCAGCATAGCTCCAGATGAACACAGCCAGTTACAGCTTGACTTGGACTATGATGGGAAGCGAGATCGCTGGAACGGGTATGACCCTGAGGATCATCAGCGCATCGTGGAAGAGTACGCCAAAGTAGATCTGGTAAGCAGTCCATGGATATAAACTAAGCTTTGTTTAACTCTGGAGTAGGCATGCATGATTACTTGTTATAAAATCGCAATCTCAATTCACCCTTGTTCACTATTTAATTTTTAAATAACTTTGATTTATTGTTTATGACTATGATTGTCATTTAATTTTACGAGCCGACTACATCAAACGCTACTACTTTCTTCTGAGAGTTTTAAACATAGACTGTATAAAATAGGTTTTAAAGTGCTCCCAAGCTCTGCAATGCTCTCACTTCTCATCATTGAAGCCTCTCAAGCTTGTGGTGATGCTCAATGTGCTAATAAAAAAAAAAAAAAAAAAGTTTGGTACTGCCAGTTTTGTTTTGTCATGGTTCAAGTGTGCAATAAACATTACACTTTGTGAGGGGAGAAAAAAGTGTGGCAGAGTATTGTGATATCAATTCTATGATTCAAAAAAAATCCTTTTTCCTTGAATCATAGAGGCCTAGTCTGGAGTGTATAGTTGGTTTGGTTTGTTAAGAAAAATAACCTGTTAAGCACATGAAGCAGACTTCCTATTATTATTATTATTATTATTATTATTATTATTATTGTTGTTGTTTTTAATGCATAGTTTGAAGGAGCTGACAGATTACATTTCACATCAATTGTATTTTCTATGATTTCACATGAAAAGTAAGTAAGTAAATAAATAAATAAATTGATTGATTTTCTGCCTCTCAGGCCAAAAGGACACTAAAGGCACACAAGCTTCAGGATGAGTTGGCCTCTGGAAAACTGGACCACGCTGTAAGTGTGCATTGTTGTGTTAATTTAAGAGATAAAAGGCTTTTGTCTACAACACTAACCTTTTAATTCTTTAAATCATTTCTCTGCAGGAGCGGGAACACGACAGTGAGGATGAGGATGAGGATAAATATGCAGACGACATTGACATGCCTGGTCAGAACTTTGACTCCAAGAGACGAATTACTGTTAGAAATCTGCGTATCAGAGAAGACACCGCTAAAGTAAGGGACACGTTTGGATATGCTGGCCAATTGTATATTTGCAGCTACGATGTCAGTCTTACCTGTCTGAGATGACTTAAACCATGTTTGGTTGCCTCTAATGTCCACTGTTAAAGCTGTTGATTTCAGTAAGGGGTGAGGTCATTGTACTAACTTCGAGAGGCTCATTTATCTGAACTTACCATGTCTGTTTCTCACAGTACTTGAGGAATTTGGATCCAAATTCAGCATATTATGATCCAAAGACTCGAGCAATGAGAGAGAACCCCTACTCCAACACTGGCATGAACCCTGACGAGTAAGTCGTTGTAAATGAGTTTCCTGATGGCTCAAAAAATGTCATTGCCTCACACTGAAATAACTTCTAAACTGTTTTTGTCTGACAGGGTTGGGTATGCTGGAGACAACTTTGCTCGATATAGTGGGGCCACCGTCACCATGGCTCAAACACAGTGTAAGTGACCAAGATATTTTCCAGCCAGTCACCACCCCCACGCTCCGTTTTTGAATTTCCTGACTTAGCAAAATCAGAGTTATAGAACTTTGTGTTTCTCTAAGTGAATTTTTACTACTGTAGTGACAGCAGAGTTAATCTCTACTGGGATTATTAGTACGTCAGTGATTTAAAAGTCCTGTTGGTAGCATTCAATCCCCTGTGCTTGATATATATAATGTGTATGTATGTAATGTATGTATGTATGTATGTATGTATGTATGTATGTAGTATGTATGTATGTATGTATGTATGTATGTAATGTATGTATGTATGTATGTATGTATGTATGTATGTATGTATGTATGTATGTATGTATGTATGTATGTATGTATGTATGTATGTATGTATGTATGTATGTATGTATGTAAATGTATGTATGTATGTAATGTATGTATGTATGTATGTAATGTATGTATGTATGTATGTATGTAACATGTAAATGTATGTAAATGTATGTGTGTATGTATGTATGTGTATGTCATAAATTGTATATATATATATATATATATATATATATATATATATATATATATATATATATATATATATATATATATATATATATATATATATATATATATATATATATATATATATATATATATATATATATTTTTTTTTTTTAAATATGTTTTCCCCCAGCCTGCCTTTGGTCCCCCAGTGGCTAGAAATTGTAAACCGAGCCCTGGGTATCCTGCTCTGTCTTTGAGAAAATGAAAGCTCAGATGGGCCAGTCTGGAGTCTTGCTTAAGAAACAAGGTTACCTTCCCTTTCTCTGCTTTTCCCGCCCAGAGAATTTGGCCCACCCATGAGAGAGAGAGAGAGAGAGAAAGAGAGAGATATCATGGCTCTCAAACGAGCAAAGTGCCAGATATGGTATTACGGGACCACTAAGGCCTGTGTATATAAAAGCATCCAAAGAGCACCATGTCATGGGACCTTTAAACCCTGTAATTACTTTTAATCAGTAGCGGCCTGAAGTTACCTTGCCTTAGCTAGCAGACATAGGTAAATTAGACAATTTCGCTATCAAAGTACCCATATTGTTTGCATGACTATAAATGTTATGGGAAAAGGCAGGATTGGTCAGTTTTGCAATAAATGGTAAATCTGATACATTCTTTGCTTTCACACATCCAAATCACATTCCCTCTCAAGCTTGTATGTAGCAGGCATTTGCACTGTGCCTTGTAAATAATTCATAATTATTAATAATAATAATAAATTGTCAACGCTTAATCTTGTGACAGTGTTTGCCTGGGAGGCCTATGAGAGAGGCTCTGAGGTGCATCTGCAGGCTGACCCCACCAAGCTGGAGCTGCTCCACCGCTCCTTTAAGGTCAAGAAGGAGGACTTTAAGGAGAAACAGAGGGACAGCATTCTAGAGAAGGTACTGGTTTTTCTTAGCAGCAGCGGATCCAGCTGCCGAGTCTTAAAGTCTTAAGTTAGCTTTTCAGAGTTTAAGCTCATAAAATGTCTCAAGAATTTTTCTTATTATAGTAGGTCTTAACTCTTGAAGTGATGCCTAGTTACTTGAGAAATACATTCCTAATTGTGTTTCACACTGTTGTCAAAATTTACAATTACAAGTAAATTTAAAATAAAATTCTTAATTAAAATGTTTTTTTTTGCAGTGTTATTTAATGTAAACTATAATAGTGGGACACAGTTCATTGCATTTGCCATTCATTTGATTACTTGATAACATTTTACATATGATTGTTAAATGGAGATACAAAAATATCCAGAAATATATAAATATAAAGCTCAGTTCAAATGTGCATTTGTGTTGCTGTGGAAGGAGTATTAAGGATAGGTTTCAAAAAGCATTACATTTGAATTCAAAAAGTGTGCAGCAACCCTGATCAACCTGTTTATTATTCAACGTTATCCATGTCTGTTATGTTTCATGTAACACACTGAATTGCCCTGTTGCTGAAAATAAAGCTGCCTTGCCATAGCCCAAAATTGGTGTATAGTGGCTCAAAGATTTATCCTGGCTAAAGATGTCACTGATGATGTTTGTGCTTTTGTGTGTGACAATTAGTATGGTGGTGAAGAGCACTTGGATGCCCCGCCACGGGAGCTGCTGTTGGCCCAAACGGAGGACTACGTGGAGTACTCTCGACATGGTGCTGTCCTGAAGGGGCTTGAGAAGGCCGTGGCTCGCTCCAAGTATGAAGAGGATGTGCTCATCAACAACCACACTGTGAGGATGGCAGGAAACACTGGAAAAACATCTTGCTAAATTTCAGTCACATGTTTTTGTGTTCTAAAACAAGTTCTCCTGTCCCTAGTGTATTTGGGGCTCTTTCTGGAAGGATGGCTTCTGGGGATACAAGTGTTGTCACTCTATGGTCAAACAGAGTTATTGCACAGGAGAGACTGGAATTGGAATAGTAAGTAGATGTAGTGTTCAAAGGCTCTGTTTGATACACACATCAATTTCTGTAACTGTAATTTTTTTTTTTTTTAGTTACATTCTGTTTTTGTTCTCTTCATAACCTAAAGAACTACACAGACTGTGTTCCATTCGAAGAAGGACTAATGGAGCCACCGGAGGAAGAAGAGCCCAAGTCCCTGCTGGAAGTAAGTGATTCAAGTCTTTAAATCATATCAGTCCCCGGTAATGATCATATGGATGTTTTTGTTGTCAGAGTAAATGTAGGTATAATAGCATGTTCGTTTGTCAATGTTTTTAACCCCTAGATGCATCGAGATAAGATGATGAAAGAGAAGAAGAAGAAAAAGAAGAGCAAGAAGAACAAGAAGCACGGCTCTGACGGCAGCGACTCAGAAGATGAAGAGAAGAAGAAGAAAGAGAAGCTGAAAAAGGTAGTTATTTTTGTTGTTTTTAGATGGCCAACAGTGGTTCTGTGTTTATCTGATTGGCTGATTTCTCTGTGACACCCCCAGGCACTAGAAGCAGAGGACAAGTGGGTGAAGCACATCGAGACAATAATGCAGGTGGACGAGAGGAAGAGGCCGTACAACAGCTTGCAGGAAGTGAAGGCACCCACTGAGGAAGAGATTGAGGCCTTCCGCATGAAACGCTGCCGGGAAGATGACCCCATGGCTCCCTTCTTAGGACAGTGACCTGCTGACTCTCCTCATAGACCTTTACCAGAGCTGCTGCTCGGTGGGGGGGAAAAAAATGTCTCAACTCGCCTCTTGTTTAACGTGCAGCATGAGGCTTCTGTTTGGTTACCAATGTGACAGAAACTGTGTACAGTGTTTTGTTAATTTTATTTTTTTAATACTTTTTTGTTTTTGATGCCACAGGTCGATAGAAAAGTAAAAAAAATTACAAATTTCTTAGATTTTTAGATCCTGCCTCGGTCTGTCATTTGAGGAACGTAACTGCTTTGAGTGGGATTAATGCATCATTTTTATAATAAATATATATTCGCCAGAATACTTTATCTTGTGTAAAAGGTTCCATTTTTATTTATATATATATATATTGCATTAACATTTTTGTCAATGTTAACTTAACCATATGAAATTGCTCATCTCTTTAATGATATATAGGGTAGTATAATTATATGAAAGAGTAACTGAAAGAAGAAATTGAATAATTTTTGTTATGGCTGGGCACTATGGATAAAATAAGATTGCTATATTGTTGTCCTAATACCTCAATGTCAATATTGTGGCATATTATATGGATGACAATTGGTGCTTTAACAAAATAGCTTCACAATGAATTTAAATTTAAAATAAATAATCTTGAGTAATGTAGATGTAATGACTAAGTGGTTAAGGGTAAAAATAATAGCGCTAGAACAGTCTGGTAACACAAAAAAATGACATCACTTTACTGTGATGCAGCAACATTTAACCCATTTACGATCTAACAATTTCCAAAATTTAAGGCTATATCTAGTCTCATATCACAATGTTGGTATAATATTGATATATTGCCCCGCCCTAATTTCTGTACAGATTCTCTTACTATGACTTGCAAGGAGTAGAGCTTGTTAGCTACAGTGGATCAATGAATGCATTCTATTTTTTATATTGCTACACAAATTGCATTGGATACAAATCTAGAAATGACGTCTCATCATAGTAGACTGTTAATATATACACAGTCAATGGTCTCATACAATGTTTTGGAGATCACTTCCTTTTACTATTTAATACTTTTTCCCACTGTCACACAATTGAAAACAGCTATAAAGCTAAACACAAGTCTACAGTCAAGTGTGTGCAGGTCTAATATGAGCTGCTTTTTGTGTGATCACGTCTTCTTTTTTGTTGTTGCTAAGAATGTTCAATAGAAACCTGCAACAACACCCAGTTATGTAATTTGTGTTCACATGGTTACAGTTATAAGCGGGAATACAGTAGATTTCTTTAGACAAGGCACTGCCTCACCAAGCAGCTGGAACATTTTTATTGGTGACTTGGCTTTGCATGACAGCCATAAACACAAACACATCTGAGAATATTCATAGGTCATTTTATACACTTATATACTACAGACTGCCTTGTTGTTCTGTTTGAGTTGGAACTTCAAAATTGTTTCAGGAAGTGTTATTAAAAATGCACAAAGTTATAACTGTATTATGATTATATATAACAAAACCTACATGGCTTTGTTTTTAATATGTCTGTTATGTAACATCCTTTTTTTCCCACAGTTTGAGTTTGTCAGCAAGTGTTGTGTCACGACTTCAGCTGTGCTCACTGCTGCACTGACTTGAATGTAATGACTTCACGGTGAAAGTATTTGTTGGCTGTGTAGGCCCTACTTGCAAAACAGGGTGGATATCATGGACTGTGTTTCACTGGGCTTCACATTTGTCTGCAGTTCTTCTCTTGAAGAATGCTATCTCACCTGATTATTGGAAAATCGTGAAGGAAGGTTTGTGCACTCGTGCAGAAAAAGAACTTGGATAGAGCTGAGCATGGGTCAAAATTTCTCAACTGGTGAGTTTTTTTCTCTGTTTTTGAAACATCTGATACACTCCCTTTGCAATAACATGCTGTAATATGCATTCTTTGCTTTTGATTTAACTAACATATGTCTCACTGAGAACTGAGTCATACCATAAAACTGGCTACACCATTAATATGTTTTAATCAGATTCTAGCTGTTGATGGTATGCATGGAGCTGCCACCACTCCCCACACACTTTTCTGGCAGATTTATGTTTTTGTTAATAACAATAATAATAAATACTTTATTAATCCTGCAAAGGGAAATTACAATTTACACTCTGTTGTTATTACACACATTACACACAGGCCTGAACTACAATCACATGCTCAGTACCTATACATGCACTAATGGAGAGATGTCAGAGTGTGGGGGGGGGCTGCCCATGGAATTGCACCCTGAGCAGTTGGGGGTTCAGTGCCTTGCTCAAGAGCACCATGGCAGTGCCCAGGAGACAAAATGCCACCTCTCCAGCTACCAGTCCACCACCGTACTTTGGTCTGTATGGGGACTTGACCCTCGGACTGAGCTACTGCAATTTGAATCATCTTATTGTGACTTTCTTAAAAACTGAAACACATTTGTAGTTGTAAACAATTACTTCCCCTCGTCTTCTCATGGCTCCACAGTGACCATCATGCTCCAGATGTGTGTCATGCTGTGTTGGGTGTCAGTTGTCTTCTCCCAAACATCTTCATTGCCCAAGAAAGGTCGCAACATCACCATCCACTCCTCCCAGCTTGTCTGCAGTCTGCCAGGCCCAGCAGGGCCTGACGGAAACCCCGGAGCCCCTGGACTACCAGGGGCCATGGGCCCCATGGGGCCCCCAGGGAAGGATGGCCCAGATGGGAAGGATGGAGAGAAGGGAGAAAAGGGAGATGGAGGTAGTTATTGACTGACTCTCTTCTACTGTAACGCAAACCCCAATGTTCTGTTTGGACAAGTGGAGACCCTGGGCCCACAGCATACTTAACATGGTCTTATCAACTTGATACTTTTCAACTTTTCCTAGTTTATTGAGAATTGCTTTGAACTGATGACGTTTTAGAAGTCTGCTACAGAGATACTGTACATTACTTCTGTTTGGGCTGTCAGAGACACCAGCTGTAAAACATAAATACAAACATTTTAATTTTGCTTTATGGTGTTCACAGTAGTTTTTACACAACATTGCTTCTCCCAAATCCAAAATCTGTATATCTATTAAGTCTATTCGGATTTCTGTTATTAGAGTTTGGGAACCGTTTGTTAAAAGGACGTCTCATAGGGAATTGGCCGTCTCTGTTGACCACTAATATAAGTAACATCATAATGTAGGATAACATTCTCTGGATGTAAATGACTTTTTGACAAACAAAAATGATGTGTATTCTTTAATGCCCAGCCCATATGACATATACATCACATAATAATAATAATAATAATACTTAATGGTCATACTGTCATTTTCCATATACTGACTGGGAATACATCAAATCTATTTATATTTTAAGACAACAGTGGGGTATTTGGGACCCAAAAATTAAGGAAGTTTAGCCACTGTCACTAAAACAAAGGTAAATGCATGTTAATCATCTATATAAGGGACAATAAGTTCCGTCAAGGCAAATGATAAACTGTAATGTATAAAGTCGGATTAGGGAGCTCATCTAGGCTCTTCTGAACTTTTGTTTTGAAAAGTTGTGCTTATTATGCATGTAAAATTACAATTACTTATTATACATGTAAAATTACAAGCACACTGTCATCATTTCCAGGTGATCCAGGGAGGACAGGGAACCCAGGCAAGCCAGGTGTGAAAGGGCGTGAAGGTGTCATCGGCAAGGCTGGACCTCGAGGACTGAAGGGGCCACGAGGAGCACCAGGGGTAGCTGGAAAACGAGGACAAAAAGGAGAGCTGGGTGATGAGGGCCAGCCAGGAGCTCAAGGAGGTTGTAATTGTGGCAGTGCGGCCCGATCAGCCTTCTCTGTGGCGGTGACAAAGAGCTACCCTAAAGAGCGATTGCCCATCCGCTTCAGCCGGATTCTGCTGAATGAGGGAATCACTACAACGCCAGCAGTGGGAAGTTTGTTTGTGAGGTCCCTGGGGTCTATTATTTCACATATGATATCACTCTGGCAAATAAGCACCTAGCCATCGGGCTAGTCCACAATGGACAGTACAAAATCAAGACATTTGATGCAAACACAGGGAACCATGATGTGGCATCTGGTTCTACTGTTCTCCACCTGCAGCAGTCAGACCAGGTGTGGCTTCAGATCTTCTACTCGGAGCAGAATGGACTCTTCTTTGACCCTTTCTGGACAGACAGCACCTTCACTGGCTTTCTTATCTATGCTGACCAGGACTATCTCAATGAGGCTGATAAAAAAGCTAATGCTAAAGATGACAGTTAATCCTGCCACATCTTTATATTATTTTAATAATTTACCCAATTCTGATATCAAAATATTAAGAACATTTGAAAAGATTGCTCCAGGTGGTCTTTAGTGACTTTATGTTGTTTTACTAGTTCTGACACCAGGGGGCACACAAGGAAAGAAAAGTCAACCATAGTGTGGGCAGGGTTGTATTGTGGTCTATGTTGTGTTTTAGCTGCAGTATCCTTCATGGTGCTATGATTCTGACATTTCTTTTTAATTCAAATTTCTCCAATAAGAATGATTTGCACTCTTCTGGTTTGTTTAGATTGATCTTTGACTGAACGTTTTTTTTAAATACACACAGACAACAATATACTTATACTTGGAAATTAATATATTGTTATATTAATTTTACAATAGGCCAAAATGTATTACTGTGCACACATGATGTGTATGTTTGCCATGTGATGCCCTATATACTGAATCATGTAATTACTACATTTTTAACATACAGTGATGCATTTAACATTTGCCTTGACACAAGTGGCTAACATGTTCCGCAGTCAATTTTATTTCAAATTTTTTATTCTTTCCACATCACACTTGTGTAAATTGTATATTGAATCACGATTAGCTTCCAAACTAGTTTCAATGCCACAAAGTCATGCACCATTCAACAGATGAATGTGAATACACCTTTCTATGCAAAATACATACACTTCATTCTGCACAGTTCAAGTCAAACATCCAAGTGAGGTAAGAATAAACTAAACACACATTTGAGTGGACTTTAAACATCTCATTAGACGGATCAAATATTGCATCTCACTGGTTATTGATGATTATGTAAAAGCATTGTAGAACATGGATAAAAAGTAATTTGAAGAAGAAACTGACTAATTAATTTCTTTGATATTTGTATAATTTCGATAATAATTTAAAACTTTTCATTCTACTACTCATTGTTGTAACCTTTATGTCTTTGGTTAGCATTGTATGGAATTACCTCATAGCCTGTCCAGAAATGTAAACTGTGTTACTATGAGAAAAGGGCATTTTTGACTAGCGGTCAAAAAACAATCAATCAAACCTTTTCTACAGAAGCTTGGTTCTATACTGAAAAGTGTGTTATAATTATGCTAAGCTAAATGCCAAAGTTATATAATCAATAATAACATAACGAATAAATAATGAAATGGAGATAAAAGATACAAATAATTTACACATAGTATGCTACAAAAATAAAATGAAACGTTTTCTGAACATGTGCGAATGTTTGTAGTTTTGACACTGACCTCTAAAGGACTACAACTCCCAGGTTGAAGGACGGCCATTCACGTCGAGCGCACGAGCCTCGCACCGCAACAGCAGCAGCTGGTGCAACCCGAGGACGTTACTTTGTTACAGCGGAGCTACCGGGAGAGAAAACGACGGAGCAAAACCTCTCGGAAAAGTGTAAACAGTTGGGTGAATACGGCTCAACGAAACGCCTGTTGCCGGGATTAGGCGATGGGAGCTGTTTTATGAAATTGCCAGCGAATTTGGAGGTTACTTTTTTTGCCGAAAAAAAGAGGTCTTTCTCAAAGTTGAGCCGAAGAGGAGTTCAGGATGTCGGGCTGAGACAAAGGGGTCTGGGGGCATTCCCGTCGGAGCGGTGAGCGGCACATGTAGCTAGCTAATAACCACCGAGATGAAAAGTTGACCAGTTGGTCGCCGTGTTGGAGAAATGAGGAGTTTAGTTTTATAGCAATTTGTTGTTTTTGTTTTAACGAGGCGAGTATTTGTGCTCTGTGGGCAGTTAACTTGTGTAGCCCCTGTTTGGCCGCTGTCTCGTGGTGAAGACGCATTTTAAATGATAACCAAAGTGTGAGATTTGTAGTTAGCCTATTTGTCGTTGGAGGTGAACAACCACGATAACATTGCCATTAGTGAAAGGCGGCTATGATTCATTTGACCTACAGCGTGGTCGAGCGGGCATTTAACTGAGCCATTTAAATTTCCGAGCAGAGAAAATGGCCTATGCAGGGAAACAGACCTCTGCTGTGGGATTACTAAGGTGTCCAAAAACTCAAAACGACTGTATTTCTCAACAGATCGCCTTATTTTAGTTGTCAGTAGAAAGCATCTGGCTAGTTGATTAAATCATATAATCCATTAAAATAAGAAAATGTGTAGACTAACTTTAATTTAACTTCACCCTCCCTTGTATCAGATGGTTGTTTGTGCATTTACATTAAGTAATTCTCGCCACTCTCAGCCCAGCATGCCGCCAACGTCTCAAAGTTTTTGAACTTTTTTTTTAAAAATTTGGGCACGTGTCTCTTGGCAGGTAAAACTTGATTCCTGAAACCTCCTCTGGATGGGAAAGATGGAGAGGGAGTTGGAATGGTGGAAAGGACAGCTAGCTGCAGATATCCATCAATCGCTCCGCATCAAGGTGAGTGTTATTATTAGAGCACTTCTTTATTTTGATGGGAATCTGATGTTTTGGTGACGGTGAGCTTGTTTTCAGTGTGAATGATTGACAAAGCCTGACATTTACATTGAGAAACCAATAAGTCTGTGTGGCCTTTTCATCCTCAAACAACCTGGGAATAACTGTGTTGCACTGTATATTCTGATTAAAACAAAAGACAAATAAGTAAAGCAAAAACGACCAGGCAATTAATGACTAAGTCAATCAAAAAATGGCCAAAAAAAGGCACTGCTTCAGGCTTTTTTTCTCTCTATCTTACCATAATAAATGAAATATCTTTGGGTTTTTGACTGTTGGTCAGACAAAACAAGATGTTTGATAAAGTAAAAATGGAACTGATGAGGGAAATGTGTAACATTTTAAAGGCCGTTAGATTATTATGAAAATGTTACATTGCAGCCTTTTGCAGTCAATAAATTGATAAAAAATGGAGAGAATATTTTTGGTACTGTTTTCTGACATTTTAGTGATTAAGACCAACAAGCTTGCACTGATATTCCACAGCAGCATATTATACACTGCACAATGTATTCAAAGTTGGAGAGAAATTATAATTACATGTTACTGTTGTCTATTTTAACATGATCTAAATTAGATTACATGGAGGAGTTAAGGCTCATTAATTGAAAATGTCTTAATTAACCTCGAAGCGTGATCATATTTCTTCCCATGTGTCACTTTAATGGAGACATCTGTCACTCGACTGGCATCTTTGGGCTGGGACTCCGCTGCCAGCGTCACGCTGAGGGAGGTGAATACAGATCAGGTTTTGGATATCAGGTGCCTGAACGTACTGGAGATTGCATATATGTATAGAATGAGGACTGTAGTGGGTCAGATGTTTGTAAGCCCTACATATGATTAATTCATTTACACACAGTTTACTCATGTTGGACAGAGTGTGACTCAGAGTGAGACATCAATTAGACTGAAAATCTGCACGCAGAGCTGGAAACTAAACAACACACCCACTCTTTTCTCATATACTATAATGAGAGAGAGATTGTCAGGTCTAATGCTAAGCTTGATTGCCCTATATCAGCTTTTTGGTAACATTCCAAGTAACAGGCTTTACCACAGTATGATGCAATGCCCTCGTTGTAAATGCTGTAAAGTTGTGTATGGTGAATTGAGAAATGCTTGAGACTTGAACAGATTAGATTGCATTGCTTTATTTAGGCACCTGTAACAGCCAACATACTGTATATTTGTCTCTGTTTTAACACACAAGTCTGTCAGACCATTTAAGAACAGTGTGTTTTTCCAGCTTCTTGTTATCTTTTGATTGTGTAACTCATGATTATGGCTACAACTAATGATTATTTTTGTTATTGATTAATCTTCTGATTGTCTGATCCTCGTGCTCTATTAAAGACTGAAATATTTGTATTTAAGGAATGAATTAGAAAGCTTTCAGACATAATCACAGTTTTATTATTACAACAAACGTTTGATTATCAAATAATTATTTAAGTCATTTGTCAAATAAAAATTGCCTAAGATTTACATGATCCTGCTTCTCGAATATAAATATCTGCTGCATTTCTATGATCTACATGGCTGTAAATTGTTAATGTTTTAGTGTTGGTCTACTGTTGGACAAAAGAATAGGCCAGAAACTAATTATTTTCAATACCGATTATTTTCTTGATTAAAAAAAGTATCATGTGGTTTGATAAAACCTCAGAAATCAAAATACAAAATCTTTGAGGTGACGACGACATGTTTTTTTCTGACCAACAGCCCAATACATATGCTAATATATAATATTGTTTTATCAAGAAAAGCTGTGAAGTGTTTGCAATTTTTGCTTGAAAAATGGTGTAAGTGATTAGATTCTCCAAATAGTAAAAAAAAAAAAAAATCTTTTGATGACTGTATGTTTTCAGATGTGGGTAAGCTGAAAGCACAGTAACATTTCATGGAAAGGAATGGTGAAATGAGTATCAGAGCTGTGTGTAAAAAGGCCTTCACACAGTATTCACATTTCCTGCATGGCGCCTGCTCCCCCACGGTCTCTTCCAGCCTTAATGACGTTTGCTGCAGTGGTAGTGCCCTGATGTGGGAGATAGCTTTGGTGTGTAGCATGTGGCAAATTATCAGACATGCAAATCAGGCGGAGGCAGCTGTGGAATCCTTAATTATGGTGTGGGTCCCCCACAAAGGCACCTTCTCCACCCCACACAGAACCCCCCGCAGCCCCTCCAGCAGCCCCCGCACCCTTCACATCCACCCCCATTCTCCTCCTGCCCTTGTACCCCCAGACAGACAGATGGACCAGAGGCTGAAGCAGTGGGAGGAGAGGAGAGTTTGGGGAGTATTGGGTGGTATGGTTGGTTGTGGCACCGGGGGTGGAGTGGCTATATGTGGATTTGGGAGGGGGTTACTGTTTATTTTAAAATGCCATTGAAGTGTCAGTCTGAGCATCATTGCTGTTTTAGTTCAGCTCAAAATGTTATTTTTGCTTAAACTTGAAAGTGTGAAATTGTAATATTTTAAGGATTGAAGGTAGCATGCATTTCTGAGTTCCTTTTCTGAAACGTGCTATGCGTTAAAGCCACATTGAAACTGTTTTTGCCAGCCAAAAGTCAGGGATGTTTCTAAAGAATAGCTGACATGATATGGATGTTTTCTGTATTTCCCCTCTCATATGAGGACCCATCACTGTTTGAATTCAAGGAGATTAATCTACCAATCCATAATCTCTTATTAAATCCAATCCAAAAGCCCTTGTTTTTACTCTGATTCACAGAGAGCAAAAACATTTTTGTTGTTGATATAAGCAGCTTAAATACAGATCAAGTATGTGCTGTAAGTTTGCACGTTCAGAACTAAATGTTAGTTTCTTACTCTAAGTTACATTTTAAAACTGGATCCTTTTTGCTCTCCTGTTTTCTGTATCTGATTGTAAAGATACCCAAGGCTGATTCAATGCTAATGCCCCCAAGTGTCTTCCTTCCACTTTGAAACACATGCAGCTAATTGAACATGAATAGGAGATGTGCTAGGGGTGAAACCTTCTCCTATCTACTAAGCAACCTCTACTGGAGGAACCATGCCCCCCAACCACACACACACACACAACTACTCTCAGCCCATTGCTCAGAGACCCCTGTAATGACCCAAATTAGCTCCTCTTCTTTGCAGCGATGGTGAATTAAAGGAAATTGAAATGAGGCTGAAGCATAATCAAGAATTTCTGTCGGTAAATGGGGTTTTATTCCCTGAGTATTTTTGACACATCAGCTCTCCTGACAGCAGTTAAACCCAGTCAGCAGGATACATGCATGGCTCACTGTTATTATGCATATACTTTACAACCCCTACATTTCTCCATTCCACATTACCCCCTTCCATCATTTGCATCTTCCTTCACACCTCTCTTCTCCCTCTCCAGGAGCTGAAGCTGCCGGTCTACCGAGCCCACTCTCCACAGATTGGCATGCGGCGGTACTTTGCAGACTTGTTGGCCATCCTGAGTAATCGCTACCAGCTATGCCCTACAGCGCGTCACCTAGCCGTCTACCTACTGGACTTGTTCATGGACCACTATGATGTAGCTGTCAAGCAGCTCTATGTCATCGCACTCTCCTGTCTGCTCCTAGCTAGTAAGTCCATTTTCTAGCTTTCCACTTTGTCCCCTAAATTCATCTGACAGTTGTTTTGCTTGACAAGAAGAAACATGATAAGGTGTTTTCTAAATAAATGTCCGTAAGACTCAGATGAGTTGAACTGATGAATTGGAAACTTAATTTCTTTTATCTAAACCTCAATCTACTACAGAGATAACTTTACTAAGAACATGTTTTGTGTTTCATCTTAAAAAAAGCAGTGTATTCTTTTTTTCCTGTAAATTTATAGAAAAGAAATACTCTGCTTTTTAGCAGAAGGGCTACATTGTAAATTGTCTGTGCTAAGCCAGATACTGTGACTGGTGACATAGATGGCACAAGGTGAAATACATATATACAAGTTATACTCCAGAGACCATGATGGCATTTTGTCTTTCAGCTCCACTTTTCAGACTGATCTCATAGTCTTTGTCAACAGTTTTCTGTAGCTGCAATGTTGGTTTGAAAAACACAAAACAAGGTTTCTATTGTGGAAGGATAAGTGTGTCATTGTTTTAGGAGAAACTGGGATTACTTGTGTGTCTGCAGAACTACATGTGTTGATACTGGCTGCAACAATGTATCTGGGGCTGCTGTGTGTTACTCTAGTCCCATTCAGTCACTTTGAGATGAATAGTATCACACATGCCAAGGTCTAAATGTCCTTTAATCAAATCTGTGATTTTTTTCTTCCCCTTTTTCTACCCCTCTGTCATTGGAAATGTGATTTGTTGCAGAGGACAGCCTCCCCACTCATACAAATCCATTTTGTCTTCAGGCTAATTCTCTAATGGCTCTTTTATCTGCAATCAGCCTGAAGTTTTCATACCTTGGTTGGCATAACGCTGAATAAGACATTTTAGGTTCCAGTTAACTAAAGGGAAACACACAGTTTAAGGTAAAAATATGGTCAATACCTAAAAACTAAAGACATGTGGCCAACCCCCTAAAACATCCCCTGCTTTATTGTCAATTTTAAAATAAATGGGACTGTAATTTACAAAATGACCATTATGCTGTATTGAAGAAGACTTAAAACTAGTGATTAAGGCAATAAACACATCATGTTTGGGGTAATAAATTAAGTGATAAGTAGGTTTTTTTTTCTCAGTCTTCTATAGAAACTGACTTATTTTTGCAGCCAGTGGAGTCACGTCTCTAGTAATAGCGTATGGCTATGAGCTTGGAGGATAGACAGGATAGGGAGATTGACAGACGTACTAAGGAAATGGGATTTGTTAACAAAAATGCAAATAAGTACATACTGCCCAGAGGACAGAAGCCCTCTGTTGACATTATATATTACTGTTCATTAGATATCCTTACAACCAGCCTTATCCTTAAAATTGCTGTCTGACTGAAGATATACTTGGTAATTGCACAGTGCAGCTTTAAAACATTCAAGTTAGAGTTTTGGATTTAAATTCCTTTTCAAGACTGATGACTGCTTGATGTTATTCTTTTCTGCAGAAGTGATAACTAATAACCAACAATAAGGATTCTCTGCTGTGAAATATAAAATGTTGTCTTTGTGTGTGTTCTGTGTAAAGCAGGTATGTAACTCATTCTGCCCCTGCTGATGCATGGTGCAGGTTGTGGTAGTTATTAGTGTCTCTCTGTGTCTGTCTTGTGATTAACAGACTGTGAGGTTTTCTGTACATTAGTGCAGCCCTTGGTATCATGGGTAATTAGACTAATGATGCCGTCTAAGTGGGAGTCTGGAATAGGGCCCGCTCACTTGGGAGGGCTCTGTGCATGCATGCATGCGTGTGTATTTGTAGTTGCGCACAGGCCATGTTTGCAATCAGAGTAGTCTCTGTTGGTGGGATACATTTGAATATGAGTCTTGAAAGATTTTATTTAAAAGAAATCTCATGAGAATCCAGGAATAGCTTTGACAGTTTGAGTGTTATAAATATTATAAAGTCAAACTGGACAGAGGTTCTTCTGTTCTCTAATAGATTAATCTGGGTTTCTATTGCATCTTTTGATTGTGGCTCAGTTAGTCAGGCTCTCTTCTCTTCTGACTTCGCCAGGACTCTAGGGAGTCTCCGCCATGATTGATGATGGCTTGAAAGGGGGTTTGATTCAAAGTTGTCTTGGGTTTTTATCTGTCCTGAGGTGCTTTGAATCTGGCCTAGTTATTGAACGGCCTCCTCAGGTCCAACTGCCTGCCTTTGACCGGCACATACATTGTTTTTCTTTAACAAAGATTCTACTTTTTGCACTTGGTTAATTAATCACTACCTTTTTGTGCCTCTCAGCAGTCACTGCTTAATCCTGTTACTCTTTTGTGTGTGTGTGTGTGCGCGTGTGTGTGTGTGTGTTTTCATGGATGATCTCTTAATTTGCAGGAATGAGATAATAGTCTGTTTTTCAGTGTTATTGGCTACTGTGTTATTTAGACACCTTTTTTACACCAATTACTTCAAGAAACCAACATAATGTGAATTTCAGTGACAACTTTGTATACTGCATATTTCTATTTAAATCGCTCTACATCCCTAAACTTAGTTTCTATTGTGTTACATTCCATGAAGTCCTGCAGTGATCACATCCGTCTTCCTGGCAGGTCTCGGTCCCTGAAGTCAGAGCTCTGCATACTGCAGCTATTTGTTATGGTAAATGACATCATGGACATGTCTCTGTTGCCAGCTAGTAAACAAAGTCATAATGTTTTACTCTCCATTTATATATTTATAGTTAAATTTGTTGTTTGGCACTTGATTATGATCATTCAATGCTTGGTGTATTTCTGCATCAAGTTCTTGTTGAAACTTGATTTGAAATTTGATTTAATCTATTTTGTTCAGTGAAGGCTCTCTAACAAAAAAATAAAACAGCATAAACGCACAAGAAGCTCAGTTATATTGACAACGCAGTGCACTTAAATAGGCCTCGGAGCCCGGGGGTTGGGAGGAACTGTGTGCTAAGGGGCACCTGCCATATGCTCTCCGACTCAGGCCTCAAACAAAAGCCCATCAATGCAAGCAGGACAGCCAGCCAGGCTACCAGACCCTTCCCAGAGAGGGGGAGGGGCGCAGAGGCTGAGGGGTGGAGGTTGTTGTGTGTGTATGTATGGTGAAGATTTGCTGTAAGCTAATAATGCTAAATGAGGAGATGGTTGCTGTGGAAACCTTGTGATTGCTGTGGAAATCTATGATATTTTTTTTTTTTGTGTGAAGAAAGATTCACATTAAGGAAACCTTGCAGAATTCCCCGTTGAAAAGGGCACTGCTTTACACCAACCATTTAACCGACTAGGCTCTGGCAGTGTCCTTTTACATTTTGCCGCTGGCTCTGTTTTCCCTTCGTTCTCTCACCTTGTCAGGGACAGCCAGTCCTGGGACAGGGTGGCCAGTAAAAGCAGCCCCATATCCCTGGGGGGTTGGGAAATGAGTGGAGCGATACTTCAAAGGCAGGTTGGCTGCTGATGTTAAACAGGGTAGAAAGGGAGGGAGACGTAGTGGCCTGCAAAATGGGACATGTTAGAACTGAACCACCCAGCAGGGTGCCCTGAAAGGTAGATTAGTGGGGAACCCACATCCCCCTTTATCCCTCTCAGAGGTTTGACGATAATTTCGATTGAACTGTTGTCATGTGGGGCTCTCATAATTAAAGAAATTATGTAAAGATGTATAGATGGGTTTGACAAAGTTAATATTATTCATTATCATTAGATGC
This sequence comes from Percina caprodes, assembly GCA_013375575.1. Lineage (NCBI taxonomy): Eukaryota > Metazoa > Chordata > Actinopteri > Perciformes > Percidae > Percina > Percina caprodes. Next base: position 755,227 of record JABXJD010000172.1, on the reverse strand, counting down.
TACCAAGGCACCCGTTCACCTTTGTGTTGTGGTGTGTAATTGTAATGTATGAATGTTTGAATTAAGTCATATTTTGTAATTTGTTGTGTAATGCCTGAGGCTCTGTTTGCCCACACACACTCCCTGTGTCAGCCCTTCTCACCCATACGACAAGGCGTTTCACACTCCCAGTCATTGGATTCCCCCAAAAACACACCACCCACACTCACACACAAATACACAGGGCTGGGTTTCTAATTCACCCAGGCATTAGCATCAGAGGTCAAGGGTCAGCCCGGGTCTACATTGTGAGAACTGTTGGGGCCAGGGGTGGACACATGGAGATTCTGCGATGTGCTGTGAACAATTTCACACTCCCAATGAAAGATGAACCTGCATATAAAAGAGTTTAAACAGCAGAGGAAATTCCTCCATGGCTGTCAAGTCGAGGAGAAAAAGAAGTAAACAATGAGGAAGAAAATTAAGATTGCCTTAAGTGTTTTCTTCCATTTAACTCTTTATTAGCAAGATAGTGTCTGTTTAATGATAACAGTATTTTTTTTATTTTCACATATTGGATTAATTTTTAGCTCCACTACAATGTGCTCATTTTGAGTCTTTTGTAATTTTTTCCAATTTTGCTTCCAGTTATGATTCTTGTTTCAAGCAATGTTAGCTTTTCCATTTGGAAAATGGAGTCAACAATTACTAGCCACTGGTGCTGTGTTACGTGTGGTAATCCAAACTGTCTGAAAGCATAAAATTGATTGTGGTCACCATACGTTTACATTTTAATGGAGGACTGATCAAAATGGACTAGAATTACATGACGTCTTCAAACTGAAGAGCAACAGAAATGGAGGCCTTTGTCTCTGTGTGAGAATGTAGCTCTCAGGTTTCTTGCCCCTATCACTCTAAATCCCTCCCCACCTCCACCTCTTCCCCAAACAGCACACCTGAGAAGAGGCCCTGCATCCCAACCTTACCTCTCCCTAACCCCTGACCTCTGAACTTCTCCTTGTTTGCTTGGCCTTTTCTCATCATCACCGTCACCTGTGGGTGCCATTAGAAAGGATAGTTGTCCTTTCAGTTGCAGTGTATGGAAAGGTAGTTGATGTAGATAAAAAGGGAGCTGTTTTTTCTTCTTCTTCATCAGTCTCTTTCCTGCTCGCTGACTTAAGATAGTATCATTTAGCTGACTGCTTCCAGTTACGCTGAACTCACAGGAGAGGAATGCACAGTCTTCTCTCTGGCCACATTCACACCAACAACGACAAAATAGTACAAGAGGCTGGATTGGTGTTTTTTGGTCCAAGATATCAGTGAGAAGATCAAACACAATCAGGAAGTTTAATGGCCTACCAAACACAGATACATTAAATGAAGGTTTATATTTGTTTGAGATAGGATTGTACATGTGTACTTGTGATGCAGACAGTAATATAGCACAATACTACAAGGTATTTAAATTGTACGTTCACTTTCATGTTTATGGTTGACCAGTGAAGTATGTGGAAAATGTCTGTAACACGAAGTATTGAAAACTATCAAATCTTTTTTTTATGTATTCTTGGAGCAGATATTTCCTAATGGAAGTAATAAATCAGCTAATATCTGCATTTAGGCAATGTTTGGAATGAGACAAACACAAATTCTTCGATAAATTTGGCATAAATGGCTGGGGAAAAAGTGTCCTGTAGTTTATGTTCCTCAAACTGAAGTATTGAATAGAATTATGTTGCTTTCAGTACAGAAAGTCTTATCACTACAGCTGGAACACAGTCGGCAGCCATTTTTATAACTGATTTTATAATTTTTTTTAAAGGTTTATTTTGTAAGTATTCTTTCAGGTTTCATCCTTCTGTGATGGACCCGTTGCTGTGCTAACTCATTTGAGTGAGACCACTGTTTTCTCATACAGGCTGTGATATACACACAGAAGTTCTTTTTACAGTAAGTCAAACTGGTTTGTGGCTCTAATCATACTGTACTAGGTCCTTCTGAAGTTGCTTTGTTTTTTGTTTTCAAAGCTTTTGGACATCTCATGTCTGATGTGCCTGGTCACCCACAGTAGTAAACCAGAGGAGTAATCACAGAGCACAATGAGGAGATTGACTTGCTTGGTGTATCTCAAGATCAAAGAGGCTGGGGTTGTGTGGAGATTGGGGGCATTGATGGTGTTTTATGGCAGCGTCTGTGTGGACATAGCAGTCTAGTAGCAGACAGTACACTGATCCACAGGATATGAGGGTGAAAGAATGGGGCAAGTGTGGACTGGGCTGTGGAAAGGCCCTGGTGGGTGTAATCAGCCTGTTTCACAGTGCTTCCTGTTCTGCTGGAGAGATCCCATTATTGCCTCTCTGCTAATTAACCCTCTGGCCTATTGGGCTGCAGATCCCCCACACCCCTCCCATCATGCTCTCTCAACCATTCCCTCTCTCTTCCTCTCTCCTGCCTAATGGTGGGTCGCAACATTAGTGGTAAAACTCGCACTCGGTAGGAAGACACCCCTCTCACTGGGACATGGGCGTAAAGAGGTAAATGAGGTCCACTGAAAGACACTGCAGACAATTGTTGCTTGGAGTATCCACTTATAACTCCAGCTTGGAAAAGCCAATAAAGCCCCTACTTTTAATGTTTGGTTGCCATGGCTTCAGATTAGAGGCCCAAATAACAGAAGTGTTGTTGTGATTTCCTGGAGGCATATTTTGACAGAGCTGATACACAACAAAAAAATTCTACCCAGTGGATATAATGGCAAGTAATTATACAACTACCAAGTGGCACTTTGTCATCAGGCAGTAGTGTATGCAGTGGTTTCCCTAGGTTTGTGAAAGACTTAGGTGCACTTATTTGGGGGTTACGGGTCCCATTAAAAACCCATTAATACCATATCTATGTCTAAAACGTTAAAAAAAGCTTGAGCTGCTAATAATAATAATAATAATAATAATAATAATAATAATAATACTTAAAAAGCTTAAAGACAAAACTTGCTAAAAAAGTCCACTGGGGACCAACACAGTCATTGAATCTGAGAAAAGTAATTTGGGTTGTGTATGATAGCCATGCTTTCCGTACAGCTGATGTTAGATAAATCTGTCTGGTCAATATCAGTTCATTGCAGATATATCAGTATCATTGTACAGAAACGCCAAAGAGATGTTTTGCCATTACAGTTTGTCCAGCAGGCAGCACTAATAAATTTGTTTTTCAACTGTAAAATGTCCCACTCTGTACATCTCAATAAGTAGTAATACTTTACTTTGCATCCCCCTTTTTACCAATTCTAAACAGTATATACACATTTAATGAATGATTAATAACATACTACAAAGTCATTGTAAAAGGTTATGAGGAAAGGTGTCTTCGTAACGTAACTTTGTCTCTGAATATCAGGAAACATGACCAATACAAACTGACATTAAAGAACAATTAAAACTTACCATATCAAAACAAATTCCTGAAGAACACTCTTTTTATCTCTCTTCTATATGTGGGTTAGATTACCGGTTTCCGGTCTGCAACCTTTACTTCTTCTACTGTTTTTACCAGCGGAATACAGTCATGCATAGCCTATAGCGCCAACTTCTGAAATTTCTATTCCTTCTTTGCGTCATTTTCAATGTTCACTTAGCTTCGCTTGACAATTGAATGTAAACAGCAGGTGTAACCTTATCAAAAAATAGTTGTCAAATGTTTTATCTAAAAGATTACCATCTGTCTGTATATCATTGTTGTGTTCTCAAATATTTATATTGGCCTCAAAAATCCAGAAAAGGCTGGGCTATAATTATGAGTTACTTTGTAAGTCTACCAGTCCCCACATCGTCCTACTAAAAGCTGTGTGTAGTTGAGGCACATGCTTTTTAGAGGTAACCTGACACCTTCTCGCCCTCATTCTTTAAGTTTCAGCAGAGGAGGCATGTTGGACCCAAGGATTAAAGGCAAAGTCACCCCTTTTCATTGGTCACATGGACCCCTGAGGCCTCGAGGCTGTTGCCATGGAAAAAAAGGATGTCTTGGGATGGGGAGGGGACTCACCATAATGGCACTGCTGTAATGTCTGGAGTGAGAGAAACAGAAAAACAGAAATCGAGCAGACCGTTTTGTTTCATAGAAAGTGTGACTTGTATAATCCACAGTAAGTGGTCCTACACTCAGTAAGCCTATAGTGATTTTTCCCTATTAGTGTAATAGCTGAGCTTTATAGCCAGATGTTCAGTAGTAGTTGACTTAATTGCTAATGCTTAGCAGGCGCTTGTTAGGTTTTTGTGCAAAGCTGGAGTAAACCTCTTTAGTGCTGACCAAAAACCTGCTCAATGTGGCTACAGGTGATAATATTCATTGTATCGTTGTATAGATCTATTGTTTGAACTTTGGCTCTGAACATACACTATTTTCGATTGTTTTTGCTCTGCAAAAATACATTTTCATTGGAATAAGAAGTCTGCCTTTTCTTGTCTCCTCAAACTGTCATTATATATGAATTGCACTAGACACTGTTTAGTAACCTCACTGCATTTCTTCCTTAATTTCCAGGTAAATTTGAGGAGAAGGAGGACCGCGTTCCCAAACTGGAGCAGCTGAACTCTCTGGGATTTATGTGCAGCCTGAACCTGGTTCTCAACAAGAAGGATCTGATCAAAATGGAGCTTCTGCTCCTCGAGACCTTTGGCTGGAACCTGTGCATGCCCACACCTGCCCACTTTATTGACTACTACCTCCATGTCTCGGTGCAGGAGGGAGACCTATACAACGGCTGGCCCCTCTCCTCCCTCTCCAAGACCAAGGCTTTCATGGACAAATACACTCACTACTTTCTGGAAGTCTCATTGCAAGGTGGGTTTACGAGGAGAAAGGTGAATTGGACTTTGCTTCAGTGTTTGTTTCAGAGGTGTTGGATAGGAACTTATTAGCTTGGTGGTGTAAGTTGGATCAAATCATTTACAAAACTCTTGTCTCTGGGTTTTTCTAGACCATGCCTTCCTGAGTTTCCGACCATCCCAGGTTGCTGCTGCATGTGTAGCAGCATCTCGTATTTGCCTTCAGATTTCCCCAAGCTGGACGACTGCTCTGCATCTTCTAACAGGGTACACCTGGGACCACCTCACCCAGTGCATTGAGCTCATGCTGCTGTAAGTCACGCAGACATACATACAAACGCCCGCACACACACATAAACACACAAAAGTTGTAACAAAAGACCAAGCTGGCAGACACACCTCTTGAACAGTAAAGGACAACTCATGGTAGATGACATTAAGGCCCCTAACTCTATATTTTTGGTTGCCATGGTTTTGGATTATATGATAGCTGTGCTTAAACCAATGGAGGCTTATGTTTGTATCATCTGACAAAGCCTGTCCATCTGATAATCCTAGCTGATTAGCCTCAGTGCTCTGCAAATTGACAACTGTAATTAAGTAATTTTTAGTCAGTGGCTGTGTGTTTATTTGTGTGCATGTTTAAGTGTAATTGTTTGCACACATTCACACTAAATGTGTGGGAATAAAAAGGATTGGTACGGGCCAATCTCTCTCTCCCATTAAAGGTCTTTTCTGCGCAGTCATCCTTTACTTTGCCCTCTCCCTGCAATGCAAGGATGGTTTTAGTTCTAATTCAGTTGCTTGCATAGTTGTTAAATCATTTCTCATCTCTCTCTTTTTTTTTTTTTTTTCCTCTCAACAGTGCTCATGACAATGACGTTAAAGAGGCCAACAAGACCAAATCCATTCCTCCTCATCGGCCCTCCTCTCTGCAGTCTCATCCCCAGACCTCTCACCTCTCTCCAGTGTCAGCCATCCAGAGACCAGCATCTTCCTCGTCCTCCACCTCCTCCACACCACAGCTGCTCTTTCAGCCGGACGCCTTCACACACCTTTCCCAGCATTCCCCCTCCCTGTCCCAGCTGCAGGCGCTAGCTGACTCCCAGGCTTTGGGGCCTATGGTAAACATGTCTCAGGACTTCCTTCAGAGCCACAGGATGGGTCTCCTAACAGCGGCTCCTTCCATGACTCCTGGGGTTGGGTTCCCCTCATACCCAACCCTGACCTCTGGTCTCCAGCCGGGGACTCGTGCGCTGCCGCTCCAGGGCCCCATATCTGTGCAGATGGCCCTCGCTGGAGAGCCGCGCCACTGTCTGAGTATGGCCTACAGTGGGGGCTATCTGGGGGCTCATCACACTTTCACAGCGGGCTGCTTTGACAGGTGACGCCAGGAGACGGAGAGAGAAGACAAACCCCTGCGGGAGTGCACTGCTATGCTTCCGACCCAATTCCCTACCCCGAAATATCCATTTACAGACCTCCTCTCTCTCTCCGTCAGCTCTGCAACTTCTTCAGCTTGTCCAACTCCCCCCTCCCTCACACAGAGACGCCTCAAACGCAAGCAGAGATCCAAAGGCAAAACAGACCCGGTGGAAGTTATAACACTGACATGACAAATGCTCCTCCACCTTAAAATACTGAGCATTGCAAAAATGTTATCGCCATATTCTGAACTGGTTTTATAAATCTGTGTTATTATGATCATCACTGTGGATGAGATGAAAGCAGCAGTGTGATCTAACACCCACCTCATTCAGTGCCTGTTCTCAGTTGTGTGATAACTGAGACAATTTTAGAAGTGCACAGTACACAAAGTATGAGTGATGAGGATATCTTGCTGCTTGACATGATTTTCTTTCTTTTTTTAAATTTCTAATCCCAAAAATTGAACACTTTTTTATTAGAGAGGAAAATTTGGCTGGTGTTTTTTTTTTTTTTTCTTGAGCCACCATTTGAGGGAGAAAGAAGAAGAAATAAAGACTTATCGCTGCCTTTCAGTTGTGAGCATCAGCAAACATTGATCTAAGTCCTGTAGTCTCTGTTGGAGCTGAAGGGCCCCTCTGGGAATTCCTCACCAGACAAACCCTCGGAGGGGACGAAGAATTAATTGTTTTGAGCACAGCAGGTGAAGTCCGCAGCTGTAACACGTCTGCTGTGTTTCGTTTTTTCCTTTCCTTCTCTCTGCCCTAGTCATCTCTTCTCTCCCATCTCCAAAGTCAAGCCTTGTGGCAGAGCCATCACACACCCGGGTGAAAATGTGTTTGTCTGGCAGCTGCAGGCTTTGTCATACTAAAGTTTTAATTTCAGTGTCCCCGGCACCACTCAAAGAATTTAACACAAACTGATGTGACTGGACCAGCATGGTAAAGGAGACGTGGACGTTGTTAGTCTATTGTACATATGAATTGCTGCTGCCTTCTAATGAACTGTTGGTTCTGTGTCTGTGTTAATGACTCCAATGTTTACATGAACCACTAAGTATCAGGGACTTGAACAAGATTACTTGAATATGATGCCATTGAAACATGCCATAGCTTTTATTTATGATGACCTGTTTCTCTCCATTTTCATTTTTGTTTGATATAGTGTAGCTTTTTATACCAACTTAGAAACGCACCATTGATTAATTATGGTTTTCTTTGTCCCTGTTCATAGAAATTGTTTATTCAGGCTCAGGTTTCAAGGCTGAAACTAGCAGCCTTCCCATTATTCTGTGCTATTATGCTTTAAAGTGGATGCTATTGCAGCATCTGAGAGGGGGGGGCTGGAATATTCCCCGTCCTCATCACTGGAACTTACTCTGCTGACAAGTCAGTAACTGAATGCATGAAACAGTCTGTTTGCATCGTGGTGGAACAACCTCGTGGTCACTGGTTTCACACATCTGGGGCCAGTCGACAGTAATTGCTTCCCAGATGTCTAAAGCTGCAATCCCCAATCTTAACTTCCTGTTAACGTATAAACACATCCAGATTCCCAGTTTTGCCTACTGGTTACCATGGTGATACCTTAAATGGCAGTGGACCCCAGGTTCTGGGATGTTGTTGACCAGGGGACTGAATTAGAGGTGAAACTAAAGATAATCTTCATTACTGATTAATCTGTTATTTTCTTGATTAATCATTTTGTCTATAAAAAAAGAAAAAAAATCCAAATGCCAGTTATAATGTCCCACAACTCAATGTGATATATTAAAAATGGCTTGTTTTATTCAACCAGTGATCCAAAACACAAAAATATGTAGTTGTAGACAGGCATCACATTTTCAAAGCTGAATCCAGAGAATTTACGGGGAAATTTCTTGAAAAATGACTACAGTAAAACAATAGTCTGCTGTGGATCAGCTAGTTGATAAGTCTACTAATCCTTGCAGCTCTACTGTGGACCCCAACTTCTGGTATGGGACTGAATTCAAACCGTTTTGCTGTGGACATTGCACATCTTCCGATGTTTGGCCTTGTCCTCAGCAGTTTTTAACACTTTAACACTACATGAAGCATTGTAATCACAATCTGTTGGTTGTTCAGATGTCTGGATAGTATAGATATGAACTATACTAGGCCTGTTTGTTTGAACTTTTTATGTACAGTTTTGTAACATTTTCTTTTTACATTCCTTTTCATTGTATTTTAGTTGAAGCTTTTTGTGATTCTCCTGATGAATGCCGTTGGTGTGAACTAGATTTTTGTTTTAAAGTTCAACTTGCTCTTTTCCTCATAATTCATGAGCAACTTCTCACTGAGGTGTCAAAGGTGCAATATGTTGTTTTTCTGTTTAAACTGACCACAGCCATCACTGTCTCGTGTACACCACTGGTTCATCTTTTGTAACTTATTTTTGATAATTGTGTGATTTGACTTGCTGTAGTGTGATCTCCTCTAGAGGGCAGCGGGCTCTAAACACACAGAATATGTTGCATATTGCAGCCGCCTCCTTTGAGGGATAGATATTATACTGAATGCTTTTGTCTTTTAGCTAGAGATTTCTCCCTCCTGTGAAAGGTGCTGATGTCACTCACACCAAACAACACTTTGTAATAGTAATGAAACCACAAACTTCCAGTTTATATTTTTGTATTATTTTGTACCAACTTGTAGTCTTGGTTTATGTGACACTGAATGATGAAGGAGTTCTTTAATCATAATGTGCCACAAAATAATAAAAACACAAGTGAACTGAGTTTCTGAGGGGTGTTTCTTCTGAGGAAGCATGACTGAAGTGCCTGCAGCTATTAGGGAAATGACGGCTTCCACTGCATTGCTCCAATGGGTTTAAGGGGAAGACAATGCAGCAGGCTTTACACACAGTCCTCCAGCTGTGACCACATGCTGTCAATGCATCATTCATTTATATTTAGGGCTGGGCAATTTAAGGAGAAAATCAGATATCACAATATTCTTGACCAAATACCTCGATATTGTGGTGTTGACAACTGATGCTTTGACAAAATATTTACACTAATCGATTTAAGAAAAATAATCATCAGTAAATGTAATGTCTAAGTGGGGAAAAGGCAAATAATAGAACTCTTACAACAATCTGGTAAGTTAAGAAAATCACACCAATTTACTGTAATGCAGCCTTTAAAACCAGGAAAAGACAACACACGTCATATTACAACAATATCTAGTCTCATGTCACGATATTAATATAATATTGATATATTGCTCATCACTAACCCACATTAAAAGCTAGTGGTGAAATGTATGTATATACAGTGTATGTCTATCTGTTCTCTCCACTACATTTTTAGAAAATAATATACAGATTAAATTAATTTTGATGTACAAAACATTTTGAAGGGCTTCTCAAATTTGATGCACTTCTCCAGATTAAACTACCCAGCAGTATATAGGGTTGTTAAACTTAACTTGCACCAGCTACAAAACTTACATTGCTTCCACAGCCTAAAGCACTCTTTGTGTTTGAGGTCAAATCAAAAGCAAATATTAAATCTCTCATTTCCACACTCATAGCCATGGGTGGAATAGAATTTCCATGAGCAATTCTATTCAAGCTGCAGACAAAGTTATTGTTCAGTATTTGAGAAACAAGCTCAGTCTCTCCTCTGCTTCTGAACTCAGCCTCCTCCGCTCAGCCAGGGCTTTCTGTCAAATGGCATTTTGATCTATAGAAATCTATTCAGTGATGGTGCTCTCTCTCACACATGAGACATTATACTCCAATATTATGCTTGCAAATTGACCGCCCTCTTGTGTTGGACAGTACAGTGGACTGTGGACATTTTGAGCCTCAGCTCTGTTCTCTCAAACACAGCAGACTACTCCAGACTTTTATTATGAAACTCAGGATTTTGGTAGTTTTTTTTCCTGAGTCACAAATCTGCAACACGACCATGTGCAAATGCTTATGCATATCGCCTCACAGATCTTTAATTAGCATTTAGTTAAATAAAAAATATAAAAAAAAAAAATACTCCACTTAAGTCTGATGAAAATGTAATTAAATTGGCATACAGATTAAAGAGCAATCAGTAATTATGTATTGATGTTGAGATTGAAGGGGAGTTTTACAAGATTTCCAATATTAAGTGGCCCGTCTTTAAGGGGAGGGGGAGGGGGAGGGGGTGGAGACAGGGAAGTCACTTTGCTAAAGGATCATTCTCACAGTCTCCTATAAGCCATGGGGGTGGGGGGCCTCGAGAAGCTCCTGCCTTCCTTTTACATGTCTTTGAGGAAGAAATTGGAAAAGGGTCGGTTGGGGGTGCAGATAAGGCTGCACACCTTATGTTTGTGTGTGTGTGTATATATTTTTAACTTATATTTTTCTTAACTTAATATAAAATGTAATCAGCATTGACGTTTTGTGCTTATATAGTCCCCTTCCTAAATGAATTTGTGTTTAATCACACAGCAAATATAAGATCCTAGAAGTATTCTGGCTAGAAAACGTGTTTATAATGTACTAAGTGTCAGGAGAAGAGGGAGTTAAAAGAGGCCCAGCAGTTCATTTTTAACCTGGGGCCCCTCCAACTTTATCTGGCCTCACTGTATCACTACTTTCCTTACATTTATACATGCTACACAAATGGAATGATTCTGTCCACATCCTCAATAAAATGGAAACCTTGCATATTTTAGTCAATGTATTGTACTCACCTCTGTAGATGGTGGCAATACCTTACTCACGGTGCACTGAAATGACTGTTTTAATAAAACTACATTAAATCTCTTTAATGTAAGTTGAGGTCCATCGTTACACTCTTTGAAGGATCATTTGTTGTAAATGGTTTTTAATTTCTCGCTGTAATTTAGGTGATTTTTCTTTTATTCTCAGTTAACCAATGTTCTCATGTTTTTCTCCTTATCATCGTGAGTTTTCCTCTACCTGTCCCCTCTCTGATTCAGGGATTCAAACATTTTTAAAAAGCAAAAGCAGGCCACTGAATTTTCCTTTTGCTAAATGTTCTGCCTCTTAAAAATCAAATCTTGTTTTATTCCTATTTATAAGAACACATGAAAAAAACAGCTACCATCCTTCCTTGTGATGTGTGATGTCACACTCATTAAAAGCTCCTAAACAGGTACCTTGTGATATGAAACCATTACTAGGGTTTTTTTTTTTTTGCTGCAAAAGCCAGAGATTCTATGATGAGCATTTCTCCATTTTCTCTTTTTTATGATGGAACGTAGCATGTCAAATGTCCAGGTCACAGCATTCCTTCATTAAATGAAACCCATAATTTCTCTGCTAAACACGTTAAAAATTGGTATTCAAAAGTTCTGGTAGAACAGAGTAATAGGTGATTAATATTAACACAGTCAATGTAAATGACAGCTTCCCAAATGAAATATACTCCAGCTATTTTATCTGATAACATTTTATATCCATTTTCAAAAGGTAAGAGTCCATTCTCTTAATGCATGGAAATAGAAAACGCCTTCTGTTTTTTATTGTGGAAAGAAGGCGCCTCTTAGTGGTGACAATGGAAAAGTACCATTTTCTTTGTGTGCTGTTCCTCTCAAGGAGAACATTTGTGAATGCAGCTGATTGGGACACTTCTCTTTGATTTTAGTATACAGTACATGGCTGTATATTCACGGCGACACATGTTTCCTTGTTGAGGGTAAACATGTTGGTCCCTGTGAAGCATTCTCTGTCCTAAAGCAGGTTAGAGGAGAAGAGTGTTTATCGATACCAATGTGTTTACAACTCCAAAACTGTACAGTGTCCACGATTTGGAGCCACTACTGTTTTCAAATTTTATCTTGAAAGAAAGATTTTACAAATGAAAGCTGGACTGGCTTTACCGTATGTCTGTGAAACCTACTTGACCTCTGCACTTTGGCAGACATGCTCACGTGGACCACACACGTCTGGACCAAAACGTTCTTTAATTGTAAAAGAAAGACGAGCAATAGCGGAAGTTATCTAGTATAAAAAATAAAGCTTAGATAAATAACAAATATATTAATAATATACAGTAACTATCAATGTAACTTAAATAAAAACATTTTTGAGTACTTTGGTCCTATTATTAACATGATTGTGGTTTTAAATGTTAGCTTGATCATCAGGCTGATTTGCCACTTCATTTTCTTCACATCATATGTCATTTCTTTGATACTATTCTAATCACTGAAAACTATTGTTGCAATGCAATGTTAGCAATTCAGTGCAAAAACAGACTTAACTAAATAGTCGAAAAAGTTGAATGAACACCTCTTTCTCAGTAATTGTCCTTGCATCTTAAACTATTGCATTGTATCCGTTTGCACAGGTGTTGGTACATTGTGTACATGACACAAGATTCCCCCTGAGGCACAGTTCACATTAATCAAATATTTATTTAAACATATTTTACCAGCTGAGCTGAGCTGAGGCCCTGTTCTGCTCAGCTCCTGAGCCTGCAGCGCTTCATTAATGCTTAGTAATGCTGACAAAGGACAGACATCCCTTGCAGACATTTGGTTTAATGTTGTTTATTTGCATTTGAAATAAAACCAGTAACAAGAAGAAGGAAACAGAAGATTTTAAAAAGTATGATGAGACAAGATACAAACTTAAAGAGGGACCACCTTTGAGTTCAAGTGATGATTAAATACAATAAACAAAAATAAAAGTCTACACAATGTGTCATAACCGGTAGTAATGCCGGAGTTAATTATAAAAACAAAACCCCAATTAATTGGGATAAATATTCCAAAATTCAAGCATGTTTCTCTCTGATCGTCCTGAGACCAGACATACTGAGTTGTCATTCTGTGATCTGCTCAACGGCTTTCTCACTCTGTCTCATGCAGGGGAACTAAAAGGTGAAGTTGCTTTAAGTGTGTATACTGCTTGCTGTAGTAGCATGTGTAATATTGTGCAGGTTCAGATCCTACAGTATCAGTGAGCACACTTTATCACCACCTCTGCTCTGTGAGGATGTCTGGACAGAGTTCATTTGGTCAATACCTTACCTTTTTAAATGTGTTTACATTTTCAATGTATGATCCTTCACCATGTTGATGTTCAGTACTGCTACTGCAAGCATATAAGACATATGTGGCATCTTGGATTTCCTCTTTCATGCAACAGGTATTAGTAGATTAGCAGGTATTGGCTCAGAAAACCTTTTGTCTACTAACACCTCCTTGCTTGTCAATAGAAGCGAGTGGCAGCTACTGTTTACCTGGGGTGTCTCTCAGTGCTGTGACAGTCAGTCGAGCTTATTAACAGAGCTGTGACATTCTGGCATCCCATCCTTCACTGAAGCATTTGGTGTTCAAATGGCGGCCTGCTCAAGTATTAATGCCACACAGGCAGGGATGTTGGTGTCATGGCAGCTGGAGTTGTGTACTTTTATAAAGAAGGAAATTCAACTTCAAAAATAAAAACCACATATGGCACAGTACTCCCACAGCGGAGCAGACAGACTGACGTAGTTACACTCTGTGGATTAACACTGCTGATTTTTAGTGAAAATGTGGAGCTAACTAACAGCACAGAGAGGCTAATGCCGTTCATGTTTTTGTTCAACTAATGTTGCTTCCATGTAAATTTGTTCTTTGGCTTTTTGTACTGTGGATTTCAGTCTGACAAATCAGGTTACTACCAAGACAATAAAGTTCCCTAATCACATTAAAAACAAAACAGAACAAAACAAGAGATTAAAACTGACTATGTCACTGCAAAGTTGGAAACAATGAATGGAAGAATATGTGCAAAAGACAATATTTTTATTCAGTATAAAAAGAGACTGATCAAGAGCTCAGCGTAATGTTGATCTCTCTTGAGGAACATGTTAGTGTTCGATGATTTATGTGCTGAAGGTTTAGTAATGGGTAAGCCAGTGTTTCTCAAATGGGGGTACATGTACCCCTAGGGGTACTTTGGAGGACTACAGAGGTACATGAAATATTTAACAAAATGCTTAATAGTTAAAAGGCTGTTGTCTAGAACATTGCTCCTCTTTATATAGACTTTTTTGCTACTAAAAATGTGACATTTGTGTTGCCTTCTTTGGACCTATTCTTGCCTTTCTTTTTTCTACTATTTACAGGGTTCTTGTTTTTTCAAAGTTATGTCACTGTTTTTGAAGTTTTTGATACAATTTTCGACCTATTCTTGCCTTACTTCCTTCATTCTTTCTACCATCTTTTTCCAACGTTGTTTTTTTCTTTCTCTTTTTGTACAGTTATTGTCTCCTTTTCTCATTAGAATTTAAATTTTTTTAAATAGATTTCTTTTTCTACCAAAAATGATTAGAGCTGGTCAGGGGGTACTTGGCATAAAGAAACAATTCCAAAGGGGTACATTATTGAAAAAAGTTTGAGAACCACTGGGGTAGGTTATATTTCAATGTAAATGGATTTTTAAGGCCGATACAATATTTAAAATTTGGTTATTTAATAATCCAATATTCGATATTCAAAAAATATACATATGTATATATATATGTATATATGTATATATATATATATATGTATATATATATGTATATATATATATATATATATGTATATATATGTATATATATATTTTTAATCCAGAAATGTGTAATAAAACATAAACAGATTTCCCTCAAATTAGTTATTTGTAGTTATTTATGAGTTCTCACTAAAATAATATGATAATAAATTGTTAATAGTAATCAGAGTGTTGCCATCAGGGACGTTGCAGAATGGCCTCTGATGGACAAACTATGCAACGCCAACACTCACAACACGTTTGACCATCCTTTTTTATTTTATTTTTTAAATATTAATTTATCAGAATCAGACAGATCAGAGATAGATTTATTTAAATATTTCAATCAATTTGGTGAAACTGGTGAGAAACAGCTCAAGCTTTGTCCAAAGGTTTGCATGAAGGAACAGAACACAAACAGCATAAAAACGGGGTCCCAGTCGCTTATTCTAGTCTAGTTCAACAAGCAGTTTGGAGTTGTTGCTTCATCATGGCTTCGACAGGGAAATACATTCTGGAGAGCCAGGAGAACTACAAGGAATTTTTTGAATGCTCTTGGTAAGAGACCTGTGCTCACTTTCAAAATAAGGTATGCGTTTAAATGGTGTTGATTAGTGCTGCTAACAATGTCTTCTTCTCTGTAGGATGTCAAGATCCCAAAGACCCCAACAGTGACAACGTCATAACAGATATCTATCAGAATGACGACTTCAGGTTGACTACATTTTTGATGGACAAGACCTGGAGCAACACGTTCAACATTGGGAAGAAGAGTGAACTGGAAACTCTGAATGGCGAGACATTCAAGGTAATTTCATATTTATGTTTTTTAATAAAGAAGACCTATTGTGCTTTTTCTGTCTTAAAGGCCTGTCGCTAGATAATGTTACAATGTAAACATATTAAACGTGGGTGGCCAGAGGTTCAAATATTTATTTCACGTATGAAATGTATTCCAACCCAACAGTCAATCATTCAATCATCCCCATGTTCTATGATAGGGCGCCACCTGTTGAGCATTTCGGCAATTGCAATTGAGTTGTTTTCCAAATGATAAAACACGTGGATACAGGTGCAGCAGCCATGAGCAGTATGACAACAAAAAAAGTGTTTTTTTGGAACATTAAAGCATGTCAACAAGAAGAAACACAAAATACATGTATGAACCTGAAAATGAGGATAATATTTTCATTTCATTAATTTAGGACAGCGCTAATTCATTAACATTTCTGTAAATGTGCCAGTGTTAGCCAGCCGGCTAATTTTCGACTGTAGTCCTTTGGCAAGATGTTATGAGAATTATCTATTTACTTGGTAAGTTGTTCTCAGATGTCAAGTCAGCAATAAAATACAATTTACAAAAGCATATTAAAAACACACAAAAACACAAAACAAAAAAACATAAACAAGACACATTAAGAAGACAGCAGTCACTCTTGGAGATTAAAAAAATAAGATGAAAAACACAAACAAGAAAGCAACGGGCAGAATACATGGTATGATGTAGATAATAAGAATTAAATGTTTACATGTCTGTAGGTCACCTTTAGATGTTTTATGATATCTTAGATGTTTAAACACTGTTTTTGTTCAACTGCAGTTTGATCATGTTTGTTGTTGTAGACCACTGTCACTTTGGATGGAGGTAAACTCAAGATTCAGTTCCCCAAATACACCGCGGAGATGGTTTGAGATGTTTTTTTTAAATATATATTTTTTCTCACTGTTTTAGGTCAACACCATTGGTGCCATTACTAACAAGATGGTTAGTAAGAAGACACAGTGAACTGCTTAATTTAATGACACAATAATGGCAGTGGAAAGATTTTTGCTCGTGTAGTTTGATAATTAAAGTTTCAGATTATGGCATGGACAGTCTGCATGTTTAGAAGTTATTTTTGTGTGAATTAAATTTGTTTTTAATTAAACATTTTATATAATATTTGTTTCTCTTTTCAGCTCTTGTTGCCACAGCTGACTTTGAACTAAAGGTTCTGCAGACATTTTGCAGGTCATAAGCCACAAATCATGAAATGATTTGTCTCTGAAATAAATCTCTTAAATAAAAAGCTCTTAGAGAGTAGAAAGAAAGAGTAGAGTAGAAAACTGTATTTCCTGCTCAAAAAAGATGATCAAAATGCCTGGAGGACACACACACACACACACACACACACACACACACACATATATATACATATATATACATATATACACAGATAATACAACATATCCTTAAACATATCTGTTTTATCTTCTTGTGAAATGATATCTCTTGTCGCAGTGAATATGTGTTACACAGAAAATATGCTATTAGACCCAGAATGTCAAGGAAAATATTCACAACATCAAATAAGTAAAAGTAAATCAGATTATTGCAATGTGATTATATTTAAATTATTTTTATTGGATCAAACAGGGATCCTGGTACAGGTAAATTATTTAATCCATGTTGAAATACAGCTCATAGTTTCAGCCCTTCCATTTATTAAAAATCTAAAAGTATAACAATAAAACACAGTCCTGTGAAGCTAAGAAATGCTCTATTTGCTCCTCACTACAGATGGTTACTTTATTGCTCTTGCTTCAGTAATTGGAGTGAGCTTTTATATGATTCATTTTGCTTCTTGCATGCAGCCTCTTTTCCATTGATGCATGTTGAGTCTCGCAGCATTAGATCCTCTTGCTAATTCTTTTGAAAGTCACACCCTTCTCTCCTGGAGTGATGCAATTCTAGAGCACACAAGGAAAAGATACATAACCTTTTGGATAAACTACAACAAACAGTGAGTATTACTCTGCAATGGTGTTTCATTGCTTAAATGTCTTACCATCACTAGCTTATCCTCAATGATCTCTGCTGTGAAGTGGTACTGAGGAAACTGGATTGAAATCTTGTCGCCTTCCATGATGACATGAGTCTACAGGTCACAAAAGGCCACAGAGGGAAATGTCCAATGAGTTTGCTTAGATGAAAACGTTAAGACAAGTCTTGGAATTTGTGGCTGATCATTTTCTCCAGTGCCTGTTATTAACTCACCTTGAATTTAGCGCCTGTCATCGTCGCCAGCTCACATTCCTGTCCAACGGTGAACTTGTTGGACCAGGTCCAGTTGGGAATAGTTTGTGTCCAGGTGAAGTTCTTCCCATCCTGAAGCACCTCTGTTACCACTTTGTAGCCTGTCTTGGCATTGAGAAGCCCTGTGACAGAGCAGGTGAAATTTAAAATATACTAGTTCAAATAAAAGATGACTCAAAAGTATCCATTTTTGTCTTGTGTGTTAATAAAAAAATATCCTAATACCAATTACTTCCAGAAACTCCTCGTAGTTGTCTTGACTCTCCAGCTCATATTTCCCAGTGAAAGCCATGTTGGTGAGAAAGAGGAGACGAGGTGAGGAAGTAGTTTGAGCCAAAAAAAAGGAGTGGCTTGCTGTGTCATATTTGTTCTTTTTTAACTTCTACCAGACCTGCCTCTTCCTATCCTCTCACCATGTGTCAGAAACTCATGTGCAGGGGCGTCAGATTAGGGGGAAAAGGGGGACTGAGTACCGTGGGGGCTCATGTGAGGAGGGCCCAAAAAGATGTTAGAATAAATAGCTGTGGATGCGGGGAGGAGCCCAAAGAAAATGCCTTTCTACAGGGCCCAGAAATGCCCCTAATCATGCGTGTCAGAAAAATGTCAGCTGTGTTTTTCCAAGAGAATTTGTTGCATTGTTTTAAAGCGCCCATATTATGCTAATTTTCAGGTTCATAATGTTATTTTGAGGTTGTACCAGAATAGGTTTACATGGTTTCATTTTCAAAACACACCTTATTTTTGTTGTACTGCACATTGCTGCAGATCCTCTTTTCCCCTGTGTGTTTGGGTCTTTGTTTTAGCTACAGAGTGAGACATCTCACTTGTTTTAACTGCAAAGTGAGACACCTCACTTCTATACTATCTTTGGAGTTGCACATGCAGTCGCTATGTAAGATCACATCAGCTAGATAACTCTTTCTCCAACTTTGGTCAGTAGGAGGCAGGATTAGCTGGGAGACTTCTTGTAAATGAGGGCACACTTGTGGAATACCTGCAAAACAGGGACATGGAAGTAGTTCTTTTGTAGATCATGGTAAACTAGTGTGTGTTGTAGCAGTGTTTTGCCATTGAGAACGAGCTAGCATGCTACGGTTAGCCACCTCGTCTTGGCTAGTTACGTAGAAAGCCGTGCAGATTTTGAACAGCTTACCCGGAGACTAAATGCTGAGGAGATTCAGAAACCCGTATCACACTCAAAACAGCATGGATAGTTTTTTTCCCTAGTTTGTATGTGTGTGGAAGCACCAGAGACACAAAATAACACCCTAAATCCCAGAAAAAGTGATTTCTTTCATAATATGGGCACTTTAAGCTGGAATGTTGTAACTTGGCAAAAATCCAAAGTATTTACTTGCTCCCCTATTGTTTTTTCCAGCATGTTGCAGCATGAGCATGCATGGTGCAGTAAAATGCTCAGAACATAAAAAATAGGTTTATCTTTTTTACATGCTGTAAACATTTAAATAGAGGTCATGCATGTATTTTCAGCTTAAAATGGCATCCTTAAATTGAATTAATTACTTGTAATTAAGGCATTTAAGGCAAATAACTAATGTGACAAATAATCTTCCACCAACATAAACCTGCTTACAATGAATGCATTCATGAGTTACAATTATGGTATGTGGTTGAGCAATTGGCGCCTGAACAATTTATCAGAGTTCTTGCACAGGGTGCGACCACATATTAGTTTCACTGTTGGTATTGGTAATTTCGCTGATTCTTTTCTCGATTCATCCATTAATTGTTTTGGTCCATAATGACAGACAAATAAAATAACAAAATAGCAGTTTTGTCTGACCAAACGCCAAAGCTATTCATTTTAATAATAATAATCATCTTCCTAGTCATAGATGACTATGAAAATCAACAAGAATTTGAAAGGCTGAAACCAGTTAATTGCGGACCCTACTCAAAAGTTTACTTCCTTACAGTTGCAGGACACATAAGAAGAACACGTGCCTGCAATGTGCTGCAAAATGAAACATTAAAGTGCCCTCACCTGAATTAGGATTTGGACCTTTTCTTTGGATTGAATGTGTGTTTGTGGATTTGGGTGCACTCAGTTACTAATCTAATCAGAGCCTGCACTCACCTTCCAACCTTGTTTATCCTCCAGACACCCTCTATTTATTTATTTATTTATTAAGTTTCTGTTCCTCTCATTGCTTGAAGAAAAACTGTTATCTGACATCTAATATCTCAGTCATGAATACATATAACAGCCTGGCTACCTTGAGCAAATGTGTTTGTCTTGAGTGAAGATAACACTGTATATTTAGCATAAAACACAACTCCATGAAATAAAGCTTGCATTCTGTCATCCTCCATGACACAAAAACAAAGCATGATAACGAAAACACATTCATTCTTAAACCTCATACTAGGTTTTATCTGCAACATTTAAATCGCTATCACTAGGAGCTTCCATCTTTGAACAGCTGTATAATCCTCCTTAATTGGTGAGGGAACAAAGTCATAACTACTGCTGGTTGCTTTAGGACTGAAGTTACATTTGTGGAGAGACATACTATACGTGCTTTTTGTTATCTTTGGACGGACTCTTTATGCTAAGCTAAGCTTGCCAGCTGCTGGCTGTAGCTTCATACTGTACTTATAGTAGCAAACAGACTTGACACTATTCTAACAAGAAGATTATTATTATTATTATTATTATATTATATTGTCGCAGATATATTGTCTTTTGAAAATGTATGCACATAAATCATTAGTAGCATAATGGCCCCTTTTTATTTTTTTCAAGCAATGTGCAACAAACGAAACTCACCAAAAATACAAACAAAAACAAAATAAGCCTCCATAGGTTGGCATCTGTGCCAAATAGACAGCCTGGAATAATCATTGTATTTCCAAAAGTCTTTGAAGGCACCATATGTGTCTCACTGTAGGGAGCTCAGTCAATCCAGCTCTGGACAGCTTAGTCTGGATCTGGGACATTTACATTTGTGAGAAATTGCCTCCAAATACCTAAAAAAAGACCTTAGGAGAAATGCTGGATCACTTCAGTCTTTCAGTCTCCACTTTTGGTTGTTGTTCTGCTCCAAGCTGCTGAGAGAAGATCTGCTGAGAAATAGGCGGTCCGCTGTGAGCGCCCTGGTGGCTGGTCGAGACTTCACCAGGATCACAGACCTCCTGGTTTCAACCTTCACCGAGGATGGTGCTCTGTCAGTGGCTGTGAAGGTAACTGCAACTTTCTGGCACATAGTGTAAGTGAAGTTTATTTATTTATTTTTTACCATATACCGTTGTATACTTATATACAGTCTAAAGAAGAACAGAACACATATAAGCCTGTGCTTATCAAGCTGCAGAACATGCCAAATAATCAGTGATAAAGGACACTTAATAACATAAACCAAATGTGCCCAAATGCCTAGATTTCCGGGTAGGGTGGTTGCTTTTGAGCACCGGACTTAAAAGGCCAATCCCTGCTTGCTGGTAACCATGTCTGATTGTTTTCAGAGTTTAGTCAAAGTTTTAAATGCTAATTCTTTAAGAGCTGTAATATTTTTAATCTTTTTTTTGAAGTAACTGGTTAACTGTAAGAAAAGTGGAGCTCCCAACCTTGATTCGCAAAATTCCTGATTTCAGTCCAGCCAGGGACCTTTGTTGAGACAAAGAGAAAACACAAACTCTTGACTGTCTTTTGGAAATGCTATACCAGAGGTAGTGTGTCCAACTGTCTCAAATTAAATTCCAACATATTTAAAAATAAATAATTGAATGTAATATTGTGTCTTCTTATTTTGGCAGTCATGGAGGCAGGGGGACAATCCTTCATGCCTGATTTCAGCAGCAGTAAGTCATTTCTTTGTCTATTGTAGAAAATGATTTGCATTATTTGTTTTTGAATATAACATTAAACATCGATGTAGTTTTTTTTTTTTCCAGAATTAGAAATCCATAATGTATTAACTTTCTTTTTTCAAAAGTTTTGCTGGTATAAAAATCACACTTTATGGGTCTCTCGTCATCTTAAATCATCATCACATATGAGTCATACACGTTTGTGTTGATTACACAGTAACTCCTCCTGAGGTCCGTCATGAATGTAAGGTTTCTGCTTGAATGTGATACATACAACATTTAACAACCAATATGACAATCTTAATTTTAAATGTAATACATTTACAAGAGATACACTTTGAAAATAAATATGTTTCGTATTATACACTAAATCCAGTAAATGAAATATTTCTTTCTAAGGTTATATCCCAAAACAGCACCCTGTGGATTCATGGAAGGATCACCTGATCCAATTTTGGACGAGCTTCTTACCAAGGGTGTTATTGAACAAAGCGTTGATAAAATCAACGCTTCTCGACCTCAGAGGACAAGATGAGGGAGCTCCTTGATGGTCATCTGAAAACTGTTGGAGACAAAGACGTCTTCTACAACATCATTAAGAAATTGTTGCCAAAGGTTAAAGATCAAGGATTATACAATACAGGGTTGCACAAATGTGTTTGTAGCCCCCTCCACGCTGCAACACAGAAAATGTTGAAGCAAATATTTAAATTAGAATAGAATAAAACAATAAATGATCTAAAATAGTACAGTGTTAATTCACAGGCTTTCACTTGTAGATAGATTTATTAAATGTGTTGCACTGCCTTCCCTCATTGAGGCTAATGCATATACTAAAAATGAGGAAATTAATAAACAAAATGTATGTTTCCTTAAGCCATCTGGAGAAACAGGCCGCAAGCACCTAGAGAGCCATGTGAGTAGACTTCGGCATTGTGTAGTTTGTGTCTCTTATCTCATCCTCTTTTAATTTTAAGACTTGTGGATTGATCATTAATTTCAAGAGTCCATATATTTCTTTTTAAATTTTTGAACATCAAGCTTTAATACCTCAAATAGAAAAACTACAGTTAATCTACAATAAATTGACAATTGTATTTTAACCTGTTACAGATGTTGTTCCCCCCCCCCGTTAGACATATGTATAATACTGTACATGTATAGTCAAAGTACTCACAAGTGAAATACCCTCTGTGGGTGAATGGAAGAAAGTTGAGTTTGAAGTGCACTGTGTGGATGCAGAGGATACTCCAATTTACAGGTAAAAAAAATGTCTTTAAATCGAGTGTTACAGCAATTACATTTGCACAGAAGGAAAACTAAGACCTTTTAATGCTTTACCATTTATACCAATACATTATTATCATTGTTTGTAATGTTAAATTTTACAGCAAATAAAAATTAGGCTGATTTAGTTTTTTCTTTGCATTAACAGTTGGTCTTACAATATTTCAATGCAAAGGGTCCCAAACTTACAATTATTTGTTTCCGCTTTCATAAATTAGCCTACTGTCTGGCTTACGCTGGGTTTGTAAGGAAAGGACAGCTTCATGTACCAGTTTTGCTCTTGGGAGGAACACATGGAGAGACTGGAAACATGCATCCTAGAGGCCTCCCTAGGGAGGTGTTCCAGGCACATCCAGCTGGGAGGAGGCCTCGGGGAAGACCCAGGACTAGGTGAAGGGATTATAACTCCAACCTGGCCTGGGAACGCCTCGGGATCCCCCAGTCGGAGCTGGTTGATGTGACTCGGGAAAGGGAAATTTGGGGTTCCATGCTGGAGCTGCTGCCCCCGCAACCCGATACTGGATAAGAGGATGAAGACGGACGGACGGACGGACAGATTGATTGATGGATGTTAATAAACAAGACCACCACAGCATTTCTAACACTACATGTCTATCTGATCCCTCGTGATCCTGCTCTACAACAGCCTTGCTGTCCCCATGTTAATTCAAAACTCAGACAGAAATGTTAGCTGTTGTAACCTTCAATATTATTTGAGCTGAGGGTTTCCCACACAGACAATAAAAAAGAAGGAATTATTCAGGGGACACAATATAACCCAAAAGCCATACCCAGAGAAGTCCCTGAAAATGCGCAAACATTTAATCCTCACAGCCGATATGGACCTTGCAGACATTTACCCTGAGGTATGGTTTAACTGGCTTTCAGCTATTGAGTGCATTGTGGTCCAGAGATAGATAAGATAAGATAACTATTCCTTTAACATATCATGTCCAATAATTTCATTTATTTGGTGAAATACAGCCCCTATATGTCACTTTAGCTCCCTGATTGAAGATCTCTTTAATATAATATAGAACATTGACAGATTTTTCATTACCTTATTTGACAAATTGTGTATGAATAATCACATTTTAAAAATTCAACCTGACACAACGTCTAATTCTGCCTTATTTCTTTTAAACTTCTTCGAAGTGTTGGATGGAAAATCCACACAATCATTTCCAGCTCACACTCAGACATGAATCTGAAACAATGTGGACCTCTCCAATTTGAAAAGGTCAGTAGTTATAAAATACTATTACGATGTATTTATGCCACCTGTGTACCACCCTTATTAATCTACAATGTCAGTCTTGTCACAGTCTTTTGTTTTGAATGAAAATCAGCAAACCTCTAACTCAACTGAATATGAATATTTAGTTTTTTTGCATTTTAGAAATAGATAACATCATTCCCGAGCCTGAGGCCTATCGTCCTTATAATAATAACAATAATAATAGTGATAATAATAATGCATCATATTTGAATTGTAAAATATGAATCTGCGACGTAACAAGTCACATTTCTATGTCAGGTAAATGTAGTATAACAATGTTTTCCTATAAAGTAAAAGTACACAATAAGTTAGTCGTCTTTTAAGTGCTTTGAGGGCCTCCTGTAAGTTATTTTGCTGTACAATGAGTTAGAATAGTAACACACATAATATTGTTCACATCCAAACCCAATCATAATAAATGTATACCTGTTTGGGGTCCTTTTACCTCAGGGGACCCATGCAGTTGCCTAATGGTACAGTCTGCTCTTGGTGCATTTACCTGTGAACTACAATTAATTTCACTGTTATTTCTGATCGTGAGTAGCCGCGACTAGAGTATGTGACGCAATTACATAGCAAGTGTATGCTCAGTGTCGAGTTTGTACTATTTTCCTGACAACGCTGCAAGCAGCAATACCACAGGCCAAGCAATCGTACCGTTTTGAACAGGCACTCTTTTGAATGAGCATTGCATTATATTAATTATATTAAGTTTATTAAATTTATTAAGTTATATTAAGTTATATTAAGTTACAAAAATGTATGGTATTCCTACATTTGAAATGAAACATAAACACATAAACATTGTTACAATATTCTTACAACTAATTACTAATTACGAACACAAATACTGTATATTGAGTCTGTAGTTGATTTGCATACAAAACAACCCACAAACACACACAGTTGTCATGAAGGGTGAACTTAACTATAGAGACCAAGGGCCCCATCTTGCACCCAGCGCAATTGACTTTGTACACTGACTCATGTATCACTCCTATTTTGCACCCGAGACACAGCAGACTTTTCCCTTCCAGACGCATGGCGCTAAATTAGGGAATTAGTTTAAGCTCCTGGGGGCGGTTCAGCAAAAAGAGGAGGCGTGTTCAGGTACAAAATGGTGCTATTTTGTAGTTTAAGAAAACAATTTTGCCACAGACCAGGAAAAAGTCAGTGGCCCTAGTCTAAAGTCTCATGGCGCGTTATTTAGATGCTATTTTAGGGCGCCTGCTAGGCCGTAGTTAAGCATGTGCACAACTCGCATACACTTTGCTTCTCTCATCTAAACGGACGCAACAGTTCCCATTTTTGCAAACCATACATAATTACAAGGAAAAATATTACTGAATATTA
The DNA here is from genome assembly GCA_013375575.1 of Percina caprodes. NCBI lineage: Eukaryota > Metazoa > Chordata > Actinopteri > Perciformes > Percidae > Percina > Percina caprodes. The sequence continues at coordinate 729,678 of JABXJD010000172.1, read as the reverse complement.
CTGTTTGGATAAGTCAGGAGACACTTTACAATACAGTCCCCAAAAAGTTGCAGCATTCTTTGTGGCTGGTTTTGTTTTACACAACATTTCCATGAATCATGGATGTGTTGATGACATAAATGAAGAACTATTAGAGGACTTAAGGAGATGTGATGTTGAACTATGGGATTGGACACTTGAGGGTCTGGGAGTGGCAATGCACGATGTGCTCCTGGTGGAGCGGATGGACGGAGATGGAGTCGGGGGAGGAGGAAGGGGCACAACAGGAGCAGGTGGTGCGTTTGGAGGCCCACGCTCCATGTCTGCAGTAATCCACTCCAGACTTGAGGAGATGCACCAGAGTGGCCGCAGCAACATCGCCACCCAGTCAAGACGGCCATATATTACTTTGCAGCATCTTGGACATCCCGCTGCAGCCCTGAGAACGTTGGTCTCCTCGGCTGTGAACAGCTCCTGGCATGCCCCAAGCAAATCCGCCGCCATGGAACAAGGGTACCTGCTCTTAAAGGGAATGTGAGATGACGCTCGGATTGGTTTATTGCACGTTACGCCCAAACCACACCTAGCTATTTCAGATCAACCCGGTTTAGATTTGCACAAGATTAATTTATCCCGCTGGTATAATAGCAACAGTGCCTGAGATCCGCCCACAAAGCTACTTGTGTTTCACATTTGATACCTGCGTTTCAGATCATTAAAATAGGGCCCCAATAGCATTTTTTGTACCAGGCTGTAAACATGTGAAATTCTGCTCTTAAGTTGGACATTTTAACACTTTTTTATGTATATGGGGATAAGTCTTGCTTTGTCAGACACTCCTGAAGGTGCTAAAGGAGGGTCTGGCTACTCCTAAGCAATCGGGGATTGGAGGAAAACGTGCTCTGGTTTAATGGCATTTCTTTAAACCAATCAGAATCGTCATGGGCGGTGCTAAGCTCCGCACAGAGCCGCTGCGAAATAGTGCGAGAGAAACTCTGTCCCTGCAAAGAATGAGGACCAGTCAAAACTAGTCCTTATTAATCCATTGAATATAAAATTCCAACACAAAGCAAGTAAAAAGAAAGTGGAATTTTCTTTGGCACCAGAGCAATCCCAGAAGTGGAACGTCAAGGATATAGACTATAGAAAGCCGTCGTCACGCCCCTTTTGGTGGACCTCATGGGACCTATGTTTTGAAAAGATATGAATGGTAGTGAACGAGGAGTGGCAAATTATTTTTTGATCCTGTTTGAATTGAGCCATTGCTTACAAAAAGGAGGTTCAATTTAAAAGATAATTTTTCAACTGAAGAAAATCTTTCCTTGAAATACCGGCCTAATGTTTGCTCTTTACCTCAGATGCTTAAAACTGTGCTCTTCTCCTCACTCAGAACACATCCCTGCTTAAATCAAATCCATCAATGGTCTATTATCATCAGATTGACATTAATATCTATGATATTGGTGCACATCTTTCTCAAATCCAGAAAGCAGAGTTACAGAGGGAGACTTTGCCTTTTGACTTTGCATTTGATCGCCATTCTAGTTTATTAATGTATTGATCATATTTCTAAGATTGATATTCTGAACTTTTGAATGTTGAACATAAAAACGAGATGATATCTGATGATTGTGTGCACAGCAGATAAACCAGGTTATACTTTATTTTCACAACATACCATGACGATATCAAGTGACTGCAACAGAAAGGTGATCATTTGTCTTATCTTATCACACACTTTTTACATGAGCCAGGTTCTTTGTCAGATTTTTACAGGGCATACATGGATTTTTAACTGAAGGGAAGGCTGTTAGGTTTCTGACAATATGTCCTCTTTCCTTCAATTGTCTTTTTTGTTTAATTAAAATGCATGCACTGGTGTCTTTACAGTCCCAAAGAGGGTGGTGAACAGTAAATTTGATTAACTTAAATCTTAAATCCCTTACTGTTCAATGAAAGAAACCAGTCAACCACATATACAGTAACATAGGAAAAATACCTCTGATACAGCAGCATAATCAATACTTCATTACCTTCACCTTACACTGACCACTAATGACAACAACAATCCACTAACTGATGAATGATCACGGGACCATATACAGTGAATGCAGCATACCTTTGAAATTCTATTTGTGACTTTAATCCTTCAATAACACTTCACATCTCAGTAAGACTCAACAGTCACACCTTGTCATTGGGCATCATACTGTTTTTGTTGACCACTCCCTTGTCTCTATTCTTCACAAAGGAGAAAGAGAAAATACCACCAGTAGTACCCTCAGCTGGTTTCCCTCCTCTTCCCTCCCCTCTCAGAGCTCCTTGCTGGAAGTCTGCAGAGCTGCCAGGCAGCAGGTTGGGTGTGGAGGGAGTTGGGGTGGTGCCCCCCCAGATGTATAATGTTTCCCCTTCAGGGCAAGGTGGAAGACCTTTGCTCAGGTAGCTGGGGCTTGGGCTGGCTGAAGAGGGCAGTGTATGCTGGCTGCCATTCAAGCAGCTAGAGTTGTGATCTGTTGAGCCTTTGCGCGAGTGTCCGGAGGAGCTGAAGTTGGAGGCGCGGTAATTGTAGGCCCTCCATCCGGGACGTTTACGATGGTGACACTGGCATTTTAGGATGCGGATGAAGGCCAGCTTGAACTCGCGATTGTAGCAGGGGTAGATGATGGGGTTCAGGCAGCTGTTAAAGTAGCCCAGCCAGAAGATCACTTTAAAGAGAAGATCTGGTGGGCGCAGGTTCACATTAAAAGACCCTAGAAACAGTAGAATAGAGAGAGAACATGAGGGTAGTGTCATTTGTGACAAATGGCTTTGTAAAGAAACCCTATATAACCCCTTAAAAGTCCTGGAAACCTTTTTTCTTTAAAAGCTCATTACTATGATGTGATCTAACATAAAGCTTGTAACACTTTACAATGTAGTCACGATTGTAGCAGAAGGGTAGTTCAGGCCTGGGACATTGGCGGCATGTAGCGACTAATGCCATTTACATGGATCACGCTGGTTGACTAGCATGGCAGGCTAAGGTGTATGACAATGAATCTAAATTCCAGGTAGTAGATTAGTGTCATTTGTGTAATAGTACAAAGAAACAACAGACAAATCTACAAAGTGACCCAGTTAGGAAATGGCCTGGCCTTTTATTGACTTTTCTACAAGAGCAAAGCTGATGTGACATCAAGCACGTTGCAAATGTGACTAAATATGTTGATGCTAAAACACAATTTACAATGAAAAGGGACACTAAAAAGTGGTAAAGTCACTTAACTGTTTTCTCTATGCTCTTTTCTAAAATGTCAAACTTGGCATTGATCAAACACATGTTCAAACCCTCACAAGTAAATCATACATCTTTAATTATATCAATACGTCATGATCAGGGATGTACTCATCCAACTTTTTCTCTTCTGAAGCAGATACCTGAGTGATGATGCAATACCAGTGCTCTTATTTTCTCAAAGAGGTTTGCACCTCTTACTGCATTAAAGTCATTGGAATAATATCCATGTAAGGTAAGATAAGGCCAGGAATTGCTGTGGAACTAAATACTAAGCTGCTGGCCAGTTGTGACACAATGAATATAACGGATTGGCTGGCTATTGGTAACACAGAATTTTAAAATGACACTGATGAAGAAAATGTATTCAATGAGGATTGGTTACATCATGGCCAATATCCAATCTGTTTATTTACTCCAGTATCAAATCAGAGCATCCCTGCTTATAATGCATTGATATTTTGTCCAGTAGGTGGAAGCATTTATTAAAAATAAGGTCTTTACAGTCAGACTGCATGCAGACAGGATGTAGAGCACAGAGGAAAGCCAATTTTACATGTTATTTATCATTAAAGAAAGACCTTGTATAGAAGGCATTCAATCAGAAGCAAAAGAAGTGCTGCCTTTTCAAAAACCAATGCAGCCGCCCGGTCACAGTTCATCGAGGAACTTTCATAAGAATACAGAGAGAGAAGGAAAACCCTGAATCCATTTTAGATGAATACACTGAGACATGCTTCGTTTTGAGCAAAGGGTAGACAGTTAAAAGGAAATGCACCTTTTCTCTGAGAGTGAATGGATATCTTACCACCACGACAGTACAGCTGAAGTTGTGTGGGCATAAGTGTGAGTTAGGGGAGGTTGTTGTCTGAAAGACCCAACATGACTTTTTTTTCCACATTTAGAAGCAATCCTAATAATGGACACGACAACATTGTAAAATATTCTGAAGCAGACTTGTCATGTATGCTAATGAATTGAGTCTGGCCTGTGTTAAACTGCTTTAATCTACCCTTGTAGTGCCTTTACTCCTCCTGTAGCCAAGCTTCAAGAGAGGAAGAATATCTCACAAGCTAATGAGGAGAAAGGGGGAAGCCTGAAGATAAAAACGCAGCAAGGGTGAGATTATTGTGAAAGAAAGACTTTGTGCGTGCATGTGAGTGGGCAGATGTGAGTCAAACTGTTTCTTTACACAACCCACATTCTTAAATTGATATCACATTATTGAAAAGACTGAGGATGCACTATAATCTCAGGCTCTCATGTGTGAAATTACCTCCGGTAAGATATTACAGGCAGACAGATAAACACCTCAGCTTGCTTCTTCATGAATATCCCATTAACAGCTTTAACATATTTCAAGCGGTTCAATGTACGTCACACAATCTAAAACCAAACGGTTAAATATATTATTGGTTGTGAAAATCAGTCTTAAGGGAGTTGTGTCCAGTTGGAATTTATCAAAAACATCCCACATTGTTTTTGGTTTGATGTCACAAAACCTGTGCAGCAGACACACACACACACACACACACACGCACACACACACACACACACAAAATGCTCCAGTCAATTTGTTAAACGTGATTGTGCAACAATATGAGTATCTTCCAGCTTTCATTTACTTGGCTCCTAAATAACAGCACTACCATCAATCTGTGTGTGTGTGCGTGCGTGCGCTCACGCGTGCTAGTGCTAGGACTGCAACTATGTATTTTTTCCCCATATCTATTAATCTGGCAATTTATTTCTCAATTGTTAGAAAAAAAATTAAAAATGTACATCAAATATTGGCCCACCCCAAGGTGACACTTTCACATTGTCTATTTTGCCCAACAAACATTCGCAAAACCAAAATATATCCAAATCACAATTATCTAAAACAGACAGAAGCAGCAAATCCTCACACTTGAGAAGTCGGTACCAGAGAATGTTTGGGCACTTTTAACTTGCAAATAGAATCTCATGACTAATCAGTTATAAAAATAGCTGTTTTATTGTCGGTTGAATCGATTAATGGAATACTTTTTGAGCTTTATTTTATACCATGAGGAATGCATAAGTTATGCATTCAGTTCTTTGAAAAGACTGATAAACATGTATGTTATGGTGAGGGCAAGGCATATTCAATGGCAGAACTGATGCATTAGCTGTGGGACCGATTTATGTGGTTCTCTTGGCTTAGTCAGTAGCTGGGATGCATGGAATAAAATACTGTACATGCTCTGAGAATCTGCATTTCATGTATAAGCCTCTCTGATGGGCTACAACAGTGTCATGTGCACATGCAAACACAGCTGTGTGGCTCTGTCTGCCTCCCAGGAAGGGCCCTCTAAACACCCAGAGGCCCCAACAGAGACCAAAACATTTCGACATAAGCGCATCATCAAAGTGTAGGAAACACAGAAATAAATCTGGTTGACAACAGACCTTCCTGTAGCCAAGTTTGTGTGTTTAGGTTTTGTGTGAATGTGGGACATTTTCATCCCTTGAAGAGTGTTTATGTTGAAAGGCTATAGTATGAACAGCAGAGGATGCGAAACAATGGTATAGTGATACCTGTGGGAGGGTTATTGTCGATGGTCTTGGCCCTTCTGTTATGATAAATGTTTGCACCTCCTTCCTGAGGACAGGCATACTCACACACCACTCACTATGAAACACAGGAACATCTTAACAAAACAAGGCATCCTGTTATTCTTACTAATTGGAAGAAATGGTGCCCCCCCCACACACACACACACATCCTGTTTCATAACACACCCATAAATATGATTAATTTGTCTTGATCTAAAAGGACAGAAGTTATTGCCCTCGCAGATTGCTTTCAATGAAACCATAGCATGAAGCTATTTCAGGGAAATGGGGTTGACATCCCAGGGGCCCTCACTTTCCCCCCTGCTGCCCTGTGGCAACCTCCTTTCTTCTCCATCGCTTTGACTCTTAGCAATGCCATTATTTTTCCCCCTTGAAAAACCATTTCAATTACCCCCCGAGCGCAGAGTCCTGCCAGCTCATTTAAAAATCAACACACTCACAAACGTTGTATGGATCTAAATTTGTGATTCTCTTAACTTCAACTGCATTCACTGAAGGTTTGAAGTAAAAGAAAGATGAACAAAGAAGACTTATTGTCAAGTCAAGATTAGTTTGTCAGTTTCATTTGTTCCACCAAGTCCCTTTGACAAAACGTGCGACACACACACACACACACACACACACACACACACACACACACACACACACAAACACTATCTCTTCCAAAAACACTTCTACATGGAAACAGTTGGTTAACACATTGAAGTGTTGGTTTCTCTCACACATGGGCACACTGCTTGCAACAGTTGCTAAATGCGAGGCCTTCACAGGACTTTTCACTCTATTCTCTATTTTTTCCGGCTGAGTTTGGAGATGAGAACAAGAGTAAAAGTCCCTCCATTGAATCTTCTTATTTTAAAAGATAAAGCAAAACATTTTCCTCCACTTTATGACAATGCTTGAATGCTCATAACAATATACTGTACGTTTTTATTTTGGTTTAGAATTGTTATCTTTGTCTTACTACAGAAGAGGCTAAGGGCCACTGGTGAAAAATGTATGTGAGTTCTGACTTTATTCTCAGAATTCTGACTTTTTTCTCAGAATTCTGATTGTAATCTCAGAATTGATTGTAATCTCAGAATTAAAAAAAGTCAGAATTCTGAGAAAAAAGTCAGATTAAATTCTGATTAAAGTCAGAATTCTGACTTTTTTCTCAGAACTCACATACATTTTTCACCAGTGGCCCTAATCCTCTTCCTTAGTTTACGTATAGTAGGACTAAAATGATTTGTCAATTATTGATTATTCAGTGGACAGGAAATAAATTAGCAATAGTTTTGATAATCAACTAATCAACATTTTTCAAGAAAAATTGCCAAACATTTACTGGTCTCAGCATCTAAAATGTGAGGATTTGCTGCTTTTCCTCATCTTCCATCATAGTAAATTGAAAATATTGTTTTTCTTTTACACTTTGGTCAAACAAATAAGAAATATGAAAACATCACCTTGCATTTCTTAATATATCCTGACGTTTTATATATACCAAATAATTAATCAATTAATCGAGAAAACAACTAGCAGTATAATCAATAATGAAAAACAGCCCCAGCTGTTTGTTTACTTAATACATGCCTCCTGTGTTCAGCTGTATGCAGCTGCTGCTGCTGACAGCAGGACATTATTCCTTCAGTGGGTCAGGTTGAGTCTGATTTTATTTACTTGTTGCATGATTTTCCTGATGTTTTTTTAAAGAAATGTGACTAATTTATTTCTTACTAATGAATTCATTTATTGTTTTTTTTGTTTGTCACTTATACAAATCAGTTTATTTTTATTTTTATAATTGTTCTATAATGAATCTATACATATTATGTGTAATTCCATAACCATTTCCCTGTCAGTCAGCATGAAATACATTTTATGATAGGAAACTTTGCTATCTGCACTGAACAATGTTTAGCTGCTCAACATACGGTTGTAATAGAGACCTGCTGGGACAGGTGTGCAGCTTGCAAGGTGAAAAAGAGTGTCAATGAAAATACATTGTTATTAAAGATAACATAGCGAAAGTCAATAAGCATTTTTTGGTTAGATTTTGGCTGTTTTTATTACATCTGGCCCCCAAAAAAAGCCTTTTTTGGTCAATGTCTGCACTAGTCTCTGATTATTGCTGTCCAATTAAAATGTTACGGTGTCATTTTTTCATAATGTGACCCAAGAATGTATCCTGAAATAACTTTAAGTTTAGATATATCATCCTTACTGACAAACAAGCTAAGTTCAACAGCATTTAATGAATGTGTGTGAAATTTTCAAGGAAGCTTGCCTGGACACTAACTCAAAAACTTTGATGTAATATTTATTATCTTGAAGTCTGTGTACCTTACTTTGCTCCAAGTTAAAGGCGTAAAAGGAGCCATGATAATTCAGAACCTGGAAAAAAAGGAATGACTCAAACTCTGGGACTGGTAGCAAAAACAAAACAACTGTTTATATAATTTGGATCAGATAGGCCAGATCAGTTGTGAAGGAGAGAGTTCACATATTTCTTTAAACTGCACATATTCGGATGTTGAGACTTCAGTGGCTCTTGCTGGAAGGTAGCGTTTACCCTCAGTTTTCAATTTAGCTTAAAAAAGCTCAGCACTCCTTCACACGCAAACAAAGCACACGTCCTGTTGGCACCGGTGAACACCGCCAACTAGAACACCCCACATAGGTTACATATCAGGGGCAGTATGCAGAGGAAGAAGCAGGATAATAACAAGTGTGAGACAGGAAATCCGACTATTTGAGTGGAGGCTAATGAATACTCAGGGAACAAAAAGACAAGAGCCGCTGCCCAATCACACTTTTAGTATATAAGTAATAACTTTTAGTATTAAAGTAATATATATATATATTTGTGTGTGTGTCGTGGATGTTTTGTGTGGAATTCCCCAGTAGAAAACTGTTGGACTTGTTTGTATGCTTTTCTTTCTCTGAGGCCAGTTAAAAATTAACATGACATGAGGTTACATGGGCCTCTGTCACAATATATTGGTATGCTACACCAGAGATTTTACAGAGAAATGCACCCACTGGGGTTTCTTGGCAGTTGGTTGATTAGTGTTACATAAACAGGCCCCTCATGAACCTCACGCCCCCCTGATTCTGCTCTGTGAAGGGTCTCTGAACTGAAAATCAGAACTTTGGAAAATTACATTTTTTACATGCTTTTGGTAGCTCAATAAGAATGCCTTAAGGCAAAAAATAATCTCCACTATGTGACACTGCATAGTGATCCCACCCCAGGTAGTGATGTGTGTGTATCCAATGTGAGGAGGTGAAAAACATATCCCCATATGTCCACAGTAAATGTGCACACATGCAGGCCCATGCCGATACACAAACACACACTCACATACTTACATACTTTACATACTTATTCACATACACAACCATAACCTACAGTGTTATAAGAGACCAATGCCCTGGCAATTAGGCAAGCAATCATACAAAATACAGCAGCCATAATTGTAGTTTAGACTTAATTCAGTGAGCCCTTTTATCCAGATTCCATCACTAAATAAACACTTAATGTTTTCTTAACCCTCTCCTACACAACACAGCCTGTGGCATGAGCAATTCACCACAAAATATATTGTTTAATTTCCTCTGCAGGTTTTTAAACAGCCATGACAGTGGGGTGTTGAATGCTTGCCAGGCTCAGTGGCATCAGGGAGCCCTGGCAGGCCCCACGGGCCTCTGAATAAACCGACCAGAGCAGAGAGAGGCCACCTACTCTCCACTTGGCACACTTGAGGAGTGTATTTGTTGCACCAACAGATTAACTCAGACTCAGGGAATAATGCAAAGATAACACTAATAATAATGTTGGGATAAGCTTGTGAAAAATTCCTTCTCATTCTCTGAAAAACATCTTTATCCCATATTACAGGCACTGAGTTTTGAGATCACAACTTCAGTGTTGGCTTTGGCATTGTAGAGTTAGAACATTTTTTAAGGTATGTCCAAATTCAAAGTCGGTATCATAAAATATGATGCAATCTAACTTAATTACATAAACAGAGGCTGTGAAGTCAGAGAAATGATAAACTATAGATCCACTCCTACTGCGCTTGAATGCTGCAAACATGTATGGGTGATGTTATTTTTATGTTTTTTACTCCTGTGGTAGCCTAGTCTATTAAATGACCACTACAGTATATCATAGCCCACACATAGATGTGGTGACAATTCAGAACACTAAATGCTACCCAGGAGATGTTCCCAGTGCCAGAAAAAAGATATGATTTACAAGACATGCAGCCTTTAACTGCCTCAGTTTAACTTCCTACAGACTTTTAGATCACTGTAATGTATTTTCTGCAGGTCTCGTTAGCTAATTTAATACAGCCAATATAAGTTTTTAAACCGGAGTGTGAGGAAAATGACTGGGGGTTGTGTTTTTGTTTCATTTATGACAGTATATCATAGCCCTACCTATTGAACTTACCTATCGGTAAAGCGAGAAAGAAGGGAAGCCAACAAAGCGTAAACATGCCGACCACAACTCCCAAAGTTTTTGCTGCTTTCTTCTCCGGGAGAATTTCAGAAGTTTTACTGTGAGGGAACTTCTGGCTTGGTGCGCGCGGCCCTTGCCGGTGCTTGAACTGCCGGGCTCCTCCTGCACCTGAGAACCCTTGTGGATCCTGAGGGTCAGCTCTCCCGAGTTCATCCTCTCGCGCATCACACCGGCTTCCAGGTTCTTTGTGGTCCGTTTGGCGACTATGTACACTCTGCAGTACATAACCAAAATCACGATGAGAGGGATGTAGAAGGAGCCGAGGGAGGAAAAGAGCGCGTAAAACGGCTCCTCTGTGATGGGGCACACCGTGTCGTCCGGCGACGGCGGCTGCTTCCACCCGAGCAAAGGTCCGATGGAGATGACCACCGACAGCACCCACACCCCGAGCATGGCCAGCAGAGCACGCTTCTCCGTCACGATGCCCGGGTACTGAAGCGGGTAGCTCACTCCGATGTAGCGGTCGATGGATATTACGCACAGGCTCATGATGGATGCGGTGCAGCACAGCACATCCACCGCCGCCCAAATGTCACAGAATATCCTGCCGAACACCCAATAGTCTAAGATCTCCAGAGTGGCGGACACCGGCAGCACCGTGGTGCCCAGCAGCAGGTCGGCGATGGCCAGGTTGATGATGAAGTAGTGTGTCGGTGTCCGCAGGTGCCTGTTGCACATCACCGAGAGGATGACGAGGATATTGCCCGCGATGGCGAACACGATGAAAGCCCCGAGCACCAGGGCGAGCGGGATGGCTCGGTTGAGGTCCACCTCCGTGTGGTTCCCCCCAGAGCCGTTGGCGAAGCTGACCGGGGAAGACGCGCCCGGAGTCCCGCCGAGTTCCTCCGAGGAACCATTTTTCCACAAGTTTGTGACATTGTCACTGCTCAGATTCATTTTGACTAAAGAGGTCCTCCATAGCAGGCTTCAGATCACTTGTAACTGCAACTCACGAAAGAGCGTTACTAAACATAAAAGCGGTCTAAATGTCCCAAGTCTGCATGGTTTACCTGCGTGTTTGCAATTTTGTTCCCAGATCACTGCTGAGATGTTTTCATCAGAGAAACCCGTTCCTTGTGCAGCCGAACAGTGCCAATGCAGTCCTCCCTCAGGGATCTCCTGCCTCCTCTGCACCACACACAGCTCCCCCATGTACTGACCAAACACAGGCTGCCTAAACACGAGCCTATGAAGCGTGCATGCCGCATCATTACATGAAAACCCTTGACTCCACATAAAACACATAATATACTGTATATTTGCATCATTTTAAGCAACTGTACGGGATGGAATAGCGCGTTTTAAGTGCTTCTTTGTTGTCTTGGATTTGTTTTTTTCTCACTGTGGGAGGGTGCTTTACTGGACAATTAAGCAAGACTTTTGTGCCAAACTTTGTTGTCAGCTTTTAGTATGAAGTTCCTTTAAAGGGCACTCAATGCTTTGATTGCAGTGGAAAAAGATCATTTATAATATAAAAACGTGACTCAAGTGTTTGAGCATATGGGCCTTTGTCTCAGTATAAATAACAATCGAAATACGATCTAGCTACTCAGTTTCCATCTATGTGTATGTGCTCCTGGAAAATGAATGTGGATGCTCCTGCAGGCAATATAAAAAAGGTTAAGCCTTTATTGATTAAGTGCAAAAGTAGATAACAAAATCACAAATACCATCTGCTATAGACTAATAGGTAGGTAGGTCTATTTCTCTGAAATAGTTTCCTATTTTGGTCAAAATCAGGAGTTCCTATAACCTCACTTTGAATCTGAGCTCAGTTAGTGAGGAGTGACTGATTTAATGGGCTGAGGTCAGACAAGCACATTCCTAAAACTTAGGTTCCTTACTTAGGTTGTTTAAGAGCTTTTCTCCTTATGATGCATTTGCTGAGGACAGATGTTCTGACTAACCTGTTAGAACTTTATGATTCAATGTAAAACCAAAATTCCTACAACACTTTACAGCTACAGTGAAGGTGTTTTTTACTCATCCATCAGATTTTATAGTATTAATCTGCATTGACTTTATTGTCTTTCTCCCAGGAATATTTATAGCTTCAGGTTCATTTTGAACCATATTAGCCTATCAAGGTGTTCTGGGATGTCGAATTTGAATTAAAGGTGCCAATTTTTACTTGCATTTTCTAAAATATGTTAGGTCTATATGTGTCTGTGTTATGTCGTGAATGTGAAAATGAACTGCTGCCTCCTCTGTCAGCTCTAGCCACTTAAAAGAAATAAGCGGAGAAATCAAGCCAATTACAAAAGCTGGTCAGTCTGATGTCATGTTGCCTGAGCTTATTACTGTTTATGAGCTTGCCCAGTTGCTGGGTAAAGGATGCTGATAGCCAGGCTCTCATTGGCTAGCTGTTAGCCAATCAGAGTCAAGCAGCTAGCTCGTTGAATATAGAGGATGCAGAGGATAACTCAACAACCACTTTGACACCTGAATATGAATGAGAACTGGCACAAATTGAGCTGAGTCTTCTTGCAGGCTTTCTATACCACGCTAGAATGGCTTGAAACAAGTTAACCAAGGCATTGTTTCCACAAAATATGTTACACAGTCCATGGCAGAACTTCAGACATTACCACAAAGTAATGAAATGCGTGTGGCAGGGCACCTTTAATGTCATCATGTTTAGCCTGTTTATGTTCAATAGGCTAGGCCAGCGGTTTTCAACATGTGAGGCACCTCCCCTGGGGGGCGCCAAAGATCCACAGGGGAGGAGCGACACATGCAAAAAAAAATATAACTGTATGCAGCTCGATTGATATCGGCAATTGTGCGTGCATGTATTAACTTTAAAATGTATTGTTTCCTTGTCCCAAGTCAACAGAAGCCAGCATTAAAGGAGGAGAAAGGACCCAGCAAAAAGCGCAGGAAATATGATCCTTCTAGGCTATTACATTTTCAGTCTTAATAGCAATTTTATTGGGTGGAAGATGTTTCTTTTTATCAATGAAAACGTTTGTCTTTACTCTATTTCTTACTATTTCTTTACTTTTCCCTTCTTTCAGGAAACTCACTTTAACCATTCAACTGCTGTTACTGCTGCTCATCAAGTTCAGTTTGTGACTCTTCCATAGGCCTACTTGTTTCATGGAAACAGGAGAAACAAAAAATATGTACAGTGGTGTGAAAAAGTGTTTGCCCCCTTCCTCATTTCCTGTTCCTTTGCATGTTTGTCACACTTAAGTGTTTTGGAACATCAAACCAATTTAAACAATAGTCAAGGACAACACAAGTAAACACAAAATGCAATTTGTAAATGAAGGTGTTTATTATTAAAGGTGAAAAAAAATCCAAACCATCATGGCCCTGTGTGAAAAAGTGATTGCCCCCTAAACCTAATAACTGGTTGGGCCACCCTTAGCAGCAACAACTGCAACCAAGCGTTTGCGATAATGTGCAATGAGGCTTTTACAGTGTCCTGGAGGAATTTTGGCCCACTCATCTTTGCAGAATTGTCCTAATTCAGTTACATTAGAGGGTTTTCGAGCATGAACGGCCTTTTTAAGGTCATACCACAACATCTCAATAGGATTCAGGTCAGGACTTTGGCTAGGCCACTCCAAAGTCTTCATTTTGTTTTTCTTCAGCCATTCAGTGGTGGACTTGCTGGTGTGTTTAGGATCATTGTCCTGCTGCAGAACCCAAGTTCGTTTCAGCTTGAGTACACGAACAGATGGTCGGACATTCTCCTTCAGGATCTCTTGGTAGACAGCAGAATTCATAGTTCCTTTTATCACGGCAAGTCTTCCAGGTCCTGAAGCAGCAAAACAGCCCCAGACCATCACACTACCACCACCATATTTTACTGTTGGTATAATGTTCTTTTTATGAAATGCAGTGTTCCTTCTACGCCAGATATACTTTGACACACACCTTCCAAAGAGTTCCACTTTTGTCTCATCGGTCCACAGAATGTTGTCCCAAAAGTCTTGGGGATCATCAAGATGTGTTGTGGAGAAATTGAGACGAGCTTTGATGTTCTTTTTGCTCAGCAGTGGTTTTCTCCTTGGAACTCTGCCATGCAGGCCATTTTTGCCCAGTCTTTTCCTGATGGTGGAGGCATGAACGCTGACCTTAACTGAGGCAAGTGAGGCCTGCAGTTCTTTGGACGTTGTTGTGGGGTCTTTTGTGACCTCTTGGATGAGTCGTCGCTGCGCTCTTGGGGTAATTTTGGGCGGCCGGCCACTCCTGGGAAGGTTCACCACTGTTCCATGTCTTCGCCATTTGTGGATAATGGCTCTCACTGTGGTTCGCTGGATTCCCAAAGCTTTGGAAATGGCTTTATAATCCTTTCCAGACTGATAGATCTCAATTACTTTCTTTCTCAATTGTTCCTGAATTTCTTTGGGTCTCAGCATGATGTGTAGCTTTTAAGGATCTTCTGGTGGACCTTACTGTGTCAAGCAGCTCCTATTTAAGTGATGCCTTGATTGTGAACAGGTGTGGCAATAATCAGGCCTGGGTGTAGCTAGAGAAATTGAACTCAGGTGTGGACAACCACAGTTAAAGTATGTTTTAACATGGGGGGCAATCACTTTTTCACACAGGGCCATGATGGTTTGGACACCTTCATTTACAAATTGCATTTTGTGTTTACTTGTGTTGTCCTTGACTATTGTTTAAATTGGTTTGATGTTCCAAAACACTTAAGTGTGACAAACATGCAAAGGAACAGGAAATGAGGAAGGGGGCAAACACTTTTTCACACCACTGTATATGTATATAGTCTACAGTTTAACAAATATAACTCATTCTAAGAGTACCCTGTATTTTTACAGTGTGGGGCAGCATTCCTTCAGAGAGGATTATGCATTAGATGTAGGCCAACATGCAGTCTTTCAACCCTTCAACAGACACTCGAGTACTCTGGTATTATGAGCATCTTTCTTGTGAAGATTAATCACCTGGAATTATATCATCTCATATCTAAGACAGCGTGCTGGGATGAAGTGCATTTCACTGCCCATTTCACTTAATTGAATACACTGAGCCCTTACGTAACATAAAACTTCTGCTGCTTAGTGTGCTGCCAAGTTCTTCGGTTGAGAGAGAAGTTTTCGCTGGACTGCAACAGGAGCGTCCCCCGTCTTTCAGTGTGCCTTAGTGGTGAGGATTTTCCTTAAGTTGAAGAGGATAAAATTTTCTTCTTGGCAGGGCAAACAATATAAATCTTGAATTACATAAGACATGGGGCAATTTGATTTATTTTTAAAGACATGGCTCCTAGTTTTGGGCAGTAATTTGTCATTTCAATCCATTTAACATTAATCAAATGAGATTAATAAGGAAGGAGATGTTTTGTCTAGACTTCAGATAAAGATATTTCCATGTTTAGAATAGTTTATGTCAAAGATTAATTTATTCTGGTAAACTATATATATTTTTTTTAAGGGTTTCTGTCAAACTCTGGGAACTGAAGGAGGTTTCCAGTTTGACGTGGCTCATTGTAGTGTAAAACAATAGTTTCAATAGGTTCAATGCTCTTGGTTGGATAATTTTATTCTGCTGTGAAGAGTTAAGAGGTGAGGGCTTAGATTCTCTCTTTGACCTAAGTAAAAGTACAGATGAATTGTATGTATGCATATATGAAATGTAGGCCTACAACATTTCTGACCGCACATGAAGGCAGCTGAGAGAGAAAGAGAAAGAGGCGAGAGTTGAAGTGACTTTACTTTGTTGTTGCAGGACACAGTCACCTATTGTTACACAAACTCCTGGGCAGTTCAGTGCTTGTTATTGCTCATTTTTTACCTTCATAGTGTTTAAAACGTTTTTGTGGCAGCGATAGCCAGTGATGTCTTCTGTTTTCTGTTACGTTACCGGGACTCTCACGCCACGACACGGACGAGTCTGTGAGGTTGTGTTGCTTTTCTCCAAGAGTTGAATTGGGCTCTTGTTGCTGCAGGCATTCAAAATAAATGGAAATACCTGACTATCTTGACGAGTGATGACCGACAGCTAGCCAATGCCTCACTACAGCAATAGCGGTAACGGTCATACAATGTTTACCTTTATCAAATTGCCTGAAAACGACACTAGGCTGCTACAGTATAACCATACTCCATACTCTACAAACACCAGGCTGCTCACTTGTAACTCAACATTTCTCCATGGCTGAGATGAACGTTATAGCGTTGCATAAATTAGCCAGCAGCTAGCGAATATTTAACATTAGCAGCATAATACTGACAAAACACCACAGTGACTTTCAGCCTGCATGCACGTTCTTAGAATATTCCAATCCCAAAATTGAAAATCGCATACCCACCCACCGAGCGAATACTGGAATATTCGGATTCATACCTTGAGGCAAATAAGTCTTGAAGCGGTTCACCATCAGCATTTATATAACACAAAATTTTAGGGCAAAACTCCTCTTACAGTTGTTGTGATGTTTTTATCCCATCGATGGGCAGGCAGATAGATGCCAGCTGGTAGTGAAGCCCACACACAGACCTAATCTATAGCGGCCCACCTGAATGAGTGGGCTCCTGCTGCCTGGTCGTATAGTCTCTCCCACACCATATATGGATGATGTTGTGTAATATCCTGATATCCAAAAATTACTTTTTGTTGTATAACTGTTCTTTTGGGATTAGTAATGTGATTTCGGAAGCACCATAAATAGACTCAAGGAGCCAAGATACAAAGATAGAAAGCACGATAAGTGCGTCCAGTTTTGCCAGTTGTGTCACTTTTTTCTTTTAAGCATTTGTCTCAGAGTGAAATTTTGGCCCTTTTTAAAGTCATAAATAGCGGTATACACTGTGTCATGAAAGGATTGAACTAGTACACTGTATCCATCACTCAGAGCAAGTTTGAGTTCAGCTAATGTCTGTAAAAAATAACCCTTATGCGTGTACTTGCAATAATGTGAGAACAAATCTTTCATCAGAAACGTTAATACCTTTTTATGCAGCAATTACTTAACTTTTGCTCATTCCCTAAAAGACTGCAGTAAAACTATTAACTGAACTACAAGGTGTTTGTAGCTTATAGTAACATATTTTGGTGACCTTCATCTGTATTAAGGTATGTCCTAAAAAGAAAAAGTCCTGAATTCAAGAGAAACAATCTTGAAATTTGACGTGTATTGCTTTGCTTATCACCAATTCCTTTTAGCTCTCCCGTCTTATCTACAGAACTGGTGAGTTGAATTTTGGTGGGAGGGATGGATGGATTGATGGATACAAAAGTGAGAAAAAAAGAACAGAGCTGAGCTAAAAGGCCAAAAGGAAAGGTCCAATGAAGTCCCCATTAGGTGAAACCATTAGAACACTCAATCACAAATAGAGCATCACACCCACTGTCTGACCCCCTGTCCGTTAGTCTGGGCTGTGGAAAGATCACCTAGATGTTGCACTGTTTTCTGTTATTGACTCTGCTCACCTCTAGGGATGGGGCTCGAGATCTGGTTCTATTAAGGACTCGGTTCCAAAATTTCTCAAAACCCGAAAATCAACAAGGTCCAAGCTTATCACTACTGCTAATGAGGCTAGTTGATCATGTAAAGCTATGTCTAAAAATAGATACGTGCGCATACGTGCGCAAACCGGAAAAATGATTAACGAATACAGCGTCTGCGTAAAGCCCATAGGGTAAGACTAGCCTCCCCACCTCAAATCATTCAAAACATAGTCGGACTGGCTACAGAGAGCACCGCACTGTGGGGCTCTTAATCAGCTCGTTAAAACAGAGACAGAACAAATCAAACTGTCACAAAATCACAGTTTTTGCAATAACAGTTCTGTCGTCTTGTCTCTCCAACAAATAATAGCAAAGTATCAATAATGGTATTGATTTAAGACCTTGGATTGTTAAGCAGCCTCAAATGGTATAAATCTATTCACCGCCCGGGACAGAGGGCAAACAAAAAATTAGTGGTATCTTTGAAGCATGTAGGTGGCAAGCTGGAAGCTGGATTGGAGCTAATGAATAGCTTTGTTGTGGCTATCACTTTTACTGCATAAGTCCTAGACTGAACAAAAACATTTCTTTCTGTCATTATACATCTTCCCTTCCTTGGGAAAACCAAGGAAGATCCCATCTGGTTTCCATCAAAGGGGCAGAGGATTCACACCTCAGCTCATGGATGTGACAGGCATAGCCACATGGTAGCACATTTCCAAATAAACACAATATAGAAACCAGACCTGGCCCAGCAGAAGCTGAGTTCATATTTCTGTTTCCCTGACAACAGACATCCAGAGCTGCTGCTGAATGTTTCCTATTTTGCACAACATCAAATATTTTTAACCAGAATTGCACCCATCTGTCCAAGTCTCCACAGATTGTCACTTGAAATGGGAAGTGAACTTAAAGTGTCCTTTGGGACTTTTCTGGGAATAAATTTGACAGGCAGTGAATGATAATAATGGTAACATCTTGGAAAATTTAGAAAAACTTGAGTAGTTGGGGACCGTTCAGTATTTATGGAATTGACCACCGGAGGAAAAAATGGGAGGTTCATGTCTTTTTATTCTTTGTTGGAGGGAGGGTCACCCAACGTTTTTTAGTCTAGGGGGGAGGGTCACCCTACTTTTGTATTCATAAAAACGGCAACATTTCAAAGTGGCTTGCTCATTTAAAATTCAACATTGCAGTTGGTGCTAAGTGGAGCGCTATATGTCAGTTAAACCTCTCATCTCCAATCCTATCTGTATTTGTGAGAAGTGGCACTGTCCTGAGTTGAAAGATAGCCTACTTTATGGCTTTACTATGGACTTAATAGGAGTGTGTGTTTGTGTCGGCCGCTGTCCATTTTCTAAGCTTCTGAAATGCATTTAATTTTTTGACTAGCCTACCCTTTTTTTTTAAAAGGGCGTGCGCCCTTACGAGCGCCTACAGAGGAAAACATGAATCGTGCCTATGATAGAAAAAGACTGACAGATCTAACATACATGTTATAATTTATTTACAAGACTGTCAAAGGCAGACGGGTATCTTTCTCCCCTGTCAGACACTCTCCCTCTCCTCTGCCTGCTTCATGGCCGGCGTGTGTGAGTGATAGCCCAGTTAACGAGATTGAGCCAGCAATCTCTTGTGGAGCTTTAGAACTTCGTAAAACCACAGGTTCTAGTTAATCTTAAAATGGATTTGTGTGTTGATCAGGGAAAATAACGCCTCTTGTCCGCGAGTCTCCTGATAGAGCTCCAGCTTACAGCAGCTTTTGTTAAGGTGGACAGGATTGATTGACACTGATTAGGGGGCCCGCCCACATTGACAGAACTTATTATCCAGTGTGCTTTGTTGAATGGTCTCAATGTTTTATTTTTTTTATTTCATGTGAATACTAGTTTACTAGAGGAGTAACTTAGTATTTGAAGTAATGCAGGAAGTGTGCATTTTAGTTTCCATGCTTAATGTGTTTCCTCAACAATGTTATTGAGTAAATCTACTAAATTGGCCACCATTATAGTGAAGTGTGATGTGTAATATGAGAAAGCAAAGGTTAAATCTTGTATATCATCATTGTAAAAAACTGTCTGTCAGTACATCGTTGCCAAGCACAAACCAGTACAGAAGGCATCAATAAATTGTTGGGGAGGGTCTTGCATTTTTTAGATAGAAAGGAATACAGGAATTTATTTTACCTTATTACTTCGGTAGCCTATCTTTGAATTAAAAAAAGAAATTCTACAAAGGGAGGGAAAAAGATCGATAAAGAATTCTCAAAGAAGGCTGGCTTGTGAGACCCCAAGGTATTTAAACTCCTTCACTTAAGTAAGGACTCATTCCCTACCTGAAGAAGGCCGTACATCGGTTGCCTGCTGAGAACCATGGCCTCAGATTTAGAGGAGCTGATCCTCATCCCAGCCGCTTCACACTCTGCTGCGAACCGTTCCAGTGAATGCTGAAGGTCACAGGTCGATGATGCCATCAGGACCACATCATCCGCAAAAAGCAGCGATGAGATCCCCAGCCCACCAAACTGCAACCCCTCCCCACCTTGACTATGCCTCGAAATCCTGTCCATAAATATTACAAACAGGATTGGTGACAAAGTGCAGCCTGGCGGAGGCCAACCCTCACCTAGAACGAGTCCGACTTACTGCCGAGAACCCGGACACAGCTCTCGCTCTGGTCATACAGAGATTGGATGGCCCTGAGAAGTGACCCCATCACCCCATACTCCTGCAGCACATACCACAGTGTCTCCCGGGGGACCCGGTCATACGCCTTCTGCAGATCCACAAAACACATGTAGACTGGTTGGGCATACTCCCTCCAAGATCCTTGCGAGAGTGAAGATCTGGTCCGTTGTTCCACGACCAGGATGGAATACGCAATGTTTCTTTCAATCCGAGGTTCGCCTATTGGCCGAACCCTCCTTTCCAGCACCTTGGAGTAGACTTTACCAGGGAGGCTGAGAAGTGTGATAACCCTGTAATTGGCACACCCCCTCTGGTCCCCCTTTTTGAAAAGGGGAACCACCAACCCGGTCTGCCTTTCCTTAGGCAGTGTCCCAGACATCCACGCAATTTTAAAGAGGCGTGTCAGCCAAGACAGCCCCTCCACACCCAGAGCTTTCAACATTTCTGGATCTCCTCCATCCCTGGGGCTTTGCCACTGTGGAGTTGCTTGACTACCTCAACGACTTCCACCAGGTTAATTGACGACATTCCCCCATCATCCTCCAACTATGCCGCTACCACAGAGGACGTGTCAGCTCCTTCCACCGCCCTATTACTTCCTCAGTTGAGGTCAACAATGTCCTATCCTTACTGTACACAGCTTGGATGGTTCTCTGCTTCCCCCTCCTGAGGTGGCAAACTGTTTTTCAGAAGCACCTTGGTGCCGACGGAAAGTCCTTCTTCATGCTTTCCCCAAACTTCTCCCACACCCACTGCTTTGCCTCTTTCACGGCAGAGGCTGCAGCCCTTGGGGCCCGTCTGTACCTTGCAACTGCCTCCGGAGTCCTCCGGGATAACACACTAAAGACCCTAAGACCACAGCTCCCCGCTTCAGCAATGGAAACTTTGAACATTGTCCACTGTTTCAATGCCCCCAGCCTCCACAGGGATATATGAAAAGCTCTGCCGGACGTGTGAGTTGAAAGTCCGTCGGACAGGGGCCTCCTCCAGACGTTCCCAATTTACCCGCACTACCCGTTAGGGCTTACCAGGTCTGTCCAGAGTCTTCCCCCACCCTCTGACTCAACTCAATACCAGATGGTGATCGGTTGACAGCTCCGCCCCTCTCTTCACCCAAGTGTCCAAAACATACGGCCTCAAATCAGATGAAACGATTATAAAATCGATCATTGACCTTTGGCCTAGGGTGCTCTGGTACCACGTACACTTATGATCATTCCTATGTTTGAACATGGTGTTTGTTATAGACAATCCATGACTAGCACAGAAGTCCAACAACAGACAACCTGGTTTAGATCAGGGAGGCCGTTCCTCCATCATCACCCACATGTGCGTTGAAGTTCCCCAGCAGAACTATGGAGTACCCTACTGTAACCCCATACAGGACTCCATTCAAGGTCTGCAAGAAGGCCGAATACTCCGAACTTTTGTTTGGTGCTTATGCACAAACAGTCAGAGTTTTCTCTCCCATCACCTGCAGGCGTAGGGAGGTGACCCTCTCGTCCACTGGGGTAAACCCCAACGCAGCGGCGCTCAGCCGGGGGCTTGTGAGTTTCCCCACACCCGCCTGGCGCCTCACACCCTGGGCAACTCTGGAGTAGGACAGAGGCCAACCCCAATCCAGGAGTACGGTTCCAGAACCGAGATGTAAGCCCCACCAGATCTAACTGGTAGCACTCCACCTCCCGCACAAGTTCCGGCTCCTTCCCCCACAGAGAGGTGACATTCCACGTCCCCAGAGCCAGCGTCTGCCGCCCGGGTCTGGTCTGTTGAAGCGCCTCACCTTCTCTGCCACACCATGTGGCAGCGCACCCGACCCTATTGGTCCCTCCCACAGGTGGTGGGCCCATGGGCTGGAGAGAGAGGAGCCACGTAGCTGAGCCAGAAGGCAAAGCTTTTATTCTACCAGTCAGTGTTTGTTCCTACCCTCACCTATGGTCATGATGGCTGAGTCATGTCCGAAAAAACAAGCTCTAGGGTATAAGCGGCCGAAATGGGTTTCCTCAAGAGGGTGGCTGGCGTCTCCCTTAGAGATAGGGTGAGAAGCACAATTATCTGAGAGGAGCTCGGAGTAGAGCCGCTGCTCCTTCGCGTCGAAAGGAGCCAGTTGAGGTGGTTCGGACATCTGGTAAGGAGGCCTCCTGGGCGCCTCCTTAGAGAGGTGTTCCAGGCACATCCAGCTGGGAGGAGGCCCTGGGGAATACACAGGACTAGGGGTCTATACTATATCTATATAGCATATATATACTATATCCAACCTGGCCTGGGAATGCCTCGGGATCCCCCTGTCAGAGCTGGTTGATGTGGCTCAGGAAAGGAAAGTTTGGGGTCCCCTGCTGGAGCTGCTGCCCCCGCGAACCGATACCGGATAAGCGGATGAAGATGGATGGATGGATGGCTGGCTTGCCCAGGGCCAGGCCAGCTCAGCTGCGTCTTTCTCCCATCGCAAAACTCCTCTGGTAGCCCCTTAAATAAACAGTTCCAGTCCGTTACAAAACTTTTGGTTATTTTTTTGTGTATTTTGCATTAAACTAAAACTTTAAAAAAAAATATTTTCAAGTGTGCACACATACTTGTCCTCATCTAGCTGCTACAAAATGGATTCTTTCTGACAGCCCACAGCAATGTAGCATTGGACTGATCATTGGATTGCTAAATTGCTGTGGAAGACGCCAAAAGCTTCTCAGCTTAAATGTAGCCGGAGATAAATTGAAACCATTCCCCCCCCCACTCCCACTTATGTCAAACTGCTGTTTTTAGCGGCTTGCTATTTTTTAGATCTGCTCATGCTGCTTTGAAAATGCCCTCTGCTGCAAATGGAAATACCTGCACAGACGTTAGATATTATGTACACAGCTGTGACTACCTATCATTTAATATACTTTACAGTGCGTGCATTACACATTACCTTCCTAGCTCACCTTATCCTGTGTCAAATTAGAATTTGTGTGTGAACAGCAACAAGACAATCTTTTTGAATTTCACACTCCTTATCCAGTTTCTTGGTTTCGTCAGTCGCATTACAGCAGAGTTTAAGGCAGTGAAAAAAGTATTGGTGGTGAGGATAATAATAAATTTGATTTTAAATGTAAGTGTGAGCTCATATCAGCCTTGCTATAATATTGAGTTTAATGGTGTCAGGTTTCTTTCTGTGAATTGACAAATAAGCCATACTCAAACAGGGTTTTTAACAATTTAACAATTCGAAATGTAATTTAATGCAGTAAGGGAAGGCGGCTTTCATATCTGCATTCACTTGACCTCAAAGTCCAGTTCATTTGATTAGTATGAACAGGGCATACCAGTAACTTTGTTCCAAATGAGCACATTTTGCACCCAAGTTGAAAAAGTTAGGAGTGACTTACATAAGGTCACTGGTATTATTGGTATAGCTAATGTGTACAGTAATACAATAGTGTTATGAATACAAAATGTTATGAAGTGTAATTTTATTTTTAAAAATATTTATCAATTATTAGTGAAGTTGAATAGCCTATTTAGTAGTGTAAGGGACTGCCCATATGGTTCAGTATGCATGTGAAGTTTATCTTGGTGTGAAATACAGTCTAACGGTAGGATTCCACACAAGGAAATTTCAGTTTGCTCTCATTGAGACTGAATGGAGACGAAAGCCACCCTCATTGGGCGAGATGAGATCGATTCACCAAGGGGAGCAAAACAAAGTTGACGAAAGTTTAACTTTTATTCAAATGAAGACCACTGGAGAACCAATCAGGTCCGCATGTTTGTATTTAGAGGTGGGAGTTACAAAAAAGTCTGACCAAGATGGCAGAGGTTATCAGTGCTCTATCATGAACATTTTTATATGATTTAAAATGTTTCTACATGAACATTGGTACTTATCTCAACACAAATTGTGATTTATATGACTTAGTCAGGGCACACACACCACTGAATAGACCACTGTATATGTTAGTTTAAACGCTCAAACTTTTCCGCTAGCCGACAAGCTAATCGCTAGCATGTTCGAATATTGGACTTCATTGTAGCCTAGCCAGGCAGCTAGCTAGGCGACTTGTGCATTTGTTTCATTACATGTTTTGATGACAAACATTGACGCTTGTAACAACACAGATTGTTGTTTATATGTCAAACTTAAAAAAATACACCAGTGGAGATGTTAATTTAAACATGATTCAACTCTTCTGTTGCGGTCTTGCCTGTTGTTTCTGCGATCACGCCCCCATAGCAAAATTATTGCTGGCCAAAATTCACGAGGTGATTCACTGTGTGGAACCCTACCGTAACTGCCGCTTTTACGTGAACGAGGCGCAGCGGAGTCCCTGCAGCCGGACAAAGCCACCTCTGCAGCTTGTTTATGGAGGCAGGGCACTGCCGATGAAGCGGTCACAACCATGTTTTTTATGCGTAACGTTACTCATGTACGGCTAACATCGGATGTTAAAACCAACTGTACCAAAAAAAGAACTAGACCACTATTTAACGCGATTAGGAGGTGTTTTCACAGGTTATGAAACTGTCTCAATTTAATTCTAATGCTATCAGATGGTAACACAGGCCGCAGCGCAGACAGCAGTCGGAGTTCCGGCGGTATGTATGTCTATTGAAGCAGTATGCCTTATTATTGCTGGTTATTATGTGTTGATTACATTGTAATGTGAACTTCCTCTGCAAATGCCTTTTTATATGCTTGGCAATAAACTAGAACTTTGAAATCCACAGTAATGTTGACACAGTGACTGTTATCTGTCTGTTTGGATCCGTCCATTTGTTTCTGTCTGTTAGTTGGAGTAGTTTAAAAAATTTGAATCTCATACTTGTGGATCTTGGACCAGAGCAGTACAATTATTTAAGGACAAACATATCCTGGTGGTTACATCATAGCTTTAGGGCGGCTCAACAGTAGGCATCAGTCAGTAAAGAATAATGAAAAGAGTAGAAAATGGATTTCATCAACGCTGCCAGTGTGCCAGATGAGACCAAACACTTTTGGCTGCACAAAAGAGCAGATTAATAGCCTTTCTCTTGCTTGTAAAGAGCCCGGGGCATGATTGAGCTTATCTGGTAGAAGATGACTTAAAACACTATCTTTTAGCTCTGCTTCTCTTTGGTTTTCACTTTGTCTGCCCCCTCATCTCTCACTCCTCCCTCTCTCTTTCTATCGACAATACTGGCCATCCAGGATAAGTTATCATACCTACCCACACAGTCACAATGACTGCTCACACTATTAAATACACCATGCAATGGGACAGTCACCACTACACATTGATATGCTACCTGCCCTGCTGGAAATGCACAACTGGCAAAGAGGTGATTTCTTGCTTTAGTGGCAAAACTGCAAGTCCAGCACTTTTTAAGCACTATTTATATTTGAGTAAAAGGAATCGGAAGCAGTGAAGGTAGAGCCACGTCACTTAAATTTGATAAAGCTTCGGTATGGTTCTTGGCTGACCCCATCAGAAATGCTCGTGGCTGCAGAAATAAGTGTTAGTGCAGGTTGTTTGACAAAGACAAAAACAAGACCAGGGCAGGCGGTGTGTATGCGAGGCTGATGGACCATACTGATGTAGGATAGGAAGGTGTGTTCATCAGAGGGGATTATTGGCCCATGATGCTCGAGGCTGGAAATTGCCTGGCAGGAGCCAAGGCTCTACATAGTGTATATAGTGCTGCTGAGTGGACACTTTGGCAGTGTGGTGAGCCCCAACCATTAGATGATTGCCTCTGAGGTTTTGTGAGGAGAGTAAGACTTGTTATGTTGTCCCCTGAAGGGTCATGATGACGAGGTCTTTGATCCACCACAGCATCCTTGGCTCTTCATAAAACTTTGCATGTTTTCTGGCCAATGCAGGAATAGATACCAGTGTTATGCTGTGGTCTCAGATGAGACGCCTTCAGGTTATAAATGAAATTGCAACATTATTTCTCTATAAAATCAGAGAAAAGAGTTTACAGTCTAAAAACGAGTGAGTGCACCTCCACTGACAGGTTGTTAGCGCCGCAAAGATGTGGTGATTAGCTCTATCAAATAGCACGTTAGTAG
Organism: Percina caprodes; assembly: GCA_013375575.1. Taxonomy (NCBI): domain Eukaryota; kingdom Metazoa; phylum Chordata; class Actinopteri; order Perciformes; family Percidae; genus Percina; species Percina caprodes. Next base: position 703,180 of record JABXJD010000172.1, on the reverse strand, counting down.
CAATCTTTGGCTCTCCATCAACTAAAAAAAATGTATATCGTAGTAATTTTGCTCCACAGACAGGCCTCTGGGCTGTGCATCATCATTTCATTTGAATATCAGCAATTTATTTGAATGCCATTTTATTCCACCTGGAAGTAACTAGCAATTTGTGCTTGGGGAAATGTTCTGCTCATTCTGAAATAAGTGCGTGTGTGTATTTGTGTGTGCCTCCTTGTGTCTTTGGAACTTACAATTGATTGTGTGTGTGTGTGTGTGTGTGTGTGTGTGTCAGAGGAATATTTTGTCAGAACAAATGAAGCCGACAAACAACAGGCTCGATAAATTATAGTGTTCCAGCCTTCTTTGTTCATCTTTCTTTGACATCAAATCTTGAGTGGATGCAATTGAAATCAAAGTTACAAGAATCACAAATTTACATCTATACTATGACTAACAGTTATGCTCAGTTCTGGTGCTTATAATCTGCTTCGGCCTGTGTCTTAACCCATCAAGGAAATTAAAAGGGGAAAACCGGGAAGGGAGACATTTGTGAATGGAAGAATGCTGTATGATTTAAACAATTAAACAATGTTGGCTCTGGTCCTTCAGAGTTAAATTAATTTCTGTCAGTAAAAGCCACTTATTCAAATGATGCACTTAAAGTACATTAAGGGAAAGGTGGCATCAAAGGACTTCAGGTTGAGGAAGGAAGAGAAAGTAACTCACTCTAGGGGAGTTATACTGCATAAGACACATTATGGATTACTGACATTTATGATGGGATTGTTTTCATTTTGAGCCACACTAGCAACAAGGTTGTGGGGAATTTAAAACCAGCGTTGCATATTTGAAAAATTCTCTGTTATCGTGGACACGTGAGAACCATTATCGTCAATCAATAACACGTTGAGCATCATATAACTCAGGCTTAGTTCAAAATAGTGGGTTTATATAAAACTGCAATGATATAAAAAACAAAACAACAAATACCAGAAGAGCTAAAAGAGAACAAGAATCGTGGAAAACAGCAAACCATATCAGTGCAAACGGTTACAGGTTGATGGTGGACATTTATTAAGTAGAGTCATTAAGAGAGGGTCCAACGATGTATTACAGTTTTAGATCATTTTGCAAGAGATTTAAATGAGGCTGCTACACTAGGACTGAAAACAGTCTTTCAGAGTTCAGTTGTGGCTCATGCTACCTGAAGAGGACCAGGGTTCCAATGCAACGTAGATGTATTACATGATGGAGAATTCTCCAACTTGGAGTCTCATTTGTAAACTGTGAAAAGGATCCTTACTAAAAGTGTACGTACGTTCAAAAGGCAAACATGCCGTACGCCGAAAAACATTCAGATTCATAAAACCGTGTGCACAGATCTGTGAGCAATGTTTCCTTTATAAATCACAGATTACCCACAAGTGTGCGTACATGAATCAGCCTCTTATCCTGCCCTGTAAACGCCCATTTTTAAACCATAAATAAACAGTGCAAAGCACCTTGGAATGCTGGTAAGCATGTTAATGACCCTGACAGTTGTTCTTTCGTGACCCCAAATCATGACGACTGGCGGAGATAAAGCAAAAAAAACCTCTCAGATGCTCGGGAATTGCTGCAAATGGAATTAAAACTTTAGTCTGTTCTCGCGTAGTTTTGTTTAAAACAATTTGTGATTGTTAACACCTTGCCAAAAGTACAGCATCAACTATATTCCCACCCAGAGCTACAAGTTGACGAAAGTGTAAAAGGCACACACACTTTTCTTCATGCAGGTTTTGTCACCAACCATATTAAAGTTCGGACCGATAACGAGGACATTAGGTGTAATGATTGTGCGAGAGCTTAATGGCTGTATTTTCAGACTTTGACATTTGATTATTTACACTGTGTTCTGCCGTTATCTAATGGTAGGGTATTTGATGCTATTATGTATTCCATGGAGCGTGGCGGACTGCACATTCTCCCCTCAAGTTAACTTTTTGAAAATCACAACCTTTGCATTGGGAGTACGCTAGGGCTGCACACTTAATCAAATTTTAATCATCATGATCACGATTTTGACTTCCCACGATCAAATTAGCGTGATTGAGCAATCTTTTTTTTTTTTTTTAAATGCGTCATTTCATTGAACGCTATGGTTTTTTTTTGCAAAGCCCATCAACCGCTCCGTAAACCACAGTCTGACCATGAGCCAGTCAGTTGTTCCCTGCACCGCGCAGCTTAGTTTCTAGATGTAGACAGTCACAGAGGATAGAGTAACTTGAGGAAAATTCCACAGATAGCAGTCGGTTACGTCGGTCTCAAGGTTTACCAGTTTACCAGTAAACGCAACATTTTGTCCCGTCTGTGTTGTTTTTCAGACAACAGCAGTGACCAGTGCTAGTTAGTGTCTGTCGGCTCAAGGACGCGAGTAATATTTTTCATCTTGGTTGGTAATAGCGTGTGAGACGGAGCCTGCTGGACCTGCAAGAGATGTGACCCATGGCCAGAATATCATAGTTCATAAAAATGCAACGCAGTGCCGATATAGACATTTCATACACATGACGTGTGTAACTCCGTTGACCCGCCATTCGACCGTGCTGGACCCATTCATAATGAGTCAGCTGTCTCTCTGTGAGTAGCATCCATCGCATCCTCTCTCTCCCTAGCTCTTTTAATCAGTTATTGTTGAAAACAAGTGAAGGAGCTTTCTCAGAGATACATTGAAAAAATATATCCTACGCTATTTCATATAGCTAATGTGCAGCTGTATGTCTATACAACTTCAACATAAGAAGAATGTAGCATAATATGGATGTGAAAGCAGTTATAAATAGCTTATGTGACAGTAAAATATGTTTTGGTTAAAATCAACAAATAATCGTGATAATTAATTGTGATCACAATATTGATCAAAATAATCGTAATTATCATTTTGGCCATAATCGTGCAGCCCTAGCATACGGCACGTTTTATAAATAAGACCCCTGGGCTTTAAAGATCTACAGATACCAGTGATTTATTACGAGAGACCAACCAACCTTATCAAAGAGGGCTGTAGTCAAGACCACCTTTGTCGAGTCCAAGACCAGGACTAGTCGAGTCCAAGTCAAGACCGAGCCCAAAGAGGTTTGAGTCCGAGTCAAGACAGAGTCCAGAGAGGTCCAAGACCGAGTGCAGGACAGAATAAAAGGTCTTATGCATGACAGTATCAAGACAATCAATTTGGGTTATTTGTTGATATAAAAGCAAAAACGGTGTCAGAACACCCAAGATTTGAGTATAGCCATTCCCCTGATATCATATGGTGATAACTCATAATAGCTACATAGACAATACTGCTACAGTAGGTACTGAGGATTTGAGCAATTAAATGACAACATAGCTTCACTCCAGTATTGCAGTGTGTAGCCCTATGGTTGGTTTATGGCTTCCCTAAAAAATATTGTATTCTATTATTTGGACGTGGGTTAATAGGAAATACATGTATTTTCAGAAAACAAAGTTTGGTTAAACAACAATGAACAGAGTGTAATTTAACATATGTTCGTTTTATTTGAGACAAATTGCAGAATTTTAAAATAAATCCATCAGGAAGAAGTTGTTTAGGGAACACACACACACACACACGGCTCGGCAACGTTAGCTAATGTCCGCTAGCATACAAACGGGCTAGCTATAGCCAATTAGCTTTTTTATAACGTAACAAAAACCAACCCATCTCGTAGGAGCAAAGCTTATTTCATGTAATACAATGATGGCTCAAACTAACGCCACAGGTCTTATGTTGACAACGTGGACGCAGATATAGGAAACTCCGAAGGCAGCTGTAATATTTACCTTGCGTTAGTAAGCTAGGCTAACGCTGGTGCACTAACGTTAGCAAACATCGGCGTAGCGTTAGCTAGCTGTCTAAACTTGTAAAAAGCCAAACAATATCCCCACCTGAACTGTGTTTCACTTTCCCTCCAATATTATCATCAACATAATAAAGACACCTGGACTCGGTCAAGACCAAAAGCCATGTTGGGCAAGACCAGTGGCCGAGTCCGAGACAAGTCCGAGTCTAAATATTAGACAAGTCCGAGTCCATTGAAAAACGGTCTCGAGTCCGGACTCGAGTCCTACAGCCCTGGAGGACAGTGGTGAGTATTGGAGCTACAACAGTAATTAACCTCAGGGCTGAGGCCAAAAAAAAAAAAAAGTGTGGCGTTATGACTAAATATCAGCATTGCAGTTTGTGGGTTTTCATTTGACTCTCTGTTTTGGTCCACTGTTTCAAGATAATTATCGGGGTTTGGAATTTTGGCAATGTACTTTTGGCAGCCACATTTTCAGAGTAATTCATCTTTGTTGAATTTGGCTGACTTTGTTGGATTTGGTGACCATTTTGCAACAGTCCGATGTAATAGTTTTTTAATTTCATTTTCTTATCTGAAATACTGTTTCAGGTTTCAAATGGCTGATGATTACAGATAGGCTTTGCTGCAAAAACTCTAATGGATGATTATGCAATGCAAGTCAAGCAACATGCAAAAACAATGTGAACACTTCGGAAATGATATACAAATTGAACTTCCATCATCATTTTAATCATTAATTTTGATCAGTAAGAGCAACACAGGTTACTTTTAAATCCCTCAAGAAAGATTAGTCCCCCTTTTTTTTTTTTGTTCTTATACACGCACAAAAGTGGGAAAAGCATTATCAGTATAAACTTAATTATCAGTATAGACGATCTGTACACAACATATCAGTTTCTGTAGAGAATTGCTTTCTTAGCAAAGTAAGTAGTGAGCAGACCTATTTCTGTTTATTGATCCAAAAGAAGATGAGTCTCATGACCTCAGCTAACGAAAACCTATTGAGTTTTGGTGAAGCGATGGTGAGTCTGCATGCGTCAATGGCTCTCTGTTTCTCAGAACATTCTGTAAAAACTAGTATGTACATCCCTGGACCTTGGGTGCTATACAAGGCCAAACAAACAAGTGTAGCAACTATTCCTTTCGGAAGCAGGCAGGAAGGTTGAGACCATTAAGCAATAACTTGCTGAAACTGTGTATTCGAATCGATTTACTTAAGAGAAGGAACACGTCCTCCTTTGGGTCCAGGTGCACTGAGCTCAACCCACACTCATTTTTTCTTTATATCTGGAAAATTGGTTCATTTTGAGCGGCTAAAATCCCTCAAAGGCTTCCTGTTCTTTTGAAAATGCCTTATATATTTATAAGGAATGTACACATTATAATTAAAACAAAAACAAGATGCTCTGGAATCAATAGGAGGCCTTTCCTTTTCATTATTTTAATCGTTTTTATGTAAAGGACTTTGATTTGCCCTGTTGCTGAAATGTGCTATACAAATAAAGACATAATTTGTAGAAGATAATGAGAGATTTTCTATGGGAAGAGGCTCTGTCTTATTCTATAGGCTTGTGTGGTTAGCCCGGACATCTGACATCAGAAGGGGTCTTTAAAGGTTTCTGATGATATGAACATGGTCCTGGGCTTACTGAGGTCACATGAGGCCCCCTGTATAGAAAGAAAAACTGTCAGTATACAGTATAAAACTTGCTTTTCCTCATTAACATGATTCTTTTCGAAGCCCCTGCTGCCTTCACTGTGTTAAAAAAAAAAAAATCTACAACACAGCTGTGGTTCAGCTTGAGTTGGAAGGTTGTTGCCCCTAAAGCAGTTTTCCATCACATCCCAAGAAGCATAATTGTACTACACTGTACGACTTATTCAGCATGCTGTTGTATTTCTTTCTAACATCATGCTTTTTTCTTTCTTTCTTTCTTTCTTTCTTTCTTTCTTTCTTTCTCTCTCTCGCCATAAGTCCTACATATGTATGAAACAACAAGCATTTTTCAAGTTTCGGTTTCAAGGTATATCACAGTATTTCTTTTTTTGCATGATTGGGCCTTTTTTATGCATTTAAAATGTTTTATTCACAAAACATACACACACACACTTCAAAACTCTGATTATCCATGGACTTGATCTTACAAGCAAACATTTCACATTATACAGCGTAATTTGATCTGTTGCTATTAAAAATATTATAACTGCCTCAATCGTATTAGGGGTCCGACACTGATTTACCCTGATATACAGTACATCATTGAGTTGCATTTTGTTGCATCCACAATTATAAGTGTGTGTGTGTGTGTGTGTGTGTGTGTGTGTGTGTGTGTCTGACTGAATCCCAAGTAGTAAAATACAGGATTTTCCTTTTGATTATCTGGTTGGTAAAGTGAGACTGAATGTTGAGTAAATAACCCTCAGGCAATCTGTATCTTAAGTTTTTTTTTTTTTTTGTCTGTCTGTCAGATGCCTTAATATTACCAAGTTGATTCAGACAAAGTCCCCATTGGTTCACGTTTTGGAAGTGTTATTTGTGGCCTGGATAGGTCTTGCAAAGAGTCTGCGCTGTGTTGTGATGTTCCCTAACTGCCAGCTGGAAGACCTCATCACATCAAGTCTGAGAAGAGAGATGCTTTTCTTGCTGGAGAGGGTTATAACTCCCAAAGGTAGACAGCATATTTATAGGGTCATATGTTTTTGCTGCTATTATAAATCTCAGCTCCCAGGATGAAGTGCATCCTCACAGTGTGGCGATATCCCACAATAGATTATGTGGATGTATTTGCTGCTGTGAGTAATCATGAGCCGAGATGATATTAGAGATGTTTTCGGTTTTGCCTTCAATACCTCCTAAAACGCTGGTATCGGGAAGTACTGGAGTTTGTGTACTGATCCGATACCACGTAATAAAGAAAAATAATGAAAATCTACGTTAAAGTAGTTCATGTTCTTTTTCGGTATCGGGATGCAAAAAAATGGTTTTGGACCATCTCTAGATGATATGTGAGTGATTTGTGGCTGTTCCATCAAACTGATGCAAGTTATCACCCAGTTTGCAAAGTTTACATAATATGCAAAGAAATGTGAACAAACATGTGCAGCATAAAAGTTTGAGTGAGGCATTGTGATAATCTCAGACTCTTTTTGGAGGACTTGCCAAAAGGGGAAAAAGTACATGAGTCAAAATAAACTGTTCGTGGAAGTTTGTAAATAAGTCCCAAAATAAGGCCAAACCGATAGCTCTCTTGACATTGACCATGGCCAAACTGCTGTGAGGAGGGGGATATTTTCATCTTGAGAATTGCTGTGGACCATGAGATCCTCGGGCAGCGAGGAGGACCAGGGACTTAGAATATTTCTGTTGATGAATCGAAAAATAGGTCTGGACCCATTAAAAGCTGCTGACAGCTGAGAAATGGATGGTCAGCGTGTGCTGAATTCCAAATTGTAAGACATGCAGCAAAGTTTCCAAATTCAGCTCCCACTGGAAAGTCATTTCAGGTGCTTCTCCTTGCCAATAATCAAACAGATATCTAAACACTTCTGTTTCATATCATTGATCACGTTTGTGATTTATGCCTCATCCCAGGAGTGAGAGGTGAGGAAAGGTACTTGGGACATGATAAAGTTATTCTCTTTCCCCAATTCATGAGTCGCTCAGGCATTGATATTTGCTCATATAAATCAATGCATGTCCCATTTGTGGACATCATCAGTAGTGTAACCCAATAAAAGCAAATATCAGCTGGGTTTTTGGATTTGAAACTGTGAGCGCAGCACATAAATATTTACTAAAAGCACAGATTCTTCCAAGTTGGGAACACATGGTTACTGTTAGTGCTGGAAATATAGCAGACATGAACAATGACAAATATGTTTGAATATGTATGTTTTATTTATTCAGTGCATCCGCTGTATGTGTGTGGTGCGTGCATGGGTACAGTCTGTGTGTACTACTCGTCCTGAAAATAAATCGTATGATGCATAACCTCCCGTGACACAGCAACTTATCGTTTTCACACAAAGACGTGTGACATTTAAAGCAGTTTAAAGTATGAATACATAATTATTAAATAGCTACCGTTGAAAGCAGAATCAATAAAGAAAAGCACAGTATACTTTTTGCATTCAAATAAATTAAATCACTGCTTGTAAATGTCACCTCATATTTAATTTAATTTTAATTTGTTTATTAACCCCCAGTGGGGAAACAGGCCTGAAATACACACACATGCTCAGGACCTATACATGCACTAATGGAGAGAATGGAGTGAGTGGGCCCTGAGCGGTTGGGGGGGGTACGGTGCCTTGCTCAAGAGCACCTGGCAGTGCCCAGGAGGTCAAGTGGCATCTCTCCAGCCACCAATCCACACTCTGTACTTTTTGGTCCATATGGGGACTTGATGAAGTGACCGTCCGGTTCCCAACCCAACTCCCTACGGACTGAGCTACTGCCACCCCCCATATTCCTTTTAAGGAAAAACATATGATTTGATTATGCCCCTAAAGTTCTTTATGAGCTCCTAAATTTGTATGTTCTGCATTTTGATTTTAACATAAGAATTGATTTGATAACAACTAACCAATCGTTAAAAGACTGATATACTTAGAGAGCTCTGTGGTTGACAGCATGTCTATTATACTGTACTTTTTTAAAAGTCCCTTTGGGCTATTGATGTAGACTAAACAATTAACGTAATTTGCATGACCGGCACCTGATGAGGTCACAAGTTTCAGACATTTTTATTTCCATTACTCCCTCTTTGTTGTGCTGTTCTCTCTCTGTAAGTTGTACCACGCTGCCTTCTTGTCTTTTCTGTTTTCAGTTTCCGCCATTTGGCAGTGCTTATGAAGCTATTTTCTTAATTATCACTGAAAAGGTGCCGTTCAATTTGAGCTCAGGTAATGGATCAATGCCCTGGATGATAGTGATGAGAAATGACTAATTTCAAGGAACATTGGTTTTTGGAGAGCCGGCAGCATGAACTTGAATAACCGGGAATTATAAAACAGTGTGTTAGTGATGAATTTTTGAGTGGAAAAAGGATCAGTCACGTATGGCTTCCTTTTTAAACTTTGTAGAAAAAGTGTTGTAATAATATGAATAAGTGAGACTTTACAATTGATTAATACCACAGGAAATACAATTGACCCAGTCTCAATATGACCCACCAGACAAAGACAAAATAGAAAATTAACGTTACCTGTAAACACTGTTTAGTTTTTAGTAGGGCTGCACAATTAATCGAATTTCGATCACGATTTTGACTTCCCACAATTGAATTTGTGTGATCAAGCGATTTTTAATGCGTCATTTCATAGAACGCTCCGGGTTTTTTTGCATAGCGCATCTACCGCTCCGTAAACCACTGTCTGCTCATGAGCCAGTCAGAGTTGTTCCCTGCACCGCGCAGCTTAGTTTCTAGATGTAGACAGTCACAGAGGACATGGTAACTGGAGGACAATTCAACAGATAGTCGGTTATACGTCGGTCTCTAGGTTTACCAGTTTACCAGTAAATGCAACATTTTGTCCCGTCTGTTATTCAGACAACAGCAGTGACCAGTGCTAGTTAGCTTCTGTTAGCTCTTCTAGGATGCACCGGTGCTAATGTCCTTGCATCCATGGAATGTTGTTTATATGGATATGGTTTAATTTTGCGTTACATGACCCATTTCTTCTGTAAAGCCGTGCCTGTGTTGGATCTCTACTCTCTCTCGTCTTACTCTCTGCGCAGCCCAGCCACACACTGGCGCCGGTCCACACTTCTGACATTTGTCTACAGTTTTAATTGTTAACACAGCTGTATATGAGGATCAAACCTGTATTTGTACCAGTGTTTCTGCGGGTAATTGCTATCGCGGCCACCACCGCGTTATTGAATGCAACTAATTTAAGTTTGTAGAGTAATACCGACACGGAGCCTGCTGGACCTGGGCCAGAGATGTGAACCATGGCCAGAATATCATAGTTCATACTAAATGCAGTGCAGTAACAATACAGACATTCCATACACACAACGTGTGTAACTTCACTGACCCGCCGTTCAACCCGTGCTGGACCCATTCATAATGATCTGCCGTCTCTCTGTGAGTAGCACTCCCTCTCTCTCCCTAACTCTTTTAATCAGTTATTGTTGAAAACAAGTGAAGAAGCTTTCTCAGAGATGCATTTGAAAAATGTAGCTAATTTTCATTAACGTGTGTTGCAGCTGTATGTCTATACAACATACAACTTCAACATAAGAATGTAGCATAATATAGATGTGAAAGCAGTTGTAAATAGCCTATGTGACAATACAATTTGTTTTGGTGAAAATCAACAAATAATCGTGATCACAATATTGATCAAAATAATCGTTTTGTTTTTCTTTTTAGAATCTCACATTACACTTTTAGTCACAAAATGACCACTACGGTCAGAAACATGTGCCAAAATATGAACAATAATGTTGCTGTCAACAGGCTTATCTGCTAATGTTAGCTACCGACTGTTGACTTGAAACCATCCAGCAAATAGACAGTACTGTAGGGAGGTTACCTGAAACCGTGATTTAACGTCATTGCTCATTTTAAACACAGTTTAACAATAAAACATTAAACGAACATTACTAGCTATGTTTTTCATGTTGGTTTTGAGCGGTGTGCATCCCACTAACCTGGAAAACTGTTTTAAAACAGTAGCTAGCTAACATCAATATAGCGTGTCTGAGGAATACAGCGTCTCCTGGAGCAGGGAGGAAAAGGGACTGCAGCATTCGCCAACGTTGGCTTATTGTCTCATCTGCAGTCTGATAAATAGTAAATTCATCAAATTCAGTGTCCACAATGCTATTTCCAATAAAAGGTAGCTGTTGTATTTCACCCGCATGAGTGCGGATTTCATGTCGCGGCTTTTGTTGCAGTTTGTCACTTTGCCTAAGATTAAGTGGCAATTAGCACTCGCTCTGTTGGCGCCGTGCTCTGCCGCCCTTTAATACCCACCAGGTCCGGATTTGTTGCGGAATGGCTGCGGCCATGACTGACAGCTTTACATATAAACACGCGATATAATAGGATGTAGTTTCTACAAACAGAACCACAAAACCTCTGTGTAGTACAGTGGTACAGCCTGCTTGTTGTAGAATTCTCCAAAACCAACCTGTACCCCAAAATGACTTACAGCCCAACCACTTAAATTGCAACTCCACTGTATAGCCCACTACTAAGCTTTATTTACAGTGTATGCTACTTCTACATCAGAGGAAGACATTGTACTACTATAATTACCTGACAGAGAACATTGCCGAATGTGTGTGGGTGGGTCTGGTCTTGTATTATCGTTACCGGATTTTAACACTTGTGGCTTGCTTGACGGATAACGTTGAAGTATGGATTTGATTTTATACAATATAGTGTCTGGCTTATATTTTGATTTTTATCGTTGGCAAATACATTTTCATTGAGTTTCCTCTTAGACACGGAAAAGCCAGCTTTACGTAGTTTTTTTCCCCCAGCCTTACGTATACGTTTTAGGTGTACAGTTAATTAACATCAGGTAGCCTGGTAATGGGCTTATGTTTGTCTTGTTTTAAACCAAGGTAGTAATGTAATAAGTTCTAAGTGGTGAAAGTTAGAGAGGAAAACACACAACGGTTGTCATGTTCTTGTATGCTATCCGCCATGCTCCAGGAAAGTGAAGAAAAGGCAGTTTCGTATAACAAGCATTAAAAAAACTGGAGGTAAAGCTCCCCCCTCCCCTCGCTGCTGTCCAGCCTGCTGCAATCGGCGTGTTGTGTCTGCGTGAGACGCACAGGCGTTAATTTTTTGCTCAACTTTTATTGTTTATTCATATGTTTATTCACATATTCAAGCAAGTGTGAAGTAGATTGAATGAATGGTTCGTGAGATATTTCTAAGGTGTATATACACACACACACACACACACACACACACACAGGCGTCCTGCTTTAGTAGTTAGATGTGTCACCCATCTGCACTGTGTGTGTGTGTAGTGTATACTGGGCCTTGATTACACAGTAGGACCTTTTAATGGCTTCCACATTGCTGAGACTCATTAGTATTTGGAGTCATTTTTAATGCGCAAGGCCCTGCAAACATATTCAAAACATAAATATTCTATATAAGAGAAAAGGACTGTATGATTGTTCATACACACACTTAATATGTCACTCATTTGCCTTTCAGAAATTGGTCAAAAGGAATCGGAGCAAGTTAACTTAATTGCTACCTTCAATATCTACCAGGATCTTCTATTCTAGACCAAACTGTAGTAATAGTTGTAATTTCAGTGTCAGTGTGAGCCAGCAATAATTGCTTCCAGAAAGCAGCCACTGTGGTTGACTGGACTTACCAGACATGGCAGCTGCTGCACTGCGGCTTGTTTGGGTTTTTTCTCCTCTTAGTAACTGTTGGCCGATGGGATCGTAATCTCAGTGTCTTTGGCCTTGATTTGTCAGAGGAGGCACTTATCTTACCACCCTCAACTTTCAACAGTTTTAAGACAATCATAAACATGGCTTGTAGAATTTTTAGGCTGTTTTTATCTGATGCTGTCCACACCAAGACGTACATTTTACAGAGATACTTTACAACACCCTTTAAACCTCTCTGCCTGCTGCTAAAATTATAAAATAAACAACCCCCAAGGGGATATATCAGCTTGGTTTCCCTTAGGAGCAAGATATACTGAAATAGCATCCGGTCCCAAACTACGGAAATTCTTAAGCTTGTTAAGCATCTGTGTTCATGTTTATGAAACAGATTTTTTTTTTAACAGCTCAACGGGGCTGAGAAATCAGAAATGCACCGTTCTGTCTTAACCGCAGTGAGCACAGTAAGCACTATGTTGCTTTCTCTCTGCGACGTGCACAGCTTCACATCACAGAGGAATCATTTGTTTAGCTGTAAAAGATGCTCTTTGGCTGATCTGTGTCTAGAATCGATCTCTCCATGTAGAAACGTCGCTTTAGAGGGGAAGATTACACTTAAACCCCTGTGGACATAACAGATAACCTTTGTTTGACCTCGGATGCTCTCTGGCTCACTATAATGTTTCTTCAGCATGATGCTTAAAGCGATAAGCTCTCCATTGCACAAGCCTTTTTAACCCTTAACCCACAAACATTGTAAGTCTCTCAGGAGTAGGGATGTCACAATTCTCCAAATCCTCGATTCGATTACATTTTCGATTCTAAGGTCACGGTTCGATTTGATTTTAACTTTTTATTTTTTTAAAGCACAGGTTGCCATGCAATTTTTAGACTAGACTTTTATGCAATATAATATCTGACCTTTGATTGCAATGTACCGCTACATTGTCAAATTTACAACATTTATTAACAACATAATGTAACAATAATATATCTTCAATCAATTACAAATTTGGCAATTTGTCAGTTAAGTTAAATAATTGCCCACATGCTGAGGCAGACACTTGTGGCACAGCTGTCCTAGCAGCTTAGCAGCGCAGAGAGGGTGACTCTACATTCCACTAACTTGTTGCTCTCTCTATCTCCAAGCTGCTTTAAGCTGCTCTGTTTAGGCTACAAAATGTGCATGCTGGCTGAAATTCAACCGTTTTGTCGGGATTAAGCTATAAGCAGAAGGAAACGCTGCTAGTTGCTAGGCTAATGTGCAATGGTAAACAAGTTCTGTTGATGGGTAATTTTGACTGGCTGTAATGTTGACTTTCAGCACTACAACACGTGTGTTTTTTTCCCGCTTGGCAGAATGTGAAATGAGGGCATGCAAGGCAACGTGGGCGGGCGCAGTATCGCGGGTCTGCTTGCATTCATTATGCACGTTCATCATGCCTAGTTTAATAACTCTGGATTTGGCTACTAGTGAATGTTAAAAATGTTAAAAACATGACGTTTTAAACAAGGACTTTTTATTTTTTTAAAGAACCTTTTTAAGTGTTCGGGCTGGTAAGTTGATTGAAAATCTAGAAGTTTCTTGAGCCATGTAAAGTCTCTGGGAAGTCTTTCTGGGTCAGTGGGGTGCTGTTCCACCATTGGCTGCTAAGCCCATGGTTGCATTAAGACATGGCGCTGTTCCTGGGGGCTTGGGTTACTGCTTGACAAGCCAACCAGACGTGACGTGGCAGTATTGACGATTCCATTTTTTTTTTTATTCGAAATTTGAGATTGGGACTTAATTTCAGTCGATTTCCTTTTTAAAATTGAAATCATGACAACCTTACTCAATTTCTTCTTTATAAATACACAGGAGGATTAAACTTCAAAGCGTCCCTGGGTAACAACGTTCTGTGTGACCTTAAAGATTGATTTCACCTGCAGAGAGTGTGTGCGCAGAGGCACTGACATTTCTTCAAATTTTGGGGAAATGTGTTTACATGCACAACAGCAGCCCATGGCCCTGGGGCATCTGACCGCTTGCCCTGAGGATAATCCAAGCATGTACATGGACAGTCTGGTATGCACAAGGCCATATAAACAGCTTCTGTTCTCATTTGTGGCTTCCTGTCCCTCCCGATCTTCCTCATGAGTCGCTGCTGCTGTGAAAAGCTTCCCATGTGAAAACTGACTTACTTGCCAAAAATCACATTAGTTTTTAGGTGGAAAAAATGGTGAGGCAAAAACGACTTAGGATAAAATTATCCAATTTTGCAATTTTACATAATGCGCTATTTCACTTTTTTTTTTTTACCAAACTTAAAGAGTCAGTTCAACTCAACATGATTCCCTACTTTGTATTTGCTGTCAATTTGCGTGGGTATGTTCGTCCTGCCGTTGCTTGAGATCATGACCGCCTGTTAACAGATACCATCCCCTCTGAAGAACACACACAGTAAGCATAGAACATCTTCTCTGACAAGATATCAGTAAGCCATTTTGTTCCTGGAGAACCAGTACACATTAAATCTGGTTATAACTTTTTTTTTTTTAAACCAGAGGTAGGTTGATAACAATATCCCGTGGCTAGTGTTCGAATCTCAAATTTTTTCATAAGCAGACTTTCACACTGATGGAAATTTGTTTTTATTTTGTAAGCCTTACCAAAACCAAAAACACAAGAGCCAAAGGTTAACTAATTAAAATATGTTCATCTGCTCTAATGTAAGCTGCAATCATTGGTATGTCCATTTTACCAGCTTACAGTAGTAACCAAGTGTTACTTCCAACAAGTACATCCACTATGTATAAGCTGGTCCAGGATGTTATCAGAGTTTAGGTCCATCAACAGCTCTGTCCTGCTCTTTATTGGATTTATAGAAGTTTATACTCCAGTAGAGCTGCAGCTAATAATCAAGCAATCGGATAAGAAATATGATTGCGTCATTAAAGAGCAATAGTGATAACACAAAAAAGAAAAAAATATTTCTTTAATTTGCATGCAATAATATCTATCAAACCTAAACCCATTTAATGCATTTATGTGCCATATTACCTTCTGGGGTTTAAAAAAGACCTTTTATTACGGAGGACATGCCTCTGTAGCTGACGTCTGCTCTCCTTCCGGGAAAGTAGTTGTCTCCTAGCGGCTGGGAGTGAAGCAGCGGGACCATGGGGTGAGCTAATTCTGGTCACATCTGTTGTATGATAAACTGTAAGTGAATCAAATTCAGTGCCCCATATCACTATTTCCCATGCTACAGTAACTGTAGCTGTCAGATTTCATGGAGACAGACTTTTAGTTAGTGGCTGTAGCAACTCAAATTCATCCAGTGCAAGACCGAGCACCCAGGGTCACTGTGGGCTGGTGGCCAGTGGCAGCGCTGGGTCTAATCTGTGTAATCTGATCCGACGGGGAATCGAGTTGGCCAGCAGTAAGTGCGTTGTGAGCCAGTAGTAATCAACTGTGCAAAATACAGTGCACTTTATATAGTCAACAAAGGCTGTTTTTTAGTAATCCAGTTTCCCGAATTGTTTCAGTTCTACACAATCTGAACATCACCGAACATCACCAGGGATAGTGTTTTATTTGCCAAACACATTGATTAGTCCTCATCCTAAAAGCCTTCTCTGTTGTAAAGTTTAAAGTGATAAATTACTGGATGAAATGATGTAAGCTTAGCAACCAAACAGGGCTGTGTTGGAACAAAATAACAGTCTAATCTAATTTCTTCTTAGCATACTTTTTTTCTTCTACACGGGCCATTAACTGGTGAGGATGCTTACTTTCCTCTCCATTTTGAAGTTAGAGAAACATTAACAAGTTTGGAATGGAGCTAACTTTAACTTAACTAGCAAGCTACAGCTAGCTGTATGTCTGCCAGCCACATTTGTCATTTTGGCTGGCAAATTTGAAATAAGGAGTCTGCTTTTTTTCTTCTATGTGAAATTAAACACCCATTGTGACCAAAGTGAACTAGGCCATTCAGAATTGACCATCACTAACTCCCTGCTGAAATTACCCTTTGAGCACTGACACTAGCTGTGTGAAATCAGGACAAAGAACAGCAGGAAGCTTTTTGTTTTTTTGTTTCTACTCTGGTCAAATAATGTAAGGTCAAAGAGGGCCCTGGGTGTACATAAGAAGTGATTAATGTTGGCCATAAAACCAATCTGCAGGGTTGCCTATAGAGAGTGCATTACATTAACCCTACATTAACCCTTCAGATCCATGATGCAGCAGTCAGGAAGGATAACTGTTTTGTTTAGGACGACTTTAACATTCAACACTGTATGTGTATCATGTCTTCCACTTTCTGTATACAACATTACTGTGTTGCGGTGAAACTAGCAGAGAGGAGAGAGTCCATTGTTTTGTGGTGCGCAGCCTAGTGTCAGAGTAAATGTCTGTTGTGGTTCAGAAAAAGGATGGCACATGATTTAATGACAATTGCTTTGATTTACAACACATATCTGGTTAACCTGGGTGGGTTTGGCTAGTTAATGTGAGTGGCATTTTAATAACACTTGAATAAATTTTGATCTTTCATCTTTATTAAAACAAATCTCACAGTTTATTGCTTAATGGGCTACCATAAAGCTGAGTTGGAATTTATATCAGACCCTACTCTCCCATCAAGTTAAGAATCTCAAATAGTAACTTGTGTTGACAGCATTTCGTTTAAAACTGACACAACTTGAATTCCAACTCTGACTTCTTGAGAGTCTTAGAGGACACCCACCAAACAAGAATAAATTAAAATAGTAAAGAGAATACATTAAGCCCATTGCATTTTTTTTGGGGGTGGGTTACGGTAAATTGTTCATTTACAAATGTGATAACATTTTATTTTTTATTTAAATGTGACATTTTCATCTAAAATATATTGAAAATGACGGTTTATAATTGTTAAAACAGTTTTCAGTTAATTTAATGTGTTTCATTGTTATTATTTTTAGACATTTTTTCAGTCATCTTTATTTTTGGGCCAATATGGTAGTACTTTACTTAAGCAAAAATTCTTCTTCCACCACTGTTTAGAAAATATTACTGAACTTTTAGTATTTATTTTCCTCAAGTCCAGTGAAGCAGGACTAGTCAAATTTTTATCAACATTATTTTTGTGGGGATGAGTATGGAGTATTGATCATTTGCCTTTTCTCCTTTCTTTTCAGAACAAATAAGGCTTAGCTCGGTTTGCTCGTTAACAGTGCAGAACAAATGGTTGTGTATAATTTATTATTTGTTATAATATCTCTGATCAGTAAGTCACTGTCTCAACAGTGTACATTCCTCAGTCTAGCACAGAATGTGGTCTATTTATCTGCTACGCTGGAATGCGTTTATCGTGTCTGCAGCTTGTACCCCTGGTAACTAACAACCTAACATCAGAAACGCATCAGAAAGTTTGCTCATCCTGCATGTTGTTGTTGTTGTCATGTTGCTCTACACAAGAGGAGATGATGACTTTACGTGCATATGTAAAATGCTAATTATATTTGGAGTTTGTTTCCACAAATATACTGAGCAAGAATGTGCCTCAGGATTTTTGGCATTCAGTGAACAGGATGTTTCCACAGCTGTCTTAATCCACTTGTCTTTACCATCTTGTATGACTCCCATTATCCATCGCAATCATTTATATGAACATATAACACTGGTATGGTAGATCCAGTTAATTTTGTGAAGAATAGATTATTAATATTAAAATGCTATTTATGTAGCTTTTATAAATCACTAGAACTCGCCCACGCTGCCATGGCTAACTTTAACTTTGAACTTGAGTTGGGATCATTTTGTCAAGCCTCTATTTCCTAGATTGAGGATGAATATTAATGCTTGTGATATAGATTATTCCCTTCGGGGTGCTAAATATGTAGACTATGGACATTGTTCTAGACCAGTGGTTCCCAAACCTTTTCACATCAGGGACCCCTAAACTGACCCACATTTGATAAGAGTTTGTCCCACGGGCCCCCTTCTGATAGCATCTTAGCATTTAGATGTTTTTTT
The DNA here is from genome assembly GCA_013375575.1 of Percina caprodes. Lineage (NCBI taxonomy): Eukaryota > Metazoa > Chordata > Actinopteri > Perciformes > Percidae > Percina > Percina caprodes. Next base: position 684,978 of record JABXJD010000172.1, on the reverse strand, counting down.
TTGTTTTGTTTTTTAGTGTGTGAAACCTAGACTGAAACAGTCGTACATTCTTTAATTGTGTTACTTAAAGATGGAATAATAGTGAAAATAAATGACTCCCCTTTGTGCTGGGGACCCCCTGGAACTCCCTCAAGGACCCCTTGGAGTCCTGGGACCCCACACATAATATACTAAAGTAGAAATTTTAGTTCCATATAGAATATTTCATTTTTATATGGACTTGTTTGTGAGGTTGTAGTAGAGTTTACTTTATGTATCTTTTGCTCTTGTTCTGTTGTGTACATTCTTTGCTGATTACTGTAGCTTTATTATCAATGTGAACCTGTAAAGTAAATTAGACTCCAGGCCAATGTTATGTTTTTTTGTTACATATTGAGTGATATTGTTAACTAAATTCCCCTTTTTAAATAATGTCATTTGTAATTGGCATTTTTAATGTTGTTGTATGTGGAAAAGGATTTTTAATAAAGGTCATCAAAGGGTCAGAGCAGGAAATTGTTACGCTACATACTCCAAAAAATGAATTAGATTTTTCTTTCTTAATATCGCAGACATCCAATCAATATTGGAAAAAGATTTAACATTTGAAGTAGTAACTTAGTGGGTTGAAGGGTGCTCTTAAGATAGAAAGATGCAAGCTTTATAGTTGTCTTGGATTGCTAACAGCAGTGGGTCATCCAAGACCACCAGAGGCTAAGTTTAACTTGGCATGCAGTCAGTGAAGCTTGTCAGCGATTTAGACTGTCTATAATATACCATGTAAACTACTTTCAGAAAAAACTACAATGTTGACAAGCGATTAAAGGGAGATTTCACACACAGGACCATTTCTAAACACAACAACAAGCTGATCAATAATTTTTTTATTATTTCCATGGTTGGCATGGTTGGCCCCACATAAACCTAACACAGACAATAATGTTAATGTGAAGTATAATCTCTGGACCGTGTGTCACAGAGCGGTAACACAAGGTAACATCAATGTCTGCATGCAGTCTCTCAGCATTTTACACAACCGAGCTTGCTACTCTGCAAATAGAAAAAACTGTTGGTAAACTTAGCTGCTGGCGGAGACAAACCAGCCCCTTTCTCTTAACCAGCGCCTCCTGCTCATGGATACTTAATATGCGATGTGAATGATGTCATCAGACCATGCTGATGATGTCTGCATTCTTCATTCTTGTAAACTTTACACAGATTAGCCTTCAGAAAATGTGCCCTGCAGAACAATATATTTGAATAGTCCTGCTGTAAGCTTTGTACAGTAGCATGTACCTGTGCTTAATGAACTGCTTTTTTCTTTATGCAGTGTTAAAAGCAAGAGGGGTAGGGTCAGCTCTCTTTTCGTCACAACGGTGTGATAAATTGAATGTAATACCGCACCCGCTGCGCCGATTCTCCGACCAATCTCCCTCTCCATTGTCCCCTCACTCGCGAACAAGACCCCATGGTATTTAAACTCCTTAACTTGGGGTAAGGACTCATTCCCTACTTGAAGAAAGCACTCCATCGGTTTCCTGCTTAGAGCCATGGCCTCAGATTTAGAGGTACTGATCCTCATCCCAGCCGCTTCACACTCTGCTGCGAACCGATTTAGTGAGTGCTGAAGGTTGCAGGTTGATGATGCCATCAGGACCACGTCATTTGCAAAAAGCCGCAATGACATCCCCTGCCCACCAAACTGCAACACCTCCAAACCCCAACTACACCTCAAAATCCTGTCCATAAATACTACAAACAGGATTGGTGACAAAGCGCAGCCCTGGCAGAGGCCAACCCTCACCTGGAACGAGTCTGACTTATTGCAGACAACCCGGACACAGCTCTCGCTTTGGTCATACAGAGATTGGATGGCCATGAGAAGGGACCCCCTCACCCCACACTCCCTCAGCACCTCCCATAATGTCTCTCAGGGGACCCGGTCATACGCCTTCTCCAGATCCACAAAACACATGAAGAATGGTTGGGCATACTCCCAGGCTCCCTCCAGGATCCTTGCGAGAGTGAAGATCTGATCCGTTGTTCTACGACCAGTTCGGAATCCGCATTGTTCCTCTTCAACCCGAGGTTTGAATATCGACCAAACCCTCCTTTCCAAATACCTTGGAGTAGACTGTACCAGGAAGGCTGAGAAGTGTGATACCCTTGTAATTGGCACACACCCTCTGGTCATCCCTTTTTTTTAAGAGGGGAACCACGCCCCAGGTCTGCCACACCCTAGGCACTGTCCCAGACCTCCATGCAATGTTGAAGAGTGTCAACCAAGACAGCCCCTCCACACCCAGAGCTTTCAGCATTTCTGGACAGATCTCATCAATCCATGGGGCTTAGCCACTGTTGAGTTGTTTGACTACCTCAGCGACTTCCACCAGAGAAATTGACAACATTCCCCCATCAATCTCTTCCACCGCTCTATTACCTCCTCAGTTGAGGTCAACAGCGTCCCATCCTTACTGTACAAAGGTTGGATGGTTCCCCACTTCCCCCTCCTGTGGTTGTGAACGGTTTTCCAGAAGCACCTTGGTGCAGACCGAAAGTCCTTCTCCATGTCTTCTCCAAACTTCTCCCACAGCCGCTGCTTTGCCTCTTTCATGGCTGAGGCTGCAGCCTTTTGGGCCCTTTGGTACCTTTCAACTGCCTCTGGATATCTCTGGGATAGCATATCCGCCCCTTGAGGCACGTAAGACCCTAAGACCACAGCTTTCCACCGCAGCTTTAGAAATGGAAACTTTGAATATTGTCCACTCAGGTTTAATGCCCCCAGCCTCCACAGGGATGCACAAAAAGCTCCGCCGGAGGTGTGAGTTGAAAGTTGAACAGAGATCTCCTCCATACGTTCCCAATTTACCCCCACTCTCCTTTTGGGCTTACCAGGTCCATCCAAAGTCTTCCCCCACCCCCTGACACAACTCACCACCAGATGGTGATCAGTTGTGTCAGAGTGTCCAAAACATACAGCCTCAGATCAGATGAAACAATTATAAAATTGATCATTGACCTTTGGCCTAGGGTGCTCTGTACACTTGAGCATCAATGGTTGGCGATGAGCACAGGCAATTTCAGGGAAAGTAGAATATTTTTTTGTTAAGCACAGGGGCACCCCCACATGTCTCATATGCACAGAGGAAGTTGCGATGTTGTACAAGGAATACAACATCAGAAGTCATTGCTCAACTAGACATGCTGAGGAGTATACAAAATACCAGGGAGATATGAGAGAGAACTGGGTCGCCAACCTTAAAAAATGTCTATTGATGCAACAAGATTTATTCAAGAAAGCAAACAAAGAGAAGGAAGCAGCAGTTTTGGCTTTTCTTGTTGTCATCACTCAGGAGCTGAATGTACTGAACAAGAAGTTACAAGGCCAGGGGCAGCTTGTCAGTGCTGCCTTTGACAATGTGAGGGCATTCTCCACAAAACTTGTGTCATGGAAAGCCCAGCTCTCTCAGACAAACCGCTGCCATTTCCCAGCATGCAAGGCACTCATGGATGTGGGCACACCATTCAGTGGTTAGAAGCATGCTGATGCGATTATGAAGCTACAGGAGGATTTTGATTGCAGGTTTGCTGACTTCAAGACACACAGAGCCACTTTTCAAATTTTTGCTGACCCCTTTTCCTTCGATGTGCAATATGCTCTTGTACTTCAAATGGAGCTCATTTACCTGCAGTGCAATTCTGAACTCAAAGTCAAGTTCAGGTAGGTGAGTGGAAATGCAGACAAGCTTGGACAATTTTTTAGAGAATTGCCACCCACCTGAGCTCTCCAGGATGTTCAAGCAGACCATGTGCCTTTTTGGGAGCACATATCTATGTGAAAAGCTCTTTTCCACCATGAACTTCAATAAGTCAAAGTACAGGTCCAGACTTACTGATGGACATCTTCAAGCCATACTGAGGGTTTCAACTGTGAGAGGAAGCGCTGTCAGGTCTCTGGCAACAAGGAGTAGGCAATGTTCAAATTCAGAGGAACCGTTCATGTTCAGAAGAACTGTTAATAAAGAAGATTGGATCAGTTGTGGTCCTTTTTTTTTGGAATACTTGAAACACATCAACACTTGATGCGGCCTAGCCAAACCCAGACTCTACCTCCAGCGGCCCCCAAGTAAGTTGAGTTTGAGACCACTGTTGTAGACAGTCCATGACATGCACAGAAGTCAAACAACAAAAAACCACTCTGGTTTAGGTCAGGGAGGCTGTTCCTACCAATCGCACATCTCCATGTATTCATCATTGCCCACATGTGCGTTGAAGTCCCCCCAGCAGAACTATGGAGTCCCCCACTGGAGCCCCATGCTGGACTCGATTCAATGTCTCCAAGAAGGCTGAATACTCCGAACTCTTGTTTGGTGCATATGCACAAACAATAGCCAATTTACTATAAAGCAAAAGCTTGTTGTGGGGTATGCGGTGAGGACCCAAATGCAGACAAGAGGAGGCAGGCAGGAGCAGGTTCACAAGGGGTTTATTTTACAAAAAACACATGGCAGGCCACAAGGGAACAAACAGTCCAAAAGTCCCGGTGAAAAAAGGCAAAAATCCCAAGAGGGAAAAAAACAACAAATCGCAAGGGCCAGGGGAACAGGAGCGGAGACAGGCAGGACAAAAGGCAGGAGAGACTCACCGGGAGACAGGACGCAAAAACAGAAATATACAGGAGGACGAGGTGCAAACAGGCAGACAGAGAAGACGATCTGACAAGAGACAAAGGAAACACTGGGGTTAAATACAAGAGGTAATGAGGTAACAGGGAACAGGTGAGACATCAGGTGAATCATATTAGGGCGGGGCTAGACAATCAGACACAAAGCAAAGCTGGACAAGACAAGGCAAGACAGGAAATCAGACTACCAACATAAAACAGGAAATAGGACTAACAGACACTCAAAACCAGGGGGAAACCAGGACAAAAACACAAGAAGGCCGGAGAAAGGAAAAATAATCCCAACAAAAACCCCAAAACCACAACAAAGCTTTTCTTATCCGATTAATCAATGGAATAATCTGTTGAATACTCAATTACTAAAATAATCAATAGCTGCAACCCTAGTTTTTCAACAACAAACTTGTCATCCCCATGACGCCAAGTACTTGATTACAGCGTGATCATTGTGCAGATGTTTTTGCAGCCTTGCAGAACTTTACCCTGATAGTTTCTGGGCCATTGGAAAGTTGCAGGAACGTAATAAGGAACGTAATAACATAACACATGTAACATATGACATTTAAGATCCGAAGGTATAATGTGCAGTTTTAGTTCAGACCATCCCATAAAACATTTTCAAACAATCACTTGGAAGTAAAAGTACCATACATTGCTAGTTCTGAGGGCCATTCTTCTTTTATTCACAAACATAAACAGTTAACAGTCCAAATCACATGTTTTGACTCCATAAATGGGTTAGACCCTAATGTTCACAGCCCAGGCTAGCAGCTAGCTTTTACACATCTAACTAGCCCGTATAAGTTGGTTAGATGTATCTGAATTAATTTAGCCAGTCTCCTACATACAATACGTTCTCCTACGGAAGGGATGGGCAATTCATTTTCCCAAGGGGCCACGTGAGAAACGGGGACTGTTGTGGGGGGCCATGGACCTATAGGCTAAACTAAATTCTGCTCAATATTAATTTTATGTCAGGTGGCACATTCTCAAACGTCTCTTTTTGTTCTGGGCATATTTGCGCAGCAGAGTCCACCGAACACTTCCCTTCTAGAAATGGCATAGCGTTTTTGGTGATTTTGTGGGATATCACAAAGCTGGTCTTAACGCTTGGTAAAAAAAGCCTTGTTGCATTTTTAGCTTAACTAATTAAGCTTCAGATGTCCGTGCCTGATCTGCATCAGTCAAGTTGTGTTTCTCTGTGCGTTCAGTATAGTAGTGGCAATTCAAATTATATTCCTTTAACACAGCGACCTGTTCTCAAACTAAGCAAACCGCTTTACCTTTGACTTCAGTAAATAAATACTTAGAAGTTAAAACTTGGCACTCCATTTACTTTTATTGTTGTATCATGAAGCATCTAAACAGTGGTAAATATCTCCATGTTCACAGCTCAACAAGCTTGACGCTTTGTTGGCTTGCATCAGAAGGAAGCGCTTAGTAGAACAAATATGATGTAAACACAGTGGTAGTCAGAAAAAAAATTTAAGATATACGTGCAAAGAATTTTGTATTTAAAATTTTTGTGTTGCTGTCCATCTGTCCTCACATTGCATCCCAAAGCCATTAACACCTCAGGGTGATTACTTTTGTGCTTGCATTAGTCAACTTCACACACACACACACACACACACACACACACACACACACACACACACACACACACACACACACACACACACACACACACAGGACATTAAAATGTGCCAGTATGCCATTTGGGAGCAGAGTTGCTATCTTCTCTCTGTTTTAATTACTGTCATTACAGGAAATAGTGCAGACAAGCATTTGTGCTTTCTCTCACTTTGCTTCTTCCACCCAGACTCGCACAGCATTCAGGGGAGCTGTTCCCAGGCATGGGCGCCTCACTAAATCATCAGTCATATTAAGCTCTGTTGAGCATTGCCTTGACAGCAAGGGGGCCACAGATTTGCAGCATTACCTTATCACAGTCAGACTATATCTGCTTTAAAAATGAAGGGTTGTCAGCAAGAAAAATATATCAGACATTTTACATTTTGTCATTTCCCAGATGTTATGCATGTGAGTGTACTTTAAAAAAGATGCATTAAGTTTTACTGCATATGCAGCTTGCTTGTTTGTTACATATTAAAGCTGGTAAGTTAACATCTATGTACTATTTAAGTACATAAGTCATTTTGATAACTGATCTCAAAAACGAATTGACAGTTAAGACTACAATTAAGATATACTTTTAAGATATTGTTCTTTTCACCTTTTTGAGGGAGAGAGGGAGAGGGAGAGAGGGAGAGAGGGGGAGGGAGAATATTGGCATCCAACTAATGCCGCATTGCCACTGCATGGCACGGCTCTACTCAACTTTTTTTTTTTTTGGTTTTACAGTCTCTTTCATGTTATTGCTTTTTATGTGCTGTGAAACTCATGAAATGATGATTTAAATGTATAAAAATGAGTTGTTCAGCTGAAAACGGTCTGTGTCACATGCGGATTGTGATTTATGGATCTCTCTTTGCTGCTGTGTACTTCCAGAGCACTGCAGATTTTAAAGCTTTGAAGCCCTCTGGGATGTAAAACTTTAAAAACAATGTCAAACACATTCTTAGCATCACACCATGGGCATTCCCTTCAATTCCCTCCTGAGTAATGCTGCCTCCAGCTCTGTTGATCTCTTAATGAGATCAAATGATGATTTTATTGTGTATTGAAAGGCTGCGTGTAAACTAGTTCCCATTTGCTTCACAATAGGCTTTTCCATATCCATGTGTGCATGGGGTGCCACCAAATGAATAGAGCAAATTGCAGTCAATGTCATATTTTTTAATCTTTTATTAATGCTAATGGTGGCAGATAAAGAGGCTCTTAAATGAATTTGTTACATTCAAACTTTTTAAGAACTGTAATCCTTTCATGAATAAGAATTAAACAATATATTATATAGTTAGATGCAGATGATAGATATTCAATACTCAATTAAATAAGAAATTAGTCCCTTTATATGTCCTTTATATACATAACTTAAACGTGAGCACAGACAAGTGCCTTAATTAAACATAAATAATAGTTTATGATGCATTTTGCATTATGTGAGATTTTTCAAAGTTCAACATGACTTATAATCCCAATTAAACACAAGTAAACAAATGTACAAACCAGTTGGCCATTCATCAGAAATTGTGATGTTTTGTCTTCCAGCCACTTTTAATTTTGCATTTGCAGTATTTATGATGCTGCATTCACCCCTTTTCCCTGCACGGTGTTATATGGTCTAGTGTTGCATCATTTTTCACCACAATAATAGGAAATGAAATTAAAAAAACAAATCTCTTTTTCTCATTTTCTCGGGCCTTCTGGTACCACATGTGTCAATAACACAATAGCTGGGCTAAAAAAGAATATTGGGTCCAATCTTTTATTTATAAGAATGTTTCGTGAGTTTCTTGTTTAAAGTCGAATCTGTAGTCCATAATGTTCTGAGCAGAAAGGCAAGAAACCAAAAGGCCCGTGTTTATAGTCCCTGTTGATGAAAGGGTTACAGACAAGACTGCAGCCTCTCAGTACAAACCAAGTGTATAGCTGCAGCCTGGAGCGTCCCATGTCATGCCGTCCCGTCTCATGCCGTCACGCTTGGTGACAAGCTTCTACTTTTCAAAAGCTTGCATCCGGAATAAAATCATGCTATGAATAAAATACTTCAAAATATATGTCCGTAAAATAAATGCAGATTATAGGCAAACTAAAAAAAATTCCTTCTGCCATCCCACCTGGTGCCGTCCCCAAGCTGCTACTTTTCAAAATAAAATACTTTAAAACAATTTTCTCTTAGCCTACTTTTCAAAGTAAAAGTTTGTGTCAACTATCACGTTAATGAATAAAATACTTGAATCATACAAATAAAATATTTTAAACTTTTACTTAGCACACTTTAGGCCCCTTAGTCCCAATTGGGCATGGTTTAAATGCCACGGCCTACCTGAGCATTGTTTCTGACCATGTCCATCCATTTATGGCCACCATGTACCCATCCTCTGATGGCTACTTCCAGCAGGATAATGCACCATGTCACAAAGCTCCAATCATTTCAAATTGCTTTCTTGAACATGACAATGAGTTCACTGTACTAAAATGGCCCCCACAGCAGATCTCAACCCAATAGCGCATCTTTGGGATGTGGTGGAACGGGAGCTTCTTGCCCTGGATGTGCATCCCACAAATCTCCATCAACTGCAAGATGCTGTCCTATCAATATGGGCCAACATTTCTAAAGAATGCTTTCAGCACCTTGTTGAATCAATGCCACGTAGAATTAAGGCAGTTCTAAAGGCGAAAGGGGGTCAAACACAGTATTAGGATGGTGTTCCTAATAATCCTATATGTGAGTGTATGTCTTCAATAAAATAAATGTCGATATAGGCAAACTAAAAACTTCCTTATGCCATCCTGCCTGGTCCTGTCCCCAAAATTCTACTTTTCAAAATAAAAGCTTGCATCTGGAATAAAATACTTTAAACAATAGGCTGTCTCTCACTTTCCAAAGTAAAAGCTCACGTCAACTATCATGCTAATGAATAAAATACTTGAAATATATATATATATTTTTTAAATATTTAAAAATATATGTCCATCTCTAAATAAATGCAGATTATAGGCAAACTGAAAAATGCCTTCTATGGCTGCAACTTAGAGCCTCTCCCGTCTCACGCCCTCCCGACAATATGCTTATAAGCAATTGTATTTGCAGCAATGTCCCAGTGAAGTGTGAAAACAATATAAAATACAAAATTCAAAAGGAGTCTGGGAAAGAGTATAACATGTTTATTTTTGTATTCTTGTTCTTGTTGTGTGCAGATCCTTGTTATCCGTCCTCAGGAAATCCTGCCATCAATTAGCAGAAATGGCTGCGTCACTGATGCAGGTTTCATTAGTAGGCCACGTTAATATCAGGGAACAACACAACAATAACATTCAGAAATGAGCAAAATTGTTACTTTAACAGTTTTTAACGTTTTTTTCAATTGATTACAACAAACGTGGTCCCAAATTTACCCGTGACTGGAAAATTATTCGCGATTTCGTATTTTTGAACCTCTGAATTTACCGTTGGACACACCTCGGCGTGAGACGAGACGGCATGAGACGGGACGGCATTACATGGGTCGCTCCAGGCTGCAGCCATACCCGTCTTGTACAAACACTGCTCTTTTGAAATCCACCGACTGCTGCCAGAATAAACAGCCATACGATAGAAGCTTGTACATTATCCTTCATTTACAGTCACCCCCCATCCGCTCTTATTGGCAGAGGTGTTTATTATAAGAAAAGAGGTGAAAAGGAGTTTTGACAGATTTTAAATATTGAGAGTAGAGCACTAGATGTGTATATCTCCAGGGATTTTTTGCTTGAAAGATAAATTAAATTGTTGAGGGAACTGCCAGCACTTTTTCAAAATCTCTTTTCTTCTAATGATTTGTTAATATCTGAAACCATAAACAGAGTGTGGAGTAAACCTGGATGATACACATCATTTAGATTTGTCCTGTGCAGTGATACTCTCTCTGGTTTAAATCATATATTGGGGAAAAATAGAACTATATCCAAACATGTCCGAACAAAAATCCCATCTCAGTATCCTGTCCCAAAAAAGAAGCTGTTTCTTTTTTGTTTTTTTGCCAGTGTGTCTTAAGTGGAAGTATTTATCTTTGCCTAATTGATATGCCACAGGCGTCAGTGAGAAAATTAGGCCATCCCTCCAGACCTGCGGCCAAGTGAGCTGCACAGTTTTGAAGCTACAGGGTCTCCAAGGAGATTGCAGTGAGAGGGAGTGAGAGGGAATTGTTTTTAAATGCCTTATTTATATAGTCTATCCAATTGTTCTTGATTTTATTTTGTTCCTAATCTTCAGGGTTGAGATTTGGGGTCACTGCAGCTACAGAAACGAACACCAAGAATGAGACATGTATTCCTGCTGATGTTTTACACTATTCACTGATCAACAGGTGGTGGTAATGCACCAAGAACTGCAGCAATGCAGCAGTAAAGGCAGGCTGTTGGCTGGGTATTGTTTAAGGATACTGGTATAGTATATTTTTTTTAAAGTGATACCAATATTAATAGAGTACTTCATTTAATACCCTTTTTCCCCCCTACTTCAGAATAGATATCCATCATGTAAATGGAAGCATCTCGGCATGCTGAATGGCCAACTCTGTCAAATGCAACCAGACTGTAAGGGTTTTAGCTGCTGCAAATCACCTTTGACGAGACTTAGCTGTAAATCGTGTCCTGTAGCTTTTGTAAAGCCTGCCACCGTAGTGTTGGACTTGTTAGTTGACCCTGATAATTTGTGTCAGGCAGATTTTTTTAGTAACCTTCTATCCATATGCCTTGAAAAAAGACGTCATAAATTCGCCTGCCCTTTGTCATTAATAATGACTCAATGGCCTTACTCCCACTGGTCTGAATGATTAAGAACTGTCTTGACAACAGCAAAAAGAGAAGCTAGCTTTCTCAGTCATGCATCTATCAGTTGGTAGTAGCCAGCAGCTCTATGTCAATATTTAAATTAAATAAATAACAGAATTGGATTTGAAAAGGCAAGGGGCACTTTGGTGATTTTTAAAGTGTGTAAACTTTGTTGTCTTTGCTCTATGGGGCACATGGACGAGCAATTAAAAATGATCCTTTTTTAGCTTTATCACTCCACAATGCAACTGAATTGGATGTTTTGTTGTTGTGTTGATAGATAGATAGATAGATAGATAGATAGATAGATAGATAGATAGATAGATAGATAGATAGATAGATAGATAGATAGATAGATAGATAGATAGATAGATAGATCAAAATAATACACACACAGCATATGCATTCTGACAGCAAGGACGAATGTGTGTGTACACTTGCACACAGAATACAAATTTTCTCATGAACCTTGACTCTGGCTGTGTTTAGCGCTGAGGACTCGTGGCCTTGGGTTGATTCACAGTATTGTGTCTTAATCGGGATCTGTCTGTTCAGACACACCGGTAGGAAAAAACACTGATAGAAGTTGCGGAGGCTGAGCCAACAAGACTTAACCTTTTAACCTGCACTTGCTTAACTTCTTGGCCCCTAATTCGGTGGGCTTGTTGTATCCCTGCTTGTTCTGAGCTTGTAGTTGACTTAAATAGGTGGACTTAAAAAAAAACCTGTAAATAAACCTTTAAAACTTGAGTTTGTAGTCTCACCTATCCCACACCTGTTGATCCAAAAAATTCCACTCATTTAGATCATTGCCACTAGGGGCATGTTCTCCAGGAAAATCTTTCCCATATTGGTCCCCTGCTCACGATCACATGGTTTTCTCAGCATCTCTCTGTGTTGCGTTAGTAGCAGGGGTGGCCGGGCCATGTGATAAATGAATAGAGGACTTTGTTTCCCAGCGGAGAGAAAGAGTTGGAGCCTGGGGTCAGGAGAACTTCTTCTCATCTGTACATCCCTAATCATCTTTCCTTCATGGGCATGTTTATGTTTGCACATTTTTCCCCTTCGATGGTGCCGAAGGAGACTGAACTCATGAGACTGCTGTTGGCTAAGTATCTTCATATCCTGTAGTGTGAAGACATGGAAGCACACTCTCAGCATCATACCTTTCTCATGCCCAGTAGTAGTCCACAATCTGCTACAAAGTACACAACACAGACAGCATTGTCAAGTTGTAAGTCATTGATCCAGATGTTTGTGGGAAAACACTGTTTGCAATGGTATCTCCCATAACGATGCTGCAATAAGAAACTGTGACATGATTCATGGCAGCATCCCAACACTGTGGGTTGGAGGGAACGAGGGAAGAAAATGAGCACTGAATGTTCCAAAAAAAATTACATTGTTCAAAAGAAAACGGTGTGAATAATATGTGTTTTCCTGAAAGTCCCACCAGTACTGGTGAGTGTAAGGTGTATTTCTGTCAGATTTACACATCCTGTCCTGTTCCAAGTTGCTCAATCTTACTTTATCTCTTCTTTCTTTCACTTTCATCCTGTTTCCTCTCCTCACTTGTACTTTCTAATTCTCTTTCACACATTCAGACTGATATTCTCTCCTCACTCGTTTACCTCGCCTTCACCCAGCTCAGTGTCTTTCAGGAGTGCTTGAACACGTTTCCGCTCCCAAACTCCCCATGAGCTCTGGTCTCCCTACTGGGATATAAATAAGGGAGAGGAAGGGGGGGAGACACGCTCCCAGGAGGGCTAAGGGTGGGAAGTAAGAAGTGGGGAAAGGACCGGGGCTCCACAGTTGCCGGGAGCTGCAGCCATAAATCCATTGTGCATGAATCGCACGCACGCGCACACTAGACTGTTTTTGTGTTTTTGTATAAATGGATGGAGAGAAAGAGATTGACTGATAATAAGAAACCTACTCTATATTCTATCTAAACCCTGTTCACCCTCACTAGAGTCTCATTTATGGTTGAGAAAAATGACAAAACCAAGAATGTTATAATATTGCGATAGGCTCACTCTTTGCAGCGCCTTCACAGATAAAATGAATCCATATAAAAGCCATTATAGATTCATAAAGAGATGTGTTGTTGAGAGCTGTATTTACTTGACGCAGCGTGTTAGTTTCACCTGAGAGAGGTTAGGTTTTGAGTAAGGATGTCCCCATTGATCCTTTTGCCATTCGTTATCGGCTGATATTCAGTAAAAATATGCGATCGGGATCTAGTTGTCAATTAATCTGTTTTTACTTTGTTTGTAGATAGATGCAGGTAATGTGGAACCAATGTTCCGCTGGGATGCTTACTGTATATTCGCTGTACGCTGTTAGCAGCATGTGCTAAGGTCAGCACAACACGTGGATTGCTGCGCTAGTCACTCACACTGTGGCAAATGAAACGGTGAAGCTGGAAGACCTGCCTGCGGGTTCCTGGTCACCTTAAAACTGCAACGGAGCGAGAGAGTGAGTGGTGTATACGATGAGGAAGGTGTTTCAGTGTTGCTTCACCATTGTAGTGAATAGAAACAGCCAAGATGCTATCACTCACCCAGATGTGCTCATCACCGGGACTAGGACAAAAACACAAACCGGAGCCCAACTCCTTATCCCTGTTGCTTTCAAGCAGCCTTTAGACGCAAAACACGATGAAACAGTTACTGAAGGAGTTTGCATTTAAATTTCAACCCAACAAATGTAATAAGTAGGGCTGGGCAATATATTGATGTTGTATCGATATCGCAATATGAGACTAGATATTGTTTTAGATTTTGGATATATCGTAATATGGTAAGTTTTGTCTTTACCTAGTTTTCCAGGCTCCATTACAGTAAAGTGATGTAATTTTCTGAACTTCCAGACTGTTCTAGCTGTTTATTATTTACCTTTACTCTACTAAGTCATTAAATCATTTCTGGAGAATATTTATCAAAAATCCCATTGTGTAAATAACACTGTTAAAGCACCAATAGTCAACCATACAATAAGGGCTGCACGATTATGGCCAAAATGATAATCACGATTATTTTGATAAGTATTGTGATCATGATTATCACGATTATTTGTTGATTTTAACCAAAACAAATTATATTTGACATAGTCATATATAGACATATATAGTCGCTATTTATAACTGCTTTCACATCTATATTGTGCCACATTCCTCTTATGTTGAAGTTGTATGTTGTACGTACATACAGCTGCAAACACATGTAAATGAAAATTATCTGAAATAAATAGCCTAGGATATATTTAGAAAAAAAAATTTATCTCTGTGAAAGCTCCTTTACTTGTTTTCAACTAAAACTGATTAAAAGAGCTAGGAAGAGAGGGGAAGTGCGATGGAAGTACTCACAGAGTGACTGCTGACTCATTATGAATGGGTCCAGCAGGCTCTGTCTCACACGCCATTACTCGACGAACTGAAGTTAGTTGCATTCAAGAACTTCTTCTGTGTTTTTTGCCATGGCCGCCGCGATAGCAGGGTTACCAGTGGAAACACTGGTACAAATACAGGTTTGCCTCTCCTGCTTAACAATATACAGCTGTGTTAATAACAATTAAATTGTGGAAAAATGTCAGAAACGTGACACCGGCGCTGTCGCTGCTCTGTCTCTGTTGCTGGGGAGCCTGTGTGAGAGAATGGGGGCGGGGCTGCGTGGAGAGTTCTAGTAGTTCCCTCCAGAGCAAGCAACAGTGAGACAGTGGCGGAAACCTCGGACAGACCCAGGCTCTTGGTAGGCGGTGTCTGACGACCGGTTGGGGTTAGAATGAAGAGTGGCAATAACAGTCACAAGCAGCAGGACGTAGCAGGGCACAGCAGAGCGTAGCAGGATGAACACGGCATCGCAGGACGTGTAGCAGGACCATGGCGACAGCTGCTACCATGATTTTGGAGCCTCCCTGATCCAAGGAAACATGCTGGGCAAAAAAGAACATAAGGACTCGGGGGACTGACTCCCCAGAGCTAGGTTAGTAACAAGCATTTCTGGGACATGGATGCACACAAATGGAAAGATAGAGGAGAGAGGAGCCCAGTGTGTCAAAGGAAGTCCCCCAGCTGTCTAAAACTATTACAGCATAACTAGTAGAGACAGGGTAAAGAGAGGAGCCTGGTCAGGCTAGAACTCTCCCCAACCGGATCGGGCTGTATGCCCTGCCTCCTCTAGTTTTATTATATTATTGATTATATGATAGATAGATAGATCTGACAACTATGACGAGAAGCAGGTGGGACGGTTTAGGCGGACGCTGCGACTCATCACTCCCTAACAATATTCAATTCTATGCCCTAACTAAAAGCTTTATCAAAGAGGAAAGTCTTAAGCCTACTCTTAAATGTGGAGACTGTGTCTGCCTCCCGAACCCAAACTGGAACCTGGTTCCACAGGAGAGGAGCCTGATAGCTGAACGCTCTGGCTCCCGTGAATATTATATTTGATTTTCTCTATCGCCCAGCACTAGTAATAAAGTACTTGAAGAAGCATTACCCAGCGTGTTAAGCTGACAGTGAAGAGTGAAAAGAAAAAGACAGAAAGCAGCACCCAAACGGCAGGTACTGCAACCTACTTTAGAGAGCATCCACCCGTATGACAGTGAGAGGCAGATGGTGTAAATATCCATTGCTTATTTCAATTGTCCTTTTAGACTGACTGTATGGAGCTAGATTTGTTTCTCTAACTCATATAAATAAAAAATACACAGTGGCGGTGAACTCCAGGTCTTACAGATCTCTAGGTCTTACAGACTGACCGTCACCAGTGGGGATCAGCCAGCTTGGAAACATTGCTAGAAAGCTTCTCCAGTGGGACACGGAGAGCCCGCACATCCAGTAGCAACGGCACACCAGGTGTGCTGTTGCTACTGGATGTGTAGCAACAGCTACTGGATACTGGTTTCAGTATGACTGTTAAAGTGTTCAGATAATTAAAAGGTGTTTCTTTAGAAGTGGGCTGGCTGCTAGTTAGCTAATGCGCTTCCGCACTGAACTAAGGCAGCACATCTATGCCGGTGACAATGGTGTAATGATTCAGATGGACTCCCAAGACAAGATGGGGCTCACCTGCCTGGCCAATAGGAACATGGCCCCACCCATGGCATTATTTTCATATCGAGAGAAAAATCCTGAGACGAGAGCAAAAAAATTGCTTTGAGAGCAAAGACGAGAAGAAAAAGGTTTTGAGAGAAACACTTTGAGTTTTTTTACACTGATAGCAAAAATATATATATTTGAGAGTTTAAAAAAAGTATTGATTTTTTTTTTCTCATTTAAAGATTTCTAATTTTTATATGAATTTTTTTAGTCTCATATTTTTTGCTATTGGTATGAAAATGTTTTCTCTGAAACTATTTTTTTTCTCTCAAATCATTTATTTTCTCGCATGTAATAAACAAATCTAATTCCATATGCTGCAGGCTATCGTTATTTGTTGCTTGGATTCTTTTGGGAGTTCTAGGTTACACTGTCACCTGGTGGAGATCCCAATACATTACAAAGCAGTCAACCTGACATACTGTAATATATAAGGGATACCATGGGCCTGTTGCACGAAAATAGAATAAAGATATCCAGGATAGGTGAAAAAGCGCAGCTTGACTTAGTGAGATCCGCTCATCACGGCTTAATCAGGTTGTACATTGGCCGAGCCAGAATGAACAGGTGAAGCTATGTCAAGCCAGGTGTAGATAGCTGGGAGAAGTGCACGTTCACGGCTTTCTTAAATAGACCACAGGATCAATCACAGATTTACTGATTCAGAAATGGAGAAGACGCATGTTTCACCCGCTGAGCAGCAGCTTCTAATGGAAAGTAACGAGGAGGTGAAGCATATAATATGCAGAAAGGGAAATACGGCTGTTATCAAACATTGAGGAAAAAGCCCAACAGACTATAGTGGACCAACTGAATGTGTAAGGATGTAAAAATATCTACTTAGCCTACTAGTCCACTTTTTTTTTTTTTTACAAAGTTGTAGGCTACACTTTTAATTGCTTTAAATATGCTAGTTTCATATTTATTTTTCATGTGATAAATGTGCTGGTTTTACTGTAAAGTGTCTTTGAGTAGTCTACCATGTAAAGCGCAATATCAATAAAATGTCTACTTTGCCTTAAAAGTGAGCAGAGGGAATAAATGTTCTAAGGGAAATGTACCCTAAGGACTATAGGCTTAATTTCAAACCCTTATTCACAACGCGTGAACATGTTTTACAACCATATGCCCAAATCTCCGTAAGCTATGTCTAATTCTAAATATCTTGGTACAATTATTGTTTATACGGAACAATCAGAAATGGGCAAAAACTAGAAAAAGAAGTGACTTAGATACATGCTGTGATCAAATGTGTAAAACAATATTCATGTATTTTTATTCTTCTGACAAGTGACAGCACCAAAATAAAAAGATTAAGAAGCATTGTGGTGTTCCTGCTGTGATGAATGTAAACTACACTACATACGTATATAGGCCATGTTATTGGTCCAGTGATGTGAGACTTATTAAGAAGGGTATGAAACCAAAGTAAGCTATAATAAAAAACAGAACTACATATTAAGGAGTAACACAAATTTGTCCTTATAAATTATAGAATGTGGTCTAGACCTTCTGTCTGTAAAGTCTCTTGAGACAACACTTATGTTTAGGTACTATAAATAAAATTGAATTGAATTATACCGTTTTGTTTTTATCGACCATGACCATTGATGGTGTAAAACATAGTTGGGACGTAGCTCTAGCTTTGAGTTATAGTTTACCGTTGCTTTTTACCTGATGAAGGCACCACCACGAAACACTAGACAGTGTTATGTTTTTCTTAAGCCATTACTGAATATGTGACTAGTCTGTTCACTTGGCGTATTTATGTTTCATTCATTGTGCTTGTACCTGGGGATTGGGATGGGCAGAAGGTTAGCTGTAAAGATGGCTTTAATAAATGCATATTTCTAAAAAGGAGATACCACCGACTCTTTAACTTGCTTCATGTTATCTTCACATTCAGAAATCTCTACCGGCATCAACTGGATTAGGTTTGGTTAGGGTGAGCACAGAAAACGACTTGCTCTGGTTTATTGGCATTTCTTTAAACCAATCACAGTTGTCATGGGTGGCGCCAAGCACCGAGCAAAGCCTAGGGAAGGAGCTTTTGTTGGAAAGTATACATTCAAAAGTTGTTTTAGTTGTGCAACATAAAACTGTTTGAACAGATAGTCTAGCTAGCTGTCTGGATTTACCCTGCAGAGATCTGAGGAGCAGTTAACCATAGTCCTCATAAATCGACCCTTTCAACGCAAAGAAAGCAGAATCTACCGGACATCTGGCCAAAAACGAGCAGATCTACCAGAATTTCCGTTGGCAACGGTGCAATCGCGGAAGTGGAATGTCGTTGAGATAGACTAAGGTGAGGACGATAAATGTTTAATTTACTGTTGGTAAAGTCTGAGGTTTTGTTGACCCATCCACCTCGACCACCTACCTACAGAGACTTTGTTGCTACATAATGGGGTTTTCCATTACATGGTACCTGCTCGACTCGCCTCGACTCTACTCTGCTTTTTTGTTTTTCAATTATGAAAAAAAGAATCTGGTACTAGCTAAATATATATACCAAAACAAAATTTGGCTACATGCCAAGAATCAAAAACACACCTTTTGACATTCTGTGTCTTCAGTTTCCTGCAGCGTCACTATGACAACCAGCCACGCTCGCCTCACGCATAAGGCGGTACTATAACTGCAATGCAAAATGGAGGACGGGGCACCGCGGCCAAGCAGAACTGGTACTAGAAGTGGGTAAGCCCCATAATACCGTCACCTAACTGTCTCCATTGGTCATAATTACTACGCCACTAGGGGGCTTATCATTTGAACAGTCAGCTCACACTGTAGGCTCCAAAGCTACACTGTGACCCCTTAATGAAAAACTATAAATGCACCTTAAGATGACGTGGTGAATTGTTCGAAAGGCCCTCATCTCAGTAGTGGTCTCTGTGGACCTTTTTATTTTATCTGACAGCGTTAAGAAGTGGAGGCAAAAACAAGCTGTCATCGGAGGTGAGCAGAGGGCAGATTAAAGCTCCCATACCAAAATATTTGTTCAACAGGGCAACCACAAGGCCTTCATCAGGGCATCAAATGTTGAATAAATGAATAAATTTCATGCTGACGTTTGCAGCGCTTCACAATGCAGTGCAACCTGTCTTTTAAGTAATGCTCATATAACAAGGGGTGGCAGTAGCTCAGTTCGTAGGGAGTTGGGTTAGGAATCGGAGGTTCAAGTCCCCGTTCGGATCCAAGTATGGTGGTGGACTGGTAGCTGGAGAGGTGCGTGGCACCTCCTGGGTACTGCCAAGGTGCTCTTGAGCAAGGCACCGAACCCCCAACTGCTCAGGGCGCCTTTCCATGGGCAGCCCCCTCACTCTGACAACTCTCCATTAGTGCATGTATAGGTACTGAGCATGTGTGTGTAATTCAGGCCTGTGTGTAATAACAGAGTGTAAATTGAAATTTCCCCTTGTGGGATTAATAAAGTATACATTAAGTGTTTCAGATCTCACATAGACACATGCAAACCTAAAGAATTATGTTTTCCCTTTTAGAGTTTGCAGATATGCAGACTGGTAAACACGCGTTAAATGGGTTTTTTTAGTAGGTATAATGGCATAATAGGGGGCTATTGACCGAAGCATTTTCAGGCATGCTGTTGTCCCATATCCAGATAGCTTTGTCACGCATGCACAGTTACACAGTGATATGATGCTTTTGTTGGAGCAAGCCTCCGGGCCGCAGCTATTTCCTTTATATCCCGTCCAGCATATGGTTTGTGTCTCATCAGAAAAACTCATTTAGGGAAGAGCTGGTTGACAGCTTAGCAAGTTTGCTCCGCAGGTTATAACGGATCATCTAGTGTCAGCAATATTGCAAATCGATGCTTTCTCTTGCTTGCTTTGATGGATCACTTAAGAAAACCTCAAATTGGCAAAGAATGAACCAATGTTGATGTCTGTATTGTAATAGGGTACCCTTAATTCTTCACTTATCTTACATTTCAAGGGGTCAAACTCAAGCTCAGTCCTCTGTTCCTCCAGAAATGGAGCTGACCTGGCAGCACCTCCTTCACGATTTCTAAAAGTGGCACAGACTCTGACCTCTGTTACTCACTTCTCCTTTTCTGTTTGCTCCTGGTTTTATCAGACATCAGCAAAAGTCGCTCAACTATAGATTAAGCATGGGCCAGTATACGGTTCTGACAGTATAACCTTCAGCAAAAATATCACGGTTTCACGCCATTGCGCTATTGCAATTACAGCTTTAAAATGTTTTTTTTTTTTTCTCCCATTGAAAACAATGTATTTAATTTTTCAACACTACACACTGTTAGGCAGAGGGATTTGTACTGCAGTTTATCTCATTGACCACTCAGCTGATACCTTAGGAACGGTATGACGGAAAATGTTAGTGGTCTTGAAAGATTGAGCAACTAACTAGAGGTTTTATATAGGGAGCAGTGAGTGATCTTACAATCCCTGCAGGTATCTTGGCATTTATTTTCACAATATTTCAAAGAAAATAGAGAAACTTCATGTAATAAGTTGTTTTATGACTTCCCTAAACTGCTTTTGATATACAGTATTTCATACGGTTTAATTTAAATGGTTCAAGGAAACCAATTAAATTAACAAGATTCATCTCTTTTTACCAAATAGTCTCTCACCACACGTTTCTCTATTGAAAGGTTTCAGTTTCATCATGTTTGTTGTTAGTGATGGCCGATATGACAATGGAGTCACCGCTAAGAGAAATGAGAGCAATGAGACAAAATACAGGGCATCCTTTAGGAAGGACCGTGATCTATGGAGCACTATAGCAGCACAGTGATAAGTGGAGGTGGTGACGGGCCTGTCAGAGGTGAGCGCAGAACAGAAAAAGGCTTGCAAAAACAATATTTTTCTTAGTTTGCTGTCCTCATATACACACACTGACTTCCTCTCCATTAGTAATGGTCATATAACAATGACCTTTGAAACGCACGCACGCACGCACGCACGCACGCACGCACACACACTTCACACTGTTAATCCAAATTGTTCCTTTAGAAAGAAACTGATCGGGAAAGTTTTATTCTACAATGTAACAAAAGGAACAACAAGGTGGTCTGCAGTATCGTAAGGGTAAACTAAGAAAATGGATCATTTCAATTGTATTAGATAATAGATTGTTAAGGGTATTGTTTTCACACAAAGGAGAGTAAATGGTAGACAGTTTAAACACTGGTTGAAAAGGAAAATCTGGAGCATGTGGTTAGAAGTCAGACTGTGATAAAGCTTTCAGAAACCTTGTATGAAATTTTTTCAAGAAATGAGCTTCATCGTTTTACGCACAAACCCGGGATTAATAAATATTTTATTAACTTGGCGTATAATGAAAGGCTGTTCCAACCAATTTTTAGTGCCACGGAACACAAGATTTACTGCCTTGGTTATTGCAGCCCGGACCTTTTTTTTTTTTCTTTTACCATCGTCACTGCCACGGAAACACTTGCATGCATTTTCTGGCATCCATCTCAGCCACTATTGTTTCAATTTCTTAAGTCTTGGAATTATTTAGCATTTTTGCTTTAGGGGCCATGCTTCTGTCTTTTCACTTCATCGCTTTCTCCATGATAAATCTCTAGGCAAATGTACTTCCTTTTATAGAGCAGAGCCCGAACGATGTATCGGCAGGCCAATATTATTGGTTGATATTAGGCATTTTAGGCTGTGTGTGTCTGTAATTTTTTTTATATTCATTCATCAGAATAGTTTGACAAATTATTCAGATAAATTAATATTTAAAAAAAATAAAAACAGACGATCAACCATGTTGAGTGTACATTTGTATTTTTATACATTTATCAGAACTTTATATTTTCATGTTCATCTGTTGTGACAAAACAAATTATTTTAGTGAGAACTCAAATAACTACAAATAATTAATGTTAGGGAAATCTGTTTTGTTACACATTTGTGGATTTTTATTTTAAATATATATTGGCCGATATATTGGATTTTTAAATAAACACATATTTGTATCGGTATCGGCATTAAAAATCTTTTATCAGTTGGACTCTAATATGGAGACGGTAATATGCTGATTGCAAATAGCGGGCATGCGCCTGTCAGTTAAAGAATGATTTTGATTCACTAACATATGCATGGCAGTAAGATCAAAACTGGCTGGTGCACATGTGTCATGAATCTGGCGGTAATTTGTGTGCACTTTTTTGTGCACAAAGTGAATGAGGCTCTGTCTGTTTCAAAGCCAGGAGATAGATGTTTCTAGATAACAACTCACCACAGCCAAATCGCAACAACAATCTTGGAAATGTTTCCACTATTATTACTGCTGCCCCAGTTACCAATATTACTGCTATAGATTGGAGGACTCTTGAATGACGCCTGTGGAAAATTGGGGACTTCAATCCAAAAAACTGTAAGCAGTTCAAAAGATATCAAAAGCCAAAAGTGACATTGACTTTGCTCACTGAGCACCAGCTATAACCAACAAAGAGAAGTAGGCTTCCTGAGAACTGCTTATGTCAGTGTATGGCACTTACTCAACCATAATATTTCCTGTGTCTGTCATCTTCCTCTTTCCACACTAGATAAAATGTGGGATTAGCCTATGTGTGTGTATACGTAAAACAAAAATTCACTTATTCAGTATTTGATACAGGTGAGAGCTAATGTTTATATATGATGATAAACTCAGATTTATAACAGCAGGTACAATGTGAGATGAAACATATCACAAGAATTGTAGTTCAGATGTAGACATGACTAGTATTGATTTCTTTCCTGATTTTCAAGAAAGGGAAGTTGAAACTAAAACCATCCATTTTAGAGTGTTATCCTCACTTAGGACATTGTTATATAATAGCCTACACATATGCGTGGTCTTTATTTTTTCCTCTTCATCCTGACCCAAGGTGGGTCGATATTCAGCGCTTTTTCTTGTATCTGTAGAGTGTGTGTGTGTGTGTGTGTGTGTGTGAGAGAGACTGGTCACGCATCTGTATGCACGGATGCCTTTGTGGGCTTCACATTTGTTCATTACAAATGCAATCTGCATTGCACATCCTGTTTGATCAATTGCTCTCATCCACAGTGTCTTCCAGCACCCTCAAAGTCATTGGCTTCTTTGGGCACAATGTCACTTTGCCCTGTAGGTATGACAGCCTAACTCATGGCGTCCTGAGTTTTTGTTGGGGACGAGGGATGGTGCCCAGGTCCCAATGCTCCAGCACCATCCTCTCCTCACAGGATGGGGCTGGGCATTTCAGGTAGTCTCCCAGGTACCAGCTGCTGGGCAGGGTGACAGACGGAGATGTGTTGCTGACCATCCTGGATGCTCAGTGGAGTGATGCCGGTGTGTACGGCTGCAGGATCGAGATCCCCGGGTGGTTTAATGACAAAAAGGTCAACACATACCTGGCCATTGAGGAAAGTAATGCTAAAAAAAAAATAATCATCTAGATTGATTATGAACTCTATGATCCAGACTTAAGGTATTTTGTTTTTGCCATACGTGGTATTACGTGCCATTTAGATTAATTTTACACATTAAACGTGGGCATCTATTAAGCCATTAAAGTCAGAAGAGGAAGACCCACTCTAATTTAAATTGGAGATTTCTGCCAAAGAGGACACTTCAGCATCTCAACACCTCAACTGCTGAGAACATTTATGAAGTATTATAAAGTGTTCCGGATGGGATGGTCAACAAAGAAGTCTATAGGAAACTGTTTGCTTAATGTGTCTTGTGCTGACTCTATCCACCTCCTCAGCTTTAGAGGCAAACCTTTTGAACCCATTTCCACAGTAAAGCAGCTTACGGGATCCTTCTATTCTCAGATGGCTCAGAAAAAAGCCAATGTGTGTGATATGTGGCTGAGAAGATGCAAAAATATCCTGCAGAATAATTAATATGCGATTTGTTGGTTTTTCATCAATTGATCTCACAGCCCTGAAAAGCATAACAGTGGTTTATACTTGTGGGCAAAATTCCACCAGTTGGACTAAATGCATTACCATCAATATATTGGCGAAGATTCCACCATGAATATACTGTACTCAAATGTCTGTTCCTACTCGTTTTGAAGAAATTTGGCTCTAATATCTGAATTGTATATGGCTTGTTAAAATGTTTGCAAATCCACAATACATGCTGTTCTCAATCCTAACTCTCAGGTCTAAATACATTGTGTTTGGGTTCATTTTATGATGGCTCAATTTCACAGTCAAATTTCTCTGTGAGGTGAAAGAAATTTGGTTTCTTCAACCTCGTAAGATTTTTATGTACTACAAGGAGTCACTCTAAAATGTTTTTTATTATGTAAAAAAAATTACATATGTTTGTCTT
This sequence comes from Percina caprodes, assembly GCA_013375575.1. Lineage (NCBI taxonomy): Eukaryota > Metazoa > Chordata > Actinopteri > Perciformes > Percidae > Percina > Percina caprodes. The sequence goes on along the minus strand of JABXJD010000172.1, from coordinate 660,466 downwards.
CAAATGACCTCATCACTAAGGTCCATCTCTAAGCAGAAGATGCACAAAATTAAGCCATGTTTGGAAAACAAGAATTTTCTTTTAGGGTGATCTTGTCCTTTTGGTTTGGCAAATTGTGTCCTCGCATTCAGCAAGAAAGCCCGAAATAAAAAATTAATGTTAATGTCTGTTAATGTTTTAACAGACTCTTCAAAGTAATTGGCTGTATCGATTTTCTTACAGACATGTTAGACACATTTAAAATTGTAGAAGAATTATTCAGTATCGGAGTTGTCGCAGCCGGTTTAACTTCCAAAAATAAATATAAAGTCAAACCAACTTTATTGTCAATTCTCTAAAAATACCCACAGTGCAATAAGTGTAAACAAATATACAATATAACATATCAATTTAACTCATTCATAGTACAAATTTTTAAAAACCGGTGGTAATGTACTGACAAAATTGAAACCTGTGTGTCCCTAAAGTCTAATATAGTATAAGAAATAATAGTCATATTGCATGTGATCAAATTTGTGATTATGTGCACATGTGGGATTACTTTAAGGTTAGAAGAGAGTTGGGGAGTGTCTAAAAGTAAAGTTCTTATTTTGTGACATAAATGTGTGTATTTCAATATACAGTACAGTATATTTATGGCACCTATGTTTCCTAGCCACATTCAGGAACATATTTCCTGAAATTGCACTTGTGTGAGAGTGGGTTAAGGCTGGAAGCAAGAAATATGTAAATCTATATTGCAGTTTAACATAAAATATATATTTAAAGATATTACATTTATGCAATATAAGTCTATTTGCCAATTATAATTGACCTAGTCCGTCAAGATAAGGTTCACTTTTATTGCAGGAAAAATTCAAAGCCTTTCTGGAAGTGGAACATGACAGGTTGGCAGTGATTTTTTTTTTTCACCATAATCATAATCCTCGTCTTTGCTTTCCATAAATACGGAATGGATTATAGTTTGTGACTCGTACCATTCAGATTCATTTTACACAGAAGTGTTCTTTCACCTATTTTAGGAGTACAGTTTATACTGGATGATTCTGCAGAGTGTAATTCACACCCAGTGTTAAACATTCAGTACCAGTGCCTTTTATTTAATGTGCCTGGATGGTTGCAGGGCAGCATGTCATTTCATCCTATTGGAATCCAGCATATTTTTTTATTTTTTTTTAAACTCCTTTTAACCATAACAACAACCTTTCCTTAACCAAGTGTTTTAGTTAACTAACCTTAACCATATAGGCTAACATGTCTATTTCCATGACTACAATATTTTCCAAACATTAACTATACCAGTAACTGTGCACAGACGACGTAGAAATAGTTAGCATTGAACATAATATTCTCTCTTAATGTACTCTGTTAATGAACATAATACAGTTATGCAGAATTGTGTAATAGTATTGTTTGTCTGGTGATACGGCTGCTCTTTTACAGGAGTCTCAGAATGTCACTTATTCTAACAATATGTTACACTATTTGCATAAGATTGATTTCGACATGCTGAGAACAGTTACGAGTGTCTATAAGTGTCGTAACGTGTTGACTTTAAATAATGTTCTTTGCCTTAGAGCACAGATCTTCAACAGGGGGTCCGGACTCTTAGGGGGCCCCTCAGTTACATTGGGGCCACCAAATTCTTAATGTTTTGAAAGTTTTTTTTGAAAATGTAAAATGTCTTAGTTTAATCTAACATATTATTAGAAAATAAAATGATAGGCTTACTGGCTTATAGGTAAGGTAATCACTAAGAGCCATCCACAGAGTTTATCCCAAATTGATTCATTGTGCCACACTAAAACATTTATAAAATCATGGCAATTATTTTAATAGCACTAAAAATGTATGTAAGAATAAAGGCTTTAAGATGCCCTCCATGTTATTGTAGGTCCAGTTTTATATGCAACTCATTTAACAATTTGTAGTAGGGGGTCCCTAATCCGTATCTCTTCCAGTTAAGGGGTCTTTGGCTTAAAAAACATTGAAGATCCCTGCCATATTCTAACAAAGGTCATGCGAGGTTCAGAAAATGCAAAAATGTCGTGGATTTATTAATTCCCTTTTCATGTTTTTCTTTCCATTTTTATTTTTCTTCCATTAGTGGAAGATTTAATCTCACACCATGAAACAGCTTATGAATGGTTTATTCTTGTGGACACAATGCCACCTACTGGATTTAACACATTAAAATAATAGTGAAGAAGACTCCACTCTGAACACAGAGTGCACGTAGTTCATTGGTGCATTTGTTTTTGTAAGAATGATGAAGTGCTGTGGTCATACACACTGTTCAGTATCACACTTTTAACTTGTCTTTATGTTTATAATTTTGTTAAATAATTTTTATTCAATCATCCCAAACAGACAGAATTTCCTTTTCCACTTTGAGCTTGTTTTGAAGAATGAACTGTGAGACCCGTTATGCAGAATGCCATATTCTTACATTTCAGTAAGGAAAGTTGCTCATCCTCAGTTTCTGCTGCAGTCATGGTTATTATGCAGATTTTATTCAAGAGTTACTTTAAATACTTGTTTTGTTCCTGTTTTGGTTGTGTATTTTTTCCAATCAACTGGTGTAGCATTGCAAACGAAAAACAAACCAAGGCAGAAGACATCTTTGCATGGTCTCTAAGAGAAATGGTGCTATCGCAATGTTTTTCAGGAATTTCAGGACTGATGGCAAGACTGCATCTTATTGTTGCGGTTGTATGTGACTCTCTTTAATTTCAGTCTACTTTGTGTGTACCCGAGTGCACATGTGCAATAGAGTTGGTGAGCTAGACAAAATATTACTAAATCTGATTAAGTGATTCTACGAATATTAAATGTTAACCAGCTTTCAGTCCTACACATAATTACAATAATTAAAAGAATACAGCTTTGTATTGTTAATATTGTAATAGTTGTACCAACCACTTGTTTGTGGCAGTGATCAGAGAGGAAGTTCTGTGCAGGGTTACTAAACATCCAGCAGACCCCAGTGTTTACTCAGCAGTCTAAGAAGCATACAGAAGTCCAAGGCCCTTGAGTAAACCAGACTTTCTATTTCCATCAGTGTTTTATTTCAGGACAATATAAGTTAACATTTTTGGAAATGAACACAATTATCTACAACTATTTGTGTTCCTACTCACCTGAAGTTAGTTATTTTTAGCCTTTTCCCTTTATTAAAGTGACAGTGGATAGACGTGAAAGGGGGACAGAGATGTAGGATTCAAACCCAGGCCGCTGCATGATACAGCCAACATGGGGCAAACGCTCTTACTGGGTGAGCTAGAGGCTTCCCCAGTTATTTTGAATACTTTCAACAACATTAGTTTCTAGTGTGTCCTTGATAAAAAGTAGCATATTTTACTGCAGGATTTCTGTTGAAGCAAATCTGTTCAAAATGTTCAAATGTCTCAATGTCCTTCTGTCCCTATCACTGCAAGGAATGAGAACAGAAGTGAGGAGGGTGTATTGATAACCTTGATTCTGTCTCTGTCTAATCATCAAAATAAAACAGTGTGCCACTTCTAAGATAAGGAACCAAAACCACAGAAAAGGAAACAGCTCTTTTTTACATTCCTCTTCAGCTAGCAGAAGTTGTTTGTGTGAGCATATCAAGGACAGCATCATGTGATTTGGAAGGATTTCAAAGCTGAAACCACACTGGTTTGGTTCAGTGTCGCTCAGCAGGTGGACTAAATTCTTGGATTGCTTCTGAGACAAGACAAAAATGTTTTTAGGCCGAAGACTCCTCACTCTGTTTTGCAATGTCTTTTGTCTACTCCTAGGTAAGACGTGAGAATGATTTAAGATTTGCATTTTGATTTAATATAACCTGCCAAATATTCCTTGTTGCCAATGGGACTGTCTGCTTTTTCAGGTTGTACGTTTGCAGAAAGCATCATTGTCACAGTGGGAGAGGATGCGACTTTGATATGCAACTATGATGCTAAGTACTACGGCAAGCTTTCTGCATGCTGGGGTCGAGGAGCCATCCCCAACAGTGGCTGTGCCAATGAGGTGATCAAGTCAGATGGTACATCAGTGATCAGCAGACTGTCAGAGCGTTACCTGCTCAGGGGTAATGTTGGTGAGGGTGACGTGTCGTTGACCATCAGGCAGGTTGAGGAGGGTGACTCCGGGACGTATGGCTGCCGTGTGGAAATACCAGGCTGGTTCAATGATCACAAACACGAGCTGACTCTGACGGTAGTTGCAGGTGAGACCCACAGGGAGACACAATTTCTAAGGGGGAGACAAAACAGTATTTGTGAGACAATGAGTTAGTGGAATTTCCTGTCAACTCCCTGCTTGTTGGAAAGATTTCCCGCACAACTTCCCATAGACCAAAGCGATGAGAAGCTGGAACAAGCATGTTTTGGTTGTTATCTGTCTATTGACTTAACTTTGTATTATTTCATTTTAGTACGCCCTAATGCCCTGAAGGTGGAGACAAGAGAGGTGAAGGAAAGAACTGTCACCGTTCGCTGGACTCCTGTGTTTGATGGCGGCAGGCCCATTACAGCCTACAGGATTGATCTAAAAAACAAACAGGGTGAGCCCAAGAAAACTGTCCCCATAATCTTAATAGAATTTAGACATTTGGCAGCCAAGTATATCTATTAAAATATTATTTGAGTATGCAGTAAGGACCTTATGTATGCATTCCTGTTGCATAGCATCATGGGATACTGCAGTGACAACTGAAGTCTCAGATCCTCAACTAACTCAGCTGACTTTGGTGGATTTGCGTCCAGCCAAAACCTACAACCTTCGCATGTTTGCTATCAACAGTGTGGGCATGAGCGAGGCCAGCAATGTTCTGACGGTCACAACAAAAGAAGCAGGTATTATCCATTATTCGGCCTTTCAGATATAATTATAATTATGCTGGACTAAATAAAGTGTATCATGGATGGCCTCTTTTAAAATGTGTCTTCCCTGCAGCACCAGAGGGTCCTCCCCTGGATATGCAGTTGGAGGCCCTCACTCCTCACAGTATCAAAGTCACTTGGAAGGTAAAGTCACAGCTGTGAAACTTTATTTGCAAACACATTTAAAAAGATTCTCAAAAAATGTTTTAATATTTGAAAGGAAAAAAACAAAACTACAGATACTTTTCATGGCACCCTCTTTGCCCAGCCTTTGATTGAACCCAGTTAATCCTAAATGATATATCTAAAAAGAAAAGGAGTGTTAAATACATTACTGCTAAGAGTGTTTTTTCTCTTGACCAGCCTCCAAGGCTCGATCAAAGAAACGGGGTTCTTCGGAGTTACAGCATTAGCTACAGAGAGTACGACCCTGCAGGCAGACAGTTCAAAAGGTGGCAGCACTTAAGTGTGGCGGCCACCCGAGAACTAGAGAGCATCATTCTGAGCAACCTGAAACCTTCTGCCAAATACGGCGTGATCATACAGGCCAAAACCAATGCAGGAGTAGGACCGTCCTCGACTGCACCTCTCTGCTCCACTCTGGATGAGGGTAAGATGGGATACATGAGGATATCAAAATATGACTAAAACATGGCATTTTAACATTACGTAATTTACAAAAGTTTTAATTGTATCGTTTCAAGTTCACACAACTTCAACAGCATCCACTATTAAGTCTACTTCCACTCATGCCACAATATGGATACCAGACACTACACGTTTCACTTCAGGTATGTGTTATTGGGGTTATTTATTAGCATCTTGACAGTTATAAAAATAAATGAATTTATGACTGGAAAGTGATTTTCTTTACTTTGTCCCAAGTTGACACAACCTCAACAATTGAGACTGTTACTGCTGCCACACTTTGGGGAGAAAGCACCACAAGTATCACATCAGGTACTTCATGAGTTTCTAACACTGAATTCAGGTCACTGTAAATCATATTTTGGACAATACATACAAATTAACTTCTTGAATGTATCCCAGTTATGTCACTGAGTGCTGTTACAGTGTCCCATATATGTAGGTCCGTTATTCACAGTAGAGCTGTGAATAATGGAGTTATTTGGCAGGGTATATTAAATCAAAATGCTAATCATTCTCATGTCTTACCTTGGCATAGACAAAAGAGATTGCAAAATAGAGTGAGGCATCTTTTTGTCTGTGCAGGACATGATCATCACAATCTTTCTGAGTTGTGTGAAAACAAAAATTTGCTAAATATATTCTAGTGCCCCCGGATCCCCCAGTGGTTGAGTTAAAAGAGGTCAAAGACAATACAATTTCCCTTTTATGGACTCCTGGGTTTGAAGGTGACAGCCCCATCACTGGCTATTACCTGGAGTGTAAAGCCGTTAACGGTATGAGAAATTTAACATTTGCCACTTCACTGTGATTCAACTGTGAAAGTTAAATTCCAATTGTCAATCCCTCTGGCATTTGGTGATATGTAAAATCTTGTCTTTTTTCTCTCCACAGCCTCGTGGGATTACAGAAAGACAGTTGTTGACTTTAGCCCCAATCAGACAGAGGCCACGATTATAGAGATAAATCCCTCCACATACAACATCCGCATGTTTGCTAAGAACAGTCTGGGCACCAGTAGAGCTAGCAATGTCCTCACCATCACCACTGGAGAAGCAGGTGTTGTTACGTAATTCGGTTTATTTTTGTTTTTTGTTTTTTATTCTCACTGTCTCCATTGTATATTTCTGTGGTACATCAAGCAGAACAGGATGATGTAGATCATCTGTTCAAGTTGTGGCTTGTATTCACATTTAGCAAGACAGCCCAAAAATATAAATTAACTCAATATTATTACCAAATGACAGTTCCTTAAACAGGAAACACCTTATGTAACCCGATATCTTTCCAGAATGGTTAGTAATAAATGTATTGTGTTTGCATGTTCAGTTTTCTGAAAAACACCACTTTCAAAACTTCCTCTTAGCTACTTTGTTTTGTGGGTGTCTGACAGGTCATCCGAGGGGTGATCTTCCTGCCACCATATCTACTGACACTCATGCTGCTGTAAGTATCAAACCAATGACAACAACACTGGTAACTAATGGTGTCAAATAAATGTAATGGAGGAAAAAGTAAAATATTTTTCTCTGAAATGTAGTGGAGTTGAAGTATAAAGTAGCATAAAATGCAGCTAACTGGGGCGCCTGGATGGCTCAGTTGGTGGAGGGGGTGCCCATGTGTGGAAGTTTGCCCCTCAACGCAGCGGGCCCGGGTTCGACTCTGACCGGGGGCCTTTAGCTGCATGTCATTCCCCCTCTCTCTTCCCTTTCATTTCTTCAGCTCTTGTGTCAATAATGGCCTAATGCCCAAGAAATAATCTTTTTTTTTTTTAAATGCAGCTAGCTGCTGAACATAGAACAAGCTAAAATAAATTGCGCTATTTCGTCTCAGGTGTAGGTAGAGGCTAAAATGAGAGTAATATTTGACCTTCATGAGGTGGCCAGAAACATAACTCCAAATGAATGCTCTGTATCCGCAGGATGTGAAAGTAGGCAGTGCATTGCTAACTCATCATTAGCCAAAAAAACATTAACTGGTGACTTTGAGGATGTGAATCTGAGCCTGTTCTCATGTTCTGCCCCCTAGTGGCATCTGTTTATGCAACTTTAATGCTCACAAGAAAAGCAAAGATATAGCTCCAGTGAAGGTAAAGTTAAACTGTTATGAAATCTTGTCTGCTAGGCGAGCGTTGAGGAAAGTCAAAGTGGTCACCTAGCTGCCATCGTGGTGCCAGTGGTGCTGTTGGGGTTGGTTGTTGCCATAGTAACCACATGGCAACTTCGACGTGAGTATTCCTTTCATTGTAAACTTAAAAAGTCCCACAGGATTATCTTCATTAATTTGATCCTTACCCTCATGCTCATATAGGATTAAAACAGAAAAAAGGCAGCCTGAACATGTGAGTAGCTTGTAGTATTTGTCACATTTGTAAAGAGAATTGAGCCTCTTCAAATAACCGTAATTGCCTCTGCTTGATTGAACATTAACTTTTTCTTGTGTGCAGGTGGCTGACCAATGGAGCGCTACGCTACAGAGGCTCTGACTCACTACAAGAGCTGTAAAACTCTGAGTTAATCTATATTTGACCACAAGGCTAAAACTCACAACTAAGCAGTACATTTTATGAAATTTGCAAAATAACATTTTATAGTACAGGCCAAAAGTTTAAACACACCTCATTCAATGAGTTTCCTTTATTTTCATAACTACATTGTAGATTATCACTGAAGGCATCAAAACTATGAATGAACACGTGGAATTATGTACTTTACAAAAAAAGTGTAAAATAACTGAAAATATGTCTTATATTCTTGCTCTGATAACTGCTTTGCAAACTCTTGGCATTCTCTTGATGAGAGGTAGTTACCTGAAATGTTTTCCCAACAGTCTTGAGGAGTTCCCAGAGATGCTCAACACTTGTTGGCCCTTTTGCCTTCACTCTGCGGTCCAGCTCTCCCTAACCATCTCGATTGGGTTTAGGTCCGGTGACTGTTGAGGCGCAGCACTCCATCACTCTCTTTCTTGGTCAAATAGCCCTTACACAGCCTGGAGGTGTGTTTGGGGTCATGGTCCTGTTGAAAAATAAATGATGGTCCAACTAAATGCAAACCGGATGGGATGTCGCATGTTGCTCCAGGATGCTGTGGTAGTCATGCTGGTTCAGTATGCCTTCAGTTTTGAATAAATCCCCAACAGTGTCACCAGCAAAGCACCCCACACCATCACACCTCCTCCTCCATGCTTCACGGTTGGAACCAGGCATGTAGAATCCATCCAGTCACCTTTTCGCCGTCGCACAAAGACACAGCGGTTGGAACCAAAGATCTCAAACTTGGACTCATCAGACCAAAGCCCAGATTTCCACTGGTCTAATGTCCATTCCTTGTTTATTGGCCCAAACAAATCTCTTCTGCTTGTTACCTCTCCTTATCTGTTGTTTCCTAGCTGCTATTTGACCATGAAGGCCTGATTCGCGCAGTCTCCTCTTAACAGATGTTCTAGAGATGTGTCTGGTGCTAGAACTCTGTGTGGTATTCATCTGGTCTCTAATCTGAGCTGCTGTTAATTTGCAATTTCTGGCTGGTGACTCGGATAAACTTATCCTCAGCAGCAGAGGTGACTCTTGGTCTTCCTTTGCTGGGGCGGTCCCCATGTGAGCCAGTTTTGTTGTAGCGCTTGATGGTTTTTGCGTCTGCACTTGGGGACACATTCAAACTTTTCGCAATTTTTCGGACTGACTGACCTTCATTTCTTAAAGTAATGATGGCCACTTGTTTCTCTTTACTTAGCTGATTGGTTCTCGCCATAATATGAACTCTAACAGTTGTCCAATAGGGCTGTCAGCTGTGTATCAACATGACTTCTGCACAACACAATTGATTTTCCCAACTCCATTAATAAGGCAAGAAATTCCACTAATTAACCCTGACAAGGCACACCTGTGAAGTGAAAACCATTTCAGGCGACTACCTCATGAAGCTCATTGAGAGAACACCAAGGGTTTGCAGCGCTATCAAAAAAGCAAAGGGTGGCTACTTTGAAGAAACTAGGATATAAGACATGTTTTCAGTTATTTTACACTTTTTTAAGTACATCATTCCACATGTGTTCATTCATAGTTTTTATGCCCTCAGTGATAATCTACAATGTAAATAGTCATGAAATAAAAGGAAACACATTGAGGTGTGTTCAAACTTTTGGCCTGTACTGATATGTATATATGTTTGTTATGTCATTGAGAAAAGAAACAATCTACTACAACTTCAACTACAAGTTGAGTTGAACTAACCAAAAGAAAGAGTAATCACTCATTTCTAACTACTCACTCAATAACTAATCACAAAATCTAATTTAAAAGGTCATGCGATAGCTAATGAAAAGTTATGCACACATGTTTGTGCTTTAACCTACAAATGTAGGATTGGTGTTTTCTCTTTTTCTAACAAAATATGTTCTTTACACTTTAATAGCCACCAACAGGTCATTAAATGACCCTTAATATTTTTTATATGACTTTGTGTAATGAAAAAAATCCTCATTGCTACTTTTCTTTAGGCTATAATAAACATCCAACGTGTTTGTTCATCAACATGTACTTTATTGTATTGGATACAATATATTTCATTGTGTCATGTAGAAAATTAGCAGATTTACTTATAGGTTACCGGCCACCAGCTGTATGGGGTGAGCTGTTTAAATATATAGTAAATGAAGTCTGCCGGTAATAGTCCAAACCACAAGTGCATACATGATGAAAGGTAGCTTATGAATGCAGTGTTGAGTTAACATTTTCAAAAAGCCGTTACATTAAAAAAACATCCCTTTATCCCGCTCTTTCCTTAATTTTTAATGAAAATCACAGTAAAACAGTAACCTACACTCAACAGGTGTACATACTTACAAATATAGAGCAACCATTGTTTTTAACCAATCAGTTATTTCAATTAAACCCAAACACTTAAAACCCAAAAAATAATCTTCATATGACTTTAAGGTCTACAAGTCTCACAACCACTGACCGCCAGTATCCAGCTTGGACCACAAGAGGGAGCCAGAGTGCCACCAGTGAGTTGATTGCATGCGCTCCAGTGCTCAATCAGATCTCACCTCCTCATCTGTCCTCAGGGACAGGCACCGCAGCCAGCTGGATTTCCATCCATCTGTCCTCTAAATGTTTTAATTGTCCTAATTAAGGAGATGAGGAAGAGGAGGAGATCTGATACCTCTGTGGAGTTTTGAGGCAACTGCCTGCAAGAGAGTCTCTTACTAATGGGGGATCAAAGGGGGGCGATACCCGAACTTACGTCTCAGAGGGGACTGCATGGCACAATAGGGATGTGTACTTCCAATTCCTTTTCTGCTTGTTTATATCTATTTCTAAATAAGGCATTTGACTGAGCTACTGGTGCTTCTGCATTCACATGCCTAAGTATTACACTTCCTGAGAAGTTGACTAGATTTCTACAATGCTGTGTATATGAATTGATTACTCTTTTGCAGTGGTAACCCATTACAAACTCAGAGCTGCTGACACACAAAGCCACAGTGCACTTTGTGATCGTGGCCTGTAAACACAACTCTACCACATCCCTCCTTTCTGGACTTCCTCTCAACTCTGGACCCCTCACTTCCGCTGTCCCCTGCTCTTCTTCTTCTTTCTTCGGCCTCCTCACTCTGGCTTTGTTTACACAAACACCAATGTCTTCCTGTTCTGGTGCTTTCCTCCATCTCTACTAACACCCTGTCACCATCTTCTCAATTCGTCCATCTTTCACTCTGTTCAAGCCCTGCTGATTACACTGTGTAGCACTTAAATAAACAGAGTAAAGAGGCAAGGAAGGTTGTGGGAGGCACTGGTTGGATGACTTTGATGAGGTCGCTTTGAATGGCCACAAAGCCAAAAACCAGTTTACCTCCCAGCAACCTCCACCCCCACTTTTCTTGGTTCCCCTTGGACCATGCCTGCCACCCGTAAACCACACAAGGCAACCAAGCAGTAGTCAATACAACAAGTTGGTACACAGATGGAAACAGCTGATCTAGCTTAACCAATATGTGTCATTGCCCCAACAATTTTGTCAGCTCATTCACAGCATGGCTCCCCCATTCTCTTGAAACATCTTCTATCAAACATCCGTTAACACGACAACACAATGCTCCTTGTGTAAGCCATGAGCCAGAGCTGTGTCAGCTGTATCTGGTAAAGGCTTCAGTGTAAGACTGCAGGTGGGAGATTGAAGAAGGAGGGGGGGGGATGTATGGACATAATAATGGCAGTATTAGCAGTGGGGACAGAGTTAGTACTGTAATAAATCATGCTCTATGGTTCTGGCCACATCAAGGCACCAGCACTCAGGAAGTGTAGATCCTGAACGGTACCACACACACCAAAGGCTGAGCTCAACAGGAGGGGCTGGTCTCCAGGCCTTGTTGCCCCAGAACGGATGCACTGGCCTGGGCCTAAGGAGCTGCCAGATGTTGGCCCTTCTGGAGCGCCTTATGAATTTGCAAACAGCAGAGCAGATGAGAGTATTGAACAGAGCAGAAATGAAAGGGGCAGTTTATGAAAGCATGCAGAGCTGGGGGTTTGGCCTCTTTGCTGATGAAAGACACACTAATTGAATCAAGTCTTTATCCAAACCTCCTGCAAACTATGGCAGGTCAAAGGGAACTCTTGTTAGAGCTGAAGCATGCCTATGAGTGTGCAAATGAAAACAAGTAGCAATCCTAAAATCAGATCCATTAGATTTGTGTGAGTTGGAAAGAAAAATTATGATGTTACAGTAAGTGATAACAAACTTGTTGATTAGATCTAAAAAATCAAAAAGAAATTCTGTTCATGATGAGATCTGACTGTGTGTGTGTGTGTGTGTGTGTGTGTGTGTGTGTGTGTGTGTGTGTGTGTGTGTGTGTGTGTGTGTGTGTGTGATCTGATTATCCAACCTGAGCCAGATGGAAGGCAGCGTACATGTTTGAAGGTCAGACATAGCAGTCACCATGGAGACATCACCAAGTAGACCATGTAAACTAAGTACGTTATACTGCACTGTCGCTTCTCCCGAGGGACCTTCATCAGTGTGTGTGTGTGTGTGTGTGTGTGTGTGTGTGTGTGTGTGTGTGTGTGTGTGTGTGTGTGTGTGTGTGCGCGCGCGGGCGGGCGGGCGGGCGGGCGGGCGTCTGGCAGTTTCAATTATCACTCTGTGCTTTGAGCATCTACAAAGGCATTAAGATTCCTTTTCAGATTTTTTTTCTTACTTCTCAATCCTATAACCGGACAAATTATTCCACAATAAAATAAAAGATTACAGCATGAGGCAACTTTAAAAAACTTAAAAAATCTGTGTACAAAATACTTTTTAAAATAATTTAAAGAAATCCAACTGACTTGTGTTTTGCTTGACTAACGCAAATTAATAAATGACTTGATAAATGTAATCACATGCTTTAGAACTGAAAGCTTTTGTGTTCAAACACATGTTCCACAACATCTGGATGCATACAGTTGTTTCTAGGATGCATATGTAAACTGAACACTGCAGATTTATCATTGTATTTTATTATTGAGTAGATCTTGAGCTAAGTGGCAAATTTCAACCTTCTCGGAGGTCTAAGTTTCCATAGAAACACAGACTTTATATTGATGTAGTGAGTTTATCAAATGCTGGAAAAAATGCATTTGGCAGCCAGTCATTGAGTACAGAAATAGCTATACCGACATGCTTGTTGCCTCCCTTTGCACACCCATAATCCTTAATGCTTGCAGATATTTCCATAAACGTTTGAACATCCCAAACCATATCTTGTACGATTCATATCAAACGTCACCTCTCATTCAGGCAGCATTAAGTGTCAGAGCTTTGAACAGAGGCATGGGTCTTAATCTGTTTAAATGTGCTTCCTTCTCTATACTAACACCACTGACTTTTGCTTTTTTTATACACCTGCCCAGAGGCGAGTTCTAGTAAGGAGAGGCGTCAAATTGGAAGACCTCCATCGTCCTGGCAGCTGAACACAGTGGAAGTCTTGGATCTGTTCAGGGGATTGGACCAGCTGAGCTCTGCCATGGAAGACAAGTGGCTGGCGCTGTTGAATGGGAGAACGAGTGTGGAGCGATGGAGGGAGAGGGGGTAAAGTACAGGGGGAGGAAGGGAAGGAGAGGTAATCACATCAGGGGATTAGTGGCTGTTATTAATGGAGGATAAGGCTCTTTGCTGTCACTCTCACCCACACACACAAACATATACACAGACATACTGATGCACTTATACTCTATCTATCTATCTATCTATCTATCTATCTATCTATCTATCTATCTATCTATCTATCTATCTATCTATCTATCTATCTATCTATCTATCTATCTATCTATCTATCTATCTATCTATCTATCTCATTTCTTCAATTATACAGCTGCCTCCTCTCTCTTCGTCCAACCTCTGGCCTATGGCAATGTATTATGATTTTGGTTTGTAATATTCTCGCTACCTACTTCATGAGGGAGAAAAAATGATCTGCTTATGTGTGTAAATCTGTGTGTGTGTTTGTGCTGGCATGCCACCCTTTGAAAGATGGCCATTCAGTGGTGAACAAACAAGACATTTGTCTAAAGTCTTGCATCACCTCGGGGTAAGACTGTGGAAATGTGCTTTGCCAGGTTATCTTTCGCTGTTATTTTCAGTCACCCTGTGACTCACAGGATCCAAACTTCATGGCAAGAATCGTGAAAAAAAAAAAAATCTTTTCGACACCTGTCTGTCATTTGTGCCACATACACTGAAACATAATTTGACAAACTGTCTAACTTGTTTCTTCAATCCAATGCCTACACACATGAATTAACACTGCACACATATATACACGCATGGCTATAATGGTGTGTGTGAGGAAGTTAAAGAAGATCATAAGCGAGCACACAAACGAGCGAGCAACAGTCACAATGGCTTCTCAGCAAGAAGATGCATTGGCCTGGGCTAAAGAGGCACATTTGCAGGCTCTTTCATCAGTGAGAATTTGCCTCGCAGAGAGCCACAAAGACACCAGCATCCCACCGTGAGCCGCAGACACAGCTGCACCGCAGTTTCATCATCTGAATGGAGTTTCACAGCAGTGGCAAGGAAACCAAAGTCCCCGATCATATCACCCGAGGAACATGGAGGTGCAGCTGCATGTCAGAGAAGCTCAGAGGCAACACAAATAAGTAAATAGACAGAATCCACATGTAAAATGAGAAAAGCTGGAAGGAAGGATGGAGAGTACAGTAGATAAAGCAGAGTATCTTAACTTGTGCATGAAACTTCTTCACAGGTGTTGAATTAAGATGTAGTGACTTAAATAAATTGGTACTTTGTTGCACTTTACTCCAAATAAGTAAACAATGCTGAAAGTACGGCTGCCTGCATGTTTTTACATGGCTGTTTTTTTTAAGTTGGTCCCTATGAAGAGAGGGAACCAAAGGCCCTGTGGGGATATGCACACATCCGCAGACACACGCCAATCTCTCTGTCTGTCAGCTCTGTGCTCATAATCACATCCTATCCCCTCGTGTTCCCATACACACAACCCCCCTGCCTCGCTTCACTGTAGAGGGAAAGAAATGAGAGATCTCAAACGCTCTCTAAGATTAAGGCTTTGTGTTTTACATGTGTTATCGTTGCTTCCCTTCGTTATCCCCCTGCTTTTGTCTCAGTCTCCTCCTCTAATTAGAATCTTGTCCCTTTCATTCCTCCATGCGCCTTTCTTACACCTGTGAGAGCGAGGAGAAGAGCAAGGAGAGGGGAGAAGAGGAGAAGTAGAATAAGGAAAGAACGAGTAGGGGAAAGATGAAAAGCACGCCACACAGAGCGAGTGGCGGAGCGTTGTGGAATGCGGCGTCTGAGGGGAGGATGAAGGCGCTTGTCACGTCTCATCACACGAACGTACACACACACACACGACCTGGCTGTGGTGCAGCAGAGACACAGTCCCGCTGAGCCGAGCTTTGAAAAGAAGAAAGTGTAAAGGGAATGAAAAAGAAGAGAGAAGAATAAGCAAGAAGAAGCCAACGTGTTGGATGTTTCATTTTGACCCATATTTGTCCTGACGCATAAATCAAACACGCTGAGGAGCCCAGTGCATCTATCACGACAGGTCGTTGGAGAAAATATCTAAGCAGATCCACCCGATTACACACACTGCTGGTGGCATGAACCATAATTAGAAACTGCAAATAATAAGAACAATAGAATATACTATATACAATGTTGAGGCAAGTATGCCTAGATGCTACAGTTTGTTTCTCTTTAGAAATGCTCTAACAAGCATAGAATCATTGCCGTGCTTGCCTTCCCTGCTCCATCCCCCTCTCTCTTCCGATCCCTCCAGCCAAGTTCAGCGCTGTCTGTCCCCTGGCCCACAGTGTGGCCTCCTTGGCTGTTTATGTGCGAGGTGAGGGCAGGCTGGCACTGAGCCTTGGTGTGCGGTCAGGCCATGTTTACATCTGTCTGGCCCTGGAGCCTGGAACCTGGAGCGGTGCGCCGGTGCATCCTGGACATCACCCAGCAGACTGTAGCAGGACCTGGGGACCGACTCTTACTCTGGCTCAGACTGTGCAGTACTGCCTGATGAATGGCCTACAGTCTTATAGAGCCATGCATGTCCCTTTGCATAACTGACCCCTTTTTCCTACATTGCTCTTCTACTACTTTTGTTGTCTATTGCCTCAAACTATCACTGCCCTCCACACTATACCCAGACTTCCTAAGATCTTCACATAAGAGAAAGTATAAGGAGCTTTCCCTGTATGTTAAGAAAACTACAGACCCTTTCTCTGATTGAATGTCTATATGTAAGTACATAGGATTTGTGTGTCTGAGATATGTTCAACATACACTAATCTGCCAGAAGCAGCAAAGAAGGGAGAGAATTGAATAGCGCTGGTTGCCGTACATGACAAACAGTGTGATATGCCTTTTGTTTTTGATAGCTGATGAATATGCATGTGGCCCGGGGAGTGACTGAGTTTGGGGTGGGGTGGAGGCTCAGAGGAGCATGTTAAACAATGGAATTACATCTCTGACATACATCCACCGCAAGGCTGGGATTAAACACAGCGCAGAGGAAAAAACAGAAAAGAAGGAACGGGATAGAGATGGAGAGGGAAGCGATAAAAAAACAGATCCGCTGCTTATCTATTGAAGAAATGGGGGCCTCGGGGAGAGGTAGTGGTGGCGAAGAGAGGGGAGGGGATGGGGGGGGGAGTGGGTCGTCAATCCAATGTATTTAATTTCTTTTGCTGTTAGTGAATCATCAAGAGGATGATCCAACAGCGGATCAAAAGAACGAGCAGGGGAATGGGGGAAAAAAGCAGATCAATGCAACAGAACAAAGGAGCAGTCTCCAAGATGATCGCAACTCTTCTTCCTCCATCATCCACTTACTCTCCCTCCTTCTTTGCCACTCTCATCTGTCTCTTTTTTCTGTTTTTCTTCACACACAACTTTCATAAATGGTGTGAAACAATGAACAGGACACAAGGGCTTTAACGGGAGTTTATCATGTAGTGAGAACAGGCTCGGCACTGGATATTCTGGCCCCCTTAACAACTCCCAAAATGTTCTTGAATGACAAATCTGGTAACATCTGTTTCATCTTTATGTGCTTCATCTGTGCCCTGTCATGTATTGTGAGCAGCTTCCCACAGGGGCTGCAGGCAGACCACTTGTTTAGTCTTAGCTGCAACAACTTTTTTGAAAAGCCCACGGATCAGAGCTGCGGGTGTCCAGTTGGCGTGTCCCTTTTTATTTTGAATCCCTGAGTCTGCTTAGACAATGTTCATGTTTAAAGTAAAGCCTTAATCTGGACTGTTATATCCCACTACAGACATAGCATAGTTCCCCCTGAGTGCCGTTGGTTTGAGGTGATGTCTTTAGTGTTTTCATGTAGTATTGTTGTTGGCCAAGAACTGCTCCTTCTGTCTTTTTGTCAGTGAAAGGAGAGCAGTTTGGGCCATTTCTCAGAGGTTTGAGCTTTGACTACAACACTGGTAAAAGTATTGTGATTGCAATAGTGGGTGTGGGTTGGTGGGTGTGGGTGAGGGGCCTGCTATGTCAGGCTTGAAAGGCGCTCTACAAGACAAACGGGCAGCCAAGATGGTTTGACCGTGTCCAGTTAAAACAAATATGAGGCCTCAGTGATGCTGTTATAATCCCATTTTACATTTCACTGCCCCCACTCTCTCTTTTTCCCTCTCACTTTCTCTCTCTGTCACCTTTTCTGTCTCTCTGCCCAAACCGCTGCAACTCCCACACAGTTCACCATGAAGCCTCCTCATACCTGCCTGTCTTCTCTGCGCATGTATGAGTATTTGTGCAAATGTCTGTGTGTGTGCGTGTGCTGTTAAGCCTGGTTCTCTACCCTGCTGGAGTCCCCTCCCCTGACTTTCTCTCCCCCTTTTAAACTAGAATGAAGTCTGAAAAATCAAGCAATGTCCAGCCAAGCTCACGGATGGTTGACAGTCAATATTGACCCCGGGCTCCATTTATTTCTGTGGAAACGAGGAATAAACCCCAAGCCCCCCCTCCATGTCACCTTGTCTCGCTCCCACACCGATAGGACCAAGTTGCCGGCATAGGCTTGACCCAACCGCTGACCCTGGTCTGGGTATTTTCTCATCCTCCTGCTGGTTAAGAGCAGGCCACAGTAAGAGAGGGTGGGAATCTGTTCTCAGTTCTGCGAGCCAACAGTGAGTGATGGATGGGAGTGAGATATTGTCACTGATGCTTAAGTTTGAAGGTGCATCGTTAACTGCTCTGTGCCAAACGACTATTACAAAGCCAGTCCTCATGCTCATGTGCTGTATTAAAGCTCAGCATTTAGTTCTGAGAGTTTGCATGTCTGGAAAGAGACATAGAGAAAGTAAAGTATTGTATGTGCGTGCAGTGATGTATGAGTGTGCCACTGTGTACTTGTTTTTGTGTGTTTGTCAGCACAAACACCTAACATTGAAGGAGACAGGCTGCCTCCTGACAGTTATTTGCTACTTTTGGTCTCTCTGTGCTCTGTCTAACTTTCTGTCTCTCTTCCTCTTTCCAAATTATCCCTGCAGGACTGAGCGAGGGTAAACACAACCGCTAGGAAAAGGCTTAAGACACACCGCTTGTTATTGTGAGTGGCTTCCCTCTCTTTCTGTCTTCTGTTTATCGGTGGCTTGTATGATTCCCTATTTGTCAGCCATCTGGGTTCTATGGAGACTAAGCGTATGCTTTTTACGCATTTGCCACACAAAGCCAAGTATTGTGCAGCAGAGACATGCAAGACACACAAGGTTTAAATCCAGACAAGCGTTTGTTGCAGCTGGGTCAGCTGCTCTGTCAGTGCATTACGGAGAAAATTATACCACTGCAAGAATGAAAGCGCTGGTCCTCGGAGGGCTCGGGAAGGGGAGCGTAGGAGTTTGATATTACATGAAATCATTTCAAGTTCCATCAATTATCCAGCTCATTGGCCAAGGTGAGATGCCACCAGCTAAGGCTTTGAGGTTTTAGCCTCGCTGAGGAGAGTGAACTGATACTAAGTGATTTATTCATGACAACTCATCTTCTTTCACTCCCCTCTAAGTACGAGCTGCCTTTGGGATAAAGGATTCCTACTTTGTCTGATTATGGTGAACCCAACTGCTCACAGAAAACTTGATCATTCATAGATAGATAGATAGATCAGACTGAGGTTGTTACAGCCAAGCATATGTCAGGCATGCATGATCACACACATACACCGTAATCACAGATGTCCTTGATTTTCATCAAACCCCCTAATTTTCCCTATTCACATCTTATAACCCCACCCCCATCTCAGTCTCTCACAGCGCACCTGCACTCAATATGAGCACCCTCCCCCCACACACACACACACACACACACACACACACACACACACACACACACACAGAGTTTGCAGGACCAGCTCATGTGCTCCTAGGCGGCCCTCAGCCTCGTCACAACTCTGTGTCATGTGTCTACCAACAGGCATTAAACATGAGCAACCCCTCCTACACCCACCTTGTTCTCTTTCATTCAACCTGGAGTTTTATTACAACAGGATATCCTGAACATTTTACATTGCCTTCAGTTGTGCAGCACATGTGCTCGACTGGCACAAAGCGAAAGAGAGGGGGGAGCTGGAAATGCTCTGTCGACCAATGAAAAAAAAAATAGCCAGCTACCAGTTCACATCCATGTGTTCTCTTTTCTCTTCATGTTAACTCACATGTCTGTTCACTTCCGCTCTGCCGCATCCCCAAGGTGACGGCTGGCTTGGGCTACCGTGGCTCATGCCTGAAGGCGAATGTGCCAGCTCTCCTTTGTGGCCAGAGGCCATCCCTCCCCATTGATTCTAAGCAAACCTCAACTGCATGTTTCTTTGATGAGTTCTGTCCGAGTTAGTTAGCATTTGTTTCTCTCCATCTCAAAGTTATCCCCAAAGCTGAGGGACATACAGAGGCACTCTTGTGATAACCACTGAACATATCTTTTGGTGTTAACATCAGGTGAAAGCCAAGGTTTTCCTTGACATACTGTGGAATCTTAGAAATCCCAAATGAATGTAGATTTGAGAAGAAACATTGACACAAACATGCACACTATCCCGATCCCCTTACACTTAAAATATTATTTGTTTACACCCCCTTCCAAAAAGTCCCAATGTGCTGGAATGCGCAGGGAAAAGCACTCTGAAGCCCCAGTGTGTTTGCAACCCTATAAATAAAGGTGGCGGTGGGGAGTGTGGTTGACCATAATTACACAGGCGCTGTTAAAGCCGAGGCACGCTCTCTGTTTGTCTGTCTGCTGGTCATGGCCACTCCCATATATATATGCGCGCGTGCGCACACACACACACACACACACACACACACACACACACACACACACACAACCCCTTTCCGGTTTTTATGTGGGAACAAAGTTTTGTTTTTCTACATCTGTCTGGACTTTTAAAACATTGTGACTGCTGACTGTCTATTACATAATTGAGGTATTTAAACAAACAACATTTTTTTCAGCTCTTTTTCTTCTTTTGCTTTACAGATGTATAGCCTAAAAGAGCCACTTCGGATTGGTGTGTCATACCCTTATTTGTTTTTCTAATGTGTGTGTCCGTGATTGATTAGAAAACATTGATTTAACTTGTAATCTGTAGGTTGGAGAAATTGAGTTTTTATGTCTTGCGTAGACATGTTGGCCCAACTTTTCAATGACTGTTGCGTTTCCAAAACCTTGTAATTGATCTAACCCCCCCCTCACCCCTCATACAAAAGCTGAACTGAGTTAGACCTGATTAGAGTGGCAACACTCTGTTTAAGTCCTTTTTATGTGTATTTTCATCTCTGCGCATGCATCCATCTGGTCGCTGTGAAATGAAGTTCACAGCAATGGTTTTAAGATGTAAACACACATTCACACTGTGTTCTTTTTCTCGCTAAGCTGCAGAGACAGACATTTACCAAACTGTGCTGTATGTCGCATATCGGTACCAGCCAAGATTGGTTTAATGGTGTGTGTGTGTGTGTGTGTGTGTGTGTGTGTGTGTGTGTGTGTGTGCGCGTGCGCGTGTGCGCGCACAGGCAAGAATGTGTTCGTACAACAGCCAAGATCTTACACATGGAGTGGAGCTGCTTTAAGGGGCCAGAATAAAGCTACAATTTCTATACACTCAGCCGCATGGTACAACTTGTTCCAAATCACTTGCCTTGCTGTACAAATCACAGCCAGGCAGCCAACTATAGCTAGCTCAGTCTATTGCCATCAACAGGCCAACTGCCAAGAGAAGAAACACATCCAACAGTTTTAATTCCTTATTTTTTCACACAAGCAGTTTTTCACTCCAGCTTATAAATGCCAAACGACAATAACAATAGCATGTACAAGAAAACCAGACTTGTTTTTCTGTAAACTAAAGTCTTCTTAAAGCTGGTGTTTTTACACCAGGCCAATGGTCCTTGTTCCCCCACCCTCTTTATCCTCTTGTGGTTTGGCACAGACGGCATGCGGTCTGTGCAGGGTAATTAATGTTTCTCTGCACCGCACAATGTGAATACAATGCTTGGTCCAGTTTTGCTCTTATGCGAAAAATGACACACATTCCTAATCACACGTTTGCTTTTGCTTTAGGAATCTTGCACACTGAATGTTTGAGAGTTGGATGGTTTTCCCCACAGTAGGCAAAGATGGAAGATGCTGAAAAGCATCAGGTTAGTGTGATTACTTTCCCCCCATCGCTCTAGTTCATTTATCTCAGAGGTACTCTGAAGCAGAACGGCAGTAATGTATTTTAATGCACCTCTATATGATAAAAATTGACTGGCTGCTGCTACATGTGCCACACTTTAGTATTCATCCCCTCACATTTCTAATTCTTCCTATGCACCACTGGGCCTCGTAGCATTAAACATTCAAGAGAAACAAATGAAAGGCTCTCTTAAAAGCTCTAACCAATAGGCTTTTACAAGCCTACCAGGCTGCATTCGAATAAAAACCAAGACTAAGTGGTCTAGACAGCAGGAAATCCAACTTTGAAAGAATACAACAACTGAAGTTCAATGTTTTCCCCTTTGGTGTTGGAGAATGCATTGTAGCGTACCATATATATACTCATTTGGTTTATTGCTTCCAGAAATTGAATTGGTGCCACCGAGATGCAATATTCAGATCTTTAGGGGGCTGGTGGAGAGTGGCTGGATGGCCAGAAAGACAGATGAGTGAAGGATGGAGAGTTTGTGAAGCTTTTGATGAACGATGATGTGATGTATCATCACATACTTTAACGGTCTCTAACACTCTGGATCAACTCCAGTTATCCCAAACAGGCAATGACAAATTTCATCAGGGAAATGTGGGAATATATGAAATTCCTCACTGGTTTCGGTTCAGAAATGACAGTAGCTATGTTTCCATCCACACGTTTGTAAATGATATTGAATTAAGTGATATCGAATGAAAAATGCCTTATGGAAACAGTCAAATTCAATGGAATTTCATGAATATCGACTCAAAGGAAATACGTTCGGTCTCATCGGATTTTATCTTGATCGATATACGGCTTATGCGATAAACGCTGATGAAAACGTTATTTGCCAAATAAATAATGAATTGCGATTAAGTTTTAGGTCATTTTATGGTTGCAACCCGCCACAAAATGAAGAAAAGACGTTTTAATTCATTTCCGCCCTGTATTTCCGCTCTGTCTGCACACATGGCGGATGTCGACAAAGATAGTTGTAAGTGGACGGACGAGGAGACGAGAGACTTTCTGAATTTAATTTATCAGGAACTTGCGAAGGAAACGGCCAAAAAAGGTTACAACAAGCCGTGGGATGTCCTCCGGAGTAAATGGAAGTTGCTCAGACAGCGAGACATGTCAAAAAAGAGTTGTCTCGCAGCGGTGCCGTAGGGAAAATAAATGCCAAGTTGCATCTGCATCATCATAGCGATGTGTTGATAGCAACGTTGTTTTGTTATTATAGCTTGATATGTTACCATCAGCTGGCACATAAGCACTATTACAACTTGAGCAATATTGATCATTTGTTGGTAGACGGGACGATCCATTTTGTTGAGAAAAACTTTGTTCGCTTGAATGTTGTGCGATTCAGTGTGAAAATGAATAGAAACACCTTAAAATGTCTAAAATCAATTCGATATACCAATTTGATCGCAAAACAGCATGTGACGTCATTACGCACAGGTTTTTGTTCGCTTTAGAACCGTCGGATGGAAACACACTTTCACCAGCTTTATTCACATGAGTTTTTCTTTTCTTCGTACTTTTAGATAATTTGATTGATAAGTGGATGGAAACTTAGCTAGTGTTGGACAATAAACCAACAGTATCTATAGATGTCTGTCTGTCTCTACCATGTGTCCTCTAGGTGTCACTAGAGATGTTCATGGACCAGACAAGGCTGACTTATGTTGGAGAGTGTGTTCAGTATGGCCCCGCGTGTGCGTGAAAAGTGAAGCTGCAGCTTCTCCTGTGCACTGACAGCCTCAATCCAGTTGCCGTGGTGATATCCTCTCCCAGGTGCATCAGTCACATTCTCACACGCGCACGCACTCTCTCTCTCTCTCTCTCTCTCTCCCCCTTCTCTCAGATACACAAAGGGACACACAACTCTGTCTCTCATGAGTCGGCTCCGTTTCCTCACATGCCTCGACACCCACAGCTGGCTGTTTGTGCCCTTCCCTCCAGTAGCTTAGACAACCATCATTAACACCAGTGTCCCTGCGCTGCGCTAGTGTTAGCTCCTCAGTGTCACTCTGCCTCCCTGCGCCGTACACCGTGCACCCCGCTTTTCCGCAGGTGTCCAACACCCACCCATCCACCCACCCACCGCGCACTCGCTAATGAGAGTGAAAATGAGAACAATGGGGAAAGGAGCGCGGGGCCCACCAGCTCATCTGGGCTCCGTTGATCTTGTTAATTGCGTCCGTGGACGCGCTCCGCTCCCTTTGAAGTGTGTCTGAAGAGCCCGCTTCAGAGACTGGCAATTACCGCACATCATGTAATTGCTGCAAGACAGGCAGCCATATGAGAGAACTCATGTTACTGTATGTGTGCGTCGGGGTGTGTGAGCCTACATGTCGACAATGTGTGCGCGTGAGAGAGAGAGAAAGAGTCTGATGATGGTGATGCCTTCCAAGGTGTTAAAACAGCATCAAGTAACGTCCTGTCATCCTACCAAATCTTAACAGCTTTGATGCACCATACAGCTGCATTTTGTCAAACGCCTTTTAACCACTTTGTTAAAATCAATTTGCACAGATCTAAAGATATTTTCTCTCCTTTGGAATTCAATTAATCTGTTTAGTCTTGCAAAGTACCATTGTTGTGGTTTTAAGAGGAGGCGTCCATGGCCTGTTTACATCCTCTACATCTGCTCAGAAATGTTTTGAGGTCAGCAGAGCTTTGATTCTTTGTGACGGGAGACCTGTGTCTCTTCAAACGCCACGTAAAGTCCCTTTTTCATTGGTTTTCATCACCTTTTGTAGACTGAAACATACCAAGTTTGCTGTAGTTTCCCTTTGTCATGTCCTTCCACAAACTATCCAGGCAAGGTACACTATGCTGCATGCTTTCAGCACTGCTATGATGCTTTTACAAGGCATTACTTGTCAAGTAAGGAGTGTGCGTTAGTGTTAAAGCTGTGATCAGCCCTAAAAGCAGACCTATATACTCTAGTAGGAAAGTATATGAGCGCTTAGCGGTAAACAGTCTGATTATTAAGATGCTAGAGGTATTGTGCAACACTCAACACAGCAATTTTTTAATGCTTTCCTCTGTCATCACAGTCTTCCGTTTCCTGTACTTGTACTTATCTGCAATTTATAACTGCATCTGCAATATGACAAGTGTAATTCAGATTCATTGTACATATTCCCTGTTAGATACATTTATTATTGCTTCTATCTGTCTGTCTCTGTCCCTTTTAACCACTGATTCAATACTCTTTGCAGTAATGTATTTCAGAAGAAAAGAACCCAGTGTTCTGTACAAAAGACCCAGCTGATATATGCTGCCAACCTGCTCTGAGCTGCAAAGCCTCTCACTCACTCCCCTTTGCCATAAATCAGATAATGTAACAGTAGCATGCCGCTGTGCTTTATGAGGGATACAGATACAGCGAGGCAACCCTGTGCTCTCACTCCCACGTCTGAATACAATTGGAAGTGGTACAGATGAAATGTACCACTCGGGGCTAACTACAGCTGTAAGATAAATACTGTGCCACATACTGCTGTGGTTGCAGACAGGGATTTGTCTCTGTGTGATAAGGCCATGAGCGTGCACACTATCAAACATATAGTGTGTGTGTGTGTGTGTGTGTGTGTGTGTGTGTGTGTGTGTGTGTGTGTGTGTGTGTGTGTGTGTGTGTGTGTGTGTGTGTGTGTGTGTGTGTGGAGGGGAGGGTGCTCATATTGAGTGCAGGTGCGCTGTGGTGTGATGTGTGTTCGCGCCATTATAAATAGGCATGTGATGGAGGTTGTAACTGATTGAGGAACTGAGAGAGTACCTGGTCATTCTTACTGTAACAACAATTGTTTTCCTTCTTTGTAGCAATAAAACAGCCTTAGTACTGTGTGCTACTGTAGGTCAGTACTCCTCCATTCACTTGTTATCTATCAGATAAATTGAATAAATGTAATGGGTACATGCACATGGAGAGAAATCTGGCATGTAATCACGTAAACAAAAATAATGCATAATTTATACTTCTGCGGCTGTGTGCCATGTGTTATGCGTAGGCTGGTGCGGGCACCTCTCATGTACACCAGGCATAGTACTGCAGCATTTAATTTCACACGTGTGTGTTAGGACCAGAACTATCTGGAAATCACACCTCCTGGCTCTGAGGTCCAATCAAACTTCTGCGGTGCCTGACATGACGGCACAAAATGTCATCTTAATCCCTTTAATAGTTATAGATAGAATACTTATAGAAATTTCAGTCTGGACCAAATTGGTGAACGGATTGACTGTCAGACAGATATTACTGTCCTTAGAGCCATATCGTTAGCATGGCTAAAAAGTTTATTTCCTCCAGCAATTTCTCACTGTCTATGAAAAGAAACTGTTGGTGCAAGCCTGGGAGTGACATCAGCTCTAAATAAGCCAAAAAAGACAGTGGGCCTGGTTAATTATCAATAATATGAGCACCTGGGTGTCGTAATAGGTTTGACATTTTACATACACAGCCCTCTAACTGTTCAGATAAGTTTGAGAAGCTTTTTATGAAAACTTAAAAGGTGCGAGTGTAATCAATAAATATATTTTATAAAAATATGCCTCAAGCTTAGCCAAAACAAGTGTCTCCGTATATTATGGTTATGTTATAGACAGTTTGCATGCATGTTCCACCCTGAGCTGTGGTGTTATAACACATTTACTAGTCTGTAAAACAGGCCAACAGATGACTAAGGAGCAGGATTAGGTTAACTGCTCCATCAACACAACAGGCACTCCTGAAATATTCTCTAAAGATGAGAGAGAGAGAGAGAGAGAGAGAGAGAGTTTAT
Source organism: Percina caprodes (assembly GCA_013375575.1). Lineage (NCBI taxonomy): Eukaryota > Metazoa > Chordata > Actinopteri > Perciformes > Percidae > Percina > Percina caprodes. The sequence continues at coordinate 633,963 of JABXJD010000172.1, read as the reverse complement.
ACATAACATATAATAAACTGTAGATGGGTTAAATATAATGAATGTGTTGCACATGGATGGACCAGCATAACATAATAAACACACACACACCTATTGCAAGGGGAAAAAAAGGATTGCACCGAGGCAGCTTGCTGAAGGGCAGTCTGCCAAAAGAGTTGGAGAGGGAGGGAGGGAGAGAGAGAGAACAAGGGTAAAGAGAGAGGGCAGGAAAGTCCTTACATAGCCCGCAGGAAGAGCTGTGTCAGGGCAGGAAGCTCCTTGTTTGGACATGGAGGTTTCCTGGCTGCTTAGAAGACTGACATTTCCTCTACTGGTTGGCTCCTGGAGAGGGGATCACATGAAGGCTTGAGGGAGGCTGCAGAGGTGGTGGTGGGCCGCCGGTCGGGCTGGGCTGGGCCCGTTCTCTGGTTTCAGCTCCAGCGCTCCCTTCCTCTGTTTCGGCTTTGCTCTATGTACAGCCTGCAGCTAGTGGCTTATTGCTGTAGCAGACACTTCACAGGCCAGCATTTATTCTCTGCACTCTGTACCACTGTTCAGTCTGTAATGTCACATAAAACACGTAGCATAGTGACGGGCTGGGACAGCATGGTGAACATAACTGTATTTAAAATTTCTCTGTTGGTGCAAACTGAAATATCTCAACAACTCGGATGGATTGTCTTTAAATTTGAGTTATTGCCTGGGAAACTAAATCTATGCATGCATCTCTGCATGGTGCAAGGCAGTCACCACTTTTATCCCGAAACATCAACCAATTCAGAGGCATTGTGCTTCTAAATGTGGAAGGGAAAAAAAATGTTGGTGATTGCGAGCTACTTGTCCAACTACCTCCTGGCCAACAAGTACATAGACAGAAGCTGTCAAAAGGCCAGCATACCAGGGTTTTCAGGTTGCGTGGAGCACTCCATGATGATCTGGGAACAGATTCAGACAGCCAAACGCAACAAGTCAGACCTCCGTGTAGTTCGGTTCAATCTGGCTAATGCCTATGCGGTGACTTCACCACACTGGATGACGTCACCACACTTCTCCAGACAGCAACTTGCACTCACACACTTGAGTTTGAGGAACTGTTGCCATGGGCCAGGATGAAGATGAAGCCATTGAAGTCTTGCAGTGTCTCAATCCTCAAAGGAGCCAGGAGAGACTCCTTCTCAGTGGATGGTGAGGAGATTCCATGCCTGGCAGAACCGCTGGTGGAGGCTAAACACAGCTGACCTGTCAGATAAAAACATGGCGGTCTCTGACGCAAGTGTCTTTGCAATTTTAAGACCGACGTAGTTGTTAATTTCCTGTCCTGCGCCCACGTTGTTTAAATAGCAAATGCACCCATCTTTGCGCCCATGGGCGTGCTGGTCTAACAGGGAGGTGTGAATCAGGTGAATTCTTGGCGTATTGCTATCTTGAGGCAGTGGGACGTGATCGTGCCATGGACCAACAAAATCCTGGTCTAATGTCAGTAATGCAGCATTTCATTGTTATTTTACTCAGCGCATTTGTTACACACACACAAATACAAGGAAGCGCAGCAGCACACACACATTCAAAAGATTACAAATACAAATATTATGGTGCAAATCCGCAATCATAATAGCAATGCGAAAAAAAGGGGATTTGGTCACGCCCTAAACACAGCTGCACCATGCGCTTAGATTAAGATGGATCCTAATGACTTTGGTGATCCTGTGACTTTTCCATAGAGCCACTATAAGGTCAACATTTTTCTTTCTACATATTTTGGTTTATGATCTAATAGGCTACCTGCAAAACTAATGACAATCCCAACAGTTTTAGTTGTAGTCTTTTTCCGGTGTTCGGTGCTAATTAGCAGATGTTACCATGCTAACATGCTGAACTAAAATGGTGAGCATGTTAGCATGTTAGTATTCCACTGTGAGCCTCAAAGAGCTGCTTGTGTGGCTGAAGACACTTTGTTTTACTTAACATTGAGTAAAACAATTTTGCTGTAAGAAGAACCAAATTGCTTTGATTTAAAGTCTACTTGATACCTTATTTCGATACAGTTAATCAAATCTTGCATTCAGCAGTGACATCAGCAGTCGGTAACACTGAGCCTAGTCTTCCATTGCCAGGCCTATGGCCACAATGCTGCAGAGGAAGGTCTGTCTAGTCCACAAAGATTCCTGTATAGGAGAAAAACGTGCTCTGGTTTATTGGCATTTCTTTAAACCAATCACAATTGTCTTGGGCTGCGCTAATCGCCGGACCCAGCAACAATGCCTCTGCTAAATAGTCTTGGGAAGGAACTCGTCTCAGTGGAACTCGGTGGTGTACATACGGCGGCGAGCTCTGGAAAAAAAATGGCAGTTGAGTATGTGATGAGAATTTTACTCCAAAAAAGATCAATATAATTTGATTGTCGGTTCTAACTCTGATGCTGTTTATAGACTCGACTGGAGTTTAAAATGTCAACACAAAGAAAGCGGAAGGTGAGGGACATCCGGCAGCACCGGAACTATCCTGTAAATGAAACGTCATCAAATAGACTTAGTCTCGCGTTGCCAGACCTATCTCCACAGCGCTGTGGACTAAGGTCTGACTACACCACAGATACATCCCTGAATAGGAGAAAAAACACTTTGGGTTGTTTGAATTTCTTTAAACCAATCACAATTGTCATGGGCGGCACTAAGCTCCGGACACACCAAGAATGGCTCTGCAAAATGAACTCAGGAAGGAACTTGCACCTCGGAAAAGAAAACGTCACATACAATATTAAATTAACTTAACTGTTCACACAATACAGTAACATGAGCTATTTAAATTAGCTGGAAACATAATTTGCTCTCACCAGTGTATTGCTGTATGTAGCGTTACTTCGTCCATAGCAATCCCCATCAATCGCTCCCAAAATGTTCCAGCCCTATGTGAATGCTGCATAACACCAGCACTCTGGCAGCCTGACTTGAAACTGAAATGAAATGAAGTCATTTTTGACTCATTAGTTAATGGAAAATGCTTGCTTATTCTCCTGTAATGTTAAATAAAGACCACAAGACGAGAACATTATTTAAATTTCCTTTTTTAAGTGCTTACAACTTATCATATGATGAGCTCTGACATTCAAAGTGCATTGTGCTTTCATTTCATTTGCAGCAAAGTCCAGAATCTGCTTGTTGTGTTTGAGCTCTTCTCAGTTGCCTTTAGTTACGCTGGTGATCTGTTCACCCATTCTCCTCATCACTTTGCCTTTTCTAAAGCTGTGGAAAATGGCTGCAAAAAATTTAAACAGACACTTTTCCGTCAATGGCTGAAACCTTGTTTTGGGATCATTCATTGCTTATTGATCGGCCATCTGTGCATTTGTGTTGACAATAAACTTCCACTGCTCCCAGACAGACAGGCAAACAGACAGACAGACAGACAGACTGACTGACAGATGTTTCCTGTTAGTGAATGCTCCAATCAGACATAAATCTGTAAAGTGTCAAGAAGTCCTGTACCTGCTCTCACTCACACACACACACACACACACACACACACACACACACACACACACACACACACACACACACACACACACACACACACACAGAGTAAGGAAAAGCAGCAGACTGAGGAAGAGGAATTAAGAGAGAGGATGGACAGTAGACAAGCAGCAGGGAAGTGAAATACTATCCTAGACACAAACAATCACAAAAAACACATCTATCTCACACACACACACACACACACACACACACACACACACACACACACACACACACACACACACACACACACACACACACACACACACACAACCACACCATAACCTGAGGCACACACACACACTTGTGTTTTTCTTACTGCCATGTCTCTCTGGGTGATTACCTCACAATACACAGTAGTGGAGCAGCAATGCAGCCCCGCAGCTTCATAGCATCACTGGCAGGGTGTGAGTGAGTGGTGATGGTGGTGTTTGTGGCTGCCAGGGAAAATGTGTGTGTCGGATGGGTTCAAGCCTAAAATTCATAAGTAGATTTATAGAGGTTGAACATTGTTTAGAATGTGTGGATGTAACAAGACGTGTTCTGGACCTGTAGGTTAAAAGTAAAAGTCATATACTGGGATGTAAAAGTGCACACAGGAAGTTGGATGAGGTATATTTTGGAACAACACAGCGAGTAAACAACCATTCATTTAACAGCAAGTTCTTCTCATTTGACTGGTTTAGAGAAACAAAGAAACCCTCATTCTCATCCTCACAGGAACTTTTAGCCTGCTGGTCTGGATAGAATAACAGAAGAGGACTGGGGTCATTACTCACAATGGAGGACTTTATTAAGCGGCTCTGTACAGAGCTAAATGCACACACACAGCCTGAGGTGTAGAAGGAGCAGAATGAAGTGCGTGCGTGCACGTGTATGGGTCAAACATGTGGCCCTCTGTGTGTGAATTACACTTAACTGCAGGGATATTTCTGAGGAGCAAAAAAGCGTGCATGCACAAGCTACATGCAGTCTTTGTAATCTAGCACCATTACTGACGGCTTCACGACCATTAGAGGATGAAAATGATGGAAGGCAGGAGGAGATAGAGCCGCTGAAGGGTAATTTCACTGAAGGGGCATCTGAGGTATTTATAGCCAAACGATTGAAGCGTTGAAAGCGTGCCGAGTTCATGATCTGATCACAGATGTATCCTAATGGAAACAGAATAGCCAGGGTACAGAAATGCACAGTTTACCCTTGGCTGGATGTTTGAGTCTACTATATAGAAAACTTTGCTTGTCTCACCTTGTCAAAGCATTTCGGTGCTGAGCCAAAATTTTTCCCAGGTTAAAGTTGGGTTACAGTTGTGGTCAAGGCTCATGACTTCACTTTGGCAGTAATAACCTGTCAACTGTTCCACATTAGGAAGCGTTAAAGCCTACATCTACACTTGACACAGCTGACAGATGCTGACATGCAGTCCCAGGCCCTAAATGAGGACCTATCGATGGGGATGTGACAGAGATGTGGCTGTGCTCGGCTCACCACAGCACACACTGCTTACTGCTAACTAGCTGTTAGGGAGGCAGATGAGGAGCGACAGACAGACAGAGAGAAAGAGGAAAACAGGATAACTCGGATTTCTATCTATATAAATAGGCAGAAAATTAGATTACATTGAAGGACTAGTGCGACATTTTGAGAAATGGACAGATTGATAGTTACTGTCAGTATGGTAAATATGGAGCGGTGGATTTAGTCACCTTTAAACAGAGCTAGGCTGACAGTGTTTATGTTAAACAAAGCTGACCGGTTGTATCTTCATATTTACCATACACGTGACGGTGGTATCGAGAAAGCCATTTCAAAAATGTCTGACTATTCATTTAAACATTGGCAAACCCTTGTAGAGTTTCCCCTGAGAACGCTAACTATAAAACAAGTGAGTGGATGTAAACAATTTAAATGTGCATGTGCTGGTGGACAACTGAGGCTTCCAGCAGGTATCCACAGGCCGCTCCCACCCTCCTTCTCCCCAGGCGCAGCACACTGATGACATCAGCTGGTGTAAAAGTGGCTATTAGTTCCACCTCATCACTGTGGGACAAATATAGCAGTGCAAGGATTTTATCAGACATGGAGGACAGCTGTAATGAGGGGGTGGGAAAGGAAACCTGGCCAGATGATGATACATGTACACCGTATCCCAAATCTCACTTCTCCCACTCCCTCATGATCACGCTGTCACCCCTGAGACTGATAACACCTTATGGCTGCAGAATATATGGGAACATGTGGCATAGTCACACAAACAAACATACACACACACACATTTTTGTATGTGATTATGTCTCAGCCTTTAAATGAGGCTTAGCATCAGACGGATGACGAGTGCTGCGTTTGTAATACCTGGTGTTGCATTATGAAAGCAGAGCAGCGACCGCACACACAGTACAATTGTCAGTGTAAGTCAAAACTATAAAACACTAGACAAAGGATGTCTCCTGCCATCGCTGTTAGTCCTGATTCTATTATACTTAGCCCTGAACCAGTGAGATTTGTTATTATTGAGACATTCCACAGGTTTTACCTAATAAATGGGTTATGGATTATTTTTGGCAGTATATGAGGAAATTCAGATTAAGTTGTGGTCAGCACTGTGAAAAAGCAGTGCACTTACAGGATTGTGTGTAAGTGTGTGTGGTGCATCTGTGAACAGGTGGCTGTGGTGTCGGTCAGACATCTGGCCTCCGCCTTTTGAATGACAGGTGGTGAAGTCACTGCAGGGCACATCTGGAGGGTGGGGGAGACAGGTTTTCTATTAGGTCTCTGTTTCTCTCTCAGTTTTTGATCTACCAGTGTAGACACAGGATGCCCTGATCTGATCACGAGAGGCGATGAGTTGGTTTTGTATGAACTTTATTCGGCTTATCTAGTGGTTGTAGCAGTACTACTTGTGAAATCAGGCTCAATGGCCAGGAACATGTAAATAAAGGCCAAACTAATTTAGGGATGCACAATTCCTTGGCCGAACGTGGGTATTGGACGATATTTGTTGTATTGACCAATGGGTGAATGCACATTTGTGTTTTTTTGAAAAATTTAAATGAAAATGTATATATACTGTCTTGTGAGAAAGATCAGCCGCAAGAACATTGTTTTCTGTATGAAAAATTCGATGTGAAGGATAGCTCTGTTTAGTTTTCTTATCACTTTTCTATTTACAACAACATTGGCTATCAGCCAAATGGCTATTTAAAAAAAAAAATTCCCAATCGGTGCATCCCTACAAACTATATATAGTAAATTCAGTTTGAGTTCTATTCGGTCACAAAGCCTGCAGATATACACACACTCTCTCGCTCTCGCTCTCTCTCTCTCTCTCTCTCTCTCGCAGCACTGTAGCTCTCACCTCGAATTTGGGCTGTTGTGACAACTGGGTGGTTGTTCTGAACTCTTGAACTACAGTTCAAGCAAAGCCAGTGAACCTGAAATACATCTCTTACTGCTACATGTGCATTAAAAATAGGCAGATTTGTAAGAATAAAAAGCAGGGCAGGTTTTGTTGCAAAATTAGGACAATACGGCGCTAACAATGTCCTTAATGTCCCAATAATGTCTAATCTACTACTATTTATAAATTTGAATTATTTTTATTTAGGAATTAATGTCTTGAACGGTGCCGTCAGAAGCTTCTAATGTGCATTAGGAAGCCATCTTCTGCAGAACATACATCGCTCTGATAATAAGTCTCTGAGAGGCATGACTGCATTTATTTACCCAGGCTCAGAGACTCAGGGATTGCTTATGATAGTCAGACTCACAGACAGAAAAGAGAACAACTCGAGCCCACTTACTAGCCTTAACACATAAAGACTTACGAGGGCCTGTTTGCATTTCAGAGCCACCCAGGTGCCTTTTGTGACGCTGTAGTGTGCTTGATGCTGAGTTGAAGAGGTATATTTGGAGGTACTTAAGCATGCAATGTTTTGTTGTCTGTTCAAAGCCATGTACTTCAAACAAGCATGGCTTATTAAGTAGAGCTAATGTTGCCAGGACACCTGTAGATTATTGTGGAAGTGATATGTCAAAAATCTCCTTTGTGTGCCATAAATAATTTCAAAGCTGCTTGAGAGTTGTGCTGCTCTTACATCTATTGTGTTTTGAACAGTTACACAGCTGACACACATGCAAAAGATCACACGCATCTTAACCCAGAAATGAAGAGCAAAGTTGTGACATATTGATAATCTTTTATGTGCTTTTGTGATTTTATGTGCAAAGCTGATGTTTCAGTTTGGTCTGTCTGTATTTTATTTACAGCATGAGGAGATAATTGGGTGATGGACCGCTACATTTTGTCCAGGTTTGTCGTACTTACACTTTCTCACTGTTGTTTATTTCAAACTGTGATATGCCAAGCATGTCTCCTATCAATGTAAATGTTGCAATCTACCTGAAATGTAACTGTTAAGAGGCTGGAAATCAAGCAGTTTAAATATAACCTACTTATCCCAAAAGGCTCAACAGGTGTTGAGTGCAAGACACAAAGCAGGAGAAAGCACCTGACAATTGTATCAGTGTTCCCTATTGGCAAGATTAAAAAAATAAATAAATAAATCCCACCGAGGCAATGCAAGGCTCTGAACATTAGATCAATGGAGCATATTTAAAAGACATTAGAGAGCTATCCTCCTGTCATATCCTTGTGATAAAATAGAAAAATCTAGCCTTCTAGCATACAGTACTATGTCTCTATCAAGGTGATTCTCCAGTGTCTTTCCCCCTGTGCCTAATCTCTATGTAGAGATGAAGCATGGAGGATGGCTAGTGCTAAGCTGGGCTCTGGGTCGTCCTACCCAACGCTGGTCTCTCCCCAGTGGTCCAAGTATGTCAAGGGGTGAGGGCAGAGGAGAACAGATAGCTGCCGGCCCCGGAGCCCCTCATTCACTCTCTAACTTGCTCACATTAAAGAGATCTCTAATCACTGCGGGAACTTGGCCAATGATGTGCTTATCAAACGGCATATTTCAAAAAGGCATCTTAAAAGGCCCGAGGGCGAAGAGGCAATAAGAGCACATTTGTATGTGGATGAAAGGGAAAAGTGTAGACAGACCTTGCATCAGAATACAGAGGGGGGAGATCATTAGCATCTCCATCAAAATATGCACTACGAGAAAGGGAGAGCAAGGTAGAGACAGACGGGGAGAGAAAGAGAGAGAGGTGGTAGTGGGGTGGGTTTGGAGGGCTGAGGGAGAAAGAACAGTTATTTTCGCCATTCGTCCTTTTTTGTTTTACACAGTTCCCAAAAAGAATAAGAGAACAAATACATTTTTGAACAAAGGCAGGGCTCTTGAAGTGGAAGCCCATTGGGGGCGTGAGGTGGCTCCGTTGTGGGTTACAACAGAGTGAAGCCACTATGCAACTGCGCTCCCAACTCCTCTCTCGCTCCTCGCACACCTCCCTTAACAGAACAGGCAAAGTGCGTGAGCTTTGATATGCAAGGAAAAGCCTTGAATCAGAGCAAGAGGATATGACGGGCTGTACAATTCCCTCATACTTAGAGGGATGTTGGTCGTCTGTCTTATTTTGGTTATGGACTGTGACAATACTGGCTGAAATATTGTCTCTTAACATGAGAAAGGGCTGAGAGAAGCACAGTCTGTGGTTTTCACATAGAGTAAAAGACTCTTTAAAGCATAGCGGTATGAGAACGTTTTAATGCAAAAGCTGCTGAATAGCTCTTGATTTGCAGCCAGGGACCAAAATAATGTTGTAAACAATGACAGGAAATGACAGATTTCAGGATTTTAAGCCACACAAGGAGGCTTGAGCTGAATGTGGTTCTGTGTGATTTAACTCAGAGATCAACCACAGTGCTGATTTGTGTTTTGTTAAAGTATATCCTCTTACCTGTATGTGTTGTATATTTTTATTAAATTATAGCAGTGATCCAGATTCTTTCCAAGAAAATGGACCATTGTTACTTTCTGTTGGTATTTGTTGCTGCATTTCGCTTTATCATTAGGGTGTGTTTATACCTACTATGGCTACACACACACACACACACACACACACACACACACACACACCTGCAAATTGTCAGCAGATGAGAGGGTGGTGTCCAGGTAGACCTGTTTCATGGGGATGCAGAGCTTTGACCAAGGACACACGGAGCAGACCAACGACTGCCAACACGGCAAATTTCACACTATTACACACTTACACATCTCCACAGCAGCATGCAGACACACAGCAGGAAAAAACTACATTAATCAGAGTCTATAGACAGTCACTGTGTATATCGCACACAAATTCCTGCATACAGTACATGTGCGCACAAACACAGACCTCATAAGACCCAATTTAGAAAGTCAATTTGGGATCAGGAGACCAATTATCTTAATTATTTTCCTTTTCCCTCCATCACTCTCTTCTACTTGTTTTCTTGCTTTCTATTTTAGCTGTGTTTGCATTTGTGAGTATTTTGGTTAGTGCATTTCACAACACAAAATTACTCCAAAGCTCCAGAAGAAAAACTCAGGCGGGTTCTTGTCTACATAGGCTATAAAAACTAAGCTGTTTTATTTTCAAACATGTAGCAAGAATTTCTTGCCTAGGGAACAAGGGCAGATGAATAATGACAGTGCGAAGAGGCTGTTATTATATTTTTCTTGAAAAACCAAAAAAGAAAAAAAAAACAGCGGTGGTTTAAACCTACAGGGCCAGTCTGTTCAGCTGCACCCGTGCAACAATTCAGCGTAACCTACACAGTTAATGCCCAATTGTGTGTAACAGCTCATTCACTACAGGGTGACAGCATCACGCCAAGCACATTTGCAGAAAAGCAGGTAATTATCATGTGATGGATTTCACCTGTACCTGAAAATAACCCTGTGCATTTCTAAGCACAGTCGGTTTAAAATATCCCTCTCCAAAAAAAAAAAAAAATTCTAATAGCATGCAGATCAAATTGTTAGAAGTCTGTGTACTCAACGTTAAGGATCAGTTTGTATCATAAAATCTAAAATGAAATGGAAATGAAGATCAGCTCCATATCTTCAAGAGCATGTTGGATTCCGATAAGAATTCCTCATCTTTAGTGTTCATAGGCATAGGAGTCATGCATCTGTGTTATCATTAATATAGGGTTCAATCGGAAAACAGCAATTGAAATAATAAGATCATGCTGTGCAGATATTCCTCAAATGAAACGTTAGCTCGCTGTGATGGGAAGTTGTGGTATAATAATCATTAATAATCTGCATACAATTAACATATAAGATGATGGCATGTATGATCATGTATGAGAGATGTACGTGAAGAAATTAGGGTTTTATAAATTGGTTTGACGCACCAATAGAAATGTATATTAAAGCACAGTCGGACAATAAAGCATGAGAACAAATATACATATATATTCATATTTTTATTTATAGTTCATTTCTGGGAGGATATCTTGTACACCAAATATCCCATTGGCAGTTAAGCGCATTCAATGTGTTTAGAAGCCAGAAACAGTCACTTGTTTTAACAAACACAAATACAAAATAATGATAACCACAAAATAATAATGAACTGCATGTATATAACATACAAAAGAATCCCAATGCCTACTCAGTAGGTAACTTCAACATTCCAGCTCTTGAAGATGTGGATATTTACACAAGTTTTACAAAAATATACTTTATAGTTTTTCTCCTTTTTTGCTTACATTCTAATGAAATGAAGCGGTGCCCTCATAGCTCGTCCCTTTACCTCCCTCTGAGTATGACTTACATTCTGTAACAAAAATATTCCCTCAACCCTTAAGGCGAGATGCAGTGCATCCTCTCTCGCGCTCAGTCGAGTCACAACATCAGCAAGGCTTCACAAAAAGGCACCAAATAACGGGAGCGTTTGTCTTTAGTTTTTTTGAAAATGTTTTTTTTTTTTTTTTTGTCCTTTTCTCTATTTTTCCCATATAACCGAGCAATATGTCACATGTGAGAAAGAGAGAAAGAGATAGTACCAGTGGATGATATATACAAACAGAAACATCACTCTTACTCATGCTTGAATACTTAAGTGCTTTTTTCAAACAATGTCAAAACGTATCACAGCATCATCACTACATAATAGAGAAAGTATGTAGAAAATATGGCCCTGCTCACTTCAAATAATACAATGCAAATATGCAAATCCTTTTTCACATCAATGGTACCAAAGAATGATAAAAACGAAACATGGCACGTGTACAATATACATATATGGTAGCTTATGTATATCATTCAATGTCTTTTGTACTGTATGAGTGCCTTAGCACCACAGCTGCTGGCAATCAGTTTGTCTCTAGGTTTTTGTGTACCTAATGGTAGAGACTTGTCAGTGCCGGTTTCTACGCTCTGTCTATTGAGTCCCTTATGCATTTGAAGTCCTGCATTTGTTTTACAGAGACAGAAAGAAATCCCTTTTCATCTTCTATTGTCCTTGCCCAGTCCTTGAAATATGTCTTTTTCTCTCTTTTAGGTAAATCTCGAGATTCACCAAACACTGCACATGGAGCAGACAAAAAAGTGCATTTTGGAGGGGAAACAAAGTCTTTTGATGCTGATTTATTTCCCCTCAAAGAACCGTAAGAAAGGAGAGGTGCAGAGAGACTATAAGAAGTTTTTGTCTTTGCTCTTTCTTAGCAGATCTCGATTGTCCTTGGGGAGAGAGTGGTCTGCATGTCTGATAGTGGGGTGGGGATGGGGGAGCTGTAGATGTTGGAGGCGACTGAGGAGGGGAAGGAGGAGGCCATCTGGGACTGAAAGGGGCTGGACATGGACATGGACACTGATGGATAGGTGGTGGCGATGGAAGGCGATGGATAGGAAGTGTGGACGGGAGAGGAGTAGCAGGAGGTGACGGGAGAGGGGTAAGAAGACACTGGAGAGGGATAAGAGGTGATGGGAGAAGGGTAGCTGGAGGCAGGCGAAGCTGCTGATACTGGCGCAGCTGTCACAACCACTGCGCCTGCCTTCTCTGCCTTCTTGTCCTTCTGCCTTAGATGGATCTTTGTGTGCCTCTTCCTCTCATCACTGCGGGCAAACTTGCGTCCGCAGATCTCACAAGCGAACGGCTTCTCTCCAGTGTGAGTGCGGATGTGTGTTGTCAGGTGGTCGCTGCGGCTGAAGTTGCGCATGCAGATGCGGCACTGGAAGGGTTTCTGGCCAGTGTGGATGCGGATGTGACGTGTCAGCTCATCAGACCGGGAGAAACGTCGATCACAGGTCTCCACAGGGCAAGCGTAGGGCCTCTCGTGAGGAGGTGTCTTGCTCGGCCGGGTGGGGTACTTGCGCATGCGGCTGGGCTTAATCAGCTGGGACTGGTAGACACTCTTTAAGTCCTGGGAACCAGTCTGGGTGGCAAAGGCCTTAATGGTGGACAGAGGAGTGAGGGAGGGCTGGCTTGACTGACTCTGGAAGGGCTTTTGGTCAGGGGGCACCAGGCTGATCTCTCCCTGCTGCTGAGGGAAGAGGTAGTCAGGAATCATTGGCACAGGGAAGCTAGTGTTGCAGGTCTTGCCATTGGGGTAGGCCGGAGGAGGGTACTGCACTGTTCCAGCTGAGCTGGAAAAAACCTGGCCCTGGTCTGGGAAGATGTCAGAGTTGGGGCTGGAGTAGGTCGGGGCAGCTGAGTAGATGGGGTTGGGCTCGCTGTGGTGAATGGAGGAACTTAGGCTCTGAGATGAGGAGGTAGAAGAGGAAGAAGTGGAGGACGGGATGGATGAAGAGGAGGACGAGGTGGTCTGTGAGGCAGCAGAGGAAGAGCTGGGTGCAATGTTGCCCATCAGACCAGTGAACAGGCCCAAGATGGGCTCTGCCCAGAGGCTGTTGCTGCAGGTGGTGGCAGGCTCCAGGGTGAAGCGGCCTGTGTAAGAAATGGGAGGCAACCTCTGGGTGGAGTAGGTCTGCTCTCCCACTGACTTCTCACAGTTGAAGGGGATATCAGGTAACGTATCTGCAGGGAGCACAGAGAAAGAGGAGACATTAATCAAACTGTCAATATCCAGAGGGAGGGAGAGGGGAATCTTGCCAGAGCGGTGGACAGTGTGTCACCCCTCTCTTCTGAGACTGATCAGTCAGGTGCCCACGCAAAGAAACCCCCTCCAACTAAACTCTTTCCCCCTTAACTCCAAAACTATCTCTTTCAAATCTCAACAAGAGCTGCTGTGCAAGCTTTCTGTGCTTGCATTTTCCTCTGCTCACACTCTCGATCTTTCTTACATTACAGTCTTCCTGTCTTGCAAACAAACACGCACAACCGTGCACATTCTTGAAGCCCATCACAGAGCCAGAGGCAATTGATTACTGAAACTGCAGATCAGCTGGTTTTAGGAATGCAATTTGAATTGAGCTTTAGGAGTGTCTAGAGGCATGCGGTGACTGAGCAGTGTTTGAGTCCTCCAAGAGTCGACAGGGATTCGATAAATTGATATTAAGTCATTTCTTTTTCTTTTTTTTTTGCTGTTTCTGTTCATTTGTGGAATTTAATAAAATAATTTATTGTGTCCGGTCAGCTTAAATTCAAATTTACCTGCAATTCCACTTTAAGTGTAACATTTCTCACCACAAGCCATGATGAAACAAATGAATACAAACTAAAATATTATGTCAGCAGTAGTTACATGATAATGAAAATTAATAATACACAGCAAAACATATATAATATGTTGGCTTAATTAAAAGTTCTGCAGCTGTATATTTCTCTTAACTCTTTTCTAGGTTTTATTTTATCTTAGAATATTAAGTTCACACAGAAAAAATGTCCAGATCTTACCTCCAGCAAGGTGGTCATACTGTTCTCCTGGCTCTCCGGAGCCAAAGCCTGCACCTTCGGGTGCTGAGGCGGTGAGGAAGGGGGTCCCTGCAGAGCTGAGCATCATCACCTCCTCCAGCTTCGGGTAGTTATCCATAGGGGAGTGAGGAAGCTCAGAGGCTCTGAGATCTGCAGGGCTGGGAGGATCATCTCGGTCTTGGCTGCAGCCATCCTCTGCTGGTGCTGGAGCTGCGCTGGTGGCTGTTGATAAGTGCAGTGAGGCTGGATGCACGCTGGCAGAGCGGTGCCTCGCAGGTGGAGGGAATCACTTAGCCCAGCTTAGGGAGCGCTGCACACTTCTGCTGATGTCGAGGAAGATGTTGTTTTCTGTCTTGCTCCGTAATTCTTGTTCTCCAGTTGTCCTGTTCTCCTTTTTCTCTCAGAGATGAGTAAAGATCCACTTGTCTTTTCAGAAAAAAAATCAAAAGTGTCCTTTATACTCATTCCCTAAGATCCATCGAAATTAATCAACAGATCAATCTTGATTTTGTATCTATATATTAAAATGGCTTATCCAATCAGGTTTTAACCTTCTTGGATGGATTTTGTTTTGAATTGACTTTGTACTTTTGTTGTGATATTACTCAAAGGGAGTTCTGTGTGTTTGTCTATCTATCTCTGCTCTAACAGTTGCTCTTGTGGGCTCTCAGGGCTCTCTGAGCTGAAAGGTTTCCCCGCTCCTTTTATACCCTCTTACCGTGACGTAGATGTCCAAATATGGAGCAGAGGAAGCCCATATTTAGGCACTGCAGTGGAGGACACATGACGCTGGCCTGGGGGAAAGCAGAGAGGAGAGACTTTATATTAAGCTATCGCAGTAAATTGCGAAGACAACGCCGCTCTTCCTCAGTCCCGAATCAATGTGTCTTCATAGCAGAACAGCTCCGTGAGACAGCAGCATAAGTCTTGCTCTCTCGTCGCCCCAAAGATTTGATTTGGATTTCCCATCTGTGCAGCAGGCTGCACTGCTGCCGGAAAGCCCGGCTCCGCCGTGCCTTATAAGGTCGTGACTACATAAGGACCTATTCCGGTGGGTTTCCATTTCCCTGTCCTTATTTGGAACTTCCTGAGGCAGCGCTGATCGCTGCTTGGCAGTGAATGAGAGGCTGGAGTGCAAATCATGTCCAGCGCTAATGTCAGCAGCAGAATCCTGCTTCTCTGTTTTAAAGCACAGCTTCAACTGAACCATGAGACTCCACGTGAAACACTTTGTGTAACAGACCAACTGCTTTACGTTTATTTGGTTAATGTTTGAAAGTTGAGGGCTGCGGGCCTGTGCGATAAATAAGAACGAAAACATGTTTTAACCACAAACGCAGCAACTCTGTGTATTTATTATACACATAGGCCTCCGTTTTCAAACAAACAAACTAAAAATAATATCTAAGTTGGCCACATTAAAAAGTAAATTTACCATTTTTGTTTTAGGCTGCAACGTCATTTTCACAGTGCCTAAATGATTGTAATCTTACCGTGCATTTCTATAGGCTAGATTATTGATTAGGAATAATTAGCCTTGGTGTTGACGATTGATGAGTAAATGAGTGTATTTCTGTATGCAATGAACTTAAAAAATATATAAGAGCAGTGCTCTGCTGGCTGGTAGCAAACTTCCTCTAAATTAACTTGCATCTCTCTTGGCTGTGTCATTGATTAATGAGAACAGATAGCCGCGGATGCTGACGAGGTGCGGGGCGATCTGTCTAATTGAGGGGTGTCCCCGGCTCAATATTCGGGGAATCTCTCTGCCACTCAGCGGCCTAATGGGCCGCATTAACAACGCTGCGCGCAGCTGCCAGGACGCCTGCGGGATGCCGATGTTCCCCCCGGCTGCTCCAGCTTCGGCTGGCGCGCCAGCACTCCTTGGTGAATGCTGACGGGAAATCAATGTGTTTCCCTTGCTGCTGACTGGATCTATATGCGAGCACCCTCATTGGGAAACATCGTGGGCTGGACACTTTGAAGTGGCCTGAGAGACAGAGACAGAAACAGAGGAAAAAGAAGAAAGATGCTGCTTATGCGTTGGAGAGGACAGCTCAGGTGAGATTCCCCGTTCTTCAAATATCATTTGATATAGACTCAAAACACTGACTGCCTTGCTCTTAAAGCATGTTCAGCTGCAATCCATGAGGTTGGTGCCACAATGAGAAAGCATAATGACATTTCACTGCAAAGAGATATCTGTCTATCTGTCTGTCTGTCTGTCTGGAAACCAAACATAATTCAGGTACGCGGTAGTTTTTGGTCTTTACTGAATTGCATTCTCTCCCAGGCGTTTCCAATTCAGCCTCTGGCAAATCTCTCTGTTTACTCCCATTAGACTGATAGCAAAATTTTGTCATATATTATGGATGATCTGGAGCAGAGGATCCTTCACAAAACCCAAATAAGCCTGAAGTAGATGGCGCAGCTGTAGAAAGTGTAATGTTGTTTATTCATACAGTCAGATAGGTATAAACGCTCAAATCCATTTTTGATGGTATGTGGCACTGCACAGTGATGTTATATTTTAGGAGGAAAATGGTGCTCCCACTGCATGCACTCACTCACTCACTCACTCACTCACTCACTCACTCACTCACTCACTCACTCACTCACTC
This sequence comes from Percina caprodes, assembly GCA_013375575.1. Taxonomy (NCBI): domain Eukaryota; kingdom Metazoa; phylum Chordata; class Actinopteri; order Perciformes; family Percidae; genus Percina; species Percina caprodes. Next base: position 617,087 of record JABXJD010000172.1, on the reverse strand, counting down.
ACTCACTCACTCACTCACTCACACTCCAAAACCTGAGTTTACATTTAGTTTTTCAGGTAGGGAGATTCCACTGTGTCTCCAGACCTGAGAACACGAGGCCAGAAGCTCAGGACATGACGATGGTGAGTTGCACAAAGTGGCTGTAACTGTGTGAAGAGGTGGTGATACCGAATCTAAACTGTCTGCATCCACTGCTGCTTTCATGCATCAGTTACTGAGGTTGATAAAATTGTGGTAAAGAAGAAAGAGCAGATGAGAGAACTCATCATCTGATGACTATGTAATAAAATCAGGTTAGGGAAAACTGTCGGAAAAGTAATAAAGATGATAAACAGTTCACAGTGGCTGTTTGGGCCTCCCTTCACTCTGATGCATGGAGGGGGTGGAAGCCAGATGCTGTAAGGGCAGGGGAAGGAGGTGTGTGTGTGTGTGTGTGTGTGTGTGTGTGTGTGTGTGTGTGTGTGTGTGTGTGTGTGTGTGTGTGTGTGTGTGTGTGTGTGTGGGTCTGCTGGTTTATTCTCCTCAGTGTGTTCCCCATTGCTGCTCACACAAACCAATCAGAGAAGTCCTTGCCTGATGAAACGCCAATGCTCTGCCAGCCAGCTCTCCTTTCACCTTCGCAGCCACCACGCCCCTTTTCACAGATACAAACACACCCAGCACGAGCGCTAGTTGATATTTTTAAATATCAACATGATTATATAGGGCATGATTATAATCATGCCCCAATCTGCCATGGAGAAAAGACGACGAATAGATACAGTAGGGAAGCCAACAAAAAGAGAGAGGAGAGGAGGTGGACGAGAGAAGAGGAGTTGGAACATAAAAATAAAGGGTGAGGGGAGAGAAAGTGAAGAAATAGAGATGTTTAGATCTTAAGGATATGGAGGCAGGTTGAGAAAAAGAGATTGAGAAGGTGGGAAGGAAGGGTGAGAGCGATAGAAAAAAATAGAGAGATCAAGAGAGAATCCTCACACCCACATACTGTACGTGGGAGCAAATACCAAGATTTATGCTGGCATTTGTCAGCAGCCAATGCCATGCAGTCAGTCAGAGAGAGACAGACAGACACTCCTGCTCCTCTGTCACACCTCCTCTCCTACTGGGCCACCCACACCGACCGGTGGTACAATCCCTTCTTATTGGCATACAGGTGTGAAAGCATTGTGTGCTTCCATGATGCACGGACCAAGATTAGAGGGTGGACGATGGCAGTAACTGAAGCTTGCATGCATGTTACATAATGTAGCAGAAAGGATATGGAGGAAAGAATAATGTAATAACAGAGAGATAAAGAGAGAGGGCCTGGTTATTTTGGAGCACAGAATGCAATGCAGCGAGATGGAGAGAGTGGTGGATTTTAAGATGATAAAAAATGTAATGTGGCATTGATTTGTTGGGGCATATAAAACACAGCGAGTTGATAATTAAATGGTAGAAGAGCGGAGGCCTGATTGTCTCGGGCAGAGTGACAGGCTGAATATTAGCCCATAGTTTTAGAGTGACTGGGAGAGGAGCAGAAAACGTGATAGGAGGTTATTTGATAAATGTCATTTTTCTTCCACTTCTTAAAGTGACGCCAGCAGGAGTGTGCGGCCTGACCTTTTGCACACAGAGTTAGATATGCCTGGGAAAAGACAAACTGGCATGAGAGGGATCAAATCTGTCAGAAACGTAGAGGAAACTGGCTTTGTAAAGAGGTCGTAAAAATTCTCCGGTCTAATTGACATGCAAGAAAAGCCAAATGGATCTGATGGGATTCTGGAAACCATCTTCGATGACATCCATTACCAAACGTCTGTTTAAATAAATACTTGACACCACAACTCCAGTTATCATAAACTTTTGCTCACTTATTGAAATCTAAGACAACCCATTCCAATACAATGCAGAAGATTACAGTACACCACCTGTTGAGGCGCTGAGGCAGCCAGACATTTTTTTTTACTGCGTTCAAAGAAGGCCAGGAATGCTGCTGTGGCTGCTGGCCTTGTGTTAGTGCTGTATGATTATGTGGGTAAGAAACAAGTTTTCTTTTACTGTGGGAACCAATGTTGGGCAAGTTACTTCCAAAATGTAATACATTATAGATTGCTAGTTACTGTCATTTGAGAGTAATTAGTTATAATACAATTTCACTGTCTCCGAATTATAATGCATTACACTACTTTTGCAATACTTTTGAGTTACTTTCACCAAAATAACAGCAGAAGGTTGACTTGGCAGGTAGCTTGTGAATTTAACCACTGGATTAATAAAGTCTCCTCTTAATCCACTTTAAAACATCATAGATTATTCATAGTATTTTGTTTAATTAATATGAATATGCAAAGTAACTACAGCTATAAAATAGATAAGTAAACATACAATAGGCAAGTAGTAGAATGAAAATACTGAAAGTACCTTGTACCATTGTTGTAAAATGTTTGTTTAAAGCACTTCAGTTAGAAGTTCATGTTGTTTAGTTTAAAACAGTCTAAAGGAAATGGTAAATTATAGTGTGATTAAAAGTCACTATCCACATTATTTATAACACTTGATTTACATCTGATATGTGAAAAGGTACACATCTTTGTTTAACAGTAATTTAGTTTTACTTACTACAGGAAGTGCTTTTATTTTTGAAGTAGCCTACACAGAAGTTGTCTGTTGTGTACTCTTGTGTAGTCACACAAGCCGAATGACTCACATTAACTGTTTAACTTTAATTACTAATGTTAACTAGCATTTTAGTTAGCAATAATTATCCAGTGCCTATGTTATCTCCTAACATATACCTATGCCCTCTGTCTCTGCAAGATTGGGAATGATTGAGATTTCTCTAGGCACAGATACCAGAAGACTCTACGTCTTCAAGATGTACCGTAATGCTCAGCCCTCACTGGAAAAGAGCTTCTAATATCCTTCACTGGTCTCCGTCTAGAGCAACGGGATTTGTTGGTCCATTTCTTTAACTGTCCATGAGATGAATGTGAGATGCTAGATGCAAAACATGTCCGTCTGCTCACTTTCTTGTGTGTAAAACTGAAACATATTGAACAGTAAATGGTCACAGTAAAAGACGAGCATTTTTGGTTATCATTCAAATCATATAGTTACTTTCCACGGCTGATAAAATGCAATGATATTATGTGTATTAAGCCTAAACATTAATTCCCAACATGATGATATCTGTCAGCAGCTTGGACACACTGCTGTCTGCGCTGATGTACCGTCACAACATATGGGACACATATGTTGTCCGTACCGTCTCTGGTTCTGGCTCTGACCACGGGAATAGAGATGGGATAGCTTATTCAACACAAAGTAATTACTCCAGAAAATATTATCCATCTCGCAAATGTATCTGCAGTCACCGCAACCATCAAATACAGCAACAGGAAATAACACTCGCAGCTTTTTTTTTTTTTTTGCGATGGTGACTTCTTAAAAAAACAAAAGCCGACTAAATGTTAAAATGCGTTGTAACTTGCGTTACTGACATTGTAAATCTCAGTAACAAATTTAATTAGTAATGCGGTATATTACTGCGTTACAGCAAAAAGGAATACACTACTGTAATTGCATTACTTTTGTAATGCGTTACTCCCAACACTGGCGACCTAAAGTACTAAAGCATTAGGCCCCAGACGGGAAGACATTTGAAAAAAGGTCTGCTCGCACTTGAATCACTGCAGGCATCCCTCCCTGTCGTATTACCCCAGGCTGTGGAGCAGGATAGGTGTTAGTGTACTGTATCACACAGAAACAGGGCCCCGGCATCAAATAGCCACTATCTGCTCATCTGCCTGTTGTTGCCTCCTGAAGGTGGTAGTTAACAGAGACCCAATTACCAAACACAGCACAAAGCCCACCCCACCGCATCCCCGAGGATGTGTGACTCACTGGGCCTGTTTGATGCTTGTGACAAAAGATCTGACCTCTGACCTTTCAGCTACCGATGAGTCACCGGTTGCTCGCTCAAAGACGGGGCTTCCCCACACCATGTAGCGGTCACAGTAGCAACGGGTAACATTTAAAGGTTGTCATAAAACACTTTTCTGTCTTTGTCTGAGCTGTGTATACCATAGTCCGTGGGTGGCAAGACCCCACCATGTTGGCAGAACTGATGTATATAGGTCATCTGTGTGTATGGCACCCGCTGTGCTGTTATTGATCGTGAGCTGAGATTTGGTCATTTTCTCAAGTACTTTAAGTAGCATTTTCAGGCACTTGTACTTAACTTGAGTATTTCCATTTTATGCCACTTTTGTTGTACCTTTTTTCTCCACTATCTTTACAGCTGCAGTTACTTTTCAGATGATTTGACATAAAAAACATTTTTCTTTGCTTTTGACCCCTGATTTGTCTTGTAACCCTTTTGAGGGGCCCAAACCCTAGCCCCTTGGTTGGAAACCACTCAACTAAACTACCTAACTATATATAAAGTAATTCAAACCACAACAGCTACAAGAGTAAAATGTCGCTGATGTAAGTAAAGTATGATATAAAGATACCATTTTCTGCAGAACGGGTACTTATTCTTTTGATACTTTAAGAACTTATTATACCTCTGTACTTTTATCTCTGTAAGATTTTAAATGCAATACTTGTAATCCAGTATTTCTATTAGTCATCTGCTGTCAGTCACTTTGTAGTTTAGATTTGTTTTAAGTGTACTTCAAAGTTGTCTGTACTTTGTTGCACTGGGACAAAGCTCTATATTGGCTGATGACTGAGTAGACTAAAATCAACTCCTCTATGCACCGCTGACGTCCTCATGTGGACAGAGAGACAGACAGGAAGAGAAAGGGGGCAGAAAGATGTGGCCTCAGCGTCCAGACTGAAGAGCAACTGGCTTGTTGTCTTTAGCGAACACGTTTTGGGTGTGACTCATGTGCATACGTACTTGGAGCAGACAGAAAACATTCAAACTCACAGACCTGTTTTTATTCTACAGTCTTCAGATTTTTGTCGGGACTTTAAACTTTGCTTTAGTCCACAGTCACATGGAGCTTTGCCAGTCCACATCTGTTTATGTGGAAGAGCAGGTTTATGCAGCATGGGTTTATTATTGCATCAGACAGTCAAGCCATCCCCCTTCCACACTCCTTGGCCTGTAATGTTCTTTTCAGAAAATGGCAGGGAAGGGAAGATAGTTTGGTTTTAATCTTATAATTTCTGAACTAAGAGCTATAAACACAAAGCCTGAGCTACTTAAAATTTGGTAAGATAACCCTGAATCACCATGTCTCTCAATGGATGACCTGTCTAAACCTGGTGTTATACAGACAGGCAAGACACACACACACACACACACACACACACACACACACATACACACACAGTGAGAGTTATTTGTTTTGTAGTGTCAGAGCTGAAGTAAAGTGAAGGAATGGAGAGGGTGAGAAGCAGAGAGATAAATGGGTAAGGAGAGATACAGAGGCAGAGGAAGTGATGGAAATGTGGAGCCAGAAAGGGACTGAGACAGAGAGTGAAAGAGAAAGTGACTGTCACTGGGTTGCTGACAGGTGAGCCTCAGGGCAGGTACGACAGGTTGATTCAGGTAAGCCCCTCTCCCTCCTCTCCCCCACCCTCCAACCCTCCCCTCTACTCCAGTTGGAGACTGCCGACGTGGGATAGCCTACAGGGCTGAGGAGACAGGTCTCCATCAGAAAGCCCCGCAACTCTTTACAATCATACGATAATCATTTAACTCCGAGTGCCATATGTCAACAGGCATGACGGCTGACGAGGCAGACAGACAAGATGACAAACAACAGTTACAGCAACACACATACGCTTCACAGGAAAAAGGAAAAAAAAACTTCTAAGGAATGCAAGGCGGGAGGAATGAATAAATGAATAACTGTCAGAAGCATTTGGCTTATGGGACAATGGTTTCTTAAAGAGTCGAGGCTCAGAGGCCACATATCACTTTGGGTCACTTGGACTGAAGATTCAACAGCATATAAACTCTGCAGCCGCCAGACAATAAAACATCTTAAAGGAATACTTCACCCCCTAAAATGATCATTTGTATCTTAATTACTCACATGTGAACTGTTCGGATGAGTACATGGCGAGTAGCGCGCCTGTACAAGTGTGAGACTGTTTATCCAGAAGTGTTAAAAATAGTAAGGGTTTAGCAAAAATGCATGTGTTTGTGATACAAATGGATTAATTAGACTTGGATTATACTGCATGGACTTTGTGAGAGTTTTTTAACAGATGTTTTGATATAGTTTTGCTGTTGTTAAACGTGGAATGTTCTCAATGCTTTGTTTACAGTGGAGGCATGAGAGAAAAACTAAGTATTCTTTACGATTTAAATTAACAGGAGGTAGTATTTTCTCAAGTGATAAGTAATTATAAGTGATCTAATTCACTCTAATGCTTTAAATTTAACTTATCTATATGGTCAGAGTCTCTTTTTCTCTCTTCAATTAACATGCACCTGGGTGTGCAGGTTAATGGTGCAACTGGATTAAGGAGACTCGATTCGTACATAATGCAGGCATTTACCTTAATGGGAGAAACGTGACTGAGGAGCAGTGTTTACATTAAAGGAGGTTGAGAGTTCAGCTGAGTCGAGGGAATATTTTTCTGCCTACGCTGGCGGCAGACACTGTAATGAATTTCTATAAAGCAAACTGCAAATAAAAATAAAGACACACAAAGGAGATTGCATGTTGATGGTTGTCGGGTGATGCTGACAAGAGAAATGGGTGAGGACGGTGTTGAGACTTGCAGTAGTGTACAGTTTGTGAAAGTCATCCAGTGTCCTCAGTCCACCTCAAGTTTTTTTTTTCTAAATCACCCTTTTCAACTGCCAGATTATGGAACAATAATCTCAATTAAATCCAGGATTAACACACATGAGGAGGAGTGATCAAACAGGAAGTCAAAAGCTTTATTGCCTACTTTTCAACAAGAAATACACACACACAGGTTGCTACATAGACGCTCACCAACGTGTTCCATTATTTGTGTTTGTCTTGCTATCCAAACACAGTGTGTACGTGGCGTATTGAACACAAACACTCACACAAATTTACACACACACGATCATGTCCGAGTACATGTATCCACAAGTGTGCTGACAGCACACACCCAGCATATAGCCTGCCATTCTCTTGGCCGCAATACACCACACAATTAAAATAAATCTTCTCTGAAGGCCACATGGTGCTGCTTTTTCTAACAGCCAAATAGGGGAACAACTCCATAGCAACACCAGAGAAATGTTTACGTGTGAGAGTATTTGGATATGCATTGTTGGTAACATAAACGGGCTTAACGTCATAATTTAAGATTTCTCTGTATTGATTTAAAGAAAATAATGTGAGTTGAAAAGTCATGAACTTCCATTTTTCTCGCAGTGGGATTGTGACAGTGTGTTCTCATTACTAGCACACAGACAACCCTCCATGGGTCTCACTCTCTGAGTCTCTCTCTGCCTATCTATCTCTGCATTCCCAGACAGCTTTAGCAGTTCAAACCCTCGCACTGCAGCATTGTCACACACCACACTGGTTGCCATGGAGAAATAGTCCTCCTGGTCTCCAAGGTACCCAAGTCTATTGTCTTTGGCTTCTTTATTTAGATGAAAATATGATTTGTTGGAAGAGATCTACTTATTTTTTCAATGCTTCTCTTTGCTGCCTTTTCTTTCTTCTTCTTCCTCCTCACAAGCATCAATGCAACGTCGCATGATGTGTGTTTCATTCTTCTCCTTTCCAGGAGTTTGACTATGCGCATGTGTGCGTCAAGCTTGCCTGATGTTTTGTAGCAATTAATTTCAGTGTGTCTGCATGTCAGCGCCCCAGGAGGGGGGCTGTATAAAAGTTTTCCCCATTGCCACAGCTCTCGCCATGGCTTATAATTGCCTTCTATTACCAGGGCTGGGTGTCACAGCCTGTCTGTCACCAGGAGACTCAACTAGCGACAGATGATGAGGAAAAGGAGTTGCAGTTTTCTAACTGCTGCTCTTTTTGGCAGAATAGATAATACACACACATATATATATATATATGTATATATATATATGTATATGTGTGTGGCCTTGTTTGTTATGCTATGCAAAACATTCACCTTCAGTGATTTGTGCACCTGTGTTGTTGATGATTTGGAGACATCTGTATAAGAGCGCTGCACTCAAAGAAAATAGGCATTAGGTAAGCCACATACCAAACAACAAAGAAAAAATGTTCAGTGACTCTGATGTGGCTCTATAAAGCAGCTGTAAGGGCTTACAATCAGCAAACTCTGACCTTTGACCCCGTTTATTTGCATGATTCCAGCTCCACTCACAGCTGTCAGCAAGCTGCTACTTCTGTAGTCGCTGGCAGTGCGACTGAAAACCAAACAGGAAGTGATATCACATCCGTTGCTCCGTGATATCACCAGGGCTGAGTCGGAGAAAACGATAGAGTGAAAGGAAGAAAAAAGACAGAAACAGAGAAGAACTTGGCTGAGCGGCTGATGGGTGGAAAGAGGAAGCTGTCTGTGTTTCGTTCTTATTCAGTGGCTGTGGCCCAGACAACCTAGACTCTGTGGTCTTGTTTAAGACCAGCCAGACAAATAAACTGATCCAATTGAAGTCACTTATCTACTTAATAAGATGGTCTACAAACACAGTCTTCGTCTACTCTCAGTCTTAAATCACCACATATATAAATGTTGTTTTTTTTACTTTATGTTCGTACATAAATATTTTTGGGCTAGACTTTGCTAATGTCAGCAGTTTACTCAGTTAATTCTTACATTTGCTCAGTTAATTCTTATATCTGCCTCTTGTTTCTTGCACTTTGTGTAACTTCTAAATAGCTACCAATTCATTCAGTATCACTCATGTTAATTTCAATAATTGAAATTTTTTTAAAGGCAAATCTACTGTATTTAACCAGAAAACTGAATCCACTGTCAATGTGTGTGTGTGTGTGTGTGTGTGTGTGTGTGTGTGTGTGTGTGTGTGTGTGTGTGTGTGTGTGTGTGTGTGTGTGTGTGTGACCTGCCAGTTCACACAGATACACTTGCATTTCTGTTTTTTTTTGTATGCATGCACGGTGATGCAAAAGTGGAAGGAGAGGTTTTCGGAAACTGTGACGCTGTGCTTTGTCAGCGCTGGGTGCAAGGCAAGGTGAGTTACTGTTGAGCGCTTTTGTGGCAGAAGCATGCAGCAGCTTGTTCCTCTGGCACTGAGGCTAAACACTGAATGGAGTGGGTGCAGGTAAACATGCTAAAACAAGCCCTCTCAGTAATTCTGCTGCCTTGTTGACATCTCTCACGTTTGTAAAGCTACTTTTTCTCTATCTGATGTCACACCATCTGTGACTTTTCTGTGTTTGGGATCTAGCAGTTAAAGGATTCATGCTTCAGCATTTAAAGTGAAAACTCAGCACAAAACAAAAGAACTAAATTTGGATCTAAAATGTGCATGTGAAATACTCTGAGTTGAATTTTTGAATCAGCTCTAACAAGACATAGGGAACTTCCTCCTCAGTACCACAATATTTTAAGTTACTGTAAATGTATTTGAAGGTATTTTTCAAAGAGTCTGCCCACCTTAACAATCCCACATGAGACACAGTTTGCGCTGATGTGTTTCATCACCCATTGCCCAACATTTGTTGCTATGATGATACGACTGTGTTGATGATGGTATTCTGACTGGGCTTGGTCTCAGCCACAAATAGGCACAAATTGTTTTGAAAGCAGGCTTCATTTCTCATTTTCAGAATGTGGAACCAGAGAAAATGAGTCAGAGCGGATGGGTCAAGATGCTGACACTGACTCTAAATCAGTTCTACGTAATGGTTTAACAGGAAGATTGAGCCTACTTGGGTTAATGGAAAGATGGTCCCAACAGCAGTGTTTAGAGGAAAGGTGGTGTTGAAAACTCTGAAAATGTCAAAAGGAGATGACCCACTGTGAACAGTACAAATAAACTAGCAGCTGTACTGTATGGACTGTTGTGAATAGCCACATGTACACACAGACACACACAATGCATGAACCCACATCTCTCCTCGGTAAGAACACTAGTGAGGAAAAGGGGAAGCGGGTTGGTGAGAGGGGAGAAGGAAGGGAGGACTGTGGGAGAGAGGCAGGAGGGAAGGGAGAGAAGGTCTGGCGTGACTCCAGGGGAACTCCAGACTGCTGTTACCCAACATGCTCTCTCTTAACAGGGGCTGGGAGGCTGACTGCTGCTGCTGCTGGAGCTGGAGAGGCCCAGAGAACAGGGAGGGGACACACACACACACACACACACACACACACACACACACACACACACAATCTCATGTACACCTCACCCCCTGACACACTGCTGTGTCGCCATAGTAACACACTGACCCTGGCCTTAAAGTTGCACTCCAGAGTCTGATCTCCTGCCGAGCTCTGAGTAGGGGGGTGGACTAAATCTGCCTATTTATAGTAGCAGGCCCTTTGCCTCATTTTCTACTAGTGACACAATGAGATAATCTGCTTTCTCCAAAGCCCTACCACATCTACCTTACATCAGTCTATCTATAGAGCAACACTGGTATAGTGCGTGTTAGGGATGGAGAGACAGAGCTGGGAAAAAATGAGAGAGAATGAGTAGGAGGGAGGAAGTTACAGAAAAAAAGAGAAAAACATTAAATAGAAACTAGTAGACTGACGCTTTGCTGCCACTGATTACGTGTTCATCTTTTTTTTAACCCCTGTAACCAAAATAATGTGCTTGGCCTGTCACTGAAGTTCCTGCCAGTCATTCCTCCAAGGGACTTTAAATATATATAAATATACATGTATAAAGAAGGTTAATTTTTACAAATGTTTTTGTTTAGCCAACTGTAATTCAAACCCACAGATTTTATTGATCCCAAAGTTTGCAAAGATAATGTGTAAAAAATGATGAGCAATATGTGTAGCTAATTTTCCATTTGATAGAATGGTGCAACCACAATAAATGGGTTAATTCACTCAGTGTTAACATCGCTTCAATGAAAAACAAGCTGAAACAATATAAAATGTATGTGTGATAATGTCAGACAGTGTGCAATAAGATGACTTCAGAGAGAATATGTGTGTCTGTTGCTATCTTAAAAAAAATTAAGGGGAAACAAAGTGGGAAAAGTTGAAGGGGTTAAAACGATTCTCCGATTTAAAACTTGTATCAGTCGGGTGTGTGTGTGTGTGTGTGTGTGTGTGAGAACTTACACCCACATGGACACAGACCAGACTTTGGCCAACGTTGCTCGGCAGTGCCTGGGGTAATTGTCCCGCTATTGGCTTCTGCTCCCAGCCAGACTGAGTTAGCGGAGCCAGTCACAGTGAGCAGTGCGTAACTTTAGCCAGTGTTAAACCCTGGCTGCAGTCCAAGTTCACTGGCCTCTTTCTCAACCCTTCTCATCTAAACTGCACTGATACTGAGCATACGCTGGAAGTGCAGAGGTGGGTTCAGTCGAGGCCCCACAATACCCTAGACACAAAGACAGAGTGGTGAAAGGAGCTGCTCCAGATAAAAGGGCTGATATTGATACTGCCAGTCTTTTACAGATATATTCCCGGACATGATCTGAAGGCGTTCAACAATGTTACACGGCTTCAGTCGTGCCTCCTCTCAGTGGGATTGATTGGTGGTCTTCAACACATTTTTTTCTCCCCATAGTTTATTGGATATTTTTTCTTTCACATATTTCTTTTTCCATTCTTTCTCTTTCATTTTTGCATGTTCCATTTATTACCTAATACAAATAGCAAACAACGTTTACCCTCTTCCTTTTTTCTGTGGTATGAAGCTCTTGAACCATACATTTTATTAAAATAGCCACCATGTGACAACAGATCTAACAGGTTTTTAGGTGACAGACATTTCAGTTCCTCAAATTTGACCGCTGGTGAAGAGGGCTGATCTGAACTCTGTAATGATGCATGATCATTCATGAGTATTTTTAGTGACACAAACAGATGTCGGCAGTTGTTTGTAGTGAGCACACTTTTAGCTAAAGCAAGGTACTAATCCAATAAACTCATGGATGAAACTATAGGCCAGAACTCAGACGGGTGTCAGATTGATACACATATCGGTGCAAATCAGACTATTTTCTGAGCAGACTTCATTCATGTGATCATCATGGTCAGTTAAGCTTTGGCGGCTAACTGTCCTGACTTGACTAACTCCTCTATAACACCACATCTCGCTAATTGGCTTGGTCTGTTTCCTTTGTGGCAGACTGTGTCACACAGCAAAGTTAACCTCAGCCCAGGCATAAGTATATTAACATGGTTAAGTATAAATAACTCAGAGTAGTTAAATTCAACCTCTACGTATGTGGAAGTGAGTATTTTGGGTATCTGTGATCTTGTTATTGGTGTTAAATTTAGCGCTGTGGTCCTCATTGAGGAGTGGAAACAGTGACAGGGACCTGTTTTGACACAACACATTTCCTGTGCACTGTGAGTAGTGAGAAAACCACAGCCCAGTGACGAAACGTTCGGAAAAAAGAAAAAGAGAGCAACAAAGGCGTGGAAAATCAGCAATGAGGAAGTTGTGGCTTCATTTTAAAAAGGAAAAATTGTTGACTGAACTGTAATTGGATACTGTAAGTAAACTGTAAAGTTTCCTCTGTGCGGACTTTCCCCTTTAAGATAACACTATAGGCAGTGGTGATAACGCGAGCAACAGATTGCTTTTATTACTGCTATTGCTTTGACTAACTGGAATTATTTCTGTGCACATGTTCGACATACAAGTCTATTTCAACAAGCATACTCGCACACACTGTATAGATTTTTATTTATTTTTTTATTTTTTTTAAAGCTCTTGTGCTTTGTAGCTGCTCTCACTTCCTGTGGGCTATTGTTTTCGTGACCTGTGCTAACAGTGCACAGCAGAACACAGAAAAAGGACTTTATCCTTTGTACTATACTCAAAAATGTGCTGCAGCGGTTCTGGATAAAGCACAGTGGAGCATCGAATTAAGAGACAGATTTCTAAAAGTAATCTGTTACATAAATTGCTTATTTTTTGAGTTAATTTATATCCTGCCACCACTGAGTAAATCTTGCCTACTGTTATGTGATTATGATATTTATAACCACAATCATAAGCTGCTAGTCAGAGGAAGTGAGAAATGAGTGCATGTTAAAGATATTTTTGGTTCATTTGTGTCAGTTATGGCAAAAAGCATGATTGAAAATGCCCATATTTTTGTCTGTTTGTGTGGGAGTTGGAACACTGTAGCAAGAGAGACTATAGTTGCTGAACCAACAGCGAAAGTCATGAATCATCTGTGCTGCATAGACACAACCACAGGAAGTACCCATAGAACACAGTATATATATACACATACATACATACATACATACACATATACACATTTATATATACATACTGTGTATGTATGTATGTATGTATGTATGTATGTATGTATGTATGTATGTATGTATGTATGTATGTATACACATACATACATACATACAGTATATACATATATACATACATATACTGTATATATACATATACACATTTATATATACATACTGTGTATGTGTATATACAGTATATGTATGTATATACTGTATGTATGTATGTATGTGTATACATACATACATACATACATACATACATACATACATACATACATACATACAGGGTAGACATAAACACAGCCCATAAACTGTGAATATCTCAAGAGTATAAATGCATCAAGTTCCAGGGATTTCTTCTTATTGATTGTAAGTCTTCACAATGCAGAACAAGATTTTTCTTTGAAACAGGCACCAAATCTTGTGGATCAATAAACTTTGGACAAGAACCCATCACATCAACATCCCAGGCATTTGCTGCAGTAGACAATGTTACCATGGTGACCCCATACACACTGGGGACACATGCAAGTGCATGCGTGCGTGTGTCTTATGTGAGACAGGGAGAGAGAGCCAGAGCTCAGCCTTGACCCCCGGAGTCCTTCTTCTTTGTAAACCTCGTTTGGTTTGCTGCGACAGAGCAGAATAGTTGCTCATTATTTCTGTTGTATGAGCCTGGTCTTGGGGGTGAAGCCATACTGAAAGAGACCTCTTACTGACCACAAGGAATAAACACACATATACACACACACGTACATACAAACCATGAACAAGAGAAACGGTAAAGGAAAGGATATCAAGGTTAGAAGACATCCAGGCATGGCCATAGAAATACTCATAACAGAGTACAAAGTGTTGAACTGTGATAGAATTATTCAATCAGAGGGTGGTTTTTGTACCTTTTTGTGTTTAACTTCATCTACAGTATATTTGCAGTAACGTCTTAGATAACAGCCTGCAATGTACAGCAGCATTCCTCCCAATTTACGGTGTCATCTTTTGTACTTATGGTAACGGCTGCATCAGATCTGAACTTATTACATTCAAAGCTTCTATTGAGGCTTTTCAAATGAAGCTTTGAATGTCTCTCATCGTGTTGTATTACGACCCCAACAGGTGACTGTGATGTGGCTACCGGTTAGCGCATGGTGACGCTCGTGACAGTCGTCAAGACAGTTAAATTTAGGCAACAAAATGACTGATAAAGATTAGAAAAAAAGTTTGTGATTTGGATTAAAACACCACCTTATATAGTACATCTGGGACATGAACTCCCATTTCTCAGGTGAAAGTCTGGTGTTTCCTCTAAACTTCTTCCCAAACACAAACACCACTCCCATGCACGAATGTTTCATGACAACTGCCTGAATGGGTACCTATTTTAACATTACATGGTAAAGTATGAACTACTGAACAACAATCTGGCTTTTGGGAGGAACAAAACAAGAACTTAAGTATTTTTAATTACATGGTACCTATTCTAATAACACAAGCTATAGTCTGACCATTACTGAGCAACAAAGCTGGATGTTTGGGGAAATAGTCTGTAGAAATGTTTTCAGTCTGCTGGGGTTTATTTCAAAATGATCATATAATACTTACTGGGTGGATAAAGTGGGAAGAATTTTGCTGCACCTTGTCGGACATAATCATATTTGTGTGAGCGGTTAGTATGAAAAGCGATGAAGAAGGTGGAGAGAGAAAACGTTGCAGCCTTGTACTTGCTGCCAGTTGATAGTGTAACTCTGATCCCTCAGATGTGGCCACAGGCTTGGCACGCTTGGTTGTCCAGGTGATGGCTGCCGTGGAGACAGAGGGCCTGACCGGACTTGGCCCACTCTGTTACACCGACTGTGCCAACTTATTGTCAACTGGACACTAAACAGCAGTGACACACGCCTTCCTCTGCTGTGGACCATGGGCACATGTGTTCAAACCTGGAAAAGATAAACTAAAAGGGTGCGCAGCCATTTGAAATCTCAAATCAGATTTGCTACCCTCAAATCTAACCACATCAGTAAGAAGATTGTTGAAATATCTGACCCGGCAGTAGCGGTGTAGGGGGTCGGTTTTGTTGCTGGTGGGCTGTAAGCAACACAGAGAAGATATTTGCAGAGACAGCCCATAACAGCTCCCTTGGAACCAATGACTCAGATATGCAGATGTGTTTACTTCCCTTCTGTTTCCCACCTCAACCAGCACACAAAAGGCAGAGGGAATGAAAGTGCCTGATAATGTCTTTAAGTGTTTCATTTATATATTTATATGCTGTTATAAAGAACTCATTTTTTTTTTACTAAAACTTAGACAGGCACTTCAAATGGGATCCTTGCCTTTTCTCTCTATTCCCTCCCTCCCTTCTGAGGGTATTAATCTTTTGTCTAATGCATAGCGCTGCTCTCTGTTAGTTTCTTTCTGACACCATGCCAGCAGAGTCATCTGCAAAGGGACTCATGTAGGGATTAAAAACCATCAACAGCTCCCCTTTAACAGAGAGGTAGAAAAAATGTGAAAATGAAATACAGAAACAATAACAAAAAAAAAACTCCACACAGTTTTGAGAAAACTTGTAGAAAGAGAATGCAGATTGTCACCTGACCCTGAGGCAAGGCAGCCCTAAATATAATAAAGAGAAGACAACAGAAGAAGACGAGGCGACACGACACGGGTAATGTGTTTTCTCTGCTGGTGTCGTCTGGCAGATCTGGGATGATTGAGTGTTGATGCCTGCCTGGGCCGCTTCAGAGAAGATCGTCTACCCCCCCCCCTCGGCTCACACACACACATGCACACACGTGAGCAGCCTCTCTCATGAAACACACTAACATGTGTGCGCACACACAGCCTTCCTGTTTTCTGAGTGACAAAAACATCAAGGCGTATTAACTGTCATCATCTCAGCATCTCTTCGTCTTTCTTTTTGGTCGAGGGAATATTTCAAGGTAACACTTTATTGTTTTGTGTGTGTGTGTGTGTGTGTGTGTGTGTGTGTATATTTCTCCATGGTGGATGTGTGTCTTAATTATAACGAGGTTTAGTAAAATAGGGCAGGATGTGTAATAGACTTAAATTTGCATAATCTCTGTTGAATAAACCTCAGTGACAAACATGCAAGCAGAAAATCATATATACTTACTCCACTGCATAACTTAAATTTAAACATTGTTTTGTAGAAAGATGTGTTTGGGACAGTAATCTGTTGTGTTTAAAGAATGTGTGTATTCATCTCTGTATATTTTCATAATCACTTCTTATTGTGAAATTGTCAGCAGCAGATACATACAAACAGGTGCTGGCTACGGAGGAAGTTGATTGGCCTGATTCCATGATCCATTTTCCCAAGGCTTCCACACCCCTGCAGCTGTCCTCCAGAATATGAGAATGTGTGTGTGTGTGTGTGTGTGTGTGTGTGTGTGTGTGTGTGTGTGTGTGTGTGTGTATGTATCTGTGTGTGTGTGTGTGTATCTGTGTGTGTTTTTGCAGTGCATGCTTGCGGTTATGACAAATTCACTCCTTGTTGCTTGCCAATAACTGAGACAATGATATCCATTGACAAATAATAAACATAAAATAAAAACGCAAACTAAATCGTGGACCAACACGACAATTTGTCAGCCATTAATTGATCATTTGAACAGGATTTTCAAATTTCTCAAAGTTTTAAAAAGTCTGACCTGCTTGTGTTGTGAATGAGTTTCCCTGATGTTCAAAGTGAAGTCATATAACAGGTTTTCGGGCTGTTATGCATGGCAGAATGTTTTGAACTGAGCAGTGACAGCCTCAGCCCGCCTAAGAGTCTACAGTACTTCTACTCGCCTCATCTCTATTGGAAAACACTTCTCTTTCTCCCTCTCTCTCTCTCTCTGTCTCTGTCTCTTTTCCTCACCCTCCTCTCTCTGAAGCTGCAGATCACTTGAAAAAGAAATGGGAAGGAACATGAATAAAAACTGAAGGCACTTCTCTTCAATGTGTCTCTTGATGCTCTTAAGATCTTTAAGACTACATCACAGGGAAATGCAGGGTTACTCTAAGAAAACTGAAGGACTGACTTTCTAATCTACCGTACAAGACCTGATTTTGAGAACACAACGCCTTTTTTGAGCAGCTTCTTTTTCTCCCTCACAATTTGATCTTTTGTCTTTGGTTTTTAATAATTGATGGATAGGTAGCAGACAGATAAGTACTTTTTTTGATTTGGATGAAAAAAAGAAAACCAGGGACCCTATTGTCAAATGAAAAACGTGGCCTGTCTGTCCTTGATGTCGGAAAAAAAAATTCACAAGGAATAAACTTCAGTGTGAGAAAAATTACAGGAGAATTTAAAGTAAAAGTAAATATGACTTGGCAATCAAATAAAACTGAGTCTGATTATTTGTGAGATGAAGAAAAGAAGGCTTAGTTGAAAAAAACAAACACGTTTTTATTAATTTCAGATATAGTTGCTTCAGTAATTTTAACTACTCAAAAACTGGGGGAAAATGCTCTTTAAAGATCTGTAAGAGTATCTGTCACAGAGGGTGTTTGCACTGACTCCAGGTCAGTCCTATGGATTGTCTCTAGTTCTGAGTTCAGAGGAGTGAACGCTCAACCTGGGTCTGCGTCCAAAGTCTTATCCTCCGGAGCCGAAGCCGGGCCGGACATATTGACTGATGTTCCAGGCATAATGAAAACATCCCCTGCAAATTAAATCTCATTGGATATCAGCTATCAGCTGTCGTTCAACAACGGCAAAGCAGCCCCCCCCCCCCATTAATCACGGACTAAAGTGCTCCAGCTTTGACCTCACTCACTGTAGAACTCATGGGTTTCCCTGGTTGTCCTAAACATGATCTTAACATGATCTTAACATTATTATTATTATCTTTAAAACAGGAAGATGCTTCACAGAATGAAATTCAGCCAAAGCTTCAATTTACGGTGAGTAATGCTGCTTTGATAACACAGCGCCAAATGTTGTCACTGTTTTGGTTTTTGTAGCAAATTATGTTTTATGTAGGTCTAAATAGCATATAGCAGCAGCAAATCAACACTGGACTTTCCATTTTTGTCTGCAGCCAGTTTAGGAGAACTAAAAAGAGGTGTGCTCATTAGATGAATACCAAACCCTGCACCTGCACTAGCACTACAGCAGGCTATTCACACTATTATTCTCCCGATATAATGTCCAATATAATGGGATGAGTAGAAGAAAAGAACAGAAATCGAGGCATGAGTCACATTGTCCTTTGGGGGCTGGTGTCAGCTGGGATGCAGGGATACATTTGGGAGGGTCACTCGGCCTGAGGCCTGGCAGCTCCAGTACACTCTTTCTCTCTCTCTCTCTCTCTCTCTCTCTCTCTCTCTCTGTAACTGAGTGGCCGATCACATAGTTCACCCTATAAGAGAAGATAGGAAACAGCATCCCCTTTTGGAGAGTTACAGCATTTCTTTGAGGGGCAGCCCAAAAGGTTTAATCTTAGCTCAGATTGACATGTCTGTTTGATGGTATTCACACCGAGCCAAGTAATATTAAGTGGCAATTACTACTATGTAGATTTAAGGAACAAGTGTACTGTCACCCTTGTGGGAATGAACACAAAATGCTATTAGGGTTAGGGGCTAACCTGCTATTAATTGTCCACTTCTTCTGCTCAAAAATAACCAGATAATACACTAAATACAGATAAACACCCCTGTGAAGAAGTGTGAGATGGCGATTCCTATTGTTGTTCTTGTCTCTTGCTGTCGCTGCAGCTCCTCATCCTTCCCTCCGTTCCCTGGACATCACCGAGCCAACAGATTAATTAGGCAACTGATAGCAGTGTTCGCTCTTAGTGCTGGCCCACTGAGTTTTCTTTTTCTTTTTTACTTCTTGTAAGCCTCTAATTTCTCTCTTTACACTAATGGGGCTTACTTGGTGTAGTGACCCGGGGGAAAAGAAAATTAAGTCTCCTTTTCTTTAGTTTGCTTCATCCATTTGGCGAGGGAAAATATTACACCGGGCCTGTTTGTAAGGCCTGAATAATAATATATTCCTGGATTAACAAGTTTGCATTTGTGTCACTTTTTCTAACTAATCATTGTATCACACAAAGGCAATGTTGCAACATTTTAATAAAAGGTACTGGTGTTTTGTGAGAGCAGCCACTGTTTCATGTTTTTCTATTCAACGTCTGTCAACCCTCCCTGGACATAGGTCCTGGTTGGTTGCCTTGGAAACGAGCATATGACTATTCTGAGAGCCACGGTAGTGAGGGAGAGACAAAGCGAGTGTAGTAAAGGTAAGTCACACAAGGACCCTGTGGTCAACCTGATAAAGTGTGATGAAAATCAAAGGCCACGTCTCCGCGATCCTTGCATTCAAGAGAGAAAAATATGTTGCTTCTTTTCTAAAAGCTTGGAAAATGGAGCAAATACTGTGTTGCCGCCAGTACTTATAAAGTGGAGGAATGAATAGAGAAAATAGAGAATGGATTTGTTTTTCTTTATAGGTACAAACTCAAAACATGCTCCACTGTATGGTTGACTCTCTCAGTCATGACTTCTTTTGCATACACACATTTTTACACACACCTTTTCTCAGCCCTCTTCATCATCAATACCTTAATCTGTGCATTAATTACACGTGTCTTAAGTGTAAACCATATATTTGTTTCCCTGGCACTAAACCATCATGCATGGGTCCAGGTCTGGGGCTCCACGCTTTTTATTCATGTTCTGAGAGGAGACTGTCAGGTCTAATTATAACAGCGTGCTTCTAACCAGCCTGTTTGGATAACCTCTGCCTCCCCACCCCCCTCACACTATCTCCACCTCAATTTACTGCTGCGTACATCTATCTGCACATTTGCGCATATGATTCTCTTTTTGTCTGTGCTTTGTATGTATCCCAGAGAATATGTATGCAAACACTGTAAAGTACTACTACTTTTACAGTTTGAACAAAGGCAACAGATGTCAGTAAACAACTCCATGTATTAATCTCGACCATCTAATTGAGTTAACAGAATTAGAAGGATTTTGAGAACTTGTAATGCAGCTATGCGCCATTTAAATATTAACTAAAGATAAAAAACATAACTAAAGTCAAGCTTGGTAGCAAGTAAGACAAAAAGAGACAGAGACGGAGCAAAAGGTCAACATTGGAAAATGGTGTAAAAGCTTTAAAGGACATTGCCCTACTCTTTCACATTGCTGATAAGAACAACCAGACCAGTTGTTCTTCTGCCACATCTCATTGATTTAAACTCACACACACATACATGTTGCAGGCAAAGAAGCTGCCATGAGCTCAGTGTTTTGTTTTCTCTTGTCCTTCTTTTCATTCTTCCCTTGTGATCCAAGGTGACAGGGCAGTGCTGGGGTGAATAGGGTGAGCAAGGATGTAGTGGATGTAGTGGATGTAATGTAAAGGCAGAGAGAGCGGCCTGGGCGGCATGGAGGGGAGATGTAGGTCTGTTGGTGACAGCACAGTAGCCCCACAAGCGCCTTTAGAGCCACTCCAAAGGCCATAATTCAATCATAACACAACCGTGAAGAAGACATAGAGACAGAGTTGGGGGATAAACCAAGAGAGGTATAGGCAGAAGAGAATAGAGTGGATAGAGGCATGAGTAGAAAGAATCAGATTACCATGCTCTTAAAGAGGAGGGGAGGATGACACTCATCTGACCTGATTTAACCGACAGAAGCGTAAGGAATGAAGTCCTCGGCTCGTCTGTGTCCTGACCTCGCCGGCGAGCAACGAGTGTGTGAGAGGGGAGCAGAAGAATCGGTCATGCTTGGAGTGAGATGGTGCTTAATCGTCCAGAGGCCAGCATTGAGTAACTGTGACTGGGCGCATCCGCTGCCGAGCGAGGGGTAGGGAAATTCTGAAAAGCTAAAAAGTCATAATCAGGTTTTTTAAGCAAGCGGGCAAGCATGATTTGCACATAAGCCGCTCGGGGCTGTGTGTGACGAGGCCGTCAGCCACTAGTGGTCCTGCAAACCTGACACAAGTCATTTCACCTCAACTCCACTCCGGTCATGCACATTCACAGGATGGTAATCATGCCCTGCACTCTCTGGATGTTGCCAGCTGGTTGGCAAATTCTAGTCACTTTTCCCCCATATCCATCTATTTTTCAGGTACCGTAATTGTTTCAAACATCGGTGAAAAAAAGAAAATGTCATCCCTATAGTAACAGCCCCTTTGATTATAGTTGAAGGGCCCAGATATTTCCTTTTAATGTGTGTGTGGTTTGTTCTTTTCCCTGCGTGCACATCGGTGTGTATGTGTGTATGTGTTTATGTCTTTATGTCTGTGCATGTTTGTCTTAGACTATTGATCTGGTCAGCCCACAGCAGGCATTAAATGAGAAGAGTGGAGGCTGAGGCAGACAGGGAGAGTGATGGATGGCAATAAAAGATGTAGTAGATGGCAGCAGGCAGAAAGTGTTGCCTTCAAATGCTCATAATGTAAACAAGGCCAAACATTACAAGTATAAAAAGTAGATAATGCATTTGAAGATTTAACTGAGCATGGAAAATGGGTGCTCCCAGTGTCGCCAGTGTTACCTAGTTCATACACAGCTGGCGACATGAATGAGGGATGAAGGGGAGAACAAGAGAGAGAGACGGATAGGAAGAAAGATGTGGACATTGGATGGGAACCCATTACATGACCAAGAATACACCAAATAAAACCCATCAGTGACTCACAAACTCTGAATACTGTATACAAACACACACAGACCTGCATGCACACAATACATGTGTACTTATAAATCCATATGGCTCTAGTTTATAGAAGCAAGTGGCTCAAAAATATCCAACGTTGGAGAGCATGAGCTCACTGTGTACGCTGTGTTCCTCCATTACATGGGCTCTTTATATATCTCCTATTCAATCAATCTGTTCACTTCCATCCACTACTTTGGTTTCTTTCTTCCCACATGTTATTTGTGTCATTGTACTGTTTGTCCTGTGCTGTAGGTACTGAAAAGCTGTAGGGAAGACAAACACATACACACACACACACACACACACACACACACACACACACACACACACACACATACATAAACTCATGTGCATGATGCACACAGAACAGGCAGTGGAAATGTCACAATGTCTGCAGGATGGCTTATTAACTCAGTTTAACTAACCGATTTGGACAGCAAATGAACAGGTTCTCTTTCATATGTCTGCATATGAATCATAATATAATTACACACAGGAACGTACAATCACACACAGAACACATAAATACATACATAACAGTACGTCCTTGCCATCCAGAGTGAATGCCATTTTTCAAGTCTACACAGCAACCCGTAGACACATCCAAGTATTTTCGCATGCAATCAGATACACGTGTGTCAGTTGTTGCAGCATATACATACAACATACACCACTCACAGCAGGTCAAGAGCACCATCTGTGCATGTTCAATACTTAATTAGATTCACGACCACTAAATAATGTATTTGTGGGACAGAAATAGATCGGAGGTGGAGAATACCTGAAATTACGACGGGGGCTGTTTCTGACACTTTTAAAATCATCGTGTTTATCTTTTCTTTTGTTTTTCTCCACGCTCGTTTGTGGCACAGCCAATCGATCAATCGCATTAACACAAGGCCTCTTAGGTTATTAAAGAGACATTCCCCCCTAAATGTATTGTCAAACACACACTCTCTCACAGTCTCTTTCTGTAGGCTTAAACGGTTTTCTCATTGTTGGAGAACAGCAGTTTGTTCAACTTGAGTTCAATTGATTTACATTGGATTGTAATGGTTTCTCCTTTCCACAGTGGAAAAAATGTATCAACACCAGCATAGAAACTCCTCAAACAACCCCTTGCGGCATAATCCATCTATCTGCTGCCCATCTGAATGCCTAGTTTTTCCACATAATTGTCCTTTGACCAGAATATGCCAAATACACTCATTATGATGGAGGCTCGGATCATTGGGGAGGGCAATGTGTCACAGTTGTGTATTTTGCCACTTTTTTGGTGAAAATAAAAACTTGTTCTGAGCTTAAAGACAAACGTTGTGGTGTGAATTGTGCTATAGAAGTAGATTGAGAAGTTTCTAAAGTCATGTTGTAGGTTTTTTACAGTGAAATATTTAGCATAATTTCCACAGCTGCTGATCCCCATCAATGAGATTACAACCCACTTTCAAGTCTGCAAAGTGACAGTGTTTGATACCTTTTGGGCTTGAGTGTTGCTATACTGACATTGAATTACTTTGTACTAATTTAGCCATGCCTTTTGGGCGCACTTTAAGGCTGATAATTACAACTCATGTCGCATTTTTCTTACGTGAACACTTGTAAAGCTAATGCTAAATATCTGAAATATGGCGGAGGATGGCTAATGGCATATTAATGCTTCTTTGTGTGATAAAGAAGTTGATTCATTGCATCAAATTGTGTCACAGAGTGGGAGTACCCGTTATGTAAAACTGTCAGCCTTGTAAATCTGTTCTAACTACACAGAAAACAATGCCGATGATGACAATATGCTGATATTGTACTGCAATTCAAAAAGGAGGATCTTTGTAATGCCGATGTAGCTCCTCGCTGTCAACACTGACATGCTCATAAAACACAAGGCCTCATTTTAAGTCAAACAGGAAATAGCCTGCACAATCCTGGGAACAAACAAGAGAGGACAGCAGTGCAGTTTGATTGGGCCGTGAATGGTCGCTGTCGTTACAAAGCACCACTGTAAGCTCCATCGATTATCAAAGGGCTCCAAGCTCAGACGGGGAGTCTACTGATCTTTCCCAAGCAGAGACATGAAAAGCCCCCGGTGACAGCTCATAGCCTGGGCTGGATCATGCTGCTGTGCTGGTGGGGAGTTGGGGGGGGGGACTTCTGTGGTGCCTGTTTTCTAACCACCTGCTCCACAGGCTGGGGTTTTGTTTTCTTGTTTTCTCTCTCTTAACGCTGAGCTCTGTCAGGGGCGACAAGGATGTGCTTTCATGTGAACTCGGGGCCAGCAATAACATAGGTGTGTGAGATACACTTTGTAAAACAATGCAAGACGACCTTTTATTATGGCAGTGCCTCATTACTTTTTAACCAGTGTAATCGTATGTGCTACTCCTCATGAATTATTCACACGTGAGTTCTCTTCACAAAGTGACAGGGAGAGATGGCGGAGCGCTTCAAGTGAAAAAACAAAAATAGGAGAAGGCAAATGTCGAGAAAGTGATGCAGTGATACCCTTCTTGATACCATCCGTTAACTTAAGACTTTCATTTAAACCCTGTAACAGAGTGTACAGTCAGGGCTTTGACCATATGGATCACACATTGAGAGTTCCTTTTATCTGGTACATGAGAACGTTACTGTCAACTGAATTAACCCAATTTTAAAAAGTGGTCCAAGGTTTGAGCCCCAGTGGGTCCTCCTTTCATCGTCAGTATTTGGCAGAGAAAAGGAAATAGAAAAAGGAAGAAAGGTCAAAACATCTAGTCAGGAGTCTCTTTCTTCATTAGAGATGCTAAGCTGGTCCACTGAAGAGTTGTTCCTGTGGCTGAAGATTTGTTTGTGTGCGTTTGAGAGCAACAAAAAAAATGAGGAAAAGAAAGGCTACATGAAAATAGATGACACCTCTGTCACTGCTCTTTTCTCCAGCTGCACCTCAAATCATTTCTTTACTCAGATTTTCCCACTTTAACTTTCTGTCTCATGGTGATCGGATTGAAGTGAACTGGCCCTTAATGAATCACTTTGAGGTAGAAACCAAAACTGGATCTAAACACACTAAATCTAAGACATGTTAAGGTTTTTTCTAAGTGGTTCACACATCTGTGCGGCACAATATCGATGTTGTGAGCGACTTCATGGTTCCCCCAAGAGTCAGCCGATGCCACCACACGACTCTGAAGTTCATGGCTTTCTAAAACATCCATGGTCAATTAGACACCAATTAAACAACATGTTAATGAGTTGCCTAATGACCAAACAGCCATATTTCCTCTGTGAGGTTTCTCAGCAACAACTCAGGCTGCTGTGGGTGAGACTGGGTAACAGGAGTCTTGGAGTGGGTGCGCACTATGACTCAATTTAGCTGTCAGTGTGTTTTATTCTCTTGACCTTACCTCATTTGCTTTGTGATTTCTTTTGGGATGCAGTCAGCTGCACAAACTTAGTCTTGGCTTGTTGAGCTGTTTCTAGATCAGATCAATCTCATGCAAAACAGTTGATAACAGCTAAAACCAACAGCGCTTGCTAGATTTGAGTTGAGGCTGCTGTTCCCGTGGCAACCATTTGGTTCTTTTCATCGTCTAACAGTTGTTTAAAGGGGTTTGTTGCTCAGTGAAATGCCTTGTAAAGAATCGGAGAAACATTCTGTAACCATTTTGCAGTGCCACTGGAATAAAATATTGCCATTTGTTACATAATCCAGGCTCCTGACTTGTGATATATTATGTTGTAACTGAGCATGAGTAGTTCTATTGACCAATGATGCCCACACGGGTTAAAACAGACACACACTGTGTGACTCAGAGCTTGAATGTGTGAGAAAGTACAATCAAATTAAGGTGCGTTTGAAAACCTCTAGCCCTAACCCTGCTATTCTCTCACTCCACTCCTCCACTTTCTGAGTCAACTGCCTGCTTTTCAAGGCTTTCATCCACAGAACGCAGAGTGAATCATGACATTTATATCATAAGATTTTTGCTAAACTTTGTTTAAGAAGTTGAAAATGCTAATACTATGTAAGGAGAGAGAAAAGAAAGGGAGCTAGGAAGGCGATGACCCACTTAGTGTAATTATCGCTAACGAAGAGATGGAAGAGTTGCAAGCTGGGGAAAACACACAGGCCTAAATGCGTTAAATTAATCCAGATAATTCAATATGCAATGATGAAACGCCACAATCAAGCCCCCTCTGGCTCTAGTGGTTGACTGATAATGCACTGGGTTGTTTTATGTGAATAGTTAACCATAACCTTGCTCTCTGTGGCAGACGGCGTTGCTGTGGTCGGTGCTATTGGGTTTGTCTGCAAAAAGTTGCACACAAGAACATTTGCATGCACGCATTAATACACACACACACACACACACACACACACACTCACACAGTATATTGTCACCCTTGGACATTTCCAGAGACTCATGTGAGATTCATACAATGCATTCAACCATGGCTTCCCTCGGGGTGTATGCAAGTGCAGCGTCTGAGGTTTAGTAACAAGATCATTAAAATAATCAAATTATGATAAGAGAGAGTCAGTCGTGCTGAAACTAGTTGTTTTGAGTCCATCAGAGGCAATGCTGTTAGTCTGTGGAGCGACGACCGAGGGGAGGGCATCATCAACATTAGCTGACAGCATGGGAAAAAGCCTGCGGTGGATCTGAGCAATAATAACATTACCACCGCTTTCTCACAATAATAACATTGCAGGAATAAAAGAAAAAAGTTCCTTTTTTGTAAGTTAAGTGTCCCACTTTTTAGCCTTGAAGCAAAACAATCCTCACTCATCACATTGTGTCTTAATGTCTTGTCAGAGAAGACGTGTGAGTGGCTCACCTCCTGTTAGCAGGCTGCTAGTCTGTTTCTGGAGGCGATGCAAAGCAGCATCTCCTCAAATTCATCGCCATAGAAAGAGAGAGAGAGAGAAGAGCGAGAGACCTACAAGTGTTTTCAGAAAGGAGGTCTGCACCTTTATCTCCTGTGCAAATATTTTTTTATGAGAAAAATATTATTCCACCTTTAATTACAAATGTGTTTCCTCCCTGCTAACAAACATCTTCTTTGAGAAGTAGTCTTATTACAATTGCAGTTTAATCTGAAAAGGAATTAAAGCAGCAGTAATTAGTTTATAGAGGAGTCTAATTGTCTAACTGTGTTTTTAAAAACACTGCTTCATCTCCTCGGGAACTTTGAAAGTGGGATAGTGTTTCCCCCGCCTTCCTCATCAACTTCTCTCTGCCGCCGCAGCTGTACAACAAAACTATTAATTTAAACCAATAATCTCCAAGTCATTGCCACTTATCAAAAGGGCTACAAATTAATTATGTTAACCGCAAGAATTTTCATTAGATCTTTAAATTTGTACACTTCATCAGTTCTGAAAACTCAGCAATTTGATTACACTTGATTTCTCTCTATTTAATAAGGCAAGCGTTTCTTTTTTTTCCCTGTCATTGCCTGTTTGCCTTGTTTTTTCATTAATTGGATTATGATCAATGCAAGCTTTAATGTTATGGAAAACTTAACCAAAGCCTCTAACTAATATGACACAGTTTTGCGGTGGAAGATTATAGCATGCCATATCTTCATTCGTCAAATATCAAACTGTCTTTTCTTAACGATGTTAGGATGAAACGTTGCTAATCACCGCTGACGAACGCACACTGCTGTTCTACAAAGATAATGAGTCTGCCAGAGTCAAGGGGAGGAACAAACAGCTGAGGATAGAGGAGTGAGACGGAGAGGAGAGGAGGAGATGTGACAGATCAACAAAACACAGTTACTCCAAGTGCAACTATAGACTGACAACTAATGTAAAAAAGAAAAAAAAAGAAGAAGCACTACGAGAGGAGAAAAGACAGGGGCAACACAGGAAATGAAGGAAAGAAAGATATGTAAAAAGGTGTGAAAGGGGACAGTCACTTTGTTTCAGGTTAGAGAGTTGACCTAAATGGAACAGGAGAGACAGAGTCAGAAACATTACAGAGGCACATGTCAACCACCATTGGGATGTAAGGTGTGAAAGAGAGAAACAGAGTGAAAGAGGGGGGTAGAGTGAAGAGGAGAGAGAGGTGGAAAGGATGAAGACAAACGCCGCAGAACACTTTGACGAGAAGGAAGAGAGCCAAGTGATCCTCTTGTATGTGTCCACTTCTGCACTACTTTGCATCACGCTGGGACTAAAATTGAGTATTTCCCGAAACTATGCATTTAATTACACCTGCTCTGCACAAGAACTTTAAAATAACCTGACAATTTTTACCTTCCACATCCCTGCAACACACACACACACACATACATGCACGCACACACACACACACACACACACACACACAATTTATAGACATGTGAAATGCACCTGTGCACTTTAGCCTCCTCCTCTTTGGACCCAAAATGTCACACAAACGCATAAACACACACACAAGAGCAGACACACACACACACACACACACAGGTGCTGCTGGGTGGACCGTATGAATAGGTGAGAGCGCTTTCGCTCCACTGAGTGGAAAACCGGATCTTCTTACCTCAGCAACTTCAGATGGAGGGACTCAGTAGAGAGACATCTGTGTGTGTGTGTGTGTGTGTGTGTGTGTGTGCGTGCGTGCGTGGGCGCGTGTGCGTGGCTGTGTGTGTGTGTGTTGTGAGAAGGAGAGCAAGATCCTTACCAGCAGAGGAGTACGGGTAGAGATTGAGGAGGAAGTGAGAAATAGACAGAGATGGAGACGCTGGGTCCTTGGCCGTTGCCATGACAACATTTTAACAGGCCGTAGGGTAAAAAGGTGTCTCCTTTTAACTTAATCAATCCAGCTAAATGAGCTAATCAGCACTTGTGATATGAGCCACAAGGCTGAGAAGGAGCCGCATGCATCCCAACCTTCTTTTTTGTCCGGGGTCAAACAGATTTACACGCCGGTGTGGTTCACTTGGCTCACTATTGAACCAGGATATGTGTATGACCACCCACTTTTTATCATTAGCATCTGACAGAGAGACACAGCACTAGTTTTGTCTGGATTATCACAGCCACGCGTGCTACTATCATAACAGTATATAGCTACGCCTTCGTTGAATGGATAATCAGCAAGGTATTATGTGCTGGGATAATAGCACTGTGTGAAAACTGGAGATGCACTCCAGGCTAACATGCCTGCACAACCATACCAATTATTATGAGCAGGGTTCATGCTGCATTTTGTTAAAGCTATGCATCGCCACAGATCTGATTACGATAACAACAGCGTATCTTGTGATGATGATTATTAGGATGATTGCCGTGAAGATCAGGGTGTTAAATCCAGGGCCGAGCTTACCTTTGTGTGTTCAACAGCTGTGTGTGTGTGTGTGTGTGTGTGTGTGTGTGTGTGTGTGTGTGTGTGTGTGTGTGCTTGTGTGTTAGTGTCAGCATGAAAGAGAGAAAGTAAGTAAATGGTTGTAACAGAAAGTGGTTTATCCACTGAAAATAATTTTTGTTTCATTTTGTGAAAGAGACATCATCTGTCACATTCACACAAAAGTAGCATTATTGCTCCAATAATACAGTTTGTCTTGATGCTTGAATTATTAAGTTAAAGGAACTAGTGAGAAGATTATATTACTGCAAATTATACAAATCTGTTTCTCCGATGACACACCTGCATCTGTGGGACTCCTAACTAATGTTAGCAGTTGTCATTAGGAGAGACTGTGCACTAATTATCTCATCACTGTCTGTCTCGCTGGATTCACATCCTGCAAAAGCTAAGGTAGCAAAAGGGAGGGATTCAATACAAGTGCATATTCATTTGAAGTCTTTATCACCTTCAATCTCTATCAAAAAAGGTGCAGAGAGGCTTCATGATGACAAAAACATGACCTGGAACATAAGTGATTAGGAGGTGAAATCAAAGACACACTGTTTTATAATTAAATTTGCTGAAACCAGAGGTTTGCTCTGCTCCCGTGTTTCCCTGTCTCATTTTAAGAGGGCAGCATTTTTGTTGCCTTATATCCCCCCGTCGCTTTGGGCATGTACACATTATTAAGCTGCTCAGGCCTCTCACCAGCACCCGGCCCCCACCCCTCTTCCCCCACTGCCCTCCCACCCAGCTCTCCAGAGATAATCAGGGTATTACAAATGAAAAGTCAGAGCCATAAATCAGGAACCCGACCCCACCTCAGCCACTTCCCTCACTCTCCCTTCTTCGTCTAACCTGACAAACGGTGGCTGTTCTGCTGGTGAAAATAAGGCACAGAAAGAAGAGAGACAGAAAGAAAGACAGACGAGACATGGACAGATGAGGGGGGGGGCGGGCTGAGTAATCCGGGATTTCCATCGGATGACGCACCAGTTGGCCCATGTCACCCATCAAACTCACATCTGTGTCACAAACATTCCTGTGTGTGTGTGTGTGTGTGTGTGTGTGTGTGTGTGTGTGCGTGCGTGCGTGCGTGTGTGCGTGCGTGTGTTTGTGTGCGTGCGTGCACGCGTGTGTGTGTGTAACTGTGTGTGTGTACGTGCGTATGTGTTGCAACCCTACATGACTCAGTAACAGCTGGCCTGCTCTGTGCCGCTGAAGTGTACGTGCAGGAAAAGCAAAGGGTGGAGAAATACAAATAATAAACAGATTTTGGGAATCTAATGTTCTGTGTGAGAATTATTCATTGAGATCTTCCGAACAGATAAAACAGAACGAGCAACATGGACACAGAGAACGTGAGGAGTAATACATCATAAAATACTTTCCACATTTTATAACCTGCTGAATGAAAATGTCTTCCTTCCTTCAGAGAGAAGTTGATGAGAAACTGATGCAGACTGGGTGAAGCCCTCAGACGTCCCTGGCAACAGATGAAAAGTTGCTGCTGTTGTGTCAAACAGACGAAGACAGAGGGAGTGACACTCAGCCTGATCCAGGTGTCAGAATGTACAGTACAGCAGCTAATAGAAAGAGGGAAGGAGAAGAGAAGAGAAGGAACGGAGGGAGGGATGTCTCCCCCCCTCCCCAGCTTGTCAGTCAGTCACAGAGGGGAAGAACGACAGGCCACAATGGGGCCCTTCAGCGCCTGGCTGAAAGTTGTAATTTAGCATGAAGAGCCATCGAGGGGCGAGCCTAAATATAGCTCCACATATACATTGTGTCTTGTAGAGAGAATAGCAATTAACAGCCAATTAAATGAATGACTGGGGTCAGCAGCAGCAGCAAACTAATGGTGGGTGTGTTGCTGTGCTACCGGATAATCCAAAGAGACAAAGAGAGAGGTAGGGTAGCGAGAGAGGGCAACATTCTTCATGTTTTCTCTTTTCTTTTGAGCAAGGCAACATAATGTGATTTGAAGGGTCCCAATTATCTGTGTCACCTGTGCTTCACATACAGTGTGTGGCTGACATGTAAAGCAATCAGAAATATAATAACTATACTGTATGCTTGTCATCTTGCGTGCATGCACTTGGACATTAATGCATGCGTTTCATCTTCATTGGGGTGAGAAAGAAAAAATGTGTATGTTTAAAGACTGTGTTTACACAAAGAAAAGGTTGCTTAGATATGTGTAGGTACACCAGGTGTGTGTGTAGCACAGCCATTACGCCAAATTGCTGTGTGCATGTTAGTATTTCACCGGTCGCTCCTGTCCAGCAGTGATGGGCCGGTAGGTGACAGCTTTACTAAGTCACTGCTGTAGCCCAAGCACAACGGAACTAGTCCCCCTGTAATTGCCTTGCCTTTGAAAAGGAAACTCTGCTTCAAAAAACAAGGCGAGTCATTAACGCCGTTCTGGCAGCCAACCCACCTCCCCTCCTCACCCCCTACTCTCTTCTCTCTCTCTCTCTCTTTATCTCCCCCCCATCTACTGCTGCTGCTAACACCTTGTTTAGAGCCAGTGATCAAGGCAGAATCATCTCCTCCTCTCTCCCATCTCCTCTGCAACTCCACCTGCATAATTGCCGCACCTAACCTTTTCAGTGCTGCCTCCGTTGGGAGTCAGCCAGCCAACCCAATTGGGCTGCGGGTATTAATAGAATCTCATTTCATGCCTCCATCGAATAAAACAAAGGTTGGGTTTCACTGAGCGAGTTTGATCTTATTACTGCGACTGTTGAGAAGGTGCAATGTGAATTCAGCAAGGTGTGTTTTGGTGCGTGTGTGTGCAAGAAGGGCCATATCGTGGTGGGGTGATTACCACCAGGATGGATAATCATGAAAACAACCCATCAACAAGTCCTCCAAACTAAATGAAAAAATGTGTTTGTCCATGCCCTTTAAAAACAACACATGGAAGCGCTCTCTGATCTGATGCCCCTATCCAAAGGACGACACTGTATTTTCCAAAACCATTACAAGTCACCACACAAAAAAAAAAAAAGTACAATGTATGGTAAAGGTTTGGAGACAAAAACAACTTGGCTGGGTTTAAGGAAAGATCATATTTGAGCTAAAATGTCTACCTAGCTAGGCTTAATGTTACTGTTTAAAATGAATAGCAGTCTCCTGTGTTAAGTTCTGCTGGCTAAAAATGTATGAATTATTCTTTTCTACTGATACCTTTGCTTCTTTGATTTGTTTGTCTGCACCAAGATTATGGTTTTGCATTTTTCATTAGTTTTTATTTTCACTTTATTTTGACTTTTGGTTTTCAAATTCACTTTAGTTTTAATTAGTTTGTAAAGCGGGTTTGCTAGTTTCTTTTAAATTTTTTGAAAAGGCTTAGTTTTAGTTGAGTTTTTATTAGTTTTAGTGTTAGTTTTAGTCTTTTTTTGAAATATGGCTTATTTGTCTCTACAAAACAAAAACTCAACAAAAACATCATGCAATTTTAGAAATATGTTTTCAACAATGTATTCAACAATTACACCGGTACAGAAAATGTACATGTGATTTACACAAATGTGTAAACAGTCTACACAAGACGCAGCAGTGAGTGCAAAATGTGTAAGTGAAGTGTGCCAGGAAAAATCTAAATAACCAATAGACTAAAGAAGACGTACATTAAGAGATGTTTTGAACTTTGCTTTGAGTAAAATGGCAAACATTTTGAAGTCAATCAACTCATACAGTTGCGTAGGCTTTGCATTCTCCGTTACCTTGTTGAGGTAAGCTAGGTTAGCCTCCTTGTACACGCTTCTTAAATAGACTTTCAAATGTTGTGGGATTTTTCCCTTTAGTAAACTGGCTACATATTTTACCACTTTCCACTGGCACTTGCTTTTATCTGACAGTTATAAAGCAAATAAGACTCTTTTGCCGCTTTCTTCCGACTTTTGGTACCGCTATAATGCCATGCGAGGGGCATGGATTATGTTGTGTTTAATTTTACATGGACTGTTGGAATATCTGGCTTCCCAGTCGGAAACTATATTTGGTATGTCTACGGTATAGACTGTATAAAACAGGTCTATGGTCAGAAATGTCAATTATGAAATATAGAACGTTATTAAGTGTATGAAATACATTGACAAAGACAAAAACTAAGGACATTTACTCAACTTTTTATTTTACTTAGTTTTTTTTCTTCTAATGCCTCACTTTTTTTTAATTTCAGTTAACAACAATGTTTTCCCCACCTAGTTTTTATTATTTTGTTTGTTTTTGTTAACGATTATAACCTTATATATATATATATATATATATATATATATATATATATATATATATATATATATATATATATATATATATATATATATAAAGCTATCTGTAAGGCATATACAGTAAGTTGTAGCATTACAACCTTAAACAATGCTACAAACTCAACAGTACTGTGTGACAAAGTTTAACTTGCTTTAAGCAGTGAGGGTGGTGACAGACTTGCACATGTTTTCCCCTCGGCACTTACCGTAGCTACATGTGCTCGCTGCTGGGACCGTTCAGTAAGCCTGTATACTAGACTCAGTCTGACTTGACTCTGCTGCTGATGCAACTCTCGTAAATGCTGGCTGCCCATATCAAAATGCAGCCTGTACAAAGCCCACTGGATCCCATGTTGGGGTTCTTGACCTTTCAGCGCTGCAGTTAAATTAAACTCATTAGTGGCTAAATGCTCAATGAAGCATTCTCTAAGTTAACATATTCTCCATTTCTTGTCAGTGCAGCTTCTTCATGTTGACTTCCTTTAATTAAATCCCAA
Source organism: Percina caprodes (assembly GCA_013375575.1). NCBI lineage: Eukaryota > Metazoa > Chordata > Actinopteri > Perciformes > Percidae > Percina > Percina caprodes. The sequence continues at coordinate 582,971 of JABXJD010000172.1, read as the reverse complement.
ATTAGAGCCTGATTGTCCAGTTTGTAATTGTGCCACAGAAAGCTGCTCCTGCTCATGAATCATTTATGATTGTAAAAGATCATGACATCATAAATTAAGTTTAAAGGTGAATTGTTGCCCTAAGAAAATTTTCAGGTTATTTGGCATGTATTCTAATTGATCTTTCTGGACACACAATGAATATTAGTGTGTGTGTATATCAGGTGTGAACTACACAGAACAGTATGCTGTTTGAGGGCTCTCAGGAACTAAACATGAAGCGCCTTAAAGTTCTTTATGCGACGTGGGGCCTTTCGCCATGCTGCATTTTAACAGTAATGTCCTGCCATTCAGAGAACGCTTGAACACGCTGATCTGAGCTGCTTGTATGCATCTTGTGAAATCTTATGCACAGTACAGAGAGCTGCGGCGCAAGCTTTCCGCTTAACAGTCAAATCACTAACATACTGAGAAAATCATGGCCACATTGGCATTTAAAATGTGAGCCTTTTATCATTAGTCTTTCACTCTCTGTCTTTCTCTCAGCTTTATCTTTCTGTTTTTAGCTCTTTTTTGTATCTTTAAGCTCTGTAACTAAGGCTGTGGCATACAATTTGCAAGCTGTTTTTCTAGCCTTAATAATGCATAGTTTTTGTGGGTTGATGTGGCAAAGGCAACTTTGTTAAGTGAATCCCTGGTGTGACACAAATTGATGGAGATCTATGAGAATCTAGCTTGTTATGAGGGAGCCGGGGCAATTTATGAGGAAGGGGGTTGGTGGGCAAGGGGGCAAATAGAAGGCAGAGGAGGAGGTAGGGGCGCAGCGGGTTACCAAAGACCAGCCACCAACCCTCATTTAAAAAAACGATTGAGAATGACAAAGGTTTGCTTTCATCTGGGGTTGGGGATAGGAACAGAGAAACGATCATTATACAACATACACATACACACCCCTACGTGTGCACCGACACGTTCACACGGTTCAGTGAGTCTGCTAGCCTCAGCTCAAACCTTTCTAAATTAAAAGTCTGACCAGAAAAATCATTTATGTGCAATATGTGCAATAAGGAGGTGTGTGGGTGGGCTGCTGTCTTAATTGGGAATTAATGAGGGGGGCAAGCTGAGGTAGGAAGTGAACTCTGGGAGAGGGTACGGTATGCTAGAGAGAGAGAGAGAGAGAGAGAGAGAGAGAGAAGGGAAGGGATTACCTTGCAACAGTAAGTGGGAGGGATTCTCTCTGGTGGACTGATGGGACAGAGATCTTACTGGAAACAGCTGCCACACCCTTCCTGTGTGCACACACATAAAGATGCACACATATTCTCAAGACTTCTGAAGAAAAACATTAAAGTCAGAAACATACTGTATGAACTCCAAAATCTCAAACATGAGGTGCAATAAACTGTTGCCTCAATAGTGTTCACTGTTTTGTGGACAAACCTTCGAGTGTCTCTGCAATAAAAAGGTTTCTCCTCTGAGTTGTGGGGAATTACTTGCGGCAATGCTGCAAGTCTGTAGGGACTGCTCCACTTTCACCCATAATCTCTCATTTTCATTCACATCAGAATACATTAATGACAAATGAGACCCTGCCATATACTTCATGGTTCAGGCCTCTCAAAGAATACTAAATATAGTAGTTTTTCTTTTTTCTATTTTCTTTCTTTCTTTCTTTTTCTCTCTCCCTTCGTCTCTGATACCACACCATCTTGGTTGGTTCCTTTCTCTCATCTATATTTATGTACTCCATATTGAAAAGTTCTACTGCGTTCCGAGCAAAACTGTGCATGGCTCTTCACTGCAATTACTGATTAATTACAGGGAATTAAAGCAATTAGAACTGCAGAGATATACAATTAACGAACACACGCTTCATGACGCCACACACAGGCTCTGCAATCACTAGATTGCAATGCAAATACCTCTCTCTTTTAATCTCTCACACAGTTTTTCTTTCATTTTCTCAACCCGCTCTCCAGCACTTCCCCAACACACACACACACACACACACACACACACACACAAACACACACACACACACACACACACACACACACACACACACACACACAGCAAGGTGGGGGCAGGTTTTCCAGTTCATTAGATAGTATTTAATTTGAAAACACCTCTGTGTTGAGGGAGATGTGAGTCCTCCCAGGGGATGAAAGCTGAAGCAGGGGTGGGCGATGAGAGGGATTCCTCCATCTGTCCCTCTAAAATCCCACAAACTCCAGACAGCAGATACTAACACTTCTGCGGTATCCAGGGAAAAGGTAGGAGAAGTAATCTTTGTGATGGCATTTGAGCTGACATAGCAGTGGCAAACAGAATTATTTAAAAAAACAATAATAGAATAGAAACATATCTGTGCTTGTCATGCATTTGGCTGGTTACAGTGACCAAACTGTAGCTGTGTGCTTAAATATACCTGCTAGCAGCTAGCATTACTCACCAAAAGAACAATGACTGAGCAACTAGCAACTGGTAAGGATCTATCCTGTGTATAGCGATGGGCCGACAATACTGAAGCTTGTGTCACTCCTGCGCTGTTTTGAAACTTTGTGTTGGAGCATTTATCAAATGACTAATGCCACATGACATTTGGAGCTTCAAGCGTCTACGGTAAGCCCTTGTGACACCTAATATTGTTTGGTTTATAAGAGAGATCAATTGACAGATATGGCGAGTAGCGTTATGGGAAGAGCAATGTTCAAAAGTTTGGGGGTAATTCGACTTCTCACCACCAAATAAGATGAGTACAGACTATTTCTGGTGTACAACTTTTTTTTTTGTCATTGATTATGTATAGCCTATGCCAGTATATTATAATATGGGTTGTGTGTACAATTGTTTTAAGGTTCGGTGTTTGCTGTGCACGCAAGAGTTGTGCTTCAACAACAACACCATATCCATGTTGATGCCAAGCATGATGAAAACCATGCATACCAAACACAGCAATGAGCCTGTCAGCCTGTAAATAATTTTATTATCTGCTCATAAAAGTTAACATACATATATACAAGGTAATAAAACCACCCAACCATGCTTGGTAGATAACATCCTGGATTCTACTGACACTATTCAGGGTAGAATTCCAAGCCACTGTTGAACTGTCAGAGATAATGCGAGTGTCAGGATCCGAAGACATCCCACTTCTTAAAATGCTCATAGGATGCTTTTAATAAGTCCTGCTGTGATGTCAGACAGGTGCTGGTGAAACTAATAGAGCCGACAAGTCAACAGCTTCATTGATGATATGATACATATAACAGGATTATCTATGTATATGTATAAGGGATATGTGTAACAAATTCTCTCATGAAGGTGTAATGGTGGCTCAGCTGCTTCACAGTGCTCAAGCCTTTGTGGAGTTCCTTATGATGCTGTTTCCCTCCCACACTCCAGGAAACATCATTAGGTAAGAACCTGAATGTGAATGTGACTGAGAGAGAGCGTTTGTCTATCTGTGTAGCCTTGTGACTGACTGACTGACTAACTGACTGGTGATCTTTTCTTAGTCCCCGATGACTGTGAAAAGGATTGAGTGGGTAGAGACTATAAATGAATTCTTGACTTTCTCACCCAGTTTGGCGGAAATGTGATTGTGCAAGAGTTTCTGAGGCTGCAGTTAGCTTGAATCACTGAGAGTTAGTGCTGCAAAAAAGTGCTTTCCGTCATCTGTTCTGTCAGAATACAACAAACAATTTCAAACGCAGGACAGAAAATGGTGGCAGAAGCACAGAAGCGTTTGAAAAAAAGAGAGCACACAGTAGTAAACACACATTTCAATGAACTAATACAAGCATAAACTGTAATGTTATTGTATAGTAAATGAAAACTGACAGCAATAACTTTGACAGCCTAAAGACAAAAAAGAAGATTTGGAGTTTGGAGGCCTCATTGTCCCCTCTCTCGAGTTTCCACAACAAAAACATGCACTCACACTGAGCAGTGCGTCATTTGAAAGTAGAGAGGTTGAAGGAAAAACAATTTGTGTAAACAGGTGAGGGGATAAAACAGTAAAATAAATAAAACCTGAAGAGGAGAGATTGATAGGTGACAGGATGTTCCTCTACTTCTCTTTCTCTATCTTTCTGGCACTCAGAGTGTGATGCCCTGAAGCAATGCCCACGGATACACACCCCCTCCCCACCCTCGTTGCCTTTATTTAACAAAAGAGCACACCATCTCCATGATTCGTATGAACTTTGAGCTCTTGCTCTCTTTGCGTTTAAAAACTTCTTTCACTTGCACAATACATCCTATGCACCTATATCAATCCAAACTGTGCATTACAATAAAACTTTTTTTTTTTTATTTCCTTACAATGACTCCAAAACAGATCCTCGCAGTCTTTCAGAGCTTATATACATGCTGAAATATTCATATACATACATGTTTGTTCCCTTCATTTTTTTGCCCATTTTCAAAAAGGAACATTTTTCTGCACTTTAGGGTTTGCTATATTTATGAGGAGGGAAGGAAATGTCCCCATGGCAAGACAGTGACTCATACCAGTGTCCTGCTGCATTGAGGAGACGAACTTCAGACCACACACTCACACCTGCTGCAACACAGGCAGGAGAGGTAATATAATATTTTTATAATGTTATGTTGGAGAGAAGAGTTCAGTGTTCTTAGAAAGAGGAAGAGGAATCATCATTACATTCTCATAATGTTCTCAAAGTGATTCAGTAATATAAAATAAAAACAGATTATTGTTGAAACCTCTGTCATTAGCCTGGTGTCCTTAGTACGGACAATGTGGAGGATTTGCCATTAAATCTCTCTGAATCCTTTCCAGCAGACTCAGAAACATAGAAGTGGGAAAATAACAGCAATCAGCTAATGGAGATCTGCTCAGGTTAATATGCCACTGGTAAAAAAATTAAAAAAATCTCATCTCACACTGATGCATGTAGTAACAAAACCAAGGGTCTGCAGGGGCGGACTGGGACAAAAATTCTGCCATGGCATTGTAGCCACACCAGCCCACATTACCACGCCCATGCAGCCCCACCCACAGACACATGCATGCACTAATTAGATTTGTGTACAGAGGGTGAAATTATATAAGGAGTATCTTATTACCAGATTTTTAAACATTTCATGTAAGTAACTGGCAAACAATGCTTACTGCTTTTTAAAGAGCACATGTTTATAACAAATTGACACATGCTGCCTATGCAGTGCCGTTTGTATGCTGTTACTGTCATTCTCTACAGTATGTTATTCCTTGTTGTCACTGTTAGTCTGTGTCTCTCTGTTGACACTGTTCATATTGTATGTCTGGTCCCCCATCTTTTGATCAGTTTTTAACTCTAATGCTGCAATTAAAATATGTTTTTATCAAATGCCTGTAATTATACGTCATGGTTTTTCCTTGGTCAGAATTGGCCATTACGGGAACACATAAAGGGGTCTGGGGGTCCTCCCACAGGAAACTTTGAGGGTAAAAGACTCGCCGACACTATTCTGGTGGCAGGTAACAATTCAAAATACAAAATATAAATTATTTTATTCAGTAGTCCAGTAAGGGGGCTTTCACATCTGGGACATGGGCCCAAAGTTACTTGACCCCAAAGCCCAGTTGTTTAATTTGCATGAACAGGGCTTATGGTAACTTTTTCTCCAAGGAGCACGTTTTGCTACCAAGTTACAAAATGTAGGATTGACTTACATAGGCTACTGCTTTTACTGCAAAATTGTACAATTTGTACAATGACATTCCGCATCACATTAGAAGTCTATCATCCATCACATATTTCAAAAAGGCATACAAACAGCTCCTTCTTAACAGTTACGCTTGTGCGCATTAATTGTTCATGTATTGTATTGTCTAAGCTTTGTTTGCATTGTCCGTATTTGTCTAGCCTTGCTGATGTTTTGTATAAATATCTTTGTCCTTATGTAAACTGTATTGTTATTTTAGTTGTCTAAATCTTGTCTAGTCCTTATCGATGTACTATACAAATGTCTGTCTCGACGTGCTGTAGCTAGGTTTTGTGTTTCTGCAGAACAGGAACTTGCTGAAAACCAGTTCTTGAACTGAGTCAGGCCCGTTTGCATTGTAATGTAATGTTACTTTTTGACTTTCCTGTATAATAAATATGAATTAATGAATGAATGGATAACACAATCATGTTATGGATACAAAACGTTGTGAAGTGTAATGTTTTCCACATTCTTTTGATCAAACATTATCAGTGATGTTGAATATAGCCTACAGTGTAATGGACCACCACAGTTCATGCATACATGTGAACCGTGGATTAATTGCAGTTTAAACTACATATGTAAAACTAAACACTACGTGACTGGGGCACAGCAGAAGGACGGAGCAGAACGACGCTGCTTGTTCAGAGTTTTCATCTGTACTCCTATAGGCCTACACTTCACATCAGGCGTAAAAACCAACTGTACCAAAACACCAAATTAGTCAATGCCTACTATTTAACGAGACAATGAGACGTTTTTGAAACTGTCTCAATTTAATACTGATGCCATCAGATGGCCACGCGGACAGACAGCGGACAGACAGCGGTCAGACAGCGGACAGACAGCGGACAGACAGCGGTCAGACAGCGGACAGACAGCGGTCAGACAGCGGACAGACAGCGGACAGACAGCGGACAGACAGCGGACAGACAGCGGTCAGACAGCGGACAGACAGCGGACAGCAGCAGCTTCTCGCTGTGCAGCCGCTCCCCAGAGTAACCTCTGATTGGGTCGGCCCATCTCGGGACCAACCGACCCTCTGGACATTGCTAACTGGCCAAATGCTTAATAATAATTATTATTATTAATATTATTATAACAATAGTGAAATTGTACAAGCGATAAAAGTCCATCCTATGTGCTGTTGGCCTGTAAAGACAAGTTAATTGTTTATTCAAAAAAAAATCCAAGTTTTAAAAAATGGTCTGACGTGTGTTTTCCCTCCATTGTGATTGTCTGCCCTGCCCTGATGTATTTCACCTGTTTGTCAGCCCTCACGTCTCCTGTCTCTCATTACCACACTTGTTGCCTTGTGTATTTAGTCTGTGCGCTCCCTTTGTCTGGTTCAGGTCGTTTCCAGTGTCTCCCCAGTGTCAAGATTACCAGCCTTTTCCCCAGCGTGAGTGTCCTAGTGTTTTCAGTGTTCCTGGTTTTTCCCTTTTGTTTTGGATTTTGCACTTGTTACCTTCGTTGTTACTTACCTGTTTTTGGACTCTGTAAGCTTTTAGTTATTCAATTGTTTAAATAATCCAGTACTTTGTCTGCATTTGGTTTCTTCTCCTGCTTCCTGTTCTGCAACCATGACAATACAACCACAATACGTTGTTTGTTCCTACCCTCTAATATGACCCATGGTAGCATTTTCCTAAATTGACAGGAGATCAACTAGTCCCTGTACCTAAACTTAACAGTCAAAGTTTAAAACATTTAGTTAACATTGTGAAACGGTTGAAGTTTGGTTAGGTTCAAGCAACAAAAGTACTTGGTTAGGTTTGGAAAAGATCATGGTTTGGGTTACGTACATAAGTTTAAATAAGCAAAGGTTGACTTTTGGTTTCACAGGTGACACGAACAGCGGCCTTCCGGGAAAAGTCCTGTGTTGTTTGACCTACTTGCACAAACTTTATCTCTCTTGTTGAGCAGTGAACTGACCGAATGGCAGACATTGCCATTCCTAAAGTTTGTCTAAAAATGCACTGCAAGAGTGCAGACAGTTTAGAAAGAAGACAAACAATTTATCATGCTATCTACATTCTTACTGCATCTACATCTGTCCCTTTTATGAACAGATTTACATAAAAGTCGTGCCATGACACGCAGACCAGCCTTAGCCAGTTCAGTGGCTAAACACGCCACACTTTCCTGGTTACAGTTAATATTGTGGGTATGCAAAAAAAAGGACATGCAGCAATTTTTATTTCCTATTTTCATCTCAATGTTAAACCTCACTCCTTTTTGCGTGCAAGCTGCAGAACACTTTTACTGTACTGTACATGAAATATAGTTTACCATCACTCTCCCTCCCTCTGTCCCCCTCTTCTCCTCCTGTTTCCCACAGAACAGTTTAACATATAATGACCGCATAGCCGTATACTCCCAAAGTATATACACAAATGACATCTAATGCATTCAGCTCTGATAATGTGTGCTGTGGCACGTTGCATTTCCATACTGCTGCTTAGTACATCACTGTCACAAGAAGCCATTATGGTAATACTGCACCTGAGGGAAGAGAGATGGAAAGAGGGAAGGAGTTGCCAGAGAGGTGCAGAGAAAGGGAAAGATGAGAGGAAGAGGTAAATGTGTGCACACAGGGGAAAATGTTGTGCAAGGACAAGGTGATTGTTTGGCATTGTGCATTGCATTCCGTTAGACATACAACTTTGAACCATTCTCCTTAATTTGGACAAGGCTGTAATTCTCAACATGTGTTTCCTAATATCTCTGACTTGTCCTTGTCTCCAATGAATTTGGTCTGGGACCGTCTTGGCCAAACAGATACCAAAGACTTGTCAAGAACGACCTGATCTTTGGTACCCAGCGTCACTGGCAGCTCTCACAGTAGGCTGTAAATGCTGCTCTGCTGTCTGTCAACACAAACTCTTTACAGTAATATTACATGGACTGTTCTTCACTTAAACCTGCAAACCTGGCCACTTGGGAGAAACTGAAACAAGCTGTAACTACAATAAACCATACAATTTTAAGTTGATTTTGCAAATAGTTGCCTCTTTACACATCCAGCGGATGGGGAGCAACGTTAGCATTTAGATGATGTCATGTTTCTGGCCACCCGATGAATGTAAGTTCAATATTCACTCTCATTGTACCCCTGTTTTGGACTCTACAACTACTGAGGAAATATCACACTCTTTAACTGCTAAATGCTTTGCTCTGCTCCCCTGCTAGCTGTTAACTGTGTTTGTCTGCTGTTTGGTGCTAAGGAGGTAGTGTACAATTGGCTCGTAAAGCTTGTTTTATTGATGAGAACGATAAAGCTCAGCTAAAACACGATACTGTAGCTGAAAAACTAAAACAATGAGCTGAAAGACACTACTTTGCTGTGTAGAGCTGAGGGTACTATATTACTACTGTATTCACATTATCCTTATAATTATCTGTCACTGATTATTCTCTGCATTTGGGTGTATGTAAACATGTAAAGGTTGAACTTGTATGCTCATATTCTCTTCGGATCTGATTAATGTTTTGTAACTGCATGGGTTTACTTTTTCTTGAGGCCTTGCGATTTAAATAGTAATACAAAATGCAGGAAAAGAAGAAAAACAAATAACTTTTCAACTGCCTACTACAAGAATTACACATGTCACATGTGCATGAATGGATCCTTCAGGTTCTGAAGGGGTTTTTACAAACTGCGACAAGTGTTTTGCCCATGAAGGACGGCTTCTTAAAAAAAAAAATACTTTTTCACCCCTTTTTTTATCACTCTACATGAAATTAACTCCCCTTTGCTCTCCATCTTTCTCTTATTAGCTTTTTCTGTTCACCATTATCACACTTTCACCTTTTACTCTTCCTCAGTTTCTGTCTCTCTCCTCCATCTCTCTCTCTCAGTCAATAACACACAGTGACAGCTTATGTAACATGCCAAGTTCCAAACTGAGCTCAACTCTCCTTGATCTGCAGCCTTTTCCCTCTTCTAAATGACTCACTTCTGTTATAACACTTCAGCCTGAGTGAGAGACACAGCAGTAAGGGCGAGAGGTGGGGTGGCAGACAGAGGCATGACATGAGAGGAAACACGGGTTTAATTATTCATACCTACTGCAGCAAAAAGAGAGTGAGCGAGGGAGGGAGAGAGACCAGGAGAAAAAGACAGAAAGAGAGAGAGAGATTAACCCAAATGGGGAGGTATTCCTCGGGCAGTAGTGCACTCTGGGAGCCCAAGCTGTGCCACCCCAGGGCCATGGGTGTGAGGGAACTCCACAGTTAGCTGCCAGATGCCCTCAGAGAGAACGCAGAGGGATGGAAGCAGAGGAGAGAGATATTCATGAATTCTTTGAAAACTAGCCCATTAGTTTTATTCTGCTTCCTTAACGCACTTTTGCTGTTATCCGAGTTGAATTCGCTTTCTACTTTCCCTCGAGTCTACCCAATGATCATGAATAATGCGGAGACTGGAAGTTTTATTCGTGACGCTCTCTTGAAACCACATCCTCAAAGGTCTGTCTGTGTGTAAATGTGTATGTACAATGCACTTATGAAAAGGGGCGAGAGTGAACCAGAGGACCCAACTTGTTGTCGTCCCGCTCTGGAGATGTTTCATCCCAGAAATGGCATGCCGCTGCAGGGGTGAGTGCCGAGAGAGCGCAGGGCCTCCCCATTCGATGTTGGTACTCCCCTGAGACCAGCTCCGTTTCATCTCTCCATCCCCTCAGGGTGCCCAACAACAAACCACAGTTGGAGGAAGCAGGGAAAAAAACATAGAAGAAGAAAAGTTTGGGCCAGAAGGGGGGGGGAATGCAAAGTTTATGCATTCCCAGCTAGGGGTCAACCTGTTCTGTTTATCTTACTTTGTGTGCTCGAGAACTGGGTGTCAACGTTGCCTTTTTTCACCCTCTCTTTCCAGAGGTTATAGATTTGAAACATAGGAGATTTTATGTGTACGTCAAAGCACAATTGTCTTTTTTTTTTTTTATTTCTGATCCTTTCGCTTCAAGCAACAGCAACTGCCTGAACGGAGATGTTGAAACTGTAACTTCTTAATATTTCAGAAGAAGAAGAAGAACGTGGGACTGTGTGATAGTAGCCTAGCTGATCAGCAGATATGTCTTTTTTTGTTGATGGTGGGAGTGAGGGAGGATAGGATTGGGAGAAAAAGGGATGGAGTTTAACAGAGATAAGTTGTGGCAGGTTTTGGACACTGACAGGAACAAAAGAGAGATTTGAACATTGCACTTCAAAAAAACCTTTCCCCTTTCTATTCTGTGTGAGCCCTGCCTCTCCACCGCAGATTCTTTCTTCCTCTCCTTCTTTCCTCTCTTAATTGCTTCTTGCCAAATCCCTTGTTCTTTCTTCTCATCCCTGTTGTGTTCTCCTTGTCTCCCTACTAGGCTCCCCATGTCCCCGTCTGTCTCCTTTCTTTCCTTTTAATGTCGTCCTCTCTGCTCTCTCTGCTCTCATCTCCTTCATCCTTCTCTCCTTTGCTCTGCGACGAGACACATGGTTATTGAGGCAGTGAGTCGTCACGGACGCAGTGACTAAACTTCCGATAAGATCAATGTTTAATTCAAATGACTGCAGGCCATTGACAGAAAAAGTGGAAGCCTTTCATCTATAAAAGGACTGAGGAAAGAAAAGGGGGATTGAGAGAGATGGAGGGAGAGAACAGACAAGATTAATGGAATTATCATCAATTTTATCTTGAGCAATGAGAAGAAACCATCAGCCCTCTGTTGCCACTTCTCCATAGCCTGCATGTATGTGTGTGAGAGTTAGTATGTAAATTATTTCTCCTTTCACCTGCTGTTCATTTTTCCTTCTGTCTTCCTATGTCCATCTGTGTCATCCCTCCCTCACAATTTTTATTGAATTCTTTATGTTGTGTCCTTCTTTTTACATGTTACAGATTTGGATTATCAGTCTTTTGTAAAATACCGATCACATGTAGCTGCGACAGGTAATGACGAATATGAAAATTGACAGTAGAGTAAAGCTGCAAAGCTTGTCAAGCTCATATGTCAAATATCTACCAACATAAGTAGGCAGAGCCATGGGCTTAAGGTCACAGACATACACAGATGCACGGATGCTTACACACATGACACAGAACCACACACAACATGCAGAAATGCCTGCTGCCGGCGTGTGCTTGTGTGTTTATGAACGACATCACGTGTATACGAACATCAACCCTGCTGGCTCTGCGCTCAAATGTCAGACCTTTAACCTTTTGAATTTGACTCGAGGTGGCATCCAGGCATGTCAGTCACTGACTACCACGTGCATGAGACAAGATATAGATTCAAAAAAATAAGACTCAAAAGATAAAATGCCAACACTCTATCCTTCTATCTGCTGTAGAACAGATTGAAGTACCATGCGGAGAGAGGGGAGAATCGGTTCCCGTACAGGTGGTGAACAGAAGGGGAAGGCTGAGGGAAGGACGGGGTGGAGGAGAGGGAGGAGGGCTGTTACTCCCATTACATAATGAATGAGGTGAGAAGCCACATATTTGCTGTGGAGGCTTTATTAATTTTATTCTGCTGTACATTGGAGTCCCTTAACCCAGCACCTTTATGTACAGAAATCTTACAAATCTTACCTTGCAAAACTTGCGGTGGACATTGTAGGCTTAAAATAACAACCTTAACCTACTGTAGTCAGAACTTTAACCTTAAAGCCGGCAATAAACCATTTAAATAAATGGCTAACCTTGTGGAGACATCCCATTTTCCTTTCCACAACATGATGAATAAATACACATACTGTACACACGTGTAAATCACACAGTGTTGAGAGAGTGAGATGAGATCAGACATGCATGTGTATGTGCATGCTGCCAACGGGTATGTGTGTGTGTGTGTGTGTGTGTGTGTGTGTGTGTGTGTGTGTGTGTGTGTGTGTGTGTACACCATACATGTGTGTACCGTACGTGTGTGCTCATGCACATGCAGTTGTGCCAGTACAAGGGATAAGCTAACATGCAGCTCAAAGAATGACAGGTGACCACACTACAAAGATAGAAATGTCAAGCTGAACTGGGTGATGGGGGGGCAGGAAGCCTCGAGTGATGACATCGCCACAGCCCCTGTCACTTTCTATTAGTACCCAATACACACAAATAAACTGGCTATGATTGTAATTAAGTCATTAGGCTGGTTTGTTGTGTGGGTCTGTGCATGTGGCAGTGCATATACCAGTGTGTGTGTGTGTGTGTGTGTGTGTGTGTGTGTGTGTGTGTGTGTGTGTGTGTGTGTGTGTGTGTGTGTTTGAAAGACATGAGTGTCATTGTAAAAAATTAGAGCTGACAGGATCAGTGATGGCATGCTGCTCTACACACTGTGACACTATTACCCCTCTATATGTTCTGTCATGACCACTCATGAAGCATGGATTAGTGATTGGCCAGTTCTATAGCATCTACTGAGCATTTGCCAAAAAGAGCATTTCGGCTGGTGTATGTGTTATGTGAATATGTATTGTGTTGCTACCAGTGTTCAGACGGAATTTAGCCCGACTGTATCAACAAGCATTCACCCCGTTGAAGTGTCTTTGAGTTAGACACTAAATACAGATCCAGAGAGCCACCAGCTGCACCTCTGCTCCCAAACTGACCCTCTAAACACATGAAATCTGCATAAATCACATATTTGTGATACTTTTTACTCAGTTCTTACAGTTATTATCTACATTTGAATCTAAAATTCAGGAACCCCTTGGCTTATTGGTTATGTGTATCCATAGAGTTGTTGTTTGTTGATTTCATCGTGGTTTCTGGAGAGTTGCCTTTGTTTTGCTTTTGCATTGTAGTTTTTCTGCCATTAGAGACATTGAAAATAATTGTCAAGGGACTGTATTGTTTTTTAGCTCTGCAGGCCAAGACGGAGGCCCAAAATGAGATAATGACTACATGCAAAAGGCTTTTAGCACTCCTATTCAGGAAGACTCACATTGGATGCTCAAATTTTAAGCCCTAACAATAAGAACTAATGCAAAAGTCAGGTGCGCACAAAGGTGACATGCCTGTTTTCAAGAGCTAGTGGAAACTATACAATATCATGGATGAGTATGTGACTCTGACAACAAAACAAAACAAAACCTCTGTGTCAGATCCAGGTCTGCCCAGAAACCTGTGGGTGGTGCTTCACGAGTGAAGCCCACTAATCTGAGAGTGGGCTTTGACCCAGATCTCACTGAGTGGGAACCACCCTGACCATCTGTGGGTCTCCACACTCTCCTGGCACCTCTCACTGCACACACACACACTTGCACAATAACTCTAACACTAGAGACATGGCAGAAGAAAGCGAGACAAGGAGGAAGGAGATGGAGCAACATGAGGAAACAACAGGAAGACAGAAATATAAGTAGGAGAGAAACAAAGAGAGCTTAAAAATGTCATGTAATTTCTGTGTGTGTTTCTCTGGTCAGTTTAACATACGGTCATTATTACAAATGCACCTGTGTAATGACATATATGGCACAAACTGACTTTCAATACCATTTTCTGGCTCTTTCTCTTCCTCTGGCAGGGAGCTGTTGGTCTGGAAGGCGGCATTGCAGGGCAGGCGGGCGGCGCGGTCGAGTCGACCTTCTGTGATGGCTGGGTGGGAGGGCAGGAGGACACCCTGCGCCCCGTCCCAAGCCTGCCGAGAGACCATCTGGACGGGGGAAACACATGCAGAGTACCTGGCCAGACCTGGAGCTCAACTCTGACTCACACAATCACACACACGCACACTTATACACCGACACATGTACTGTATGGACACATACAGCATGTGTAGCATGAACATGGTTACACACACCCACACACACACACACACACACGCATGCACACATCAAAAACTGGTATGTGTTGCTGCAGAACATTTACAGCAGTCAAACAGGGATGTATATATGCGGGTGTGTATATGGCACAAAAAAATGATCTTTGTACATTATATGTAGGATCAAGACTACATCAGCAGACTATATTCAGCCTGAAACGCCCACTCAAACCCACACATGCCTTCAACACGGCACTCATCTGTCTACGGTGATGTTAACGTTAAGCCCCTCTAATTCTGCCTGCCGATGAGTGTTTTACATTTGGCTAAAACAGATTCTGCCTGTGCTGCTTTGGAGAGTGTTACATTTGGTTAAAAGCCATTATTATGGTAATGTGAGGGCGCTTGAGATAATGGCAAGATGAGAGCAGCTCGACTGCCTCTGACATAACAACCCTACTCTATCCATCTCTTCAGCTTCTTCTCTCTCGCTCTCTCTATACTGTACCCCCCCTTCTCGATACCTCGCAGTTTCTCTCCCTGACTCACCTCTCTTCCTGATTGCAAAGCTGTTGTTTTTTTTCACAAGATACCTGCTTGTGGCATAGCTATTTTGACATTAAAATCAAACATTGCTGTAAAAAAGCTTTGCTGTGGCCACATTTCAACAGTGTTTAAGAGATTGCCTTTCATCTGTTACCGTATATATGCGGTGTTGTTGAAAATGATATGGTATCCAGCTTCAATTTGTTGTTGTTAAGCCTGGGTGCTACCTGTGACATGAGCAGTTAACAGAGTTTGTCCCTGAGGATAGGGTGGATGGCAAAATCACCACCGGCTGTAAAACACAGAAGATCAGCTCATAGAAGAGGAAGCAACCATATAAGTCACTGGCAACACTTTATTCAGGTCACTAGCATTGAAAAATCAGGAGGCGATGGTGATGAAGACAGATAGAAAGAAGGACAGGAACAAATGGAGTAAGAAAGTCAATGAGAGAATGAGGGAGAGAGGAGCAGAAAGAGAAAAGAGGGGAGATTGAGAGCAATGTAATGCCATGCACATCAAATTTCCCTTAATATGATTTTGTGTTCTGTGTCTATTCAAGTCAGCCCTGATTTGGTTGTGTGTTATAATCGCATCAGAGCAGGGATTTGCTCTGGCTTTTTCACTGCTGTTGTGTTGTTGTTTTTTTTTCGTCTTATTGGAGTTGGCATCAGCCTTCATGACACAAATCCCCTCTGATAAATTAAAAATGATTGATTCAGAGTCAAAGATGGAAACTGCACCGCAGGGAGTGAGGGAGCGTCCCCACTTGTGTCCGCACAAGTGCAAGTTTTAAGTGCATGCATGTGCACGAGTGCGGCACTGTAACGTCAAGTGCAAATCCTCAGTTAATGCTAGCGTGTAAGTGCTGTCGCTGGAGTGAATGCATGAGTACAGTATACATGTACATTTGTGGGTACGGCAAGACGGAAGGGTGGGCTTCTTACATTGGATTCCTGACACTTTTAAAGAATGTGAGAAGATGGCAGATATCCGATGTGTGAACCTCAAAGCCATCAGCGTGCATGTAATGCTCAAAGCTGCTTATCTTGCCAACATCAACTAAAAGCGTGAAATTCTGGACCCAAAAGTGTGAAAATCCACCAAGAAGGCGGAATGGGCTGTGAATACCTACATTAGCACCATTACATAAATGTATCCACCAGCAAATAATACGTAGGCTTAATTTAGTGAGCATATATATATATATATATATAAGCCTACTTTGTCTTACATTCACTTACTCCTCCTAAAACAGATACACACTCTTTTTGACACACACACACACACCCTCATTGTGGGCTCTGGCTCTCCCAATTAAGCGGAGGAGTGTTGTGGAGCATCGGTATCGGGGGATTCTGCTTTCTTCTCCTCTGTCAGGTCCCATCACAAAGGCTCCTCATTAGTGTCAACCTTAGCTGTGCCACCACTTTCTCCCTTCCGCATGCTCTCTCTCTCCCTTATCTCTTTGACTTTTCCTCTTTCTCTCTCCCATCTTCATCTCTTTGTCTTCCCCCTATTTGACTTATTCACATCGCATGTACTGCCCAATGCTTTTTCCAAGAGCCACTGCTGATCATCCCTCTGTCACTCTTGTTGTGTCCAGCATCATTTTGTTTGCCTCTCACTCTCGTATTAGTGAATCTCATATTTCATACACTCAACTTTCACTCACACAGTAAAAGAGGTTTGTCACATCGACAACAATCAGGTGTGTTTTTATAGCATTTTAATGGCAATGTTTTCAACAAAGGTTTCTAAGTTAGTCTGATCATTAGACCAGCAAAAAGCAAGGAAGGAAAGTTGATTTGTGCCTCAACATGCAGCATCATAGACATATAATGATGTTAATAATCATAGTGCTGCGAACCCGGTAGCGGCAACATGTAAACAAGGCAACAGGGGAGTTGGTGTGGAAGCACGGAGTTCAGAGATCACTAGAAGCATGCAGAGGACGAGATGTGGAGGAAAGGCAGAGAGATAAAACAGATGATTGTTGTTTGTTTGTTGTTGCCGTTTTTCCCATGAGCAACAGTTCCCTCTACCCCTTTACCCCCTGCCGTTATCCCTTTCTTCCATCCCTTTATTTCCTTACAACCTTTTTTCCTCCCTGTAGTCCGTCTCTGTCTTTATCGCCCTGTGTATGTGTGTGTGTGTGTGTCTAAATTTATTCTGTAATTAAAATTGAGCTTTGATTTCAAGGAAGGGTTATGGGTGCCATATTGGGATACAGCGTAAGATCCTCCTCTCACCGTGTTCCACTCCCCAAGTCCCAGTCTGAACCTCCCTGTACACTCATGTCTCCCTCTCTTTTTCTATCTCTATTGGTCGCTCGCTCTCTCACTCGCTTTTTCTACACAATTTGGTATCAAAGACATGATAATTAGGCAGAACAGAAGTTCATCTGGCTTCTATTATTTCTCTTTAATTAATAGTGTATAATAATGACAGTTACTCTAATGCACTCTGTGTGTGTGTGTGTGTGTGTGTGTGTGTGTGTGTGTGTGTGTGTGTGTGTGTGTGTGTGTGTGTGTGTGTGTGTGTGTGTGTGTAAGAGAGAGAATAAGTGAATTCTTGCATATGCGCGTATGTGCATGAATATCTTTTAGAGCACACATTACTTTAAACCCTGAGATGCTGCACAGATAAAAGGCACCAAGTGTCAAAGCTTGCAAACTTTTCTCTCTCCTCTCTCTCTCTTCTCCTCTCCTATTTCCTCTCCTATCTCCTTCCCTCTTTCCTCTCTCCTTCTCTTCCCTGTGCACATGCCTCTCTTCACGCCATTTGTTGATACCTAATGAGGACATTTCTGTCACGCTCCTCAATCACAAGCGCAGCTGCCAGCCCCAGCCAGCTATAAGTCCCAGGTATCTAAGACTTCACTCCTTTTTCCTCTAGATGAAAAACAACAAATAAATAAATAAACAAATAAAAAGCACATTTAATGCAGCGCAATGATGTGAAGAAGAAGAGGAAGGGGGAGTATGAGAGGGAAGACTTAAAAGGAGACACAGTGGGAACAGAGCAGGGCTGAATGCACTAATCTCCGAGGAGGCATAAAGTGAACATGCCAACCACCTTCGGCTCCAAGGAAAAAATTCCATTGGTTTGGTGATAAATAGGATTTAAGTTAGGGTGACAGCTCTTCTGTATGTATGTGTGTGCATGTGTGCTTGAATTGTAAGTGCGCGTTTGTGTGTTTTTGTGTACCGAAGCACATTCGACTGATATGCAGCAATGGGCATCCTTCCAGCTAGCCCTGGATGCTTTGCTCTACGCTCGTTGTGACTTATCTCTCAGAAACAAAGATGGATGTGTCAGTGCGCTTATTAAAACATGCTTTTAGCCCTGGCCGCCACTCTTCCGGAGGAAATCGCTTTCTGGCGGAGATTGACAGAACAGAAAAGAGAAAACAACATCCTCATTTAGGCCCAGCATCTTGGACATGATTGCTCGCTTTAAGCTGGGTGTTCCTATTGAGGTTTTTTAATTGTTGTTTGCATCCTTTGCTCATAGCTCCATATTCACCGGCCAAGCAACCATGGTTGGAATCTTTAATTACCTTCAATACTTGTCCCCTTATTTCAAACAGTTGCATGATTAAATGGCTGCTCTGCAGTATGTATATGCTTTTTCCTTCCTGCGTCCTCAAAACAAACAACACATTTAAGTCAACAAGTTTTTGTTGGTTGGCTTGTTTGTTAAAGTGTTAAGCTTTTATTTTTTAAAACCACAGTGCACAAACCTCCAAAGGCGCCACTTGTTTGGTGGCAGAGTGGCAGCCTGGTTTTTGAATGCACCCCGCTCAGATTCAATCCGGCTTCGCCTCTATCACATTATCGCGCAGACATGATGGTGTCAGCTTACAGAGGAAATGAAAAGATTGTTGTTGACAAATCAACGCTGACAAGAGTAGCTGAAGAGATCCCTCCAGCTTCACACAGGATTAGCTGTGTGCCATCTTAAAGACAAACACAGTGGCCCATGTGTTGCTATTTCCATCAGAGATGAAAACAAAGGCAGGGGGAGAGGAAGGCTTGTCTTGGAGAGATGATGGGGTTTCTTCATTCAGTATTAGCAGATTAGACATGTTTTATGAGCCGTTCACTCCGCATGATATGCTGGTGTGTGTAAATGTAGGAACACAGCAAGTCAAAAAAAAATTATAAAGTGGTTCACGTATAGATTTATAATTAAAGACAGAAAACAATATGGAATGAGAGATGTTGTCATTTGGTATGATGTAGCTGTACAATAATGTATCTGCCTCAGCTTCATCTTCTGCAGGGCCTTTGAAGAGATTGTCAGGCGAACTGAAGTTTGCCGTACGTTTGATCTTTAAAGGATACTTTATTCATGAACCACATGGCTAAACTGCCATTTGCGCTCATATAGCTGTCAGTCCTTAGCCTTCACATGCATCTGTTGTGTTCCAGAAAAAAATGGATGAATCTTTTATTTGACCAAAGTATACTCAACTCTGGAAGATGGCAGTTGCCCGCTAGCTACGATAAAGCCACACTTTTAGTCATGCAACAGTAATTCTTTGCTTGCTTTCTCCATGTTTCCTGATTTCCTTCTGATGTCTTGCCAGAGTAATCGAGGTAATCTCTGGGAGGAGAGAGAATGAAGAAGAAGAGATGAGGAGTGCAGAGAAGTAGGCAGAGAGGGCCTGCCAGCACATCAGATCAGAGCTTACATAAGTGTGGCTAAAACTCATGGGATTCACCTCTCTCTCATGCTCTTGGGCCACCGACAACCGAGTGTTGTGCCTAACTAAATGCAAAGCTGTCTCATAGGTCTATGGAACTCTTGCAAAAACCCATCACTGTGATCATTGACCAATGTCACAAACAAACAAGCTTTTCTATCTTGTCCCACCTTGCCCCAGAAACAATCTAGAATTCCAGATTGATGGAAGTCCTATTAGGCATGGTCCATAATGAATCCTGCAACCAATAAATCCGTGAAGGCGTTCAACAGTGAATGCTTTCATAGAACATTATGTTTACAAGACAGTATCCTTTGAAACTACAAGCCATTGAAATGTACCCTAAATATGTAAATTCAAATGATTACTGTGCAAAAATGCTGTAAACTAAGAATGCTTTCAAAAGTATAAATAATACTCCTTTACTTTTTTTTTTATCAATTTACAACATGCAAAGAGAGTGAACAAAAGGAAAATCTAAATCACATCAATATTTGGTGTTACTATCCTTTGCCTATCAATTCTTATAGGTACACTTGCAAAAAGTCAGGGATTTTGTAGGATTGTAGTCAGGTGTATGATTAATCAATTATACCAAAGAAGTCCTAATGTTCATCAATGGGTTGTAATACAGTCATTAACTGAAACAGAAAGAGCTCTGTAGGAGGCTTAAAACTGGATGAGGAACAGCCAAACTCTGCTACCAAGGTGTGGTTGTGGAAGACAGTTTCATGTCACAGGTCATATACTATGGCAAGACTGAGCACAGCAACAAGACACAAGGCAGTTATACTGCATCAGCAAGGTCTCTCCCAGAAAACTTTTGTCAAAGCAGACTGATGTTTCAAGATGTGCAGTTCAAGCTCTTTTGAAAAAGCAAAAAGAAACAGGCAACATTGAGTATCGTAGACGCAGTGGTCGGCCAATGGAAACAGCAGATGAAAAACACATCAAGCTTATTTCCCTTCGAAATTGGAAGATGTCCAGCAGTGACATCAGCTCAGAACTGACAGAAACCAGAGGGACCCAGGGACACCCATCTACTCTCCGGAGAAGTCTGGCCAAAAGTGGCCTTCATGGAAGAGTTGCAGTCAAAAAGCCATACCGCCGACACGGAAAAAAGGCCAAGCGAATCAACTATGCACGAAAACTTAGGAACTGGGGTGCAGAAAAATGGCAGCAGATGCTCTGGACTGATGAGTCAAAAATTTGAAATATTTGGCTGTAGCAGAAGGCAGTTTGTTTGCCGAAGGGCTGGAAAGTGCTACAATAATGAGTGTCTGCAGGCAACAGTGAGGCATGGTGGAGGTTCCTTGCAAGTTTGGGGCTGCATTTCTGCAAATGGAGTTAGAGATGTGGTCAGGATTAATGGTTTGCTCAATGCTGAGAAATACAGACAGATACTTATCTAGCATGCAGTACCATCAGGGAGGTATATGATTGGCCCCAAATTTATTCTGCAGCAGGACAACGACCCCAAACATACAGCCAAGGTTATTAAGAACTAGCTTCAGTGTAAAGAAGAACAATAAGTCCTAGAAGTGATGGCATGGCCCCCACAGAGCCCTGATCTCAACATCATCGAGTGTGTCTGGGATTACATGAAGAGACAGAAGGATTTGAGGAAGCCTACACCCACAGAAGTTCTGGGGTTAGTTGCCCAAGATGTTTGGAACAACCTACCAGCCGAGTGCCTTTAAAAACTGTGTGCAAGTGTACCTAGAAAAGTTGATGCTGTCTAGAAGGCAAAGGGTGGTCACATATTTTGTTAATTGATGGAAAATAAACTATTAACACTTCCATTTTTTAAAACATTCTTAGTTTCCAGCATTTTTTCATACAGTACCTGCCTAAAACTTTTGCACAGTACTGTATATAAACGGATCAATGTTATAAATCCTGAACAATGCAGACAATACGATTCTTTTTATTTCACAATAATATGATTTTTCTTGACGAATCCTTGTTGTCAAACATTGTGATTGGATGAGGAATGAGTTTATTGGTCTTTGTAGGTTTCAAAAATGTAAATACCTGATACTGTAAAGGGGCTGAGCAGACTGGTTCTGATAATAGACTTTACAATGATGCACATTGAGGCTACATTGCCGAGTTAATTCCAGAGCATCCTTATACTCCAAACTCTTTGTCCACTAGATGGGGCTGGTCTGGGGCCAAGATTGACAGTGTGTGTTTGATTTGACAGGCCTTGGCTAAAATTTGTAGACACACACACACACACACACACACACACACACATATGCACACGGCTCCATCAGGTCGCTGCCGGTATCAGCTCATAATCAATTTTGTCAGCCTTTAATGTGGCTCCAAGTTTACGAGTGGTCAAGCCGTGCTGCCCATGTTAGAAACGCCTCTGTCTGCTTTTTGCCATATCCACGGGGGACAGCCTCTACAAGCCAGTTCTGGACTGTCCCGTGCCCTCATTTGCCACCCTGCCTAATCGTGTGGACATCTGCCATTCTGACTGGTGTCAGTGCCTGTTGCCTCTCTTTGGCTAACGGCTTCTGACACCCCTTCACCCCGGGGCGCCACGCTGCGCTGAGTGGTGGGCATCTCGTTTGTGTAGCGCATCTACAAACCAGCAGACACATTGACCTATTCTTTTGGCTTTAGCATCAATGTCAGACAGCGGCCCACCGCTTGTTCACTCCAAACACCTCCAGATAGACCCGGATGCCAGATAACCCCTTCACTGGAAAACATCAAAGAGACAAATAAGTGTGCCGACAAACACGTCTATCAGGGGAGAAGTGGAGTTAACCCTTTCAGTGGAACACCTCTGGGATGTCTTCAAACACTTAAGGATGCCAGGGGCAGGAACAGCACAGCAACTGCCTACATGGGTTGCTATAGAGACAGCTCAGACCCTAAAGAAAGTCTAAGAATACAACTCAAACCTAGATGGTGCAGTTCTGGCACTCAAGTACTTAATATAAACTTTTGTAGAAGTGCTATCAGCACAAGTTTCTTCTTAACTTTGAGGCAGTGGAAAATATTGTGGGATGCATATGCACATCAGCACATCAGGCTCCTACAGGCCTGTATTAAATGACTCTACTGTTGACCAACAACAGTATGGATCCTCTGTGTGCTATATATCCTAGACATATTGTTATATAAGTGTTAGCTTGGGGGCAGCTCCTTCTCTCCTGTCTGTCTGCCCATCCTGCTTCCATGCTCACCCTAAGCGCACATTTAGTATCAAACGACATAGCGTGCTTCTATTTCTGTTCACTCCGCTATGAAGACATGGTTTAATGCTTCTGTGCTCTGAAGCTATTCCTTGGTGTAAACATTGAAAGATGAAGAAAATATGCTACAGTTGCACTGTTCGACCTGCGCTGCTCATGTCAACCACAAAATGTGACATAGGCAAGAGACTGACAATAGCACTGGGTCATTGACTATTCCCACTGGATTCAAGACATTCAAGCCCTGTCCTGTAGCCTCTATATTAGATCATTGTATACACATTATGAAAGAAAACGGGCCAAGGTGTATTTGTATGAGTCCCAGGTATGGCAAGATATGATTACCTATGGTGGGATAATTCTCAGCTTCATAAAGATTGTGGGTGCAGAGCAACGTCCAGAGGAGCGTGAGTGTGTGTACATGCGCTTTTTGTGAGTGTGTAAGCACCCATGTATGCATCGGTGTGTGTGTGTGTGTGTGTGTGTGTGTGTGTGTGTGTGTGTGCGTGTGTGCGTGTGCGTGTGTGAGAAAGAGAGCTAGGAGGGCATCACCGCACCAAAAGATCCATTTAGAAGTAATATGGCCTGTCTTTCTAAAGGTGAGAAGGAGGGAGGTAACGGAGTACAAGGAGTGAGATGAGACAACGTGTGGACTTTAAAGCCTCTGGGCCTTTAAGAGATTACTGCGTTATTGCTTTGAGACTATCCAATCTGACATCAGCTGTGTAGCACTAAGAACAGCTGACCACAGCCACAGCAATAAAGATAGCAACACAAAACTCAGTGAAAACAGGCATAAACCAATGACGCACAAAGTAATGGATAAAACAAGAAGAAAGAGAACATGAGAAGAGGTAAAAAAAGAAGAAAAGTCAGTGATATTACAATGTATACTGAAGTATTTGTGAACCGTGGAGGTCAATGGTGGGTGGTGGGATCGATATAAAAATTAAAGCTAGCAGGTGGAAAAAACTGAATATAGAAGAAAGCGACAGGTAACAGAGAGCAGGGGGTTCAGGCAGGTGGGTGGAGAAAAGGTCTTTCCTTAGACCACTGCGGAGTTCAGAAACCTCTATTTAAGACCAGAGGGTCAGGTGCCAGCGTGGGAGAGACACAGAGGAAAACCCATAAAGAAACAGAGAGGAGAGACCGACCTGCAAGATGCAGGAACTGATGTCAGAAGATAGTATAAGATTGTGTTGGTGGAAAAGAAGAGAAGAAAATTAGAAGAAAGGACAACAGGAAAGGGGCGTGAAGTATGAGTTGAAGACAGAGAGAATGAGAGAGGTAGTCCCGTCCATCGCCCCCTCAGCCTAGCGACAGTGTCATGAGGAGAGAGGAGAGCCTGGTTGCCGATAGCCACCCACAGAGCGACCGTAACCAGGGGAGCCCTGCTTCTGCCTGCCTGCCTCCCACTCTACATCCAATAACAGCCAGTACCTTTCCTCCCACAGCACTGCTACTTACAGACTCTACTTATTACCTCACCCACACACACACACACACACACACACACACACTCATTTTCTCTCTCTCTCTCTCTCTCTCTCTCTCTCTCTCGCTCTCTCTCTCTCTCTTTATCACTCCACACACATGGCTGATTAGTTAACAGTGGTGAGAATAAATTCAGAAACAAATGGTGTGAACACTGTTATATGACATGGAGGTGTACTGCTCCTCCATGGGGTTTCCTCTAGCATTTTACAGAGTAGGTATCATATTGACATGCTGATTCGTGTGTCATGTTTTTGATCCAGGTTGGATGAAGTTGCAGTTCAGCACACTGGTCAGCTTCGCAGCAGAACAGCCTCTCACGCTCAATACGATTGTGCAAACAGGATTAAAGGGGATGATACAGAAGAAATTAATAAGTGATGATAAGACCTTGTACTTTTTAGATGAATACATTGTAGGTACACGAATAAGGTGTGGACGAAAGGACACGGACATCACTGAGTAGGTTAAAATATTTGTTGAGACGGTGTCAGAAAAGTATTCATATTATTTGGTCTACACCTGGTATTTTGTAATAAGAGCTTCAAGGATCTTTAAAAGGCAAATTTCATTTGGAAAAACGTTTTTGACATCTGTTTTGTGAGTTTTTTTGAATTGGTAGTTTTCTGGTATGAGTGCCTTCTCCCTTATAAAGAGAACAGGCAATACATTCCTGAAGTCTCACATAGATTTATGTAATCACATGTATAGAGTAAGAGTTGGTCAATTTCAGTGCCGTCAAACAAGCCTTATGAAAAAAGTATGAAGCGAACAGATATCATGCAATGTGTTCGCAGAGCAAACACGTTGCATGATGCTCATAAGTCATAGCTCGACTAATGTCCTTAACTGAGTGGTTTGCTATAAAAGACACTTGAATCTGGATTTGAACAAGACTAGTCTCTAGCTTTACTAGTAGCTCTCTGTTTTGCTGATGTTTGGTCACAAACTAGTATTGGACAAAGGGAATTTTTTACCTTACAGTTCAAATTGAAATCACACATCTCAAGAGCCTTAGCCCACCATTCTTTTTAAAACACACACACACACACACACACACACACACACACACACACACACACACACACAGAATAGAGAGGGAGACACAGTGATGCACAGAGAGGTATCCAGAAACAGTGAGTGGGTGGAGGTTAGCCCTTGGGCTTTCCCCACAAACTAGCAGCCTCATTACAAAAGCAAATACACAGAAGTACACACAGATGTACAAAGGGCTTCCCCCATGCTGTAACATCTGTGAGGTCTGAGATCACAGTGAGACATCAGAGCAAACAACAACACCTATAGGCGGCAGATAGCAGGTAGAACATAAAACGTGTATTATTCACTGGCCCATTGCTCTACTTAGATGTACTGTAACCAAGTATATTTGGTAAACAGTCTGTAATATTGCTGTCTATAGGTCTTATACTGCAGGAAATGTAATTCATGAGGTTCTGACTTTCCAGGAGTGTTTGTTTGTGTGGCTGCTTTAAACAAATAAGAAGGCAGGATTACATAGAAGGAAAACCCATTAATGTCAGATTATTGATGTAATATTCATGAAGCCATATCAAGAGGGTCATGTTTCATTATTCAAGGCAGCAGGTCGTAGCGTTTGTGTGTGTGTGTGTGTGTGTGTGTGTGTGTGTGTGTGTGTGTGTGTGTGTGTGTGATTAAGACTCAGCTCCTGCTAACAGACTGCTGATGTGGGTGGAAAAGGGCTTTCCCGTACAGCACACACCTACGCACACACACATAGACACACACACACGAGGGATGCAAGTGTGCTGTTTAGGGCAGCAATTACATAAATAATAATGCCCCACCTTAAATAATGCAGACTGGAATACTTGGAGCACAGAGTGATTACACACACACACACCAATGACCATGTGCAAACAGACACAGCAGTTCAAACACCGGGCACTTGGGTAAATTAACAGTAACAAAACTATGCAAACACACACACACATACACACCAGATGTAAATAAAGAAAACAGAAAAGTAACTTTTATCACATCTACAAAGGATGCATACTAAGGTGATCACCAAATACTATTTATCACCCTTAAGATATAGGAATAACTAGTGAAACAGGATATTAACACAAATACAACCAGGCCAAAAAATTGTTGCCCAAACTGCAGTTGTATCAAACGTAATGAGCAACAATACCATAGTAATATATAAATGGTAATAGCTCGGATCTTATCTACTATGAAAGGCAGATGTGTAGAAATAACCTCTACAACCTTTTAACAGAATTTAATTAACATGGCCAACCGGGACCAAACACAGCCTTTGAGACTTAATGGAAGATGCCAGTTTTAAGACAGGGGATACATTACTGATACGGTTTTCTTTCCAGGTTTGGCTCTTTGCTCCCCGGTGCTGTGTCGGCTAATTGAACAGTTAAGCTAACCTGCAACTAACTACAGCTAGTGGTTACTTTAGCAACAATTAATGTTAGCCTATAGCTAAGATTATCCAAAACTCATTAAATCCCCTGGTCCTGCCTTCACTGTTGTCAAAATGGTCTTATAACTTTCATGGCATCTCAATGACAAGTCAAAATGGTTCCACTTTACTTGAGGTCAAGGGGATTATTCATGACACTATAATGAAAACCATTGGATGGGGAAATCAAACTTCAGGACGAGTCTAAACTGTTTCGCTTTTTTTGAGGTCAAGGAAAAATATTCATGACCCAAGTATAATAGTCTCATGACATCCAATGTATAAACCAACCACTTAATGACAGTTCAATGTGATGTTAATGTTAAGCTAAAATAGTTTCTTAAAGTTGGATCATTAGGCCTACCATCAACATAAGATGACATATTTATGACATGTTGTGTTGTTAAGTCAATGTCAAGTTGTCATGGCACAAACATCTCAAACAATGCTAACTTTGCATTAATAGTCTCATAATTTACCGAATTACACTTAATTTAGTCATGAACATTCAAAAAGACACCTTCATATTAGGTGGGTAGATAGGTGTCATGTCATAAGTATGACAGTGTCATGTCAGTCTTACGCACACTCTTTCAATTAAAGTCTTACCAAATAATAATCATTATTATTTAATTATTACTATTAATATTATTATACATGTATATGTCTGAAACCAAGTTTATCAAGATAACTGACCCAGAAGGACAACTAAAATATCTGTGCATTTGATTTTGAATTGTCTTCTCAATCCATGCATGGTCTAGTGCTCCATTTTTTCAACATGTCAGTTTAGAAAATAATTTACTTAAAATACACATAACTAGTCGCTCTGTGTGCTTCTTTCTCTCTGTGAAGAGCTAAAACTGTGCTGTGCTGAGTTGCCTTGCTCCATTCTTTTACTCATTTGTTATGTGGTTTTGGCATTTTTTCACCATTTGGCACGCACACGCACATGCACACACACACACGCACACGCACACACACACACACACACACACACACACACACACACACACACACACACACACACACAGGTGTTAATGCTATCATTTGTCTGCATTGTTCTCTGAACCAGTATGATTCATTTGTTCTGTTGTCTTCCAAAGTCTCTCTTC